>JAVIWC010006953.1:0-690005 GCA_031894815.1 Creontiades dilutus | reverse complement strand
CCCCTTCAAACAAAATTTTCCCATTTTTTGATTAACAGAATCCGGAGTCAATTCTCTCCTTCGTTCTAGACGGCTCTTACACCCTTGTTAACTTGACTGACTTCATATCATAATTATCAAAGTTACTTCATTTTCCCAACTAAGTAGTGGCAAAGCAGCATATTTTGTGATATTGTTGCAACCCGCGAAACCTCAACTTTGGCAGAAGGACCCTAAGGTTTTATTCAACAACACCTTTATTTATTTGATTGGTTCACTGTATCGACGAATACAAATTGAATTATGTATTTCCATACTCGTTCATTGAGCATGTACGCATTGATTTGCAATGTAGACTCCATCAGTTAACTGCACTACCGTGTAAACCTTCCTTGGGTTCACCTTAACAAACTTGAAACTTTTGTTTTAATCAGACCATTAAATGATATATTGAAAAAAGAAAATATTATAACATTAACAACAATATAAATGACGTATCCAAAACGCACATCCATGGAAGTGGAATCTAAATTTTAATGATTAATGTGGTGTAAATATAGTGTTGTAGGTACATTATAAATGAGTTATAATCAATAAATGAGTTCAAGGTAGCCACGAATAACCTGATACAGTATATTTGTGTATTCTCATCACGGTAATGTAACATTAGAACGTGGGATTTGGTTGAGATTGTTCATACAATCATCGATGACCCGAATAATATTGATCCCTAGATATTTCATTTCTAGGGACGTCAAAAGCGCTAAATCCACCATCTGTGAACCACCGGCATTAACTAATAATCACTTAATTCAATTAATTGAAGGCCAGGATCTTGGTTTTGAGCAATCTTCATATGCTAGGATTCCACAAATACGAGGAATACAAATACTGCAAAAGGAATCCTAAACGATCACTAGAAATGCTAATTTTCTAACCTTGAATTAGACTGAAGAAGATCAAAATAAAATCAACAAGCAGGCAATAAATTATTAAGTGACGTTAAAGATGAATCTTGAGAAATTATTATCCCCTAAATTCTATAGAATTTTCTATTTTTCATTTGTGTGTGTCATTTGTGTATGTACGCACATGAATTCGCCAGATTAAATATATAAACAATTGCATACATTATACTTAAATTTCCGTCAACTATTCATAGCTACCATGTAATCCCGATCGTTAACTATAGAACAAGAAGATTTCGAATTGACTGTCGTAATGACTGTAATGTTTGTCTCATTAATGACTGATTCATGCCATGCTGTCCTATTGATGAAGAAGAAGAGTTGAAATGTTTGATATGGTAGTCGTAAGTTAGGAAAATCATAAATGTTTAATGTTTCAAAATCAACAACAACATTACAGATAGAGCATATTCATCTTGTTTTTCGTTAAATCTTTCATTATTGAATCTTAGTTATTGTCAGACTACCAGGATGGAAGATATATGAGAAAAACGCTGCAAATTCTTTCACTGGAGTTTATTATTCAATTGGCTTGCGTTCATGATTTGAATTTCTACTAAGCTTTGGAGTGTCCCTGTTTCACAGGTGATAGAGCGATTATTGAATTTCAGGAGGCACAAAAACATGATCAACTGATCAATCCAAATAGGTATTTTGGTTGAGAACAGATTTACGTGCTTATGCATATCTCCTGAAAATTCAATAAACGCTCTATCACCAAACGCATCACTCCAAAGCTTAGTATAAATACAAATCATGAACAAAATTCAGTTATAAGTTGAATTTATTACGATATGAGCCGATAGTTATGTTCCTTTTGAATTTGAACGTTACGAAATGTTCCGAAATCAGCGCCACCTTTGATGCAAAGCACTCAAAAACTGATTTATGTTTTTTGGGGAAAACAACTTGTGGACTAATGGGGTAGTTTCATTTTCGGAATTCGACTAGACTACCCCAATAAGCCGGAGAAAATATTTCTACGCTCGGAACGTGAAGGACGTTGTGTTTGGAAAAGAGAACGATATTTATCAGTTGTTCAAATATTGGCTCTCACCGATTCCCTAATATTGGACTGACTAACATTGTGAGATAAATTGCATATATATCCAAAGTCGTGTTTTTAATTTTTTTAATGTTTTTAATGTTTCATTGTTGTACTGGACTTTCTCCATATTATAAATAAAGATATATCGATATAATGACGTTTGATTGAATCTAAACATCCCAACTTACCAGGCCATTTACCGTTACCTCTCATTAAGGCTGAGAGCATTCTCCTTTAACGGAAGAGACACGTGATACGTAGGATGATGTTGTTAGTCGAGTTTAAATATCTTATTGTAGTCGCTTTGAAATGTCAAAATAATCAAGACGTCATGTTCTCTAGCCTGGTTTTTTTCTTTTTGTAAAATGAAATCATTGTTCCTTCAAAAAAAAATATCGTTGATTCGTGGGAAAATGAGTTTGAAAGATTAAATATATGTCCCCTCAAATTTCTATGAGCTATAATGAACGGATGGGTTCTAAATTTTATTTTTCTTTACTTCAGTATTCTAGTATTGGCTTCCCATAAAAATGATCAATTATCTTCAATTTTTTGCCCCAATTCTTGAATTGAGTAGAATTTAATAACATTTTGAGTTGTAACTTTGTTCTTCCACATTATTATGCAAAATTTTGTAATTGTTCCCTGGAATAATCAGTTCAGGTCATAAAATTATAATAAAATTATTCAACTGTTTGTAAGTATTTTATTCAAATAATTATAAAGACGTGGTAAACGTATAAATGTGGCAAATAGAAAATACTTAAATTTTGTGGTAGGTACAGTCTTCTCGTTATTATCATGAGTGCAGTCTTGTAGAGACAATGACTGTTTTCTCTTGATCAGATCTGATCCCTGTGGGAGCAGTCTAATAGTGAGTACACAGTTTGTGTAACTAACTTTTTGCTTGATCAAAAAATAAATAAATTTTTTTTTACTGTTTATCACAAATTTTTAATTTTTACTTTGGTGAACTCCAACGTTAGTTTAAGAAATTTTTCATAATTATTATTTACACTCTTTATGGCACTCATTGAAATATAAAGTAAACATTTTCAGAAACTTATAACGATCCTCTTTCGAATAATCAAGGTAGGAACTAGATTTTTCAAGCGTTTTTCACAACCAACGAATTGTAAAAGTCATAATAGGTGGATGGAATGTGTTTATCTTTAATTAGGGACATGAGATCTTCTTTTTTCCTTGAAGAGATCCCTGTGGGAGCAGTATAAGCAGGGATTTCACTCCATGAATTTATAATATCGAGTTTCTCCGCATCAGTCTTCTGTTTAGGTTTTCTTAGTTGCTGCCGTTTTCTCAGCTTGGGGCCATCTTCCTTTTGTGAGCCTGTGTTCTTCGATTGAAGTTGACTTGTAGGTTGAAAGATGTCCACAGTTTCAAAACCTCCATTGAATGTGGTCTTGTAATGGAATTTGAACAAGTTGTCTTTATCGACCTTCAAAACTCGTATATCGTTGAATTTGAACTGTTCATTGTTGGTATTTTGCGTGAAGTTGTTACCGAGCTTAGCAGTCAACCTCTTGAAGTCTATGAAATCTCCAAAGGAATACTCGTTCACGCGGTAAAATGGACGATTTTTTTTCGCTCCTCTAATTATTTGCACGTACTGTGCAGGTACGTAGATAGGACCAGACTTGCAAGCAAGCTTTATGTTTTTCTCAATAACTGAATGCATTGTATCGCCTTCGTTTTGTGTATGGCCTTGGATGAGGAACTTGTGAGTTATGCTCTTGACGTTCTTGAATTTATGTAAGGCATACATATACATCACAACTACGAACTTATTTTTTTGCTGACTCAAAACAATGTGGTCACATCTTGCAAAATCGACTCACCTTACGCGGGAACAAAGTGACAAGTCAGATGTAACCATGTTCTCTCAAGGTTTAAGTTGAATTCCCCGTCGGGGAACACCGTTTCAATTGCTCTCTAGCGGCAAATATTCAAGTTAGAGATGTAGCTATCTTCTTGCGTTGTAGATCTCGACAAGGTATCTCACCATGTACACAACTCGAAAATCGCGTTTTTTGAGATGTAACCCTGTTCTTGCGGGTAATGTTAGTACGATTCAGATTGAATAATAGACAAAATATACTAAAAAGAGTGGTTGCAGGGTCTAAAATTTAAAAAGAATTCAACGTGACCCTATGATTTTGAGTGTTATTCACGCGCAAGAATCGCTCAATGTTTTTCCTGCAGTTTCATTTTAATGTGAGGATAATACTCTCAATTTCATGAAAATCTGACCCTTCAATGGTTTCTTTGGCCAAGCGCAAAACAGTTGCCATGTCAACAAAATTGCACAAAAATTCAACGTTACGTTGAAGGCTGTTAATGTTAACCCCTAATGAAAATTTCATGGTTTACGTTTCAAAGGGTGCAGAATCCGAATCTGCAATAAAAATGTTTCCATCCGTCCGCCGAACGCACGTTTTCTCCCAAACGGCTGGAGCAAAAAATCTGAAAATTCATGCTCCGTCTTACGAAATTTAAAATTTTCAAATGGAATATTTTTCCATTGTAATCGCTCTTGAAAAAGACGCTGGCAATTCTTTCAGGATTATTCAAATTAATTTGGCTTCCATTCATGATTTGAATTTCTACTAAGCATTGGAGGCGGCCTAAATTTCACACGATTTTTTAGCGATTATTGAATTTCAGGAATATGATAGAGCACGTAAATCTGTTCTCAACCAAAATACCTATTTGGATTGATCAGTTGATCATATTTGTGTGCCTCGAAATTCAATAATCGCTCCATCACCTTGAAACACTCCGAAGCTTAGTAGAAATTCAAATCATGAATGCAAGCCAAATGAATTAAATTGAATAATAAACCCCAGTGAAAGAATTGGCAACGTTTTACAATAATGGTTACTCTTAACCACGTAGTTGTTCAAATCCGATTGGAAATTACAACGAATCAAGTCAGGGAACCCTCATCAACAATTATTTGGCGCAGCCTGACCGCGGTCTGAACGAAACCATTTAGCTTCCTGAAATCACGGGTCTCTGTTACATTCAGCAGTCTAACCAGATGCTCCACGTCGAGAGCAAATCACCCCCCAGACGAGATGTCTTCTCACCCTTGACAATGGGGCAACTGCTTAATAGGTGAGTTAGGGTGTCTTCCTTCCTGGTAGGAGTTGCCGTGCTCGCAATTCCATACTTTGGCGAATTATCATCGGCTTCTTGGTAAATTGTACACAAGCTGTCCACAAAAGACGAAGTCAAGAATTCTTCGACATCTTCGTCTGCGTCTACAACAAGGTCTCCCTCAGAGATATCGTAAATCCCAGTCATCACTGCCACTGCTTACTTTGGTTCTCTTGATCATTTTTTTTTGAGGTCTTTCAATTTTTTTCAATAACCTTTCTTCTTTTTCTTCTGAACCCCATCTCTGATGCTAGTAGTGAGTTGATCAAAATCCAGGCGCTTTGTTGGTTCTTTTCCATCTTTTTTTGACGATTCAGAAAAGCACGGCATTTTCCCGATACGATGGGCGGTTTTACCCCAATGTTTACGTTTTTCGTAATTCATTCACGCTGACTTCATTTACAATCAAAACTTGAATTATGTTAATGCTTCAGAAAGATGATGAAATTCTGCGTATATACATGAAAACTAATCTAAAAAAGAGTTGAAAATGGGACTTACATTGCTTATTTCCGATGCACAAGAAAAAACATTAAAAGATTCGGAAAACTACTAACTGCACTCACGTCAAGCAGACTAACTTTGCAGGTAGGGTAACGCTAGAACCTAGTTGGAGGGATATTTCTCTAGGATCGGACTCATTCCCACGTTTCTGGTGCCGATTCAAACATCCGAAACAGCCATGGGCGGCATTACCTGATCCACGGTATTACCTCTCATTCCCCTATTGCATATCAGACAAACAGCATCCTCATCAAATGTAGTTTTAGTACCAATGAGGTAAAAACAAACCTTCTTATGTCCAGCCAATCATAACTGTGCCACTAGTCGTTTGGTGACAGCGACAACCCCTGTCATCATTTAGATGGGAAATCTAAATACGCGGACGATCCTTGTGCTTCTGAGACCAATTATTAAAACATGCATTAAATTTAGATCCCTGAACTTTTACGAAACCCTTAGGAAATGAGTTAGATATTACCTCAGAAATTAATCTGTATTTCAGTGTAATTTATCATGTACAGTCAATACATCTTCACAACTGTAAGTTAGATGTTCTCGGAGGAATAAAACTCCACTCAATTCTAGGTTGGAGTTGCCATCAAATCTTGAAATATCTTGTTTCGCATCTCTAGATTACAAAAGAATGGTGAATTTTCTGATTTGAATGACTGAAAAGTTAAAAGAATTCGATAGGGGCTCAGAGCATTGAGATCGGGTGGCGTTCAGCTGAAGATAGTCAGCTATCTATCAGATAGAGTTGACTATAGATAGCTATCTATCTTTGTAATCTATCTAACTTGAAACGAAACTCCAAAAATTTCTGAGGAGGAATCACAATATTTTTCTTGGTCGTTTAGAAAGGTTTATTTCGAGATTAAAAGCGACCACCGCCAAGGTGTTCTTGAGGCATCTGTACGAAGAGGCTTGAGGCAAGACGGCGCAGAAGACCTACCCCTCCTTCAAGACCCAACGGTCATGAAGTTTAGTATTCTCGTGGACATCAACATATTTAGGATGCGTTAAGCATGATTGCCATATTTATTTTATTACAGCACTCTTATTTCAATACTTAGGGTTTTTATCAGTTTCCAAATATAAGCTCAAATTTGAAGATGGTTAGAATTTATAAAATTTAAAAACCGTACGTTTGCAGTCTGAAGTTGAGTAGGTACCTATGTTAGGAGAAAACGAAATTTCCTTTCTCTTGGAATTTAATCATCCAGAAAAGTACGGCACTCTACACTGTCATCATTAATAGTAGTGATGATCAGTTACTAAGTAGAGAGAAATTCAACGTTTTGGCATTTATAATCCTATTGTACATTTAATCGTGGGGAATCCAGTAAATTGACCAAGTAACATTTAAAATTTTACAGGGGAGCGATTAGGGTTCACCTATTTTCTTCTTACGAACACTGGTTGTGTGATGTCTCATCCGACTATGTTTCGATTTTTCTTTATCCTGTAGGAGTAATTAGTGCGATATGCGGACGTGTTTCAAAATTCACTTCAGATTAGATAAGATTTTTCCAAAACTCTATGTAAAAAAGATTGATAACATGAAACTACATGGAAAATGGAGTAAATCGCCGCCAACCGCGATTTTTTTTCTCAACCCGTTGCTGAGATATGCTATTTTTATTAAGAGTTTTTATCAAAAAATCGCGTTTTTCGACATTAAAACGCTTTTTTCTCGGCAATTTCCCAACATTTTTGCACATTTGACCACATTTTCGGAATCTACGTTAAATTTCCTATAAGATGAAGTTACTTTGATTTCCAAAACGCATCTTCCAAAGACCGAAATTTTCAATCAAAGATGAACATTTTTCGCAAAGTGAAATTTTTCAAAAACTTGGAACGCTTGGCGTGACCACAAAAATAATTTTTTTCGTTGTCAAATTTGATAAAAACTTCTCCCACTTCTAAGCTTTCCAACGGCGTCTCAACCATTTAATTCCGATTGGAATTGACGGAGAAATTAAAGTTCGAATGCCAGAAAACGTGTAGTTCGTTTTAACGTAAGTTGGTAGGTGACGTACGATATGGGCCACAGAAACTGATTTTTCTCGATTTCAATTAATGTTTTCCGGCATTCAACCACAGGTTCGAATTGGGCGTTAAATTTCCTGTAAGAAGAGGTTCATTTTGTTTCCAATTCGTACGTCACCTACCAACTTACGTTAAAACGAACTACACGTTTTCTGGCATTCGAACTTTAATTTCTCCGTCAATTCCAATCAGAATTAAATGGTTGAGACGCCGTTGGAAAGCTTAGAAGTGGGAGAAGTTTTTATCAAATTTGACAACGAAAAAAATTATTTTTGTGGTCACGCCAAGCGTTCCAAGTTTTTGAAAAATTTCACTTTGCGAAAAATGTTCATCTTTGATTGAAAATTTCGGTCTTTGGAAGATGCGTTTTGGAAATCAAAGTAACTTCATCTTATAGGAAATTTAACGCAGATTCCGAAAATGTGGTCAAATGTGCAAAAATGTTGGGAAATTGCCGAGAAAAAAGCGTTTTAATGTCGAAAAACGCGATTTTTTGAAAAAACTCTTAAAAATAGCATATCTCAGCAACGGGTTGAGAAAAAAAATCGCGGTTGGCGGCGATTTACTCCATTTTCCATGTAGTTTCACCCAATTTTTTCTTTTACACTAAGTATTCATCGTTAGTGTTGACAGCCAGTCCGTTGAGCCGGACGATGAGAGAATCTACGGAGGGAGGTTCGCACAGAAAGGAGAGTTCCCGTTCATGGTTGGACTTAGTTTCAAGTTGACCACGATTACTTGCGGTGGAACCATTTTGAGCGAGTGGCACGTCCTGACGGCATGCCAGTGTATAATAAGAATCAATAAACCCACTTCTTTCAAAAAGCCCCGCGATTCCGGCGTTGCCAGAATTATAGCTGGAACTCTGTCACGGCTCTTGCCAGAAGAGCAAGGATATCAGGTGCGACACGTACACTATTGGCGCTGTCACCCCAACTACGAGACATTCGAAGGGTTTAGGTGGGATACAGCGATGATCAAACTCACCCAACGGTTTGTTTTGAACTTTTTGGTGCTGCCCATCAGCCTTCCAACCAACGTAACTAGCTGGCGCAAATCTATCAACGGAATGGTATTGCAGAATGCGAGTTGTATTATAATAGGATGGGGTTTGACAGTAAAAATCTTTCCGCCGGAGGGTCGGCCAAAGAAAGGGAAACCTTCCAAGTATCTAAAGGTTTTGAAGGTGAATCTAACTTATGCTCGGCGGTGTTTTTCATACCTTTGCCGTCAGGATTATTATATTCGATCATGCAAACACCGCATGGCCGAAATGTTCCTGAATGGGACGCAGGACAGGATTTGTGCAGACTCGTCATTCACTCGAAACGGCACGGTTTGCAATGGTGACTCAGGTGGCCCATTGATTTGCGATGGAGTGTTCACAGGTGGGTCGTAACCCTGAGAATTCAAGTTTTAAACCATTTGGAGACAAATTTCAGCAAATTTAGGGCCGGTTTCACCAACAATCCTGAACCCTGGTTAAAGTCAATCATTGTTTCAAGTAACCAGAAATTTGTACATTGATTTCAACCAAACGAGTTTCGCGAATGTAACCAGTGGGTGCACTGTTGTCTGTAAACATTGATTTATAGAATTTCCATAAAACTTGATTTAAATTTTGAACGTTAAATACGACACGAAGAAGGCATTTGTCAGCAAAATGTTGGTGATAACGAGGTGACAATGATGACGTAGTAACCCAACATTTAAAAAAAAAAACTAATGAAACTTAAGTGAAGAACGGTCTTGAATCCACAGCATAACGTTCTTGGCGAAAACAATGAAATTGAACGGTTTTCATATGGACAAATTCAGGATCTCAAATAGTTTGGAAGCTGTTAAGCTGTGTTTGGATAGGTAAGCTGTTTGTTATCGCTAGATGGGTCATTTCAACATTTCGGTCACATTTGGGTAGGTATCGACTTTCAATTTAGGTGAGTGGAACTGGAAAATTAGCTTAATTTTAGCTGTGGTAAATACTAAGGTTTCCTTGCCAACTTCTTACTTGCTATAAGCAGATCTCACTCCCTACAATTTAAGGGGATATTGCCTGGATATTGTAGGGAGTGAGGCCTTCCACCGAACTTACAGACCACTGTTGAGCAAAATGTCGTCAACGAACTGCCAACAACTAGAACTGCCTACACTAATTTTCAACAAGTGCGATCAATTTTCACTTGCCACAGTCAGAATGTTATTGGAGTAGGGAGTGAGAGTTGAAAAACCCACACTGCTGCCTCCAGGAATGGTTTTCCCGGTAGAACTGACTGGGAAGGTCTAGGCAAAATCCAACCACCACCGTTGGGACCATCTTGAATAAGGGATGTCAACAAAACAGAAGCAACTTCATGAACACCCTTTCCTGTCAGTTGGGGGCTACTTTTCAAAACATTGTAGGGAGTGAGGAAAAACAGCGTGACATTGAAATAATGGCCTGATAAGGCTACTTGATTTGATCCATTTTGGTTTATTATTCAATAATAAACCATTGTAATCGCTCAGGAAAAAAAATTCTAACCCCCCCCCCCCCCCTGAAAATTTCATGGTTTACGTTTCAAAGGGTGTAGAATCCGAATCTGCAATAAAAATTTTCCGTCCGTCCGCCGTACGCCGTACGCACGATTTCTCCCAAGCGGCTGGAGCAAAAAATCTGAAATTTTCAGGAAAAATCCATCTTGGTCCGACGACGCCCCAATTCTTGAGCCAGCTCTCTCACTCAATTTAAAGTGCCCTTTAAAGGCTGTAAAAGTTTTGTAAAATCCCTAGAAACCTCAAAACAAGTCCAAGCGGCATGAATGTAAACTTATTTTAAGAACATACCGTCAGGAATCGAATGAGCCCCTCCCCAGGTCCGTAGGTCAAACCATTCCCGATGTATGGCCCGATTTATGGTGCCAACATTTGCGTTTTTTGGTTTATTATTGTTTGTTTGTAACCTAGTGATGTCCGGCCGATAGCGTCGAGTTGTAGTGAATGTGGATACTGGAGTGATAGCCGATGTGAATACTTGTAGTGTAGTTAGTAGCCGATACACGGGTTGAAGCATTCTGATATGCATGAAACGCTGATAATATATAGGTAAATATTATTCAATATTATTACTGGGGTAAATAAGTATTCTCAGTGTTGTTTATTATTCAATTGGCTTGAGTTCATGATTTGAATCTTACTAAGCTTCGGAGTGTGCGTGTTTTACAGGTGATAGAGCGATTATTGAATTTCAGGAGGTATGTATAGACCACGTAAATCGGTTCTCATCCAAAACACCTATTTGGATTGATCAGTTGATGATATTTGTGTGCCTCCTCTACATCTGTCTACCTTCGGCTACATCGTTTAAATTTGGATTTGGGGAAGTTTTAACGCAATACGAGTGCTAAAGGACTTGATAAATTATAGTGTAGTTTTTAATGTGGGGGGGTATTGAGGTGCATTGAGGAGGCACACAAATATGATCAACTGATCAATCCAAATAGGTATTTTGGTCGAGAACAGATTTACGTGCTCTATGCATATCTCCTGAAATTCAATAACCGCCCTATCCTGTGAAACACGCACACTCCAAAGCTTAGTAGAAATTCAAATCATGAACGCAAGCCAATTTAATAATAAACCCCAGTGAAAGAATTTGCAGCGTTTTTTTTTCCTGAGGCATATATCCATTGTAGATGTTCTTTCATAGTGTAAGTGGATATAACAGCCCCAATAAATATTTCGCTGAGTAGTGACGATGGAAGTTGTATACCTCTGGTTAGTGACAGCTGTAGGGAGTGAGAAATACGGACTTTGGTATTTTCTCCTAGGTCCTGTAGGCACAACTTTTACATACTTTTGCATGGAACATGTACATCCACATAGGAGAACATTTTAAAACACTTACAAAACTGTATTTAGTTGAGATTTGACGGCAATACTAATCAGTGACATAAATGTGACCGAAATTTTGAAATGACCCAAATACATTCCAAAGAATCGAATGGGATATCACAGCTCGTTGTATGCTCGTCCATTCGCGCTCTTGACAGGAAAAAGGATATAAACATGAATGTGAATACAGTGAGAGTCCTCTAATAAACTGTGACGACCGAATTACGATGTAATTCTCTTTTCATGAAATCGAACTTCTACTGTCAAGAAATGTAGCAATGTTGCCTGAACAGGTGTCCAAACGTTAATGTCACAACTTTACTCCTGCAGATGCACCTAGATGTATATGTATACACACCGTTCAAATGATTACTCCTAACTGACAATTTAAAAGTGAGGACGAGATTTTATTCATTTCCCAGCCAAAATTTGATTTTTGAGCCAAACTGCTAAATTTTGCATCAGTATTTGGTGTGAAAAGCTTCACATACCAAGCTTATTCCTGGAATCTTGAAGCTTGATCCTACAAATTTTGAGGGTAGCATCAACTTTTGCTTCCGAGTCTACTAAGGTAGCGGAAGCATTGTTCTCACTTTCGGAATGTGAAAATTTTTTTGTCTCCAAAATCAAAAATTCCACTCGCATTTTGCGTTTTAGACCCTTCTGAACAATTTTGGTTCCGTGTCTGTCTGTCTGTCTGCAAATCCTTGTTACGGGCAAAACTACACGAAGTTATAGTCCGATTTGATGAAATTTTCAGGGATTGTGCGGGTTGGGGTGTAGATGGTCCCCTATAGGTTTCATGACCCCCGGATCAATAGTAGCCTCTGCGCATGCGCAAACGTGAAATCGTTGTTACGCGCATAACTTTGGGAGTTCTTGACCAATTTCGTTGAAATTTTCAGGGATTGTTCGGTTTGATGTGTAGATGGTCTCCTATAAGTTTCATGACCCCCGGATTAATAGTAGCCTCTGCGCATGCGCAAACGTGAAATCCTTGCCACAAGCATAACTCCGGGAGTTCTTGACCGATTTTTTTCCATGCCCGGTTACAAATGTTCATTTCTGCAAATAATAACGCAAAATCAATAGCTATTCCGTATTTTAAAAACTGCTCGTCTACACGAAAGACCGAAGTACTTTTTGCGGCCATACTTGATTAATTAATTAATTATTTTAGTAATCAATTTTCGAAGGAAATAATTTAAAATATACATTTCCATTGGTTCATAGTAGTTAAATATAAATGTAATACGTACTATAAATTAGGAATATTGCCTCAAAATAATTATGCAGCATCATTGGAATTTTAGGTTAATGATTGGATGGTTTTAAGGTGTCGTAAGTTATGGAATGAACTGTGATAACTTCTATCTACCAAACGTATACGCTAGAGTGGACACTGCATTCGACTTCATTCTCGAGCATTTAAGGTTTTCTTCGTGCGATCACCAGATATCGAAAATTCATCTCAAACCCGCCTTCCCATATTGGACAATACTGCTGTTGATTGCCTGGGCTGGCGGCTGGATAGACGCAAGATAATACGATTCATTGCAAGATGAAATGGCTCTCGAAGAAAGTTCTACCAGTAAAGAACTGTTGGGATTGTAGCTAGCTCCTTCCCTTCTACCATCATTGAATAACAGGAAGAAATAAATAACGAATTCGCAGACGATCCCAGTGTCCATAGAAATATTTATTTCTGGAATACCAACTGGTCATTAGAAGTTTCAGACAATATTTTCTGCAGAATGCACAGAGCCATAATTTATCAGCCGCTCACTCGAGCTTAAGCGCTAGCAGCTGTGTGAGTAACTGTTTTTGGATAGAAATGGCTGCCATTTCCCAGAACGTTAGTGAAGAAGCCACGAATAAGTTAGTTAATTTGCATAAGAATTCTATCATTTTTTGGTTTATTATTCAATAATAAACCATTGTGATCGCTCTGGAAAAAAGAATTTTAACCCCCCTGAAAATTTCATGGTTTACGTTTCAAAGGGTGTAGAATCCGAATCTGCAATAAAAATTTTTCCGTCCGTCCGCCGTACGCCGTACGCACAATTTCCCCAAACGGATGAAGCAAAAAAGCTGAAATTTTCAGGAAAAATCCATGTTGGTCCGACGACACCCCAATTCTTGAGCCAGCTCTCTCAATTAATTTAAAGTGCCCTTTAACGGTTGTCAAAGTTTTGTAAAATCCCTAAAAACCTCAAAAAAGTCAAGGCGGCCTAAATTTGGACTCTTTTTGAAGAACTTTCCACGAGGAATCGAATGAGCCCCTCCCCAGGTCCGTAGGTCAAACCATTCCCGATGTATGGCCCGATTTATGGTGCCAACGTTCGCGTTATTTTGGTTTATTATTGTTTTTGTTTTGATTACAGTAACCTAGTGATGTAGGAGTGAACTCCTAAAAGGGTTTATAGCCGATACACGGGTTGAAGTATTCTGATAACCATAAAAAACGCTGCAAATTCTTTCACTTCAGGGTTTATTATTCAATTGGCTTGCGTTCATGATTTGAATTTATACTAAGCTTTGGAGTGTGCGTGTTTCACAGGTGATAGATCGATTATTGAATTTCAGGAGGCACACGAATATGATCAACTGATCAACCCAAATAGGTATTTTGGTTGAAAACAGATTTACGTGCTCTATGCATATCTCCTGAAATTCAATAATCGCTCTATCCACCTGTGAAACACACACACTCCAAAGCTTAGTATAAATTCAAATCATGAACGCAAGCCAATTGAATAATAAACCCCAGTGAAAGAATTTGCAGCGTTTTTGGTTCATATTATCAATAATAAGTTTTTGTAATTATATTGCAAAACTTTTGTATAACCTCCATCAAATTTTGTCCTTTCACGTTTCAAGGTGCGTAGAACCCAAATCTGCAATATCTGTCCGCTTTTGCTCCGTGCTTTCTGTAAGTACGTTCATCTTTCGCTCTTCACTTGAAAAATGTGCACTGGAAGCTGAGCGAAACGAGCGGCTGGCGATAGCCCTCTGACCACTCCGGATACTAGACGGATATACTATTTATGACGCTGTCTCCGAGGATTTTACGAGCTTACTAAAGGGACTGGTAAAGTTTGGTGTTCCTGGAGTAATATTTAAGACGGAATTATTCTAGAAGTGACTTACAAGGTATGGAGACACACTGATCAACTGAAGAACTCTTGAGGATAATTTCTTCCCAAATCAATCGATGTCCTGATATGAATGGTGCTATTTTATGGCAAACAGAATACAATTACAATCCAGGGAAGTGCTCAAATTTACCAAATTTTGTTTGTAGGATGGTCGGTTTTTGTTGGATTAAGAGAGAAATCAGTTTTCTAAATCGAATGAGACCACTTGAGTTGCTGTACCATCATCCGTTCGCTCACAATTTAAAAAACCTCATCTTCGGGTTATAAAAATCGTTCAGGTAGACGGTCGAGCTGAAGCCCCGGGCAGCAGAGCCCGTTCCGCGGTAGGTTGAGCTCGACTTCGTGGCTGGTAGCAGCCCAAGTATTTTCATCTTGAATTCAATTACAGGAAGTGGAGGTGCGAGGTGCCAATTTTAGATAATCCACCACAGATCAAGAGTAATATATATAGATCAATGATTCACGTGGAAAGGTGATATCATAAACTTAACTTTACATTTTGAGATGGATAGGGAATCAATTTTGTTCATTTTGTCAATTAAAAAGGTTCATTATTGAAAATTCTAACAAATGGGTTTATTATGTTTATTTCTTCTTTCTGATTCTTTACATAAACGCTTTCAATTTTAAGAAAGGGTTTTTTTTTTCATTTTTGAAATTCTAGGTCGGAAATTTCCATCATTTGCTATGGAATAATTTTTGCGGATATAAAACCTATTCCAGTCGATTCTGCGTCCAAAATGACCAATTATGAAAATGACACATGCCTATGTCAGTAGAAACCCCGATATCAACGTTTTCGGCATGTTTTGTCACGTTTTTCCCCAAAGCATCGATGCATATGAGGCGATCGAGTTGGCTAGATGTTAGGATCAACTATACCCCAAGTCGAGTCCAATTGCAAAAGAATGGCATCTTTGCGTCAATTTTAAGGCTTTTTAAGGGCCATACGGCGGACGGACATTGCAGGATTTGAATCTACGCACCTTGGAAAGTGATTTATGATTGAAAGTAGTAAACCAATAGGTAATTTTAAAATCTTTAGTTCCATTAAACTGTACTCAATTACCAACAAGTTGACTGCTTAGAATTACCTGGAAAGTGTTTAGACACCGTTGTTGTGCAGTGTGGTGTTTTTTTTTTTTTTTTTTTTTTCATTAACTCGGGTATATAAAAGACGAAGTTTTCTAATTCTAGCAAGCGGGAAAACCGGAGGAGGGTTGAAGTTGGAATCCATAGGTTTCCCGTCCACCAACCTGCTTAGCCGGTTGGTGCGTGCTTGGCGGCCATTACAGAGGCCCCTTCAGGGTCTGACTCACGATATGTAGAAGCGGAGTGGAGGTCTCGGCCTGTGTCGAATCTTCTCTCCCTCCGAACTCCTGACCTAGTTGGCGAAACGGCCTCGCTGGAACATACCCGAGGACGACTCATGTTCGGTCATGAACGGAATGGGTTAGACGGTAAACACGACTCCAAGTCGGTCATTCTAGAAAACGTTCGTTGCTGGCTTGCAGCGTTTTATTGGGCGAATTGAACGGTAAATCGAGGCTTGACTAGTCCTGAACTCTTACGGAAAAGAATGACATTGGTTTTGATTCGATTTGAACGTTCAGGCAGAACGTCCAGTTCAGAACGAGAATTCATCATAGATATTCTCGTTTTCAAAGGGACTTCAGACGAATTTTGGGGCTCTCCAGTATTATGACTAATCGGCCCGACGCTTTCCGGAAATATTGGAACCGCTTTAAGCCAAGTTAACGACCCGCAAACTCTAGAGATGGCAGGGATCCAAACTTCTCACTTTCAAGTTCACACAGTTACAGAACGTAGTCAATGCTTCATGGAGGTAACTTCAAAGAACCAATTAGAGAGACAAATTTGAAGAAAAATAAGTTACGGAATTCATGATAGAGGGTAGAAAAAGCAGACATCCATCCTGCTTGGGGTGCTTTTCACATTCCAATTACTGAACGATCTCTTCCCAAGAACAAAACTTCGCCAGAAAGTAGGAAGTACGAGATGGGTCAGCTAAGCAGCTAAGTTCATTGTTGACTCCAAGTCGGTCATTCTAGAAAACGTTTGTTGCTGGCTTGCAGCGTTTCATTGGGCGAATTGAACGGTAAATCGAGGCTTGACTAGTCCTGAACTCTTACGGAAAAGAATGACATTGGTTTTGATTCGATTTGAACGTTCAGGCAGAACGTCCAGTTCAGAACGAGAACTCATCATAGATAGTCTCGTTCTCAAAGGGACTTCAGACGAATTTTGGGGCTCTCCAGTATTATGACTAATCGGCCCGAAGCTTTCCGGAAATATTGGAACCGCTTTAAGCCAAGTTAACGACCCGCAAACTCTAGAGATGGCAGGGATCCAAACTTCTCACTTTCAAGTTCACACAGTTACAGAACGTAGTCAATGCTTCATGGAGGTAACTTCAAAGAACCAATTAGAGAGACAGATTTGAAGAAAAATAAGTTACGGAATTCATGATAGAGGGTAGAAAAAGCAGACATCCATCCTGCTTGGGGTGCTTTTCACATTCCAATTACTGAACGATCTCTTCCCAAGAACAAAACTTCGCCAGAAAGTAGGAAATACGAAATGGGCCAGCGAAGCAGCTCAGTTCATTGTTGACTCCAAGTCGGTCATTCTAGAAAACGTTTGTTGCTGGCTTGCAGCGTTTCATTGGGCGAATTGAACGGTAAATCGAGGCTTGACTAGTCCTGAACTCTTACGGAAAAGAATGACATTGGTTTTGATTCGATTTGAACGTTCAGGCAGAACGTCCAGTTCAGAACGAGAACTCATCATAGATAGTCTCGTTTTCAAAGGGACTTCAGACGAATTTTGGGGCTCTCCAGTATTATGACTAATCGGCCCGAAGCTTTCCGGAAATATTGGAACCGCTTTAAGCCAAGTTAACTAACTCTAGAGATGGCAGGGATCCAAACTTCTCACTTTCAAGTTCACACAGTTACAGAACGTAGTCGATGCTTCATGGAGGTAACTTCAAAGAACCAATTAGAGAGACAGATTTGAAGAAAAATAAGTTACGGAATTCATGATGAACCCAATGCTCCTCATAGAGGGTAGAAAAAGCAGACATCCATCCTGCTTGGGGTGCTTTTCACATTCCAATTACTGAACGATCTCTTCCCAAGAACAAAACTTCGCCAGAAAGTAGGAAATACGAAATGGGTCAGCGAAGCAGCTAAGTTGGTCAAGTGCAAGGAGGCGGCTGAACCAATGTATTGATCCAACGCGGACTCTACTTAAGTAGCTGCCGGTCGAGCCGAAATAAGAAAGTTCATTGGGAAAGTTTCAATTTTTGTGGTTTTGGACTTGACAGTTAGCCGTTGACGAGATTTCAGAGAGTAAGAGATGTTCCCTTCTTAAAGACAAAGCCACCTTGATAGGAGGGACGATGAAATGTGCATCTTAAGGTGCAGATTTTTATGGAGAGCTAATTCCTGTAGACTGGAAATATCCGTTGTCAGTAACCAGAGTTTGAGGAGTTATTATTATTAAACAGACCAGGATCAATTCTTTTGGTTCCAACACAAAATACGTACATTCAAAGCTGATGATCTCAGGATTCATGAGGGCAGAATAGATGGGGCAGACCATGTTCTGTATGACTATACTGTCTTTTGTTTTCGTAAAGCCGATGAACGATACCGAATGGATCAAGCCGAACTATATGATGAACGCAAAGGTATGTACCAAAGAGGAGACTAATTTGGCTATTGGCTCCAGTGTGTACAATCCAGATAAAAAAAGAAGAGCAAAACATCAACATCAACTACCACAACCTCGATCATAGACTGCCATCACAAAAGAGGGGAAATTAGAAGAAATCTATCGATCTTCGATCTATGCTGACGAAGTAACTAGTAGACGTCGTAAGAACTCAGGAATCAATTAATTCGCTTACGACAAGGAAACCGACGATATCCCCAGAGCGGGTTATTGAAACACCAAACTGAGTGGACTTTTGAAGTGTGGTTTTCCAAGTAGGGAAGATGTAAGGAGTAGCTCTCAAGTAATTGTTATGACCGATGACATGCGTTGTTACTGGATCATAAGGCTGATTACAATTAAAACGTGCTTAACATCTAAATTTGATGTTCTTGTGCGTGCTCTTATAAACTTAACAGCCAGTGATCGAAGTAAAAGGAAAAACTGTTTAAATTATCTTAAAGACATGAGAAAACCAAGTTTTTTCCTATCTATGAACTTATGTTTAATTTAGATGACATTTCAATTGGCTCTTTTTGATGGAGCCAAGACCCCTCAAAGGTTCTTTTCGAAAGCCAGAGAATGTGTGTATGTTGACTATAAGAGCTATTGACTATTTCTGCCTTGTAGATGATGAGGCAGCTCCGTATCAATGCAATCCCACTGCCTTCTCATGTGACCGGAATCAGATTCAAAAACTCGATCTGTACACACTTGGTCGAATGATTATGTCAGAGAGCAGAACACCGGTTATTTTGGTCTGAACTGTTTGGTCTACCAGAGGTGTGGTTTTCGCTAAATTAAAGAAACCAATAATCCTAGGTATAAACCAATTAATCTAATCTTGATTGTGGAGACTAATGATACTGAAGCATCTCCCAACTGGTCTAGTTCTTTTAATATTTCTTTAATTAGAAAATAGTCCTTCCAGATAAATCTAGCGAAGTTGAAATTGATGTGACTGATTTCTGACCATATTGGAGGTGTTGGACAGGAAACACTGGCGTATACGCACCCAAATATACGAACACAGGCAGAAGATAGAGCAGACAGCGGGAGCCGAAGCGGAATATGGTAAAAACGGTGAAGCAGACTGGGTCCTTATACGATGAAATGGTCAGAAATTGTGTACAATGATGCCCAGAATAGACCGAGTGCTGAAGACAGATGCCGAGACCCAAATAGCAGACTTTGGAGATTTCCTGGGATGCTGATTACCCAGACTAAGAGAGCTGCTTGGCAATTTGTTGCTCATGCGATGAGCTTGGAGGAATAGGTAAGTTGTCCCTCGATTCCTACGTGATCAAGAACACTGATGGGGAAGAAGCAGAATGGAACATAATTGTGTTAATGTTGCACCCTTGAGCGCCTTGATGTCATGCTGCCTCGATCAGGAAAGATGTAGACACCGTTGAAAATCACCCGTTGGGCGTGACCCTCCTTAATCTAAGGGTTCTTTTTTCAACCTGAATCGCAGGCCATTTGATACTCCACGTACGATGTGTTGTTACAAGAAATGAGTATGGGAGATTACTCTATTTTATGGCGAACTGCCTGGGAATTTCGTTGTTAGATGCTGGGACGGCAGTTCACCTGGACCGGGAAGTGGAGCAGGCCAGGGCTGGCAAAATATTGAAGAATGGAACGGAATGGAGGGAGCTTGTGGCGGAGTTAAATTGGGGAGAGCCAAGATGTTGAATGCAGTGTCGCATGTTTGGAGTTCTAACGTTTCTCTGAGAGCCCACCAAAAAAACTACGTCGTATTTATATTTTCCATACCTTACAATATGAATGATTATTAATGGTAAATAACATATTGGTTTATTATCTCGATACTTTTACGAATTCTAACTAGTGTGGTTTCTCCCGTTTCGTGTCACCATTGTAATCGCTCTTGAAAAAAAAAAAGTTTAACCCCCCTGAAAATTTCATGGTTTACGTTTCAAAGGGTGTAGAATCCGAATCTGCAATAAAAATTTTTCCGTCCGTCCGCCGTACGCACGATTTCTCCCAAACGGCTGAAGCAAAAAAGCTGAAATTTTCAGGAAAAATCCATGTTGGTCCGACGACGCCCGAATTCTTGAGCCAGCTCTCTCACTTAATTTAAAGTGCCCTTTAAGGGTTGTCAAAGTTTTGTAAAATCCCTAAAAACCTCAAAAAGTCAAGGCTCCTAAATTTGGACTCTTTTTGAAGAACTTTCCACGAGGAATCGAATGAGCCCCTCAGCAGGTCCGTAGGTCAAACCATTCCCGATGTATGGCCCGATTTATGGTGCCAACATTTGCGTTATTTTGGTTTATTATTGTTTTTGTTTTGATTACAGTAACCTAGTGACGTAGTGAACGTGGATACTGGAGTGAACTCCTAAAAGGGTTTATAGCCGATAGACGTTTTGAAGTATTCTGATAACCATAAAAAACGCTGCAAATTCTTTCACTGGGGTTTATTATTCAATTGGTTTGCGTTCATGATTTGAATTTCTACTAAGCTTTGGAGTGTGCGTGTTTCACAGGATAGGGCGATTATTGAATTTCAGGAGGCACTCAAATATGATCAGCTGATCAAACCAAATAGGTATTTTGGTTGAGAAACGATTCAAGTGCTCTATGCATATCTCCTGAAATTCAATAATCGCTCTATCACCTGTGAAACACGCACACTCCAAAGCTTAGAAGGAAATTCAAATCATGAATCATTGAATAATAAACCCCAGTGAAAGAATTTGCAGCGTTTTTTTCTTTTCTCTCGATACTTTTACGAATTCTAACTAGTGTGTTTCTCCCGTTTCGTGTCATCCTTTTTATCAAATCGCTAGACTTTCATACGTCGTTGTGGGAAAAATCAATCAGTTACGGCACTGATAAAGGTTGAATATCCAAAGAATGCTGATGATTTTATGTGCCTCAGGTAAAATTCGTGTACATGGTACTCTCTCTCTCTCTCTCCTCTCTCTCTCTCCCTCTCCCCTCCTTCTTGTGATCAACGCAGTACATAATAATCTGAAACAAGGAAATGCGGTCGTGGATATGCGTGACACACCACGGCCTCCTTCGGATTCCTGACTGCAAAACTTCGACCAGTTCAAATGAATACGAATGGTCTGGTCCTGCTTATCTTCTACCCAACCTTAAGGTATAAAGAGGGTTTTACCCCCACCCCCACTCTACCTTTCTGATTCTCTGTTGCGACCCCTGTTTACTCGGTCACGTGACGGTTGAGGGTGACGCCGCCAGCCCCCGCCTCCAGTCGGTTTTCGGCCGTCTACCGAGGAGCAGGTAAAGCTAGATCTCTACCAACCACCGCCCCCACCTGCCTTGGGGGCCTCGCACCACATCACCAAGTACCTAAATCCCCTCCCCCCTCACTCACGGTCCTCCTAGCTCTAGGTTGGAGAGGCCAAACGTTTGACATTGCAATTTCAAACACTTATTTCACCAACAACTGCAATACCAAAGGCGTACAGACATACCATTGCCTCCCATTCTTCTGAATCTAATAGAAAACCGTCTCAGCGTAAAACCAAAGAAAAACATCCACTTCTCATGGTTTTTCAACTTTGTGTTATCATATTCCATCATACCACCCAGACTCGTGATCTACTCTGACTTACCACACTCATAATCTTTCTGAAAACTTCAAGATTCAAGATTTCCTAAATTAATGTCTCAAATTTCCCTATTGACAAGGGATGTTCTTTCATTTCGACATCATATCAATATCTGGTTCCTGAACCCTAGCATAATTGCCAGAACTGGCACGCCCCTTCTTCACCTTATTTTCTCACTCGATATTGCACTTTCGGTTGCAAGTTAAAAACCGCACTTATTGTGAGGGAAACATATGAACCAAATCGATTCTGAAAAAATGTTAATAAACGTTTTAGTGAACGTGTGCAGTATATTTTGAGACTAAATCGAGTGTTAGGAGGAGTCATGCAGCATGATCGTATGAGCAAATTTTCCAAAATTATCGTATTTTACTTAGGTTAAATTGAGTTGACATTTCAGCTCTCAGAGTGCTGAAGTTAACTACAAAAAAAAAAAAAAAAAAAAAAATGTTATAAATATTCTTTCTATTTAGAAAAAGCTTTTGAATTTGTTTAGCGATTTTTTAGGCAATTTCAGATAAATTTAAGCGGACCTTTCAGTACAGTTTCGAGCTTAAATTTTTGAATGACCTTGTTCACGGCTGATCAAAAAATCAAGCATTCTAAACAAAATGACGATTTCGTTAGGCAATAATTTTTGAGCACATTAACTAGGTCAAGTTTCAGAAATTGGAAAAAAGGTTACAAATCGTTAAGTTTATATTTTTCAGCATAAACGGGCATCTGATCAACAAAAAACGGGTAATTTTAAAATTGAAGCTGAAATTTATGCTACAAATTTCAATTAAAATATGCTGTAAGATTGGTAAAATTCATTAAAAAAAAAAAAAAAAAAAAAATCCAAACTTTTTTTTAAATAGAAAGATATTATTTAGAACAAGCATTCTAGAATTTTTGCTTCATTTAACATTAATATAATATAATGATTTTGGAAAATTCGCTCTTACTTTCATGGTGCATGATTGGAACGTTTTTATCCCTTAATATCCGTTTTACAAGTAATTGTCAACAAAAAGTGCCTCGATTTAAAAGAAAAGTTATTTTCTTTTCAATGGCGCCCTTGTTTTTTATTTCACTTTAATTCTAAGGGAAATTATCACTATTTTAACGTCACAAAGTGGAAAGTACATTTTTGAAAAATTGTTAAATAAATATTTTCTATAAAAAATGTTCAAAAAGCATTTGAAAACATCTACAAAGCCTTTTTTGTTAGCTTTTTTTTTAAATTACATAGTTTTATTAGCTAAGAAAGCACCTTCGCCACGAAGATTACAGTCATTACAACATTACAAATTACAAAATTTGCTCCATGAGTCAAACACTGGTGTCTCCACCCTATAAATAATCCCAAACTGAACGCTTTTGGTATCAATTTTTAATTTTGTTCAATCTGTGATTAGGGTGGTTGAATGAGTCCACTTGACGAAATCCGAAGCAGGAAAACAATGATACATTCAATATTATCAGTATTGACGCTGTTATTAATCAGTAAACAGAAGCTGTTTTTTTTTTTTCAAATGTTCGAAAACAAAGCGTTTGAAAGAATCTCTACGAAAGCCCTATTTGTAGCAAATTAGTAGTTTTACAAAAGTGATAACACCCTGTATAGGAGTAACCTGAAAAAGCACCTTTGCCAACGATGATTACAGTTATTACAACATCACAAATTACAAAATTTTGCTTCATGAGTCAAACACTGGTGTCTCCACCCTATAAATCATCCCAAACTGAACGCTTTAGGTATCAATTTTTAATTTTGTTCAATATGTGATTAGGGTGGTTGAATGAGTCCACTTGACGAAATCCGAAGCAGGAAAACATTGATACATTCAATTTTATCAGAATTGACGCTGTTATAAATCAGTACACAGATGCTGTTTTCTTGCCACTGGAAAAGTGGAGTTAAAGGAAATTTTACGTTAATTTTCAGCGCGGAGTTTTAGGAACATTCAAATAATTTGTTTACATTTTAGGGGAATTTCATTCGTAGTTATTAGTTTCTTGTAACCCCGACAGTTTATGGAAGTTTTACTAAAAAATACTAATTAGGGACAAATTATCGTAATTTCAGTCGAGGTGATGCTCAATGAGATTCTACAAAGCGGTATCTCATATACGTAGGTTTCCAAGCTTCTGGGACATAGCAATTATTTTGTTTTAATACTGAATTGCAAAAATTCTGGATTTATCCCTCATGTAATTAAGAAATAATGAAAACGAAGAAATTTGTCGGTTTTACTAGTCATTTGCACATATTATTCTTGAATCCATTGACAAAACATGGGCTAGGTAATGTGTGCAATTCTGATGCGTTGGTCAGATCGAACGGTAATGTCTTCCCCTGCAGTCGAATCTTAACCCATAGATATCTCACACATGACAGATAGATTTAGTTCGGAAAGAACCACAGAATGCGAGATTGCGGAAACATGAAAGATCAATCCAAAATATAGGGTGCTATATTAGTACGCGGTCCACACTTCCGAAAGCACCCCACACCTACGTACTCGCAATGTGCCCCTCAGCGGTGTTTCTTTCGTACATAATCGCGAAGTTGTGTTTCATCTTCGACAACTGTCGCAAGGCAAGCGGCTTATCGCTAGAACAAAGTCGAATGTTTCATTATGATCAACCTATCCCATCTTGTCCTTCAGTCGAACGAAACTTCTCAAACGAACTAGGTACCTACCTACACGGAAATGCTCTGTTTATGTTTGTTCTTGACCTATCGCTTACCACCACCGCTGATTTGACCGGAAAATCAACTAAGACCATCACGGACTGGTCCAATATGTGTCCTGAAGTTTGTTCCTCAATCGTCCACAAACGTCCGCAAATGATAGACACTGGCGACCACTCTATTCAAATTGACGAATCTCGGTTTGCTGGTAAGCGCAATCGGGGTAGAATGCTGCAGACCTGTTCGTCGCTTTCCTGAAGGACGTGAAAGAAGTATACCGACCCTGAACTGTGATAGAGCCTCGACGAAGTACCTTTCAATGAGGATTTCTTGTAATTACCTTCCACAAAGCTTCCTATGTACGAGTAACTTTTTCTCGACATATATATATTCTGCGTAGCACTGTGGGGCGCATACTAATATAGCACCAAATATAGAACCCTACAGTTAAATTTGCAGCCAATTTATTTTTTACGACAGACAACATTCCGTTATCTGAAAATATATCCCAGAGTCGACTATATATTTTCCGTGAAGAGCTAAGCAAGAAAAAGTGTACAAATCCTCTTTTCTTAGGAGGAATCCCACACACAAATTATTCGAGCATCAGAAAAACCCATAATCTGTTGGGTTAGAACTGTTATAGGTGGGGCGAAAGGTATGCCCCGGTTTTGGGGAGCTGTAAAACTTAAACTACTCGACTTAAAGAGATGATTTTTTTTTTTTTTAATTGGATTCGTTAGTTCAAACAGTATTTTTTTTTTTTTTTTTGTTTTCATGGAGTTCTGAAAATTATATCCGAAAGATGGCGGCCTTCAGCAACGATGTATTGATTAAGTCGATTTCAGAAATTTCTTATAGTTATTCGGCATATTTCAAGTAGAATTGAGCTCACCTCCTCGATAATTCGGGTCTCAGTTCATCAATGGTGTGGGGTCGGTTTTGAATATTCAATAATAAACCATTGTAATCGCTCTAAGAAAAAAAAAAACTAACACCCCCCCCCACCCCGAAAATTTCATGGTTTACGTTTCAAACTGTAGAATCCAAATCTGCAATACGCATCCGTCGACCGTCCGCCGTACGCACGATGTCTTCCAAACGGCTGGAGCGAAATTTTGAAATTTTCAGGAAAAAGTCCATATTGGTCCGACAACGCCCTAATTCTTTAGCTCTCACTTAATTTAAAGTGCCTTTTAAGGGTTGTCAAAGTTTTGTCAAATCCCTAAAAACCTCAAAAAAAGTCGAGGCGGCCTAAATTTGGACTTTTTTTTAAGAACTTTCCATGAGGAATCGAATGAGCCCTTTCCCAGGTCTGTAGCTCAAACCATTCCCAATGTATGGCCCGATTTATGCTGCCAACATTTGCATCCACATTTACTACATCACTAGGTTACTACGATCAAAACAAAAACAATTTTTTTTTTTTGTTTTGATCACAGTAACCTAGTGATGTAGTGAATGTGGATACTGGAGTGAACTCCTGAAAGGGTTTATAGCCGATACACGGGTTGAAGCATTCTGATATGCATGCTCCGTCCTACGAAATTTAAATTTTCAAATAGAATATTTTTCCGTTGTAATCGCTCTTGAAAAAAACGCTGCAAATTCTTTCACTGGTGTTTATTATTCAATGATTCATGATTTGAATTTCTACTAAGCTTTGGAGTGCGTGTTTCACAGGAGATAGAGCGATTATTGAATTTCAGAAGGCACACAAATATGATCAACTGATCAATCCAAACAGGTATTTTGGTTGAGAACCCATTTAAGTGCTCTATGCATATCTCCTGAAATTCAATGATCGCTCTGTGACCTGTGAAACACGCCACACTTCAAAGCTTAGTAGAAATTCAAATCATGAATCATTGAATAATAAACCCCGGTTAAAGAATTTGCAGCGTTTAATAACATACAACAAGCAGCCTGGCAAAGTACGCCAGTAAAACAAAACAACAATTGTGACGATCTGAAAGTACATCCATTGGAATTGGGAAATCTCCTAAATGCGAAACGAAGAGCAATGAGGAAGTGGAAAAATAATAATAGAACGTCTGAAAACAAAACTATACTCAACAGATATACTAACAAACTTAAATATCTAATTAGAACCATGGAAAATGAATCAGTTGAATATTTTCTGAGTAATATGATTGCAGAGAAAGATACGGAGTATTCTCTCTTCAAGGTAACTAAAAACATTAAAAGACCCAAAGTTATCTTACGTCCAATGATGATGGGACATGGGCCAGAAATAATAAGCATAAGAAGTGAGAAAGCACATCTCTTTGCAGAGCATCTCTTTTACAAACTGTAAGAAATTTCTGAAATCGACTGAATCAATGCCTCGTTGCTGAAGGCCACCATCTTTCGGATATAATTTCAAAACTTCATGAAAAAAAAAAACTGTTTGAACTAACGAATCCAATTTTTAAAAAATGCATCTCTCTAAGTCGGGTAGTTCAAGTTTTATAGCTCCCCAAAACCGGGGCATACCTTTCGCCCTACCCTGTAATTTTGGGATTTGAACGTTTTTCGTGCAGATTATTTTTTTTTTCCAACGAATTCATCATCAATTCAAAGTTTCTGAACAATGTCTGGTAAGAAAAAGTTCATTCAAGAGTTCTAAAAAAACAAATGTGTGTACTCCTACTTTCCGATCCTAGAGCAGGTTTGACTGAAATATGAACGCAAATTGGTGTACGAACTTTTCTAACGTCTGATTTATGGATTACAAACTATTAAGAAATAAATGCAATAAAAGCATAGTTATATATGAGTGTTGTTTATGAAATTGTTTATGAAAGTCTAACCGGAGTATCAGATGTGTCATTGTTTTCCTCTTTCAGACGTGGCATACGAAATATGTTGTATTCTGCAAATATTAAATATGATCATTCATAATTTAGAATGCATGGTTTTACTTAGTCAATAATTTTACTTAGGTGATACAACGATGTTCCAAAACTCAGTACTCACGATTGGAAACGGACATTACTTTTTAAGGAACCTTTTCTTTTTAGTCTGATATTGGAAAATTCAGAGAAATATTACTCCATGATTCTGAGCAATGATTTTTCTGGGCTAATCACCCATCTACGTAGACCACCCGTCTGCAGATGATTGTTG
Organism: Creontiades dilutus; assembly: GCA_031894815.1. NCBI lineage: Eukaryota > Metazoa > Arthropoda > Insecta > Hemiptera > Miridae > Creontiades > Creontiades dilutus. Next base: position 662,095 of record JAVIWC010006953.1, on the reverse strand, counting down.
AAACGCTTTGACGATTGGGAAACGCTAACTTTGACTTGAGACATTATATTTTTGTCTTGGATCACCTTCTTGACTTTTAGGATTACTTTGGTGCTACGTTGCATTACAAACTGCATAATATGATTTAATTATAAAAACCTTCAGGTGGCTTCGTTCACCTTCCACATCATTCAAACCATTCTGCCAAGTAGAACTTTGTGCAATCACGCCCAACTTAACGCCGTTGATTTATCGACCTCGGGCGGTTCGCGAGTCGACGGCCTCCATTACCAGCGGCCGGTTCAGTTCAGAAAACGCCGGTCTTCGCTACGGCTACTTTTCCTAATGAGTTTTCTGCACTCGGGTGACCCATTTCCCTTTTTCATCAATAATTCCGCGACGTCCGCTGCACATAATGCCGCCTATCTGGTCTGGGTCATTGATCGTCAAGCGTCATGTTTATTTTTTTCCACTTCCCAGGCAGCGCGGTCAGTGGCCGAACAAAGGCCTTTATTCGCACTGTAGACCAACCAGAGTGCAATGTTCAGTCTTGTTTGAGAGATTTATCAAACTGAACGGACATCCCAGAACATGGAATACAGATCTTTTCTGTGCTCTCTGGTGTACACAATTTCAATTATCCAGTGTGTGATGGATAATTGGCTTATGGTTAGTTGGCCCCTTCTCGATTTTAGAATCCGACGCCTTCGGAGATGAATCACACGTTTTAATCATAAGAATGTCAGGCTCCTCTTATCCTGAGATAAGCTCATCATCAACACCCCCTGTTTATTTGTATTATCAATTGGTCGAGAGTGGATTTAAAGACCTCCAGGCTGATTTCCAGAGTCCAGCTCCCCTGGGGTCAGTCTGTGAATCACCTCCGTCCGGATAAGACCTTCAACGATAAGTACCTAACCTTTTCATTTTTTTTTTCTTTTTCTTATATTTTGAGGCTGGATTTGGTCACACATGGCTGGAGGATTTGTTTCCATGGTTTTCCAGATAGGTCGGAAAAAAAAATTCTAACCCCCCTTGAAAATTTCATGGTTAACGTTTCAAAGAAGGTGAAATCCGAATCTCAACAAAAAATTTTCCGTTTCCGCCGTACGCCGTATTGCATATTCCGAAACGGCTGGAGCAAAAATCTGAAATTTTCAGGAAAAATCCATCTTGGTCCGACGACGCCCCAATTCTTTATTGATATGCTCCCTAGACTCAATTTAAAGTGCCCTTTAAGGGCTGTAAAAGTTTTGTAAAATCCCTGAAAACCTCAAAACTAGTCGAATCGGCCTAAATATTTTCCTATTTGAAGAACATACCATTAGGAATCGAATGAGCCCTTCCCCACGTCCGTAGATCAAACCATTCCCGATGCATGGCCCGATTTATGGTGACAACATTTGCGTTTTTTGGTTTATTATTGTTTGTTTGTAACCTAGTGATGCCGATAGCGTCGAGTTGTAGTGAATGTGGATACTGGAGTGATAGCCGATGTGAATACTTGTAGTGTAGTTAGTAGCCGATACACGGGTTGAAGCATTCTGATAATATATAGGTAAATATTATTCAATATTATTACTGGGGTTTATTATTCAATATTATTACTGGGGTAAATAAATATTCTTTCACTGGGGTTTATTATTCAATTGGCTTGCGTTCATGATTTGAATCTTACTAAGGTTCGGAGTGTGCGTGTTTTACAGGTGATAGAGCCTGAATTTCAGGAGATATGTACAGACCACGTAAATCGGTTCTCATCCAAAACCCCTATTTGGATTGATCAGTTGATGATATTTGTGTGCCCCCTCTACATCTGTCTACCTTTGGCTACATCGTTTAAATTTGGATTTGAGGAAGTTTTAACGCAAAACGATACGCCAAAGGACTTGATAAATTATAGATGTTTTTATTGTGGGGGGGTCAGGTCCACACCTTTAAGTTCAATAAAAAAATGCTGCAAATTCTTTCACTGGGGTTTATTATTCAACCGGCTTGCGTTCATGATTTGAATTTCTACTAAGCTTTGGAGTGTGCGTTTTTCACAGGATAGGGCGATTATTGAATTTCATGAGGCACACAAATATGATCAACTGATCAATCCAAACGAGGTATTTTGGTCGAGAACAGATTCACGTGCTCCATGTATATCTCAAAATTCAATAATCGCCCTTCCTAATGAAACAGGAAGAAAGCTTCAGTAAAAAATACATGAACGCAACATTATTTAATTGGCCCACCATTGATTTCCCAGTGTTTTCGTTTAAAAGATGAAAAGTACAAATTTTGCGGGTCAAACAGTTATTGTACCTAGAACATGGGTAGAAAGATGGTAACTACAAACTCCCTTTTCAAACAGGTACCTTGTACCCATACGCGTAAATGGGCAACTTTGTAGACCTGATTGTAAACTCCAGAGGTCACTCAGTCCAAAGACAAGGTCAGTGGGAGAAGTTCACTCCGTGAATGAATGTGACCTGCAGTTCACTCAGTGGATGAATGCGACTTGCAGTTTGCTCCGCAATTCACTTTGTGAATGAATGGGACCTCTATTATCTTCCTGTACAGTCAGGGTTTGGTAGATGACAGACGTCTATCTACTGTACTCTTTACATGAGTACCTCTGAGTAAAACAATGATAGGTACCGAAACGAGGTCATTTTCCGAGTCCTCATGAATAAATTTTATTTGAGTAGTAGAATCTGCTGTAAAGGAACGGCGAACTGCCCAGGTTGTTAGATGGGGAGAGTGAACGGTTATCTTGAGCCAAGACTCCTCAGCAAGACGCGTTTGCGACCTGCAGGTCTCGAACTTCACTTGCCACGACAAGTTTGCGACCGTCTGAGCAGTTCGAATGTCGGCCACAGGGAACCATGCTGAAGCAAACGTCTTGTGATGAACTGCAGGTCTTCCTTCCGCAGGTCATTTGGGACAAGTTCACTTGAAAGAGAAGTTCTTTGAGGCAAGATCACTCACTCACTACACACCTCTAAGACTTTATTTTGCTCATAGTGCGTAAACGGTAGGAGCTATGGAAAAGTGGAAGCAGTTCATCCGAATGGAAATTTCAAGAGCTACAACTTTTCTTCCACGACAATTTTCGATATCTCGAACGATTTTCGAGATAATTCCGCTTTACATCGATAAAAGACGAGATAATGGCGGTGTATAGCCCTTAAAATCGTTATAACTCCGTTAAATGAAAATAACACGCAAACCCCGTTAGGGGCATTGTAAAACAAGTAGTTAAAAACATTTTAAGACTTCGAACGCCTAATTCTACTGAGCGACTTTTTTAAGATCGCGTTTTTAAGATTTGCGGACGTTATCCGCCCGACAAACAAAACGGACGCTCATACCGCGTTTCTGCAGGGTCCATTGCGTTCTTTACTTTATTGCGAAGGAAATCAGACCTCATACGTTTAATTTGATCCATTATAACCGAAGATATAATCAAAAAACCATGTTTAGATCATAAAAAATCGAAAAAAAAACGTGAAAATATCATATTGCTATAGCTTCCAAAACAGTTCATGATTTGAATTTCTACTAGGTTTGGAGTGTGCTGACCAGGCAGGCCTTTTGGAATTTCAAGATTCAATAATGGAGCATTTTAATCTGTTCTTGAAAAATACCTATTTTTATAACCCCCCTGAAAATTCTATAATTTACAAGTTTTGGCACTCGTAGTGCGTAAATCCGAATTCCAAATCAAAATTTAAACGATCCGTCCGCCGTAGACGATGTAGAGGGGAAGCAACAAATATCATCAACTGATCAGTCCAAATGTTTTGGAAGAACCGATTTTGGTCTGACATACTCCTGAAATTCAATAAGCGCTCTATCACCTGTAAAACACGCACACTCCAAAGCTTAGTAGAAATTCAAATCATGAACGCAAGTCAATTGAATAATAAACCCCAGTGAAAGAATACTTTTTACCCCAGTAATAATATTGAATAATAAACCCCAATAATAATATTAAATAATAAACCCCAGTAATAATATTGAATATTATTTACCTATATATTATCAGAATGCTTCAACCCGTGTATCGGCTTCTAACTACACTACAAGTATTCACATCGGCTATCACTCCAGTATCCACATTCACTACAACTCGACGCTATCGGCCGGACATCACTATGTTACAAACAAACAATAATAAACGAAAAAACGCAAATGTTGGCACCATAAATCGGGCCATACATCGGGAATGGTTTGACCTACGGACGTGGGGAGGGGCTCATTCGATTCCTGATGGTATGTTCTTCAAATAGGTAAATATTTAGGCCGATTCGACTTGTTTTGAGGTTTTTAGGGATTTTACAAAACTTTTTTAGACAGCCCTTAAAGGGCACTTCAAATCGAGTGAGAGAGCTGGCTCAAGAATTAGGGCGTCGTCGGACCAAGATGGATTTTTTTTACCAGCCGTTTCGGAGATATCGTGAAAATCAGACGGACGGAAAATTTTTGGATTGATCAGATTCGATTCAACCCCTTTGAAACGTAAACCATAAATTTTCAAAAAAAGAGCGGTTATGGTTTATTATTGAATAATAAACCAAAACCGTCAAAATATCATACTGCTATAGCTTCCAAAACCATTCGTTTTTGAGGTACTGACCTGGCAGGCCTTTTTTATTCATTAATGGAAGCAACTCCACCAAGTATGAATAAAATCGGAGGGGGTCGGTACATTTTGAGTCTGTCTGGGTATGGAATGACCCATATGTATTAGAATATTTATCTTAATCATAATCTAAACGTGATTATGTAAATAGTTGAAATGCTTATAAGAAGAAAGGATTGAAGTGACTAATTCACTTTGCATACCCCGTTCAACCCGTACAACGAACTTGTATTAAAACTTGCTCCATTACCACTTCTTTCTTCTTATTGCTGGCCTCGCGTGATAACCGCATATAACGAATTCTTTTCCGCGAACGACGAAAGAAGGTTCTACCCACAGGGCAATAACTGCGGACACTTTTCCTAATTTTTTTGTCCGCTACTTCAGTCCACGAATTAAGAATAGTAGCTTTTTTCGCCTTTACATCTTTGAGGATGAAGTTGTGAGGCTACCACATTACCGAAATTACGAATCAAATGTGTGGTGAATTTAAGAAGATGCATATCCATTTAATAGACCTGAAATCTTCAGTAAGTTTAGAAAAAAATGAGTCACGTACCACGAGATAAAGGAACACCAACAGAAGATTCTGTCCACGAAACCACGCGTACACAGGCAATGCAAGAGGGGAGCTGGAATTCCATAAGTGGGAGTGGAATATCCGATTGGAATTAATTTACATTTCTAGTGGAATCAACAAAAGTTGGACAACGCTGAGCGTAAAGACTTGGTATTTGGATGTTGAGCAGGCTACCAAGTTGGTAAGAAGCATCCGTACACACCCATACACTAGACCGGAAGTCTTCCGTGAATTTAGAAAAAAACGCTGCAAATTCTTTCACTGGGGTTTATTATTCAATTGGCTTGCGTTCATGATTTGAATTTCTACTAAGCTTTGGAGTGTGCGTGTTTCACAGGATAGAGCGATTATTGAATTTCAGGAGATATGCACGGAGCAGGTAGATCTGTTCTCAACCAAAATACCTATTTGGATTGATCAGTTGATCATATTTGTGTGCCTCCTGAAATTCAATAATCTCTCTATCCTGTGAAACACGCACACTCCAAATCTTAGTAGAAATTCAAATCATGAACGCAAGCCAATTGAATAATAAACCCCAGTGAAAGAATTTGCAGCGTTTTTTTATTGAACCTACATAACGTCTATAAGTCCTTTAGAACTCGTATTGCGTTAAAACTTCCCCAAATCCAAATTTAAACGATGTAGCCAAAGGTAGACTGATGTAGAGGAGGCGCAAAAATATCATCAACTGATCAATCCAAATAGGTGTTTTCGTTGAGAAACGATTTACGTGGTCTATGCATATCTCCTGAAATTCAATAATCGCTCTATCACCGGTGAAACACGCACACTCCGAAGCTTAGTAGAAAATCAAATCATGAATGCAACTCAAATGAATAAAATTGAATAATAAACCCCACTGAAAGAATTTGCAGTGTGCGTGTCTCATAGGTGATATAGCGATTATTGACTTTCAGGAGGCACACAAATATGATCAACTGATCAATCCAAATAGGTATTTTGGTTGAGAACAGATTTACGTGCTCTATGCATATCTCCTGAAATTCAATAATCGCCCTATCCTGTGAAACGCGCACACTCCAAAGCTTAGTAGAAATTCAAATCATGAACGCGAGCCAATTGAATAATAAACCCCAGTGGAAGAATACTATTTACCCCAGTAATAATATTGAATAATATTTACCTACATATTATCAGCGTTTCATGCATATCAGAATGCTTCAACCCGTGTATCGGCTATATACTACAAGTATCCACATCGGCTATCACTCCAGTATCAACATTCACTACAACTCGATGCTATCGGCATCTCTAGGTTACAAACAAACAATAATAAACCAAAAAACGCAAATCTTGGCACCATAAATCGGGCCATACATCGGGAATGGTTTGAGCTACGGACGTGGGGAAGGGCTCATTCGATTCCTCATGGTATGTTCTTCAAATAGGTATAAATATAGGCCGCTTCGACTTGTTTTGAGGTTTTTAGGGATTTTACAAAACCTTGACAGCCCTTAAAGGGCACTTTAAATTGAGTGAGACACCTGGCTCAAGAATTGGGACGTCGCCGAACCAACATGGATTTTTCCTGAAAATTTCAGATCTTTTGCTCCAGCCGTTTGGGAGAAATCGTGCGTACGGCGTACGCGGACGGACGGAAAATTGTTTATTGCAGATTCGGATTCTACACCCTTTGAAACGTAAACCATGAAATTTTCAGAGGGGGTTAGAATTTTTTTTCCAGAGCGATTACAATGGTTCATTATTGAATAATAAACCAAAAGGAGTCAGGTACCACAAAATGAAGGATCCTTCATCGGTAATATCCACAAACAGAGGATTCTGTCGACAAAAGCAAGCAATGCTGAATGGATGCTGGAATTCTATCAGTGGGAGTGAAACAAACGATTGGAATTACATTTGCAAAGGAAGATTGGATTTGAACAAGACCGTTTCTCGTAGCAGCTGCAAAAGTTACACAATGCTGAGCGTAAAGATTTGGTATTTGGACGTAGACCAGGCTACTAAGTTGGTATCTACTAGAGGTTTGAGGGGTTCCATTATTGCCTCCAAGATGACCTACAAGCAGGGGAAACATTGTTTCCGCGTTCAGGAGATGAACAAATTGATTCCGTCAAAATCAAAAATACTTGCTGTAGTTTTGGAACATATTAACAATTCCAGTTGCATGTCTGTCTGACTGTCCGTAAGTCCTCAAATTTGTGACGAACTACAGTTTACAGGGAAGTTGCAGGTCAAACTGTATATGTATGTTTCATCTTAGTTTTATTGGTCTCTAATCAATACATCACTGCGCGTTTGCTCATCCGTAAAATCCATCAAGAGTCAATATCTCGTGGCCTTTCGGTCCGATCCAGCTGAAATGTCTGTAAAGTCGGGGAATGTGAACAAATCGGTTCACCCCCACATATGAGTTTTATTGCAATTGCATCATTGGTAGCTTTCGTCTACACGCAGACTTAACATCTATCAAACAAAAATTCTCATTGCTTATATGACCGATATTGTTTTCTACGCACCATCTTATTTCAGCATTTGTCGCTATCGCAGTCCGCCCAGCTTTTGCCCGTATGTGTCCGAGTAGTGTTTGGGGAAGTAAAGCGTGAATCCTCAATCTCTGTGTTGCTCAAATCACACCTCGAGCGCTTCCATGGATGTAGGCCAGGTTGTTGAGGATCCAGAAGATGTGTTTGTAGGTGTCGATGTGACAACATGCCAACAATACTGTTCCCCTGTCTGTAGGTTACACGTGGAGTCTCACTGAACACATCCCTTGTTTCGTAGTTGGATAGCAATGTGGCATGAATCCCAGTGACTCAGTCCCTGTAGCTCCCAGTTGCCGCATATGCGCGATCACTTGCTTTGGGGGGATGGTGCTAAAGACATCCCCAAAAGGTAATGACAGACTTGCAAAACAACCAGAGAAAGCACACAGGAAGATTCCAGGTGCAAACCAACCGCCCGACCTTAAGCTAAATGATTGAGAGCATCTGGACGAAGCTTGATAATATCTCCATGAATGAAGCCTACAATATCGTACCAAGCTGCGTGATGCTTACACTGCCCATTCTTTTTTCTTTCACCAGGCAAATTGCGAAATATCAGAATTATTATCATTCTTCCTTACGTCTGCGAAATTTCTTTAGAAACTTTATGGAATTATATATTATATATATAATGTATAAAATCCGTCTATTCACTCACCGATCGACAGTGATTAATGAACTGGGTGATATATCAAAGCCCACTTTATCAGGAAACTCGGCAACCATCTGTTGATGATCCGCGGAGACTCCATTTGTCAGTGTCACTCCAACGAGTTCCAAACCATTGAGCTAAGGATCCCTGTTCCAACTTGTTGGTTTAGAACAGTTCCAATACCGAAGAAATTCGTTTGTTGCATTATAACGGGACGACTGAGATGAATTCGCTGAACTCCTCGGATTTCTGGAGATAGTGGATCGATGAACTGAACAACTATTTTCACTAAAGTACCCTAAATTGAGGTGGAGTGAACTTGTGAGGGTTGGGAAGGAGGGAAACTTGAACACGTCCATATTCCCTGCGTTGTTCGAACTCAAAATATTAAGATTATGAAGAACAAATTTAGCAAGTTAGGCGCCCCCGTCAATTTTAACTAATTTTTGGAGTAAAGGGTTCGTTTTAAAGCTATTCTTCACAATTTTTTTCCGTATATTTCAAAGATTGCATGCCCACTATCAACGATAGGATTGCGGTAGTTTTCGGGGTCGCTGGACGAGAGGCTCACTACAAAAACAATTGTTTGAGGTGTCGAATTGTCATGAAATTTTCAATAGAATCAATCTGGGGAAACATGAGGCTTCCCGTTCAAAAATACATTGCCAAGGAGCAGCTTCCTCGTTACATCCTTTATCAAAATTGTAAAAGTTATACCTGTTTCAAAAATTTCACGTTAGCGCATGCGCAGAGCGTCCCGCTGATTATATTGAGATAAAATTCGTATGGGACCTCAAGAGGCCTTATCCGCAAAGTCCCTCAAAGTATGAGCTAAATTCAAAATTTCAGAAGTTATGGCTGTAACAAGGAAATGCGGACAGACAGACAGACCGACAGACACGGAACCAAATTGTTCAGTAGGCTATGAAACGCAAAATGAGAGTGGAAATTATGAATTCAGACAACAAAATTTTTTGGCTCTCGAAACTGAACACAAGGCTTCCGCTGCTTCACAGACTCTAAAGCAAAAAACGAGTTGGTGGAATTGTAGGAAAAATGGAAAAAAACGTGTTTTTTTCTACGAATTTTTTCGAAGCTAATAAGGTTATGACTCTCCACGGATTTTTATTATTCTTATTTTATTCGATCCTAATTTACCATAGTTGTGTAACAAACCTCGGAAATATCGTTCACTCTAACAGAAGAGGATTTAGAGGTGATAATGGGGAATTTTTTCAATAGCTGTTCAGTCTATTGGTTTTGTTTAGTATTTAAACTTATTTGAATTGTCATTGTGAAAGGAGAAGGGAACGGGGGTGTAAATTGCGATAGATCGTTATTATTTTTTTTTTCACTATTTTCATACGATTTTATTAGCTATTTCAAATAACATTTTTTCCGACTTCAACCTCGAGTTGTGACTTCAAGTCGAGTTTTGTGACAAGCCTCAGAAATGTTGAAGAATTTTAACGAAACAGTCAGTCCACTGAAGCGCTGCCCCTACTGATTTTTTTTTGTTCGTTTAAGAGCATTGGTCGAATTTCGGAACGTATTCAGATATTCCTATATATTTGTTCGTCATCATTTTAATAATTGGGTTTTAGTAACGCAGAAAATATGGATGTGTTTTTCTCCTTCCCAAATCTAAAATGTCATTTTAAATGAGGCATTTTAACTTGTAACTGCCTTTTAGAGAAAGGGATTTATGGGTTTTTTCAGAAAGTAAAGAACGTGTAAAACTTACTATCCCCGTAATAACGATTTTGAAAACAATTGAAAACTCTGGCAATTATTGCACGAAACTTTATTATATCTCCTTTAGTTTATTAGATATCCCTTGTACGTAGATATTCGTAAGTGAAGCTAAAATAAAATAAGGCAGCCAAGCTAAGCGTGACAACCAGCTTAACATGGATCCTAAACAACCTTCGAATATAATATCCATGGGGATACTAACCCTCAAGACTCAACGGTCTTGAAGGAGGGGTAGGTCTTCCGCGCCGTCTTTCTCCTGAAGCACGTCGACACCTCGATAGTAAATCCTTACGTTTGTTCGAGAAAACGCTGCAGTTTATAATCCAAAGTTTATTATTTCTGTATCAGGTAGAAGTTCTACGTGGATCTCCGGTCCGTGTTTATTGGACGAATTCGAAGCTACACTATCTTAACTCGGAACCTAGCGCCTCCTTACCTTGAATTGCATTCTAAATGTCATAACAAGAGCTCCATTTACATAATACGTAAATTATATTACTAACAACATAGATAGATTAGGATGTAAATTAGGTACAAGGACCCTTCAGGAGATCTGTGTGTTTCCATAGATTTTACTTGCATATTAGATGCTTTAAACGGTTTTCCAATTATCAATCAGCATAAATCCAATCATCTATTGGGAAAGAAATTTACTTCAAGGGTCCTTCAGCTGCAGGCCTCTATACCACTGCGCCAGGGGGAAAATCAGTGTTGATTGAAAGTTTTCGATAGTTTACAGTTTCGAAGAGACAAAGTTGAGTTAGAAGCCAGGACATCATATGATGCCATCGATTCACTAGAAACTCTGCCTTGGCATCATAAAATGCCACCAGGGTTGAATGGGAGAACCAACATTAGCAAGATAGATCTCCGAAATTCAATATCTACCTACCTTAAATAGACATTTGCCTCAAAATATACGACAGACGGTAAAGCGTTGTAATTATTTTTAACGTTGACTCCCTCAGTACTTAAGCCATCGATTTACCACACTTTTGTTTTGTGAATGGAGAAAGACAGCACTAGCTCCATCTTACGCGGACCAACGATGATTATTGATTAAAATAATGCCTACCGAAAATTAAGTGAAAAACATACGAGAACACAACTGATATAACAAAACATTGGGCGATGTGAGTGAAAAATATGAGACTTCTACAATCCAACTTTTTGTTTACTTCTAACAAACTGTGCTAACGTTAAAAACGGCCAGACCAAGGCCATAGCATCTTCCCTGGCCAGATCGAACAGTTTCGAAGACAAAGAGTGTAATTAAAAGCCGGGGCAGTATGGGAAGCCATCGCGGCCAGAAACTCTGCCTTGGCATCTTATGATGTCATCGGAATTGAATGGGTTAATTGTACTGTATTACCAAGATGAAACTGTAGTACTGTACCCATACTAGAAACTACCCAAAATAGACATTCGACCCAAAATATACGACAGACAGTGATGCTTTGTTATTTTGCAACGTTGACTCCCTCACTACTCAGCCCAAACCTTATCCTACTTTTGTTATTTGGGTGGAGAATGCCCCCAATTGCCCAATATTACGCAAATCATCGAAGATTATGGATTAAAATATTGCTTAAAATCGAACGATTTGAGTGGAAACATGGGATTTCCACAATCCAACTAGTTGTCTACCTACAGCAAAGTGTGCGAATGGGGAAAAGCACTGCCCAAGGTGAAAGCATCCTCTCTAGCCAGGTCCCACAGTTTAGTGAAGTTAAAAGCCAGGGTAGTATGGGAAGCCATCGCGGCCAGAAACTCTGCCTTGGCATCTTATGATGTCACTGGAGTTGAATGGGTTAATTAACCCAAGATGGAACTCCAGAATACGATACGTACCTACTACCCAAAATACCCAACATTTGCCTAGAAATGTACGACAGACAGTAATGCTTTATTATTTTATGTAACGTTGACTCCCTCAGTACTTAAGCCATCGATTTACCCCACTTTTATTATGTGAATGGAGAATAATTATTGATTAAAATAATGCGTAAACTGAAAATTAAGTGAAAAACATACGAGGACACAACTGGTATGACAAAACATTGGGCGATGTGAGTGAAAAATATGAGATTTCTACACTCCAACTTAGTGTTAGCGTGTAACAAACTGTGCTAACGGGAAAAACGTCCAGACCAGGGCCATAGCATCTTCCCTGGCCAGATCCCACGGTTTCGAAGACAAAGAGTGTAATTAAAAGCCGGGGCAGTATGGGAAGCCATCGCGGCCAGAAACACTGCCTTGGCATCTTATGATGTCATCGGAATTGAATGGGTTAATTGTACTGTCTTACCTAGATGAAACTCCAGAATACTACTCAAACTAGAAACTACCCAAAATAGACATTCGACCCAAAATATACGACAGACAGTGATGCTTTGTTATTTTACAACGTTGACTCCCTCACTACTCAGCCCAAACCTTATCCTACTTTTGTTATTTGGGTGGAGAATGCCCCCAATTGCCCAATATTACGCAAATCATCGAAGATTATGGATTAAAATATTGCTTAAAATCGAAAATTAAGTTGGTAAAAACTGAAAAATGCCAGGACTTCACTGATTGGACAAATCACTGAACGATATGAGTGGAAAACATGAGATTTTCACAATCCAACTAGTTGTCTACCTACAGCAAAGTGTGCAAATGGGGAAAAGCCCTGCCCAAGGTGATAGCATCCTCTCTAGCCAGGTCCCACGGTTTCGAAGACACAGAGTGAAGTTAAAAGCCAGGGCAGTATGGGAAGCCATCGCGGCCAGAAACTCTGCCTTGGCATCTTATGATGTCACTGGAGTTGAATGGGTTAATTAACCAACATCTCCAAGATGGAACTCCAGAATACGATACGTACCTACTACCCAGAAATACCCAACATTTGTCTAGAAATGTACGACAGACAGTAATGCTTTATTATTTTATGTAACGTTGACTCTCTCACTACTCAAGCCCCGGACTTTTCTTACTTCTGTTGTTTGAACGGAGAAAGCCCACGCGAAAAGGCGGAGCAATAATAAATGTGGTTTTCCTTATATAACTCCCATCGATCTCTGACGTCTGAAGGGAAAAGGGGCAAATAGCGGGAAAAGAGGTTAAGCCGAAGGTAAGCACAACTCACGAATATCCGACGGATTCGCCCGTAATCGGGTACTAGGTAAAACCTACCGCCCGCTCCCCCACGAAACTACACTCCCTTCGAATATCCATCCAACTCAACCACGCCTAGTTGTTCCCACCTTTCATCTCTCCCAGGTAATAGATTTTCAGTGTAATCCCGTGATTGCCGTCAATTAACGAGGATCGGTTTAATCAATTAGACGGAGTTGAAAAAAGGCGTTTGAAATAACAATTCTCTTACCGGGGATCAATAAGAAAAAGAAGCTTTTTAATGGCGCACGATATCGAAGTTGTTGCTACCTATTCCATCTTTAGAACAATCTAACCTTTACTTGCGCTCTTTCAGTCGATATTCTCTTTCGCTTATTATTTTCAATAATAACCCTTTGTAATCTTGTAGCAAATGTTTTGTTTAACCCCGCCTCAAACTTTGACACGTAACGTTTCAAGGTGCGTAGATTCAAAGTCCTTATAATTAGGCTTGCCATAATTTTAGTTGTCCAAACCGGGACACCGGGGGGTTCGGGGGTCCTCCCCCGGAAAATTTTATTAAATAATCCATTCAAATCTGCGTTTTTTACCATTTCTATACTTAAAAACGTTCATTAAAATATCTTATTATTTAAGTATCAAATTAAAAAAGTTAGAATAAACTAGGCCTAGTTAAATTCTAACGCAAATACCACTAACAAGAAGAAATAATGAAATAAGACTGTAAAAAGTTGTGATTGATTCAGTTAAGTTCATTAGTGATTATATTAGAGGCTTACTATTCAAACAAATCATAAATCGTAGCATATCCAAGGTAATAATGAAATTAAACTGTAAACAAACAACGAATTTAGTTCAGTTATTTATTTGTATCAACCTTATTAACATAAGAAACAAAACATAGAGACCCCGCACATTATAAAATAAACGACCTTAGTAACGTAGGAGGTACCGTACATAGTAACAAACACAGTAAAACATAATGACATAACATATTGGGCCTTTTCAAAACGTGCCTCTGACTGATGAACCTATTCAACTAACTCATCTGCTGCAAACCATTCGTATTTTTCGCTAGAGTGAACTTCTTTCAATATGTCTTTTTTCACTTTAATCTTCTCATAAAACTATGCACAAGAGAGACCAATGTTTACTTTACACTGAATCAATGCTCTTGCGGTGCATTCGCGCATTAATGACCTATCGTCTCCCCAAGCATTGTTCATCAGTGAAAATACTCTTTCTACGGGAGCAGATGTGCCGGGAAACAGAAAATATAATTTTTATATTTAGTTCTATGATCATGCTCTCTTAAAAAGGCGGTACCACGTGTACTTGCTACCACTGCCGATTTAAGTGTTAAACCATGAGCTAACAAAGTTATAAACTTTAACCGGGACATGTGCAAAACCGGCCGGGACGCCGGCAAAATACCGGGACGCAAGCCTACTTATAATTGATGTAAGTAATTCGTTAGTTCGCACATGGACTCTATTTGGGGCAGGGGTCTCTAACCTAGAGCCCGCGGGCCACTTAAGCCCCGCTGAGCTTTTTGAACCGGCTCGGCGACCATTTTCGCCTTTGAACTTGAGAAAGTGAAAAACAGCGTTTTGGAAAAGGGCCTCGATTTGAAAGGTGTTACTTCTGAAAGAGAGGGATGAAAACTCCAAGGAACGAACAGCCTGATTTCTGATTTATACTCCCCTATCAAAGCTTTTAAAATGAAACTGGGTCTTTTCGAAACACATACAGCAATGTGTTCCCCAGCGTGTAATGAGCCCACATTACCCCTACGGAGGCAAATGCTGAAATGCTGACTGGATGGTTTTTTTTGTGTTGTCTTTATCAGATAAGCTGTTGGACAGACTCCATCGATTAAATGAACATGATTTGTTATGCAATTTTCGGGCGGGGAGATTATTTACCCCCCCCCCCCCCCAAGCTTCGAGTTATACAGCGATGTCTGATTTAATGAATTTTTATACGAGAATGAGAACGTAGCGTTTCTCTAATAAGGGACAGAATATCATTTGTAAACTTTGATGTTGTTTTGGTGGGAGGTTCAATAGGTGTCTCAGCACAGTTCTTGGAACAACTGCTCTCCAAATTCGCAGATGGTTACGTTCTGTACACTGATGGGTCTAAAACGTTAGATAGCAGTGGCTGCGCTTTTTACGATCCTCAAGAGAGGACCAGCGGGTATTTTAAGTTACCAAACGTGCCATCGTCATTTGCTTGTGATTTTGTGGCCGTAAGAGAGACCTTGTACGCCAGGCTCAGAGGACAAGTAACAATTGTCATTGTATCCGACTGCAGCAGCTTGTAGGAAAAACTGTCTAATTATAGGTTGTACAGTAGTTTCAACTACAGTCTTACAGAAACCTTGTAGCTGATCAGCGAAATGCAATCCAGTGGTAAAGTACATTCATTTTGTGTGAACCAAGATCCCACGTAGGGGTGCACGGCAACGAAGTGGCTGACGTATACTCCACTTTAGCGCGAGACTATAGTTAGCCACTATGTTCCAGGATCCCATACTGGGAAGTAAATGTTTACTTTGACGTGTATCGACGTCTAAAGAGCCAATGGCAATCAATGTATGACGGTGCCATTAGAGAGGTACCGGTTGGAAAACCATTACGTGTCCATCAAACCATGGTTCATATTTACAAAATGTGGACAGAAAGGCAATACGTTTAATTGCATAAGCTCGAATCACGGAATACGCTCCTCGTATCTGCATCGACTCGGAATACGGTACTCGCCTGCTTGTGCGAGGTGTGGTGTGGACGAGGAAACACTGCAACAGACAGCAATGGAATGCCCGGCCAATGCCGCAGCAAGAACCAAGACGATAGATGTTACGACTCAGCATCTGGTGGGCCCAGTTCACTATTATCACATAGCATACTCAAGATCGATGTCTTCACGTAAAGCTATTTGTAAGTTTATTGCAACCCTTCCCCATTTCTGCCTTGTGAGTCTTCGTAATTCGACCAACTTCTGCGGTCTCGATGTCATCAGCATCTCATCTGCCTGAAAATTTCATGCAGACAACGCCCCAATTCTTTAGCCAGCTCGCTCATTAATTTAAAGTGCCCTTTAAGGGCTGTCAAAGTTTCGTAAAATCCCTAAAAATCTCATTGAAAGTCAAGTGGCCTGAATTTGGACTTTTTTTGAAAAAAGGGTTCAATGATTATTACTGGTCCGTAGCTCGAACCACTCCCGATGTACGGCCCGATTTATGGTGCCAATATTTGCATTATTCACTACATCACTAGGTTACTGCTGAACTCCTAAAAGGGTTTATAGCCGATACACGGGTTGAAGCATTCTGATATGCATGCTCCAGCGTTACGAAATTTAAAATTTTCAAATAGAATATTTTTCCATTGTAATCGCTCTTGAAAAAAACGCTGCAAATTCTTTCACTGGGGTTTATTATTCAATGATTCATGGTTTTGAATTTCTACTAAGCTTTGGAGTGTGCGCGTTTCACAGGTGATAGAGCGATTATTGAATTTCAGAAGGCACACAAATATGATCAACTGATCAATCCAAATAGGTATTTTGGTTGAGAAGAACCGATTTAAGTGCTCTATGCATATCTCCTGAAATTCAATAATCGCTCTATCACCTGTGAAACACACACCCTCCAAAGCTTAGTAGAAATACAAATCATGAATCATTGAATAATAAACCCCAGTGAAAGAATTTGCAGCGTTTTTTCCATAATGAGGGGGAATTCATTCGATTGCCAATCATACTTTTCAAACTACTGTTTTCTTCATATCGATCAAGAATTACATCCGATCTTAAATGTTCAAGTCTGTCAATTCCTTTCTGTTCTTCAACTCACCCCGTTCTAGATAACCGCCCTGGGTCGGTAATCTGTGCCACTCCTGATAGATTTCCTGATGCACCAAGTGTTACGTAATTTTCTCCGTTGTTGACCCTCAGGGAATGCTCCCCCAGCCATCCCTGGAACATGAATCGATAGCTTGAGTTCTTGGCTAACTTTCCATGTGGTTGCCATTTTTCGTGAGGTTTATTTTTTTAAAATGCAGTAAATGGCACGAATACCCCACTTCCCAGACAAGGAAGGTGTTTTACTCCAGTTATTCCACGTTTTGAATGAGACAGGTGCGTACGTGGAAGAATTATGTCAATTTCCCATTATTTTTCACGAATGAATGATGTAAGTTATCTCCTAGAAAACAGAGAAAAGGCAAATACTCACAAGTTGGATTGTTTATTTTTGACCTCACGTTCTGAGTCGGTGACCTTGGAAACCTCTACGTAGGTACCAATTTTCAACATTAAAACCCAATTGGTTAAGTGGGAGTTGGGTGAAGGCAAAAGCGTGACGTCATTAAAAAAGTATGCCCTTCTCGCTCGGTTCGCACGTGTGAGGACGAGAGGGCAATACATTTTCAATGACATCACACTCGCATTGTTCCCTTTCTGGAAAGCTCCCTGCGAGATCTACCATTAAATGAATTCACGTCCACTCCTCACAGTGAGTGTTAATCCACTTTAAGTTAATCCCACGGTGACGTTTAAATTTATCTGGTCCTCGCACCACTTCATAAAACTTAATTGAACTTCAGTGAGACCATCCCATCTTTCTAACCTAAACGAACGAGCCAATCTTACTTATTCAAGAGCTTTATACCGCCATTTTCCACTTTAATGATATTCTATGTATATAAAAGAAAGTCGTGTTACTGTAAGGGAGTAACAAAAACGCTGCAAATTCTTTCACTGGAGTTTATT
Source organism: Creontiades dilutus (assembly GCA_031894815.1). NCBI lineage: Eukaryota > Metazoa > Arthropoda > Insecta > Hemiptera > Miridae > Creontiades > Creontiades dilutus. The sequence continues at coordinate 644,069 of JAVIWC010006953.1, read as the reverse complement.
ATTCAATGATTCATGATTTGAATTTCTACTAAGCTTTGGAGTGTGCGTGTTTCACAGGTGATAGAGCGATTATTGAATTTCAGGAGATATGCATAGAGCACGTAAATCTGGTTCTCAACCAAAATACCTATTTGGATTGTTCAGTTGATCATTTTTGTGTGCCTCCTGATATTCAATAATCACCTGTGAAATACGCAAACTCCAAAGCTTAGTAGAAATTAATCATGAACGCAAGCCAATTGAATAATAAACCCCAGTGAAAGAATTTGCAGCGTTTTTTTATGGTTATCAGAATGCTTCAACCCGTGTATCGGCTACAAAGCCTTTTAGGAGTTCACTCTAGTATCCACATCTACTTCACTACTTCATTACGTCACTAGGTTACTGATATCAAAACAAAACAAATAATAAACCAAAATAACGCAAATGTTGGCACCATAAATCGGGCCAAACATCGGGAATGGTTTGACCTACCGACCTGGGGAGGGACTCATTCGATTCCTCGTGGAAAGTTCTTTAAAAAGAGTCCAAATTTAGGCCGCCTCGACTTTTTTTGAGGTTTTTAGGGATTTTACCAAACTTTGACAACCCTTAAAGGGCACTTTGAATTGAGTGAGAGAGCTGGCTTAAGAATTGGGGCGTCGCCGGACCAACATGGAATTTTTCCTGAAATTTACGACGTACGGCGGACGGACGGAAAATTTTTAATTGCAGATTCGGATTCTACACCCTTTAAAACGTAAACCATGAAATTTTCAGGGGGGGGGGGGGGGGGGGGGTAGAATTTTTTTTTTTTTTTTGAAGAGCGATTACAATGGTTTATTATTGAATAATAAACCAAAACAATTGATATGGAATAACAAAACTCAACTGAAAACAAAATTGCGTAGCAACTGAAAGCTTAATAATTATTCACATAATATGGTCTTTGACACTGATAAAATTGATAAATTATATATCAGTATCGAAGACAATATGAGCGGTAATTTATTAATCAGTTTGGGAATGAAATTGCCAAATCTTGAAATGAATGACCATTTAATCGAAAACTGGAAAGTGAATATGATCACCACGTATTAGATTTAATAGTTCAAATCCATGTTAAACCGACAGGTACCCCCGTTGAATCACTAACAAAGGGAAGTGTATGATATATTGATGATGGCAATTAATTATGGTGGTTGGGTCATTCCACGTCAAATCGACCTATCGTTGCAGGTGACCCTCTCGGATTTTGATTAAACTTGGCATAGATGTTTGTTTTTATGAGAAAAAAATATTTGCCGAGTGGTTTTGCGAAATGTCGCCGGGTTGCCTAGGTACGGTATAGGTCTTAATTCCGAAATTGACAAAACCTGTATGTAGTTTTTTGGCCATAACTCCGTTGTTTTTTGACTTACAGAGCTCCCAAAAAAACTATTTTGAAGCTAATAGAACAGGCTTTAACAAGTTAGAGCCAAAAAAGTATTTTTTCGAAATTTTAATTTTTTTTTTAATTTTTGAACATTTTAAAATATTTTTTGAATGTCATCCTCAATTTTCAAAAATGTTTTGGGGTTGTTTTTATGTTCTTTGATATGTAATCAAACTGAGAAAAAATTTTGCTGGGGGAAATATTTCTTATAAGGGAGATATTTAGCGTCAAAGTTACTGACTTTTGTCTTATGCGTTACTAACTTCTGCCATATGCACAGTTTGGTCGGCCCTGTACACAGTTCTTAAATTTCTCTATGTTATCAATGTTTGGAGTTGTCAATGGGTGAAACAGAGTCTTTAATCATAAGCCCCCTTTAGTCGTAACCCCCAAAAAAATTTATGTAATTATCATCAAAGTTATTATTTAAGATTAAGCTTTTGGTTTACAAGGAATGTTCGCATATATCAACATGGACTTGTAGGGAACAGATGAAATAAGTAAAAGATTTTGTAGCCTGTGCACAGTTTGTTATAGCACGACTGAATTTATTTTGTTAAAACTTATTTCAATCGAAATTTTAGTGAAAATAGTAAAACTGGTCAAAATTAGAAACCGGGTAAAAACATATGTCACTCCGCCGGCTGTGGGAATTTTCGACCGGTGCCGTTTACCGGTTTCTTCGAGAAAATTTTAGTAAGTCCGTAAGAAGGGTCAATGAGTCATTCGTTTGTTTTCTCAGCTCCAAAAAACGCAAGCGCTCCGAGAACCGCTAGGAGGCAACGGTCCCTGGTTTTCTTTTCCCAATATTCAGGTAAAAAATTTAAAATATAAAAAAGTACAGAACGATCCCATTGGGAACTCATTTCAGATGTTAGTCGAACAAAATCAAAATTTCAGTTGGGACGGTACTGACAAAATTCGATAGTTGTCAATGGAAACGATTATCCGACAAAATGGCTATGAACTCATTCAAATTTGTTTTTGTTCACAGATCGAAAATTCCCACAGCCGGCGGAGTGCCATATGTTTTACCCAGTTTCTCATTTTGACCAGTTTTACTATTTTCACTAAAATTTCGCTTGAAATAAGTTTTAACAAAATAAATTCAGTCGTGCTATAACAAACTGTGCACAGACTACATAATATTTCTACTTATTTCACCTGTTCCCAACAATTCCATGTTTATATATGCGAACATTCCTTGTAAGCCACAAGCTTAATCTTAAATAATAACTTTGATGATAATTACATACATTTGGTGGGGGGTGGGGTATGATTAAAGACTCTGTCTCACCCATTGACAACTTCCAAACATTGATAACATAGAGAAATTTAAGAACTGTGTACAGGGCCGACCAAACTGTGCATATGCCAGAAGTTAGTAACGCATAAGACAAAAGTCAGTAACTTTGACGCTAAATATCTCCCTTATAAGAAATATTGCCCTCACCAAAATTTTTTCTCAGTTTGATTACATATCAAAGAACATAAAAACAACCCCAAACAATTTTTGAAAATTGAGGATGACATTCAAAAAATATTTTAAAATTTTCAAAATTAAAAAAAAAATTAAAATTTTGAAAAAAATACTTTTTTTGGCCCTAACTTGTTAAAGTTTGTTCTATTAGCTTCAAAATAGTTTTTTTGGGAGCTCTGTAAGTCAAAAAACAACGGAGTTATGGCTAAAAAACTACATACAGGTTTTGTCAATTTCGGAATTAAGACCTATACCGTACCTAGGCAACCCGGCGACATTTCGCAAAACCACTCGGCAGTTCAGTAGTTATGCCCATCTGGACCTTCGGTATCCAGCTATGGGGATGTACAGCTAAAAGTAACTTGAAAATAATTCAAACATTCCAAAATAAGGTACTGAGGAGTATTGTGAATGCTCCATGGTACATTCGTAATGATGACCTCCACAAGGACCTCCAAATCGAAAAAGTCACCGATGTCATTAAAAGATACGCAAGGAACTACGAAAAGAGGCTTCTTGCTCATACCAACCCAGAAGCCATTAGGCTTCTCGACAACTCCCAAGTAAACCGACGCCTGAAAAGGACCAAGCCATTGGACCTTGGATGCTGATGTGAAGCTGAAATGTGGTGTATTGTCAATGGACTGACACTCGTATAAATATTGCGGAATTTATGTGAAGTAAATATCTAGATAGTTGCCTGTATATTACCTCAGTTGTAACTAGTTGATATATTAACAAATAAACGCTGTATTAAAAAAAAAAAAAAAAAAAAAAAAACACTCGGCAAATATTTTTTTCTCATAAAAACAAACATCTATGCCAAGTTTCATCAAAATCCGAGAGGGTCACCTGCAACGATAGGTCGATTTGACGTGGAATGACCCGGTTATATTTCCTGTATGTTCATGGTGGAACTGGTGAGATATTTCTCATGTCAGTAGTTTGAGCCACTGTTTGTGCCAGATCCCACATTGTGGCTGCAGTTGTCTCTTCTGGAATTGCGGCCACATTGTTAGAAGGATGCCGTACGGCTCATTCAGCACTAAAATTGCCGTTAATTATTGAAGAACCAACATGTAATATTTCAAAACACTCCGCAATGGCCAAAGTTTTATAAGCATCGAAAACTATCATCTGAGACGAATGCGAAATGGCACATGAACGTGCATTCCACGCAAAAAAAAGAAGAATATTGAAAGATCAATGTTCAAAAGCCTCAGAACAATGAATGGAGATGTTTTGGAGGCACGAGGATTCGAAACGTAAACGAACCAAAACTGTGCAACGAAACGCGTTTAGTGATAAGGAAATTAATTGATATTATGATTTACGCGACGACACCCAAAGAAAATTCGAAGGTGAAGTTCTCATTCCAAAGACCCCGATGATCCCAACCGACATGCCGTTTGAGTTTGAAAGACTTCAAGTTCGCTCAAACCTTGCATTCGCTATGACCATAAACAAATCACACAGTTGAATGATGTACTATTAGAGGTTGTTACTCCAGTTATTAATCTTGTTACCTAAAACTAGAGGTAAATTAATGATTAATAAAAATGAATAAGGATAAAAATGGATAAAAAGGAAATCTCAATAAAAGCGTAGCCATTAAGCGAAACTGAACTGGACTATATTTTACAGGCTGACGTCACAATACATCAAAGTGGCCAGTGTTGCCAACAGTTAATAAATAATATATGACAAACTTTGAGTCTGTAGGAAGGAACATCGTTGTGGTTTTCATAAAGCAATTTTTTCCATTGCAGCATTTCAATGAGTGCATTATATTTTTACATAATTTTTAGTTTTCATATAGAGGTCCTTATTACTGTGGCTGTGCATTTTTTTATTTTTTTGTAGAATTTATATTACTTGTTTTGTGTTTTGTCTACAGTGTCTACGAAAAAGTAAAAAAACAAACAGTAAAAACAATCATGTTAATAAACGGTATTTTGCTTGAGAAGACTTAAATTATTTTAATTAATGCCTGACTAATTAATAAAAAAAAAACGCACTCAAAATATGGCTGCTGATCCTCACCGCTCGAACCAGCCTATGGTGAACGGTCAAAACGAGATCGGTTCCTCAAAAGGAAACTCAGATAGAGATACGGTAAGATGTAGACACCGCACTGAGTAGAGAAGCACTTTAGAATATCAAAGATCACCCGACACGGAGAAGTTTTCAGGGGGCGAACGAAAACGAACGATAGGGAAACTTCTGGATGGAAATGACTCCAGGGCAAAGGTTGGACCAACGTTCCGGGGTTGAAAGTTACAAAAAGCTATCTTTCATAAGTAAAAATTATTACAAACATCTTGTAAGTTTTTTAAATGCATCTGCTTGTTAAGACCCGCCAAGTCAGGCTATTGGTTCCAGTTCGTTCATTGATTGAATTAATCTGCGTAAATGTATAGTAGCTGAAATGTAGCATTTTCAAGCCAAATTCAACCTTTTCACTATTAGGGAAGGTATTTTCTTGGTTTTATTCGTTGCAACTGATTGTAAGATACACCATCTAGCAATATTTGATCTCACAAGTGGATACGGTATACAGGGTGGGACTTCAGCAAACCTACCCCTCAGAATAGGGCTGTAAAACAGAGAAACTACAACTAGCTTGCACTATAACTTGCACAGCACAATCAGGCTCAGTGGCTTGTTTCGCTTGAGGCGGCGCAGTTCTCCTTCGTTGTCCAAAACGTTGAGCATCCCCGGGTTATCGTGCTGGTGGAGGCGTTTTTCGTGCTTCTGAGTATATTTTATGATGATTTCGTTGACTGTTTCCATCCTCAGGTCTCGATGAAGATCATCATTTCGCATTAACCAGGGGGCACCAACCATACTTCTCAGGATGTTCCGAGAAGTTTGCATTTTCTTTACTTTAGACTTTTTGGCACAGCCCCAGAGTCGAACCCCGTAGGTCCACATAGGGCGTAAAATCTGCTTGTAGATGAGCAGTTCATTGTGTAATGATAGACGGGAATCCGCTCTCAACAGCTGTGAGAGCCGAGAGACGCTCCACACTCCAAGAAAATCAGCAGCTCTTCCCAGCGGGAAAAAGACGGAACACCGACACCCGAACCTATAGAAGGCTGAAGCGGAATTTTCTCCGGGTTGTTTGTTCCTCATCGTCGGCTGAGGGACATCGCTGCAGTTCGCTTTCCGCAGGACTTCTCCATAATATTGTGAGTAATTCGTCCTTCTGAATTAAGCTTTGATTCTCCCTCACGACCGTTATACTCAACCCGTCTGAAGTAGCCACTCAGACGTAATTCGCCCTGGTTCACAACATCCGCAACGATTGGTCGTATCCGTCTTCGAAATCCGGGACTTCGCCCAATTTCTCGCGCGGTAATTATTGAGAGGACCTAGGTAGGTAGCGTAGTATCATTTTGTAAATTTATAATTGTATCCTCCTTGTAAATAATTTAAATATTATCTCGTTTTTCGTAAAACAGTTTGATTACGTTATTTTTTGCTTTACTACCTTCCTCTGAATCAGGTATTAAGACCGGCGTTATATTATAGATTATTTTCAGCAATAGTCAAAACGTCAGTGGTCTTACAACAGCCAATACATTTTCCTGAATTAAAGGTTTTAGTTCTTCCTTTTTCTTCTCGACATGTCGATTCCACAGCTATTTTGAATCGAGAGTCATACCCAGATATTTCACTGTGCCAGAGTAGGGGACTTTGTATGAGTTTATCTCAAGTTCTGGGGCAGAGACTTTTCGACTAGTGAAGGTAATGTACTCATTTGGATTCGTCCAGCTTTATTCTCCATTTCTTAGTCCATTGTGTAACCTTGGTGGCGGCTTCTTGCAGTTTTGGGTCGCGGTTTCTACTTCTTGTTCTGTGGAGAGTATGGCTGAGTCGTCCGCGAATGTGGCTATCATTGTACCCTCTTGCTGAGGTAATTAGCATTTGGAGCTACATTTTACTACATTTTGAGCTTGTGCGTATTTTTCGTCATTTCCCTAATAATGGTGGAACGGTTGATTTTGACTCGGAAAAGGTTGAAATTGACTCGGAAAAGCTACATACGCGCTTAAAGCTGAATTTTGGGGCACTTCGGTTCTGTGTAAGTGACAAACAGTTTCTTCTGTTAATCTGCATGAGAATTTTAGTTTGATCCCACCAGAACGAGTGTTCCATCACTTCGAAAGTTATGGTTTTTTCGACCTTACGTCATGAAACCTTTATTTTTTTCATTAAACCATATAGTCCAGTCATCTGGTGGTTTGGGCTTGCAAAAATTCCCAACTTTCCGCAAATTTGCTGGGTTGTTTCTACCCCCCCAGGGGTGCTACACCTCATTTTGCGGACAAATTAACCTTGTGCTAACTTCAGGGGGGCCGAAAAAACCGGGATTTTTTCGGACTTATTTCAGTTTTTCCGCTATAACTCAAAAACTACGCATCCTATCGAGAAGACCACTCTATTATAAAATAAAGTAGACAAAATTTTCTACAAAATGACTTACTCACACCTGATTTTTGACCAAGCAATCATAGAGATATAGGGGCTCAAAGATTGGAAAATTTTCCCAAAATGGCAAAAATTAGCAGAAATCACTATTTTGTGCCAAGTTTATTGTTATTAACGTACTTGATGATGATATTATAATTTATTTTCATATTTTGTGTTGTTATGCTACATCTCCCCCCTTCATAGCCTAGCTTCGTCACCCTCCCCCCTCCCGCCACAACCAGCAAAATCAGCCAGAAATGTAGGAATTAAGAATATGACACTGATGTATCATAAAATCTTTTTACTGACAGAAAGTTATTATTGCTGTTGAGTTTTACAGTTATAAAAAATATTAGGAAGGAATAAAATGTTGATGTATTTACAGTATTCACAAGTATTATTAATAATACAACAAATGATAATGTAGGGACTATACAGGTCGTTGATCGATTGTCATACTTCAATAATGATCCTTCATAGTCATCTTAAGTACAAGTTAGAATCATTGTATAGATTAAACCAGGTGAGAAAAACGAAATCAGTAGATATGCCAGTGTGGAGTGATAAGCCACTTGTTGTCGTAATATTAAGTTTTAAGGAGAATAATTTACTTTACGTTCCAAAACTTCGTTTCCTGGAGTTTAATTCGTTAAAACTGCGAGTTTGATTTCAACAACTGGTGTTATAAAGATGTCGAGTTCAATAAAATTCGTTCAATAAAACTCGAGTTTTAGCAAATCGTTAAAACTCGAGTTTAATTCGAAAACTCGAGTTTAATTGAAACTCGAATTCGTTAAACTCGAGTTTAATTTGGTCGAGTTTAATTCGTTAAAACTCGAGTTTAATTCGTTAAAACTCGAGTTTAAGTCGTTAAAACTCGAGTTTAACTCGTTAAAACTCGTGTTGAAATCGTTGAAACTCGAGTTTAAATCGGTAAAACTCGAGTTTAAATCGTTAAAACTCGAGTTTAATTCGTTAAAACTCGAGTTTAATTCGAGTTTAATTCGTTAAAACTCGAGTTTAAATCGTTAAAACTCGAGTTTAAATCGTTAAAACTCGAGTTTAAATCGTTAAAACTCGAGTTTAATTCGTTAAAACTCGAGTTTAATTCGTTAAAACTCGAGTTTAATTCGTTAAAACTCGAGTTTAATTCGTTAAAACTCGAGTTAAATTCGTTAAAACTCGAGTTTAAATCGTTAAAACTCGAGTTTAATTCGTTAAAACTCGAGTTAAATTCGTTAAAACTCGAGTTTTAAAATTAAATAGCTCGAGTTTTATTGAACTTTAAACAGAGTTTAATTTCGACATCTTCGAGTTTTAATAATAAACATCCTGTTGTTGAAATCAAACAGTTAATTCTAGGCATAGGCCGAGTTCTCGAACTTCATGAGGAACCAGGAAACGAAGAACAGGAGGCAGGAGAATGGAGGTAAATTATTCTCCTTAAAACTATATTACGACAATAAGTGGCTTATCCCTTCATATTGGCATATCTACTGATTTCGTTTTTCACACCTGGTTTAATCTATACAATGATTCTAATCTCGTATTTCAGATGACTATGAAGGATCATTATTGAAGGATGACAATCGATCAACGACCTGTACAGTACCTACATTTACATTTGTTGTATTATTAATACTTGTGAATACTGTAAATACATCAACATTTTATTCCTTGCTAATACTTTTTATAACTGTAAAACTCAACAACAATAATAACTTTCTGTCAATAAAAAGATTTTAAGATACATCAGTGTCATATTCTTAATTCCTACATTTCTGGCTGATTTTGCTGGTTGTGGTTGGAGGAGAGGGGGGGGTGGGGTGGGGTGACGAAGCTAGGCTATGAAGGGGGGGGGGGGATGTAGCATAACAACACAAAATATGAAAATAAATTATAATATCATCATCAAGTACGTTAATAACAATAAACTTGGCGGAAAAGAGTGATTTCTGCTAATTTTTGCCATTTTGGGAAAATTTGCCAATCTTTGAGCCCCTATATCTTGATGATCGCTTGGTCAAAAATCGGGTGTGAGTAGGTCTTTTTGTAGAAAATGTTGTCAACCTCATTTTATAATAGAGTGATTTTCTCGTTAGGATGCGTAGTTTTCGAATTATAGCGGAAAAACTGAAAAAAGTCCGAAAAAATCGCGGTTTTTCGGCCCCCTGAAGTTAGCACAAGGTTAATTTGTCCGCAAAATGAGGTGTAGCACCCCTGGGGGGTAGAAACAACCCAGCAAATTTGCGGAAAGTTGGGAATTGTAGCAAGCTACTATTTTGGCACCAGATGACTGGACTAATGACTCGATCAGATAGAAGACTTTTTGGGGTGGAGTTATACAATATTTTTAATGCAGAAAAACAGGAAAAAATGTTTGTCACTGTATATGAACCAGAAGAATAAATACTGTTTCATAGGCATTTTATGTGACAATGTAAATGCGAAAACTTTCCCTTTTAATCAGTCATTTCTCAACTATTAGGCTCAAGCTTTTAATTATGTGCGCTTATCACACTGCCTTCTTGCCTACCTGTAACCGAAGCATTACTCAACTCATTATTTCCTGGAGCGAAGTAAACAATTACATTCTTGTTCTGGGATTTTGACACGCAAAGGTGACAAACGACTAACGTATCAGTTGATGAAAAATCGTCATTTGCTGTTGAAGAAGCTTGCATGTGCTCACTTTTCCAGCAGAAATGGATATTTCCATGGCCGCGAAGCTTCGAAAACTTCATTGCAGCTCACTCATACAATCGATAAATACAAGAGTGAAAATCCAGCACAATGTTGCGTGCATTCCATAGACGTAGTTAGTGACCAGAGGCATCCTAACAGCTACTAAATCTCATGCCTTTATAAGCTTGCTAGGCTTCTTAGGAAATGGTAAATGATTCTAAGACCATCAGATACATGCAATCGTGAAAATTTTTTGCACCGACATGTCAAGATGCTGGAATTTTGGTCCATCAATAAACGAGTCATTTTCAGCCAGATGTTCGTCACTAAGAAAATAAGCCATCAAACAGTTTTGAAAAAAGTTAGTCTTTGAAAAGAGAGGGAGACCAAAGTTATTGTGTGCTTTAGCATGAAATTACAATTATTAAATTTGTGTTGGTCTAGGTGGATGGCGAGAAAGACCATCATCCACAGAATTCACAACCAACACACGCGCCGGTTGGTCCACCTCATCACATCAATTGGCCTCGACAGCAGAGACCTCCAGATCCTCGAGGCCACAACCCTCAGGCAGGGGCAAGACCTCCGCCACACCAAGGTGTCAGAAGAGTTTCGCCTTGGGCAGTTTTGAGAACCAAGTTGCCGGATCAGCAGGGTTTGAGACCTCCTGGTTTGGAACACGCAATATACAGGATGCAGAATCCAGAAGATTTGATGCGTCCAAGGGGGTCACCTGACATAAATGGATATTCTCGGCCACCCCTCGGCATGAGTCGTCCGCCGAGTGGTCAGCTCAGTAAACCACCTTCGCTTGAAGGACCGAACCCTCCAGGTCCTACTCCTCCGAGGTCCCCATTCCTGCAGCGGGCAGACTCCAGAACTGGTTCACCCATGTTTTCACCTATGGGCGCTCCAGGAATGATGTCTCCGCCTCCAGGTGGAGTGATGTCACCCAGACCTCCTTCTCTCTCCCCTAGGCCACCAATGGTCAATCGGTTGAGCAGAGAGGAAGACGAAGAAGATATTCCAGGGAGTCCAGGACATATGGGAAGCAGACCTGGCAGTGCTACGAGGTTCCCGACACCTCCTCTAGTTCGAACCCCATCCGGACCACCTGGTGGTGTCGGGTCTCTCCCATCAAGGCCACCCAGCCGAACACCACCTCCACCAGCTCAGAGCCCTCAGCCTGGCTTGCCTACTTCTCCCAACCCACCCAGAACTACACCTCCCAGACAGTCCAGTGTCACAAGCCTCTCCGGTCAGTCTGATCAATCTCTCAAACCTGACAACTTGTCTGAGACTGAAAGCATCAAATCCTCCACTCCCAGCCCACGTCCACTATCTGCAGCCACATCGCAGGAAAGTGATAACCCTCCGCAGCCGACCAAACCAACAATCATGGAAACTAAACCAGAACCCACTTCGGGAGACGAACAAAGCAGCACAAACACAGTTAAGAGTGACAATAATCTGAAAGATTCTGCGCCAAAGGACTCATCACAGAATGATTCCATCGCCAACAAGGGAGATGAGAATCTTAAAAGACCTACTTTCCTTGAAACCAATAAAAAAGGTACACACATATAATTCCGAAAGTGAGCTCGAAAATCTCTAAATCAATTCATTTAGATACATTGTTGAATAGGTAGTGATTAAAAAAAATAATAATAGGAAGTTGATATTAAGATGTGGAAAATATCAGCACAAATATGTGTGTTTATTTGCACCAAAATGGTCAATAATGATAACTTTAAATAGTCTTCAAGGAACGTCCCACATTCGGCCTTGTTGCAAACTTGAGATTTGACTAAATGTAGCTAATTTTGTGGGATACGTTTCACGCATGTTTTGTGGAATTTTAGTATAAAAGTTGAGTAATTTCGAACCGTTTCGTGTAGTCAAGGGTTGCTGCTACTTAGTTATTTTAAAGGCAGATTGTGTCTATTCGTAGTGGTACTTGTGAGATGGAAATTCGTAATCTCGGAAATGTTAGTGAACATATAGGGCTCTTGAATGTAAGTTGCTAGTATTGTAGGAATATTTGTAATTATAAACTATTGCTCGCAACCATCACGATAGCCATGATGACAATTGTTCTGATAGCTCTACTTTGGAAGCCAAAGACTATAGCAAAAGCTGGTGAATGACTCAAAGGTTAGAATATGGAGCACATCTTTGAACGTGCCTTAAAAAAATGTAAGGAGAGCAAGCTCCGGCAGTAGGTCAGATAGTCTGCGAAGGAGTGTGGTCTTACAATCAGGGGGTATTGGCCAGCTGTTCTCAATGGAAATCGCAATTCAATATTGGATCAGCATGGGCTCCCAATATTTTTGAAGTAAACTTGTAAAATCATTTTGTACGAAAATAACTCTTTAAGTCAGTGACAGAGAGACGATTACCACCAAACCACCTGGTGACGTCACCAATAGTCTCATTAATAGAATATTTCAGGTCATTCGGAGAACTATTGCGGGAAATTATGGTGGTATCGCTAGGTCATCCAGAAAGTAAGGTTACAACTGCTGGTAAAAATCGAAAAATGCATATATTTTATTCAATTTTTGAGGAAATGTAGCAAAATATGTCCTTATTTTTCTACATAATCGCCACCAACTTCAACACATTTCTTCAGCCTGGGCACCAGCTTTTTTATGCCCTCGTCATACACACTTCGCTCCAACTCCAAAAACCACTTCTCGACAGTTTTCTTCACCTCCTCGTCGTTGGAAAAACGTTTTCCACCCAAGAACTCCTTCAATTTGGTGAAAAGGTGGAAGTCCGAAGGCGCCAAGTCCGGTGAATATGGTGGATGGGTCACAACATCCCATCCAAACGACACAAGCAGGTCCTGGGTCTGGCGAGCGGTGTGGGGTCTGGCGTTGTCGTGAAGAAGGGACACACCACGAGTCAGCATTCCCATCCTTTTGTCTTTGATTTTTTTCCTCAATTTTTTAAGGGTCTCACAATACGCATCAGCATTAATGGTGGTTCCCCTGACCATGAAATCCACCAACAACACCCCTTTTCTGTCCCAAAACACTGATGCCACGATCTTCCGCTCCGAGGGCTGAACCTTGAATTTGTTTGCTGACGGCGGGGAGTGAGTATGGCGCCATTGCAGGGACTGCCTTTTTGACTCTGGGGTATAGTGACAAACCCACGTTTCGTCCCCAGTCACAATCGAGTCAAGGAATGCTTCACCCTCCATTTCATACCGCTCAAGAAATTCGCGTGCGGCGAAAACGCGATTTTGTCGATTTTCCGGAGTCAACATTTTTGGCACCCATCTTGCACACAACATTTGTGTTTTTTTTCCCCAAATCACTTTACCAAAAGCATTTTTGTGTATTTTAAATGATTTATTCCGAAATATATATATAATATATATTTCGGAGTAAAAGTGACCAAGTAACATTTGCAAAATTTTACAGGGGAGCGATCTGAAGTTTCACCTATTTTCTTCTAGCGAACACTGGTTGTGTGATGTCTCATCCGACTATGTTTCGATTTTTCTTTATCTATTCTTTATCTATGATATCGCGCTTCAAAATTCACTTCATATTAAATAAGAGCTGTTTATTCGAAAACTCTATTTGATCATTTTTACCAGCCTGGAGTTTCAAGCTTTCAAGCATTTGGTCAATTCAATTTTTCGAAAATCAGTCGCATAGTTACATAAAATTGAGGGATTGAATAGTTTTTTCGTTAATTTATCGTGTTGCCAAGCATATAATAACAATGATATACCTATTTCTGTTAGAAAAGGTTATCCATTACCTATCACTGTAATTGGTCATTTTCACCTGCCCACTATGCAATCTTACAAATCTTACACAGTAAAAGTGATCAAATGGCAATTGATAACATTTACATGCACCAGCGAGAGTACATTAAATGTACTCTCGCTGGTGCATGTAAATGTTATCAATGGATTATAAATTTTATAATCTATCTCGTGTTTTGTGGTTGAGTTCAAATGCCATTTGGCCACATAAAACTCTTTGGGTCAGGCAGGTAAAATTTATTTTCAAGTATTTCTTGCACATCAGTTTGAAGATAACGTTCTTAGCAACAACACACAGTAGACAACGTTCTTTAGTACCGGAATGACAAAAAAAGCTCATTTTGAAAAAAATGTTACTTGGTCACTTTTACCCGGAACCCCACGATATATACTATATCGAAAAAACATTTCGCTTACAAATACAAAATCCTAATTTAAGTCACGTTGACATTTTTGTTCGCTACTCATGATAGGAGACATTTCAAGTTGCTAAGTTGGCAGCATAGTGGGCTGCCGCTATTACGAGGTTTGGTGGTTTGGTTGGGACTGGGGTTGGATTTTTGAGTTTGTGTCAGTCGTCAAGTGTGGTAGCATCGTAGCATCTCCTGAGTTGACTGAGTTGTGTAGTGTGATGGTGGTTGTTTGACTGAAAACAAACTTAAAATATCCTTACAACCTTTCGCATAATCATGAAGAAGGTAATTAGAACAGTTTTATTATGTATTTGTATAATTAAAAATTAGGAGAAAGAGGCTTAAATGTAGTAAGAAGGTAAAGGAGAAGGCAAAATTCACACGACACGTCGGAAACACTTTCTAAACCATTTCTACGAAGTTAATAGATGACTAAATACACTTTAAAAGTTTTTCCGAGTTTTGCTTTTATTATTTTAAGGTGACGTCAGATAAGTTGAAGTTCATTTAGCATATGAGTCAGTATCATTTCAAAGGAATAAACAAATGATATAATCGTTAGGTACTTATAATTAGAATCATAATTACATAACAAGTATATCAAAGTACTACTATCTCGTAGGTAAAGGTATTAATAAACATGTATTGTTGGGGGGGTCGCTAAAAACAAACACAAGTTTCACTTGTGGCCCCCCCCGGGAAACTATCCTGGAGCCGCCCCTGCACACAACTTCCTGTAATTCAGTTTTTACGACACAATTTCACCCATAAGGCTTCGCGAGATGTCTGGGAACATTTCATAAAGGGTGTCAAGTGCCAACCACCGATTACAGCGAATTTGATTGTCAATTTCCTGCAGAAGCTCTTCTGAAATGAGAGTCGGCCTCCCACTCCTTTCTTCGTTGTGTGCGTCGGTGCGACCTTCCTTAAAAAGCCTAACCCACTTGAAAACATGCTGACGGGACATTACCTCAGGTCCATAAGTTTCCACAAGCTGACGATGGATTTCAGAGGCAGATTCGCGACGCAAAGTGAGGAACTTGATGACCGCCCGAATTTCGCATCGGCTGTAGGTGGAGCGAACGGTCCCTGCAGAGGTTGACGGAGTAGGCTGTTGTGACGACATTTCGTAACGGACTGATGCGGGCGGGTGCTTATTGTGACTGCTAGGAACTAATACCAACCCCGAAAAAAAAAATTCTCTGCACCTTCCAGGGAGTTCGTAACCTTACTTTCTGGATGACCCTTGTAGATATGGAATTCGCTAAGCCAAATCATTTGCAAAGATGTTAAATAGGATTGGTCGAAAGATGGATCATTGTGGGGCATCATAATGGATGAACAATAATTACACTTCCCTCTAAATTATTCTGCACTAAAATCAGTGTTCCATACTAGATATTATTTATTTTTGAGTAACCTGTGCAGAAATGTACAAGATATGTGGCAAAGCCGTCACCTATGCCCACGTTTGATCTTAGCCTTATCTCGTGACCCTATTCAGGTTCCTGACTTTACCTACTTATATCTATAAGTAGGCTTAACTCCAGAAAATTCCAAGTATGATTACGTCGTACAACTCAACTAACAATCGATTCAGTTCTTCACAACTATTGTTAAACTCATTTTTCCTGGTTTGCATTTGTTCTGATGGCGAATGATGTCTGTTTCAGAGGGACATGAAGTGTTACAAGGTACACCAAGTGACTCAAAAGACACACCAACGTCGTCCGAGGGTCCCAAAGTAAGCGACCATTTAATTATTATTCGTAATTGTAAAACCCTATGCATATTAGTGTGTAGGTTAGTTAGACTCAAGAAATGAATTCTGTACGTCATAAAAATCACTACAAACATTTTCCTCAATAAAAGGTCACTGTTTATGTTGCATTTATTATTGATAAATTTCAGTAATGTTTTTCGTGGATATCCAAGTCTTGTCTAAGTTCAGTGTATTGTATGATTGTAGGTGTTTCTATATTGGATTTTGTTTCATAAAAAGGGAATAGTAAATGTTGGTGAACCGGGAGTCAGGGGAACGAAGTCACCCATCTATCTCTGGACATAGGTATTGTGAATTACAAGTATTGAAATCAGTGATCAGCTGAATCCCCTTGTGGCTTATTTTGTTCCTAACCGGTCTAACGTGCTGTAATATAAATGGTTTCTTTTTACGGCATATGTAGTGGACAAGACAAGATATAGAGGCAGGATGCCCCGGATTGAGATATTGTACCACAGACTACGTCTTATCAGTAATTTATGTAGAAGGGTTTTATTCTAATAAAGACATTATAAACCTCTGTGAAATGATTCGCAGCTTTTGGTTCAATTATTCAATCATAAACCATTGTAATCGCTCTGGAAAAAAAAAATTTTAACCCCCCCCCCCCTGAAAATTTCATGGTTTACGTTTCAAAGGTTGTAGAATCCAAATCTGCAATAACAATTTTTCCGTCCGTTCGCCGTACGCATGATTTCTCCCAAACGGCTGGAGCAAAAAATCTGAAATTTTCAGGAAAAACCCATGTTGGTCTGACAACGCCCCAATTCTTCAGCCTCCCCCCCCCCCCCCCCCCCACTGCCCTTTAAGGGTTGTCTAAGTTTGTAAAATCCCTAAAAATCTCAAAAAAAAAGTCAAGGCGGCCTAAATTTGGACTTCTCTTGAAGAACTTTCCATGAGGAATCGAATGAGCCCCTCCCCAGGTCCGTAGCTGAAGCCATTCCCGATGTATGGCCCGATGTATGCTGGCAACTTTGCATCCACATTCAATACCTCACTAGGTTACTGCAATCAAAACAAAAACAACAGCAGTTTTTTTGTTTTGTTTTGTTTTGATCGCAGTGACCTAGTGATGCAGTGAATGTGGATACTGGAGTGAACACCTAAAAGGATTTATAGCCCGATACACGGGTTGAAGCATTCTGATATGCATGCTCCGTCTTACGAAATTTAAAATTTTCAAATAGAATATTTTTCCATTGTAATCGCTTCCGAAAAAAACGCTGCACATTCCTTCACTGGGGTTTATTATTCAATTGGCTTGCGTTCATGATTTGAATCCTACTAAGCTTCGGAATGTGCGTGTTTTACAGGTGATAGAGTGATTATTGAATTTCAGGAGGCACACAAATATGATCAACTGATCAATCCAAATAGGTATTTTGGTTGAGAACCGATTTAAGTGCTCTATGCATATCTCCTGAAATTCAATAATCACCTGTGAAACACGCACACTCCAAAGCTTAGTAGAAATTCAAATCATGAATCATTGAATAATAAACCCCAGTGAAAGAATTTGCAGTGTTTTTTGTCATAAAGTTGATAACTAAAAATTCATTCGTACTCGGGCACCAATACCCTAATAATTTAATATAAATATTAAATTGTTTTTAAGTTTTAGGTAAATGAAGCTTGACATGCAGTATGACTTGAACTTTTTGGTGTAGAACAAAATCATGTTTTTGGAGCAAAGCGGAATCTTGGACTCGTGGTTTGGCCGTAATTGCCGAGTAATAGATCGATAGATTTGAGGTAGATCGATG
The DNA here is from genome assembly GCA_031894815.1 of Creontiades dilutus. Classification (NCBI taxonomy): domain Eukaryota; kingdom Metazoa; phylum Arthropoda; class Insecta; order Hemiptera; family Miridae; genus Creontiades; species Creontiades dilutus. Next base: position 626,271 of record JAVIWC010006953.1, on the reverse strand, counting down.
AACCCCTTCCGAGCACAACGTGTTGTGAATAAATTACGACCTCATGATACCCTCCGATCTGGCTGGAACCTCCCCGAAGCCCTAAAAATAGAAGATGACTAACTACCTACCAACATACTATACGGACTGCTTTCCTTCTGAAGATCGCACGTTGCAACGTTTAACTGAGGTTAACCGAGGTTCTCATGACCACAAATCAGGATTTACATCCATTTTGGTTTATTATTCAATAATAAACCATTGTAATCGCTCTGGAAAAAAAAAATTCTACCCCCCCCCCCCCCCCCCCGAAAATTTCATGGTTTACGTTTCAAAGGGTGTAGAATCCGAATCTGCAATAAAAAATTTTCCGGCCGTACGCCGTACGCACGATTTTTCCCAAATTTTCAGGAAAAATCAATATTCGTCCTACAACTTTCTTTAGCCAGCACTCTCAGTTAATTTAAAGTGCCCTTTAAGGGTTGTCAGAGTCTTGTAAAATCCCTAGAAACCTCAAAAAAAAGTCGAAGCGGCCTAAATTTGGACTCTTCTTGAAGAACTTTCCATGAGGAATCGAATGAGCCTCTCCCCAGGTCTGTAGCTCAAACCATTCCCGATGTATGGCCGATTTATGCTGCCAACATTTGCGTTTTTTGTTGTTTATTATTGTTTTGATCGCAGTAACCTAGTGATATAGTGAATGAGGATACTGGAGTGAACTCCTAATAGGATTTGTATTCGATACACGGGTTGAAGCATTCTGATATGCATGAAACGCTGCAAATTCTTTCACTGGGGTTTATTATTCAATTTTGTTCAATTGTCTTGCATTCATGATTTGAATTTCTACTAAGCTTTGGAGTGTGCTTGTTTCACAGGTGATAGAGCGATATATTTTGTTTGAGAACAGATTTACGTGCTCTATGCATATCTCCTGAAATTCACTAATCGCTCTATCATCTGTGAAACACGACACTCCAAAGCTTACTAGAAATTCAAATCATGAACGCAAGCCAATTGAATAATAAACCCCAGTGAAAGAATTTTCAACGTTTTTATTGCAGATTCGGATTCTACACCCTTAGAAACGTAAACCATGAAATTTTCAGGGGGGGTAGAATTTTTCTTTCCAGAGCGATTACAATGGTTTATTATTGAATAATAAACCGAAACAAATTGTGCGATTACAAAATGACTCAAACTAACGTTTACCTCGTGGACTGACATTAGTCAAGACCCTCTAACAAGTTTTCATGTCAATTAGTGGCAATACTATAATTTGTGCAACCACAACTAAGGTGTATACAGGGTGTTTCATTTCGTGACGGTCACAGGCCAGGAGAAGATTCTACGGAAAATTTCTGATCAAAAATGCCTCTTAGCAATTTTTTTTTACACCCTTGGAAATGCGGTTTTTCTCAATTTTATGATTTTTTTCGTCTTTTCGACCCTACCGCATTATAACGGCCATATCTCCCACATTTTGAGTGCGATTTCAAATCTGAACCCACTATTGGAAAGAGCGTTGAATTTCCTATCGCCCTAATGGGGAACCAACTTTTCTGAGCTGGCAAAACGGGTGAAAAAATCAGCTTGAAAAGGACACGTTGTCAAATCGTGGAGATCTCGACTTTCTTCAAACGCTAATGAGTCCCGGTAATAAGGCATGTGAATTTTAGCCTGTAGTGCTAAAAGATGCGCCAAAATCTAGGCTTTCCAGCGTTACAACCAGATTTGAAATTCCGTGTAGTATAGAGGTGCCCAAAAACAGTGTGGCAGCAAAAAGTGCGCGTGCGTGGCCATGATAGTCGGTATCTATCAAAAACGGAACAACTTGGACCATGTTCAATTTTCCAGGAACATTGGACCACCTATGGTGAGAGCAATATGGCGGTACATTGTTGTCTTGCCATCGTTGATGTTTGTGTGTTCGTGCAGTTTTTCTTAGTTGTCCCGCTCAGTTCTTCTTTATTATTTCAACAGTATTTTTGAAGATTACCCTGTATCAATGTTTGTTCAAGTAAACTGCAAGCAGGAATTTCGGCAAAAGGAAGATCACTCGATTCTACTTCCCACCATGTCCGCATTCGATTCACAATAATTATCAACTGAAGAAATTTAGTTTTGAATGATTATTATTGATAATTTTGACGGATTGGTTAATGATCTTTTGTTTCATTGGCCGTACAGGAAGCCGTTGTGAACGGAAGTCATGACTCTCCCAAGAAGCTACCGCCGAAGGGGGCAGCGCCCAAAAAACTGGGCACAGTTCCCTCGGCCGCCGCCAAGTCACCGAGCAAATCTCTTCCAAAAACTCCTGACACGCCGGGAACTTCCGAAAAGAAAAGTAAGTAGCGTTATCACATGGATTCTAACTGAACGGTAGGTATAGTAGAGGAGAGGTGAATACAACTAAGGTACTGTGGAGCTATGTTTTTTAAATGCTATATTTTTGCTCCCACCATCTATGTTTTCTAGTTAAGTAAATTATATATATAAATTGTTTTTCGTGTACTCAGAAGTCAGTTTTTAAAAAAGAAACTTCAATTTATTACACAAAATTTACAATAGCGATAGACTCGTAGGAATACGAACACACTCTTAGAATGGGCGACTCAAAACTGCCCCGTACAATCCGAACCCGCGGCTAAGCTTGCAGACCGCCTGACGGGGTTTTTCCTTCGTGACCTTATTTTTTATCAATTCTGCAATCTACCCTACATATTACTTATATATAGCTTTTCCAAGTCGAATTGAGAATTTTCCAAGTCGAATTGAGAATTTTCCAAACCAAATTGAGATTTTTCCAAACCAAATTGAGATTTTTCCAAACCAATTTGAGAACTTTCCAAACCAATTTGAGAATTTTCCAAATCAATTTGAGAATTTTCCAAATCAATTTGAGATTTTTCCAAAACAATTTGAGAATTGTCCAAATCAATTTGTGAATTTTCCAATCTAAGAAACTTTCACTACTAAAAAGGAAAAGGAAGTTTTCCAAATTGAATTGACAATTTTTACAGGCGATCCAAGACTTTTATTGAAAACAAAATTAGTGAAGAAAAATGAAAGAGTAGCACTTTATGAACCAATTAACATTGAAATCAAAAAGACAAAATGAACGAAGAATACTTCATAAAAATTACGCTCTTGTTAAGAACAGAAAAAATCGAGGCCACTCTGCGTTTGGCTGATCTATTGAAGTCAACAAAAACAAAAATGCGGATTTGCCTCGATTTTTTCTGTTCTTAAGAAGACCGTAATTTTGGTTTATTATTCAATAATAAACCATAGTAATCGCTCTCGAAAAAAAAATTTCTAACCCCCCCTGAAAATTTCATGGTTTACGTTTCAAAGGGTCTGGAATCCAAATCTGCAATAAAAAATTTTCCGTCCGTCCGCCGTACGCCGTACGCCGTACGCAAGATTTCTCCCAAACGGCTGGACCAAAACATCTGAAATTTTCAGGAAAAATCCATGTTGGTCCGACAACGCCCCAATTCTTTAGCCAGCTTTCTAACTCAAATTGAAGTGCCATTTAAGGGTTGTCAAAGTTTTGTAAAATCCCTAAAAACCTCAAAAAACATCAAGGCGGCCTAAATGTGGACTTGTTTTGTAGAACTTTCCATGAGGAATCGAATGAGCCCCTTCCCAGGTCTGTAGGTCAAACCATTCCCGATTTATGGCATGATTAATGCGGCCAAGATTTGCGTTTTTCGAGTTCTGTTATCGCCTTCTTGATAACTGGCAGTTTCCCATCTGGCCGTTCCAAGCGCCCTCAACTCGAATATGGGAGTGAGCCCATTTCCTTTAATTTGATGTAGGTCTGATATGAAATCAAGAGAGACTTTGGGTAGTATAAAAGGAACTGCAAATATGGAGCGCAGTTTAAATGATATAAGGTAGCAGAAGCAAAACGCTGCAAATTCTTTCACTGGGGTTTTTTAAATCAATTTCATGAATTCTTTCCAGTAGGTAGCACTGCTGCGAGGGAACGTTTGAATGAATGAAATGAATGAAAAAAACGCTGCAAATTCTTTCACTGGGGTTTATTATTCAATCGGCTTGCGTTCATGATTTGAAATTCTTCTAAGCTTTGGAGTGTGCGTGTTTCACAGGATAGGGCGATTATTGAATTTCAGGAGATATGCATGGAGCACGTGAATCTGTTCTCGACCAAAATACCTATTTGGATTGATCAGTTGATCATATTTGTGTGCCTCCTGAAATTCAATAATCGCCCTATCCCGTGAAACACGCACACTCCAAAGCTTAGAAGAATTTCAAATCATGAACGCAAGCCGATTGAATAATAAACCCCAGTGATTTATGAAGTATTCTTCGTTCATTTTGTATTTTTGATTTCAATGCTAATTTATTCATAAAGTGCTACTCTTTCATTTTGCTTCATTAATTTTGTTTTCAAATAAAAGTCTTGGATCGTCTTAAAAAATTGTCAATTCGGTTTGGAAAACTCCCTTTTCCTTTTTAGTAGTGAAAGTTTCTTGGATTGGGAAATTCTCAAATTGATTCGGTCAAATTGATTTGGAAAATTCTCAATTGCTTTGGAAAATTCTCAAATTGGTTTGGAAAAATCTCAATTTGGTTTGGAAAATTCTCAATTCGACTTGGAAAAGCTATATATGATGAAATGGGTATCGCAGGGCCGAGAGCCACAATTACTTCTAATCGTAGGTGATGCTTGGGCGAGGAGTAATTAGCTATACTACGATTTGATCCGTGTATTTGTGTTGAAATGCTGGTGAATATTGTTGGATGAACGACGAATAAGATTGTAATAATGCGACCCTGACCAGAAATCAGACACCTGGAGAGTTTGGATGGTATGAGACCTCAACAACCTGATACGATCGACCAGAGGACAAAAATTATTCAGTTCGAATAATAACGTCAACTTTGGCGCACTGTCAGGGCCTCGTATTGGTGCTTCACTAGACGTTAATTTCCGGGACAGCCCAACTACCCCGACCTCCGCTCAGTTTGAAGGAGTCAATAACTAGATTATAAAGATTTCTTAGTGGAGTTGAGAAAGGGAGATATTTTATGCAGCTAATAATACTTATTCGAACATTCAACTAACCTCTTAGTAATCTTACCGTTGTGATGAAGCAGTAGTTCTTGAATTCAAAATCCCCATCTGAACCCCGGAGCTGTATAAGATCGAAGAGTACTCTTCTAGTGAAGTATTTACGCGACTAAACTATCAGTTTTGACCGAATAACCGATGAAATGAGAGCTCTGACTTCGCTCAAACGCGTTTTCCGGAAGAAGTTTATTCTTACGATCATTTCGATCGCAGTCACAGAGTAGTTATTTGAATCTTCGCAATGATACTGTACCGCTATAACTCCCTAATGGGTTATGGAGTTACGGGTTCCATGGAAAATTATTATGCCCAGGGCCGTGGAGAGAAAATCCGAACTACTGTAATTATGTATCGTAACGACAAGTTTGACTAAAATTGACAAAATATCATTTTGAAAATCACTGAAAATTGAAAAAAAAGGAAGGCTTAAAATCACAACATTTTTATTTTCAGAATAATTACTATTCGAAAAACGCTGCAAATTCTTCCACTGGGGTTTATTATTCAATTGGCTTGCGTTCATTATTTGAATTTCTACTAAGCTTTGTGTGCGTGTTTCACAAGATAGAGCGATTATTGAATTTCAGGAGATATGCGTGGAGCACGTAAATCTGTTCTCAACCAAAATACCTATTTGGATTGATCAGTTGATCATATTTAGTAATTTATCAAGCCAAATTGGTAGAATGATGTAAAGGAGACTGCACACACAATATCATCAACTGATCAATCCAAATAGGTGTTTTGGTTGAAACCGATTTACGTGCTCTATGCATATCTCCTGAAATTCAATAATCGCTCTATCACCTGTAAAACACGCACACTCCAAAGCTTAGTAGAAATTCAAATCATGAATGCAACTCAAATGAATAAAATTTAATAATAAACCCCACTGAAAGAATTTGCAGCGTTTTTCACAGAGCGATTATTGATTTTCATTAACACAAATATGATCAACTGATCAATCCAAATAGGTATTTTGGTTGAGAACAGATTTACGTGCTCTATGCATATCTCCTGAAATTCAATAATCGCTCTATCACCTTTGAAACGCACACTCCGAAGCTTAGCACAGATTCAAATCATGAACGCAAGCCAATTGAATAATAAACCCCAGAGAAAGAATACTTATTTACCCCACTAATAATATTGAATAATATTTACCTATATATCATCAGCGTTTCAAGCATATCAGAATGCTTCAACCCGTGTATCGGCTATAAACTACAAGTATCAACATCGGCTATCACCCCAGTATCCACATTCACTACAACTCGACGCTATCGGCATCACTAGGTTACAAACAAACAATAATAAACCAAAAAACGCAAATGTTGGCACCATAAATCGGGCCATACAACGGGAATGGTTTGACCTACGGACGTGGGGAGGGTCTCACTCGATTCCTCATGGTATGTTCTTAAAATAGGTAAATATTTAGGCCGATTCGACTTGTTTTGAGGTTTTTAGGGATTTTACGAAACTTTGACAGCCCTTAAAGGGCACTTTAAATTGAGTGAGAGAGCTGGCTCAAGAGTTGGGGCGTCGTCGGACCAAGATGGATTTTTCCTGAAAATTTCAGATCTTTTGCTCTAGCCGTTTGGGAGAAATCTTGCGTACGGCGTACGGCGTAAGGCGGACGGACGGAAAAATTTTTTATTGCAGATTCAGATTCTACACCCTTTGAATCGTAAACCATGAAATTTTCAGGGGGGGGGGGGGTTAGAATTTTTTTTTCCTGAGCGATTACAATGGTTTATTATTGAAAAATAAACAAAAATTATACCTTTCATTTACCAGCGAAACAATTGAGGGTAAAACTGTGACAGTGTTCACCACCATTTGGTCCGAGTTAGCTCCGCATGTATTTATTATATTCTATTTACAATTAGTTACATTGTAGGAAAAGGCTGGATGAGCTCTTTTATGAGAGATAAAGGACGTATTACTTTTCCAACACCACACACAACTTGAAAGCAACCAGAGTTTGGTATGAACGAACAAGTACAGTATTGGTAAAGTGGTATAGCTTCAGTCTAATGAATGGAATCTTCGTGTTAAAAATGAATTACAACTAAGTGTAGGACTTTCTTAGCAGAATTTTTCAAGGTGTGTGTAATTTCTACAAGTGTAATGTTTAACTTCAAGTCGCTATCTGCAGCTTTATCCGATGAGCTGAACGGATGATGAATTTCCAATATGAATGAATCAAAATGGCTTCATGGGGTTCCATGAACATTTACAATGCATCATCACAATTTGCAACTCAAACTCCTCCAAGTTTCGAAGACAGAGTTAGATAGGTTTATGGTTTTTGACAAATTACTGTTTATAACGGCTGGCAGGTATCGCTCAGTTACCTCAGCACGTGTCTCTACTAATATCGAAGCAACAATTTCACTCAACCCTTTTTTCTTGAAAAGAAGCCATTAACGAATCATCTCAGAATGGAGATGCCACTCAAATTCAACCAGTTCTTAAGTAGGTCTAATTTAAACTTGGATGCCTTCATTACCCATTATGTAAACTACACCTAATCCCCGATCGTAATTTTATGCCTAACTGTCACGACATCGCAGCCCGAAAGAATCAACCTTCTTCTTTAAAAGATCAACTGTCACGACATCGCAGCCCGAAAGAATCAACCTTCTTCTTTAAAAGATCGCATTTATTTTACAACTGGTATAGTTGTGCGAGGATCACAGGTTATACCATTAACCATTTGCAGGTGGTATCAGAAATTAAAATTGTTTAAACCTAAAATTTTGCTTCCAAGTCTCCCTGTAGATAGCTGATGGTTTGTTTCCACTTTTGGAAGAAGAGCAAATTGTTTTCGTTAAAATCAAAATTTCCACTCTAATTTCGAGTTTGACCATTCTGAACAACTTTCGTTTGTCTCTGTCTGTCCGCAGTCCTTGTAACCAGCCTAATTCCCACAGTTGTCATTCGATTTTGATGAAATCCTCAGGGAAAGGATGGGTTAGGATGTAGATGGTCCCCTACGAGTTGTATTCCTTTCGCTTTCCTGCTTAGGATGTAACCTTCAATCTCCAGTAGGTGCAAATCAAGCTGGGTTGCTCCTAAAGCTTTCACACTTATATCCTATCAACCGTAAAAGCCCAAATTTAGACGAGGGCCCTCTTCGTTTACTTAGGCATATCCATGATCTATTGTTTTCTCTTATCAAGGAAGAAAGTTTGATAAAACTTTTTTTAACACGTATAATAGATACCGTTCTCCTCGACATGTAATTGGTTTAAAACTAATTACCTTTCCCTTTCATCTGATGCTTGACAATACACCTCGAAAATTTCGTAATAGCTGAAAAACTTTTTCAATACCATGTTTTGTTCCCACCAGATGAGATTGTATAACACAATAATACCTTTTTTTAACTTTACTATGTTAATTCTACACATTTCTATTTAGAGCTGCGAATATGTCACTTGCTCACAGATTCCACACCGCCTGACAAACACCCGGAGATAGTTGAAGACTCAGTCATTACAAACCTCGACCGCGACACACATTGTGGGAGTAGCGACCGGGTTCAGAAATCGTCTAAGCTCCGAGTGAGAATCAAAGAACCAACTGAGATATTGAGAGCGAGAAATACTAGAAGCTCCCGATCAGCGTCGAGGGCAAATAGCCTGACAGATTCACAAATCAGGCCTTTGGACCTGACAAAGCCAACGTCCAGGCGAAAAAATGAGAATTTTACCTCAAAATATCGTCATCCAACGTCGATCTCGGCACAAACGACGCCCGTTTTTGAGTATTGTTCCCTTTTCACTTCGTACGACGAGCACATCCGATCGACGACGCCAAAGATAACCCGATACAAACGCCGTGGAAAATTGTTCTCGTCTTTTTCATCTTTCGATTCGGGAACGTCTGAAAGAATAAGTAAATATCTACTCAGCTAGACAAGTTTCACTTCAAAATCACATTGCACATTTCACTTTTAAAAAACCTAAACCAATAAAATAAATCCTTGAAAATGAATCATAACTGGAATGTGCGTCATTTATTAATCAGAGTTTTTCTGGTAGCTAACGGTAAAATTCTCCAGCCTTCTTTATTAATATTTTCAGCTATTTTCTAGCTGTTTGCGTAAATACTTACAAAGATCTTGCTTATGTAGTCTGTTCTCAAAATTTTGTGGAGAAAGAATTCAACTGCTTCGTCTCAATTAGAATGTGTTCATCAGTTACTTCTTAAAATTGTGTGTTGATGAGGGATTCAAGTGTTTCGTCTCAATGGAGAAGGTATTCATCTGTCCCTTATCAAATTGTGAGGTTCAGGAGGGTTTATCTGCTTCATCTTGAAGGTATGCGACTGAGAAGGTATTTTTCAGTATCTTATCAAAAGCAGGCAGTTGACAAGGTAAACGATATTTGCTGCTAAATGGCCTTTGAAAAAGGAGGTATTCATCAGTCCCTTCTAAAAATAGTGTGTGGATTCAATAGTTTCCTCCTAATGGCATGTGATTCAGAAAGTATTAAATTGTGTGGTTGAGAAGGAATTCAACTGTTTCTTCTCAATGGAATGCGATTGAGAAGGTATTACTCGGTACCTATCTAATCAGCAGCTTGATGTTTCACTCATATTTTGTTGTCCCACACACTCCTGGATCGATTCTATTAGGCGACCCCCTACTGACAAAACCTTGTTTCAAAGGGGCCAAAAACGACGGAACTTGAGTTCTTTAAACCCAATCCATACAGAATGTGTTTATTTTACTTAAATAAGTGTAAATAGACAGGTTTTTGAATAGTAGTACGGTTTTCATTTATCAGCCAAGGAATTTTAGTGTTCTACTGCACTGTGTACCGCTCCCATCTTCTAAAAACTGGTGGTTAAACTCGGAAGGAAAAAATTAAATTCTACTTACACCATTTAAGTTTTTGTTTTAAAGATGAAGAACTACTACTGGATTCATCGTTCATTCATAATTCATTAAGTAGACAAATTATTATAATTGAAATCTCTTCGTAATGTAGATCATGATAAGCATATATATTCTAATGGCATTGGCCATGTTGCTTTGTCTTCTGTTAAATTAGGTCATTTGCACTAAACTTAACGATAATTTTATTCAACATTTCAAATTCTGATGCACAACACAATCCTACTGAATCGTAGGTATTTCGAAGTAATGTTAACATCAATTTGCGGTGACCCGAATGATGACCATCACCTACCTGTTTTATACACGTTTTATCAATCATAAAAGATACTATGAAAGCTTTCTGTCGGCTGGTCGCAGGTATAATTTTCAAATGTAAGTACCCACCCTACCTCAAACTTGAAAAAACTAACTAAATACCCATTTCATGAATTTGGTTTAAATTATATATCCTAGTCTGGGGTACCAGTTTTGAACTCCACGAGGATACTGACTCATTCGATAATCGTTCAACTAAATAATACCAAGAATAAAGATACATTTATTTAGTCTTACACATTGCGTTGCACTGTGCTTCGTTCAACACCAACATAGAGCCGGCTCCACGCATAGTGTCAGAAAGTGTTGTGAATTCCATACAGTTTTGCCACATGTATTACATGATTGTCATATTCCTTAATCATAATACAATGTATCATTATAATTGTACAATTTTATTTATTGATCGGTATTGGCCATATCAATTACGCTTCATGCTTATATGGTTCATACTTATAAAGTGATTTTTAGCCATCTTCAATTGGATACAACTTTTGAAATTGCAATTCCGATATAGATATCTAGTAAACATTAAGACTTGGGCTTATACCTGAAGCAACATTTCGCAGATTCCACGTGAGATACATAACTAAAGAATGAAATAGTTCTCAATCAAGACTTAAGCAGATTAGTTAAGGATTTAATTGCTCTAATGTAGAATTCATGGTTGTGTTGATTTATGTGTTTGGTTTTTCTCACAGCTGTTCGCTCTCAGTTGACGAGAAACTTGTTTAATGTGGACAACTTTTTCCTCTGTAGGCGATCGGCTCATTTTTCGAATTTTTAAGCCTATCCTCCAGGTAGGTAAAAATGTTACAGATTCGGTCTCAAGTTCCGAAATCTGTTGGCTTATTGTTGATAATTTCTCTGCAAAACTTATTTAAATTTATTGAAACCCTTCAAAGACACTCTATTCTTGATTAAACAGTTTTTATGATCTTCAAACATATAAGTATTTGAGATCTTACCTTCAAGCGATTTTTCAATTTTCTGTATTCAATTTTGTGTTTTCACAAATCAGATTTATCACCTGATCTGTCACTGTTTAGGCCAAGTGTTAGAAACTCATTACGAAGTCATTCAGTTCCCCGCGTCATGGAACCTAAGCTTTCAAGTCGGGGTTCTAAATCCTAAATCCTAAAACCTGAATGTTTTATAATATCTTTGAGATGAGATAAGAAAATTAAACTTAATTGTTTATTGATTTGGTAAACGTAGATAAAATTGCGATCGAAGCTTTATTGTCTAAATTTGTTGGTATATTGCCGAACTGGTGCAATTCGAAATTTTAATATTTAAATTTTTATTAATATGATCCACTTTTGATGAAAAATTCAAAAGATTTCTGTCTAAATTTTTCGTTTGTAAAAACAGCTCCAAAATGTTCTTTTATTTTGACAAAGACTAATTCGAAATATCAAATATATTTTCCTCTTTATTTCTGTCAAATTTCCTCAACTTAATTTAATTTATAGTGCAGTAGCACATTGTTCGTAATTAAGTGCCTTTATATAAGTTATTGAACACTAAAATATACAATAAAAGCTATAATTGAATACGTGGCCTTAAGGTTCCTTAAGGTTATTTGCGACCTTCATTATTGCCAGTGAAAATTATGTCAATGATGGAAAACGTTTGCTACCCAGATAAGAATTGTTAGGGAGTTGACAAAGTTGAAGCTAGATCAAACTGTGATTTTATGTTGGAGTTGGGAGACCATACCCACTTCATTTGGAAAATATTGTATCTATCAACAGTAAAACTGTCTATCACAAAATGAAGAACTGTTTATTACAGTTGTTGTGATACTGTGATAACTGTTTGCCACAATGAGTTAGGAATAAGGTACATTATGTTTGGCGAATATCGTTGAAGGTTGGTTGAACTTTAGGTAAATATCGTATGTGTGGAGCTGGCCTAAGGTGATACCTAACCACTGAAGGACCAGGTGGCCATTTGTAGAATTCCTCATATTAGGACACGTTCTAGAAAACACTTGTTAGTAACACTGAGTATAGTTGGTACAGTTGGAAATGAAAGAACGTACCTGCACTGATAATTATGATTCGGTAGGTTCCAACAGAAAGGTCAGAGCCGATCAGAGCTGGCTTTTCAACCAGAAGTCTTTATAATTTGAGATACCTATGCTATATCTGTCAAGTACCATCTACTGATGAGATTTGTTGTAGTTATCCTCGAATTTAAATCGAAAATGTACTCACGAGTTCTTATTTACCGCAGAACTGCCCATGAACAAGATCCAAGTGGGAGCGGCCCCTTCTCCGAACCTTAAAGTCGTCAAATCTAAAATCGGATCTTTGGAAAACGCCAAGCACAAACCGGGAGGCGGCCACGTGAAGATCGAGTCGAGGAAACTGGAATTCAAAGCTGGACCGAGAATTGAAGCCAAGAACGACACTTACACACCCGGCGGTGGAGAGAAAAAGGTCAGACAATAAAGTAGATAACAATTGTCAAAATTTAAGAACGAAAGTGTAAAAAATACCAAATCACTGCCAATTCTAGCAGATGGGTTCATTATTTTTCTAATAATGCATGATTGTAATGTTTGAGGGTCACTTTCAGGTTCAAAAATAGCGATTATTTCCAATGAGTGATTTTCTATCGATCTAAACGCTTTCCCAGACGATAGGGGATGGTTTAATTCACTGCATATACAGGGTGTCCCAGTAACTACGCTCCCCCCGCTTATTTTCTCTAGTTGTGGACGAAAAAAAATCGGGCCAACGCTATTCTTCACAATTTTTTGCGTAGAGTTCAAAAATGACGAAATTACGCAGCACACAACCGCGCAACCAAGATCAGCTTTGTTTTTTCAAATGGAAACCCGCATTTTTTTATTGCAGATTCGAATTCAACGGAAAATATCATGAATATTTGGATCCTCAATCGATTTTTTTGACCGCGCGCAACCGGTCAGCGAGCGCTCAAGATACGATGCGCCAAAATTGAGATGAAGGTAGTACTCATTAGTCATTTTCGTCGTTCTGATCGCAAATTGATTCTTCTAATAAAGTGACTTTTTTGGCTGTAAATGCAGTAAAATGAAATCAAATCAAGAAGAGGATATCAACACTCGATTCAGCGTTGAAAAACAGTGCTTAGTCATGTGTCACACTTGAGGACTACCTTCATCTCAATTTTGGCGCATCGCATCTTGAGCGCTCGCTGAACGGGTTGCGCGCGGTCAAAAAAATCTATTGAGGATCCAAATGTTCATGAAATTTTCCATAGAATTCGAATCTGCAATAAAAAGTGCGGGTTTCCATTTGAAAAAAAAGTTGAACTTGGTTGCGCATGATTGCGCGGTTGTGTGCTGCCCAACTATGCATTTTTGAGCTCTACGCAAAAAATTACGAAGAATAGCGTAGGTCCGATTTTTATTTGTCCACAATTAGAGAAAATAAGCGGGGGGAGCGTAGTTACTGGGACACCCTGTATATCACCTACACATCTACCATCTGCTTGCAGGTTCTATACTAGAACATATTGAGGTTACTGTCGAACGTAATATCCTTTTATCAGGGTAATATATATCACTTATGGAGTGTGCTGCATATTTTCATGGATCGGGATGAAGCATATTTCGAAATTATTGGGAGTAACTCGGTGTTTAGCTATAAACAACCATTAAAACCCTATGTGAACTGGGAGGAGTAAAGTATGTACCTACAAATATACCTGATGAGGTCAATTAAAGGTGAAGCTAGTTGTATACCCAACATAAAGAAGATGAATTAATTAAATAATTAATACAAAATTGAAAATATTGTAAATAATTTCATGACAAGGTTATGTTTTTATACTTCACTAACTCTTCTGCTGTTGATGAAGCAAAATTGACAGATGGCGAGCGTTGTCCTTTTATAAACTAAGTGTGGTGTTGCTCAAAAGTTGGACGCTCGCAGTATTGATGAGTTGGTGCATAATGGAGATTCCTAATTTGCCAGCCAAATTTCAAAACTTACATTCAACCAGAAAGAGATGTGGACAACCTGCAGTTAACCCGGATTATTCGGGAGGACAAACTCAACATTTTAAGGAAAAGTCCGGAAAATAGTCGGAAAACCCCCGAAAAACAGGGGTTTTCCACTTCAAAACCTCCAGTCAACCAGGAAGAGATGGGGGAAACCGGCAGTCAACCCGGTTACTATTCAAAAGACGAGCTCAACATCCTAATAAATTAGGCAGATTAGCTAAGAAAAAACTGGCAAATTATGTGGACCCGACTTGCTTACGTCGAACGTGTTGGAAAAGTAAATTCAAGCATTCTTATGACATGTTTACTGTTCATTAGAAGGAACTCAGTGTCAACTATTTCGTTACTAACATGTTTCGTGATCACAATGTAAGAGGAAAATAAAATAATAATTTGTATGTTGATGCGGAGATGGGATGATTTGTTGGTAGGGAGATGTGATGACTGTTGATTGGCTTTCGAAATGTTGATTTTAATCATTAATGTTGAGGCCAGGATGTTGGTTTGCTTTTAAGACCCACTTGTGTGCCCTTTCTGACTGGTGGAGCTGTCTGTCATTGGATCCTGGTGGCATCTTTTTGAGGACTTTCACTCGAAAACACTCATCAAATGATGCATCGTGGGATCTTGCATGTTCATTGATGGGGAGTGGCCGATTGTGGGTGACTGAGGCTCGGTGGTTATTTACTCGCAGATTCAGCTGTGATGCTTTGCCAACATAAAAAGCTTTTTGATTGCTCTCGCATTTTTGGCAAAGCAACTGATAAACGCACAGTTCTGATTGGCATTCTGCTGAATTCACACATTTGTAGGAATGTGGAGTGTTAACCGACGTGAATTCACCACTTTCGATCACGAGTTTACAGAGTTTACATCTGAGTCGGCCGCAGGGATGTAAGCCTGATTGTTGCGTCTGTGTTCGAGGATGCCGATGCGATAAAATTTCTCCAATGTTTCTAGCTTGTCGGTACGCTAGTTGTGGTGTGTCTTGAGAAATATCTCATATTTGCGTGTTGGCTGTCAGAATGCGTTGTAGCTCACGAAGTACACTATTTAACTTTTGAGCTCCAAAGAAAAACGTGGTTACTAGTGGCACTCGGTCTTTGCTAGCCTGGGGTGTTGCTGCATGTACTGTACATGTGCTGGCACTAAGCGGTCTTTCACAAATTTCTCAGGATAGCCCCTTTCTACCAGCTTTTTTTGTAGGCCCGAAAGATAGGATTCGAGATTTTCTTTCTTGTTGGTGATTCGATGACCACGTATGGACAACGATCTTGGGATTGATCGTTTTGTGTGAGGAGGGTGGCAGCTATCATGATGCAAGTATAATTGGTTATTTGTGTTTTTAACATGTACAGTGGTGATGAAACTCCCTTCTTGAAGATTGATGTCGACGTCGAGAAATGTTGTGGCTATTGAAGAATATGACCATGTGAATGTGACTGAATATCGTGAATTAATGTCTGTCAAGAAAAGCTGCAGTTCCTCCTCGCCATGTGGCCATATTAGAAACACGTCATCAGTAAATCTCTTCCACAACAGAGGAATTTTCGCTCTTGATGCCAAGAAATCATTCTCTAATTTGCCCATGAACAGATTGGCGTATGAAGGAGCCATGCGAGTTCCCCTAGCAGTTCCCTTACGGACTAAGTCACTCGCGACGAAGTTGTGGAAACCCATTTCAAATAAAAACGGAGTAAGATGGAACGTTGTCTATATTTCCACGAAAGTAAAGAGTTACACTGTTAAATCGATTTCGACGGTAAGGTCATCATCAGTAACATGAACTGAAAGTACATCACAGAAAGCATATCTTATATATGATCAAGTGAGAGGAGATTGAATCCTATTGGCTCAAGGAAGTGAAAGGGGCGGGGAGGACCAACCAATGCCACTCAAGGCTTACAAAGTGAAAGGGGCACAAATAGTATCATTATGGAGAGGCGGAGCCAAAGTTATTGCAAGAAAGAACCCAATAACGGTGAAATATTTTGAGGAATGACATCATTCAAACATTTTCCTGACCTATCACTCTTAACAATTTCGAATTTTTCTAGCACATCCGACATACCTCCCTTGGGCAAAAGTGAGGAAATTCTACATATTGCCTGTTTGTCAGATCAAAACTAAAGCTATGATTGGATTCATTCAGATGACTTGCAAAGGCAGAATCACCCTTGTTGTCCCTGAAATCCTTTTCATGCTCTTTTATTCGTTCCCTAAATTTCCTACCAGTTTGACCACAGTACTCAAGCCCACATGAACATTTTAGTTTATAAACCCCACTTTTATCCTGAACGTTAATTTTATGCTTAACCGAACCCAAAGAAGATTTGAGATTGTTTTTATTCCTAAACCCAACATTGAAACTACAGTTCCAAACTGCAGTTCCCTTCTTCTGAATGTATATTTGGTCACCGTACTTGAACACATTCATGGTCAAAACAGGTTCAGCCAGCTTTACTAAAAATTTGGTGGAAGGTACTTGTGGATCTGGTCGCTCCTCGAGAAACTGAGTCGAAGCCGCTATACCTTCTTGGCGAGGTATCTCAGTGTAGAGCGAGTTAACGTCTATAGTGACGAGGATCGCATCTGGAGGGAATATATATATATGATTTGACCCTACACCGATTGAAAATCGCCGCCATCCGCGATTTTTTCTCAAAATTGCTGAGATATGCTATTTTTAAGAGTTTTTTAAAAAAATCGCGTTTTTCGCCATTAAAACGCTTTTTTCTCGGCAATTTCCCAACATTTTTGCACATTTGACCACATTTTCGGACATCTGCGTTAAATTTCCTATAAGATGAAGTTACTTTGATTTCCAAAACGCATCTTCCAAACACCGAAATTTTCAATCAAAGATCAACATTTTCGCAAAGTGAAATTTTTCAAAAATTGGAACGCTTGGCGTGACCACAAAAATAATTTTTTTCGTTGTCAAATTTGATTAAAACTTTGAATTCTAAGCAGACCAACGGCGTCTCAACCATTTAATTCTGAAGATTGACGGAGAAATTAAAGTTCGAATGCCAGAAAACCTGTAGTAAAGTAAGTTGAGGTGACGTTGATATGGGGACAGACAACTGATTTTTCCGAAAGTCGGATTTCAATTAATGTTTTCAACATTCAACCACATGTACCGAATTGGGCGTTAAATTTCCTGTAAGAAGAACTGCTCATTTTGTTTCCAAAATGACACATTTATCACAATTAATTTAATTTTTAATTTTTTACAGTACCTGGAAAAAACATTTTGGAAACAAAATGAACCTCTTCTTACAGGAAATTTAACGCCCAATTCGAACCTGTGGTTGAATGATTTTAGAACGAGATTATAAATCGAGAAAAATCAGTTTCCCCATTCGTACGTCCCTACCAACTTACGTTAAAACGAACTCACGTTTTCTGCTTCGAACTTTCATTTCTCCGTCAATTCCAATCAAATGAGTCGAGGAAAGCTTTGCGTTGAGAAGTTTTTATCAAATTTGACAACGATCTGAAAAATCATTTTTGTGGTCACGCCAAGCGTTCCTTTTCTGAATTTCACTTTGCGAAAAATGTTCATCTTTGATTGAAAATTTTGGTGTTTGGAAGATGCGTTTTGGAAATCAAAGTAACTCCATCTTATAGGAAATTTAACGGTATTCTCTGTGGTCAAATGTGCAAAAATGTTGGGAAATTGCCAAGAAAAAAGCGTTTTAATGGCGAAAAACGCGATTTTTTGAAAAAACTCTTAAATATAGCATATCTCAGCAACGGGTTGAGAAAAAATCGCAGTTGGCGGCGATTACTCCATTTTCCACAGCATTTTTTTTTACACTAAGTGCGGGACACCAGCTGTATATAATATATTGATTTGACCCGCACCGATTGAAACTATCATTTTCACACAAAATTTAGGCACTGATCCCTAATTTCAGTTGGAAGCTCTCGTAATGCTTCTAGAACCACAAACATCAACCCCAAAAGTTTCACCTAACTGTTGTGTCATGATCTTTTTAATGACTCAACACCACCAGAACCACAAACATCCATAAACTTTTAAAGTTTCACCTACACTGTTGACAGCATTTAGATTTTTTAAAACATCAACACCACCAGAATCCATAATAATAGCAAAAATGCCGTGAAACTTCGCACCAGTTGTTTCAATTCTGTTTAATACCAATTGCAGATCCAGCAGACCAAACTGCAGTGGAACGCCAAGTCTAAGATCGGGTCGTTGGAAAATGCCACGCACAAACCTGGAGGCGGCGACAAGAAAATCGAATCGTTGAAGCTGGACTTCAAGGACAAGGCAAAGCCGAAAGTCGGCTCGAAAGACAACTTGAAACATGTACCAGGAGGAGGCCAGGTCAAGGTATAACTGCTCATTTACTACATAAGAAAATGACACATTCAATACAACTTTTACATATAGGTATTCAAAAATTAATTTAGAATTAATAATATGCAGGATGAGCCGGTCGATGCGATGGTTTATCATGACGTAGTCCAGTTGGTTATGAAGTTTCTATGTATAGTTGCGTATACAGGTACTAACTATACTGTCAAAGAAGAAAAACTCGAATAGTTTCCAGGCCGTTGAATGATTTTAGAACGAGATCTATAACATAGTCAAACCCCGTTCTGTTCCGTGATATATTGAGGAAAGGACACGAGGAAGTGCTCCGAATCTGCTGTTTCATCTCCACATTTGAAGCAACATGGGGGGGGGGGGGGGGGAGTTTCGAGCGATTTCCGCGTTGTAGGTACGTGTTAGTTCGGATTCTAGAAATTATGAAGACGGATCTTCGGTTTTTGTCATCCTGTGGAATCAGAGGTGTATGGCAATATCAGGTTGAACTCTTTTTCTAGAAGGTACCACTTAGTCAAACGCTTGTTTCTACTTGGGAAGTAGTCCACTCAGAGGTATTTTCTGATGAGATTACACTACCTAATAACAAAGAAACGAAATAGCTAAAACCACTCTCAAAAATGTACCCAAACAGAAATAATACTTTTATAGGAAGTACCTGAATGTACGGGTAGGTTATCAATCCAGGGCAGGTGAATTCCCCTTATTTTAGTACCTAATTTAAAAACTACGAGCAGTAAAAGAACGTCTCTAGAGACACGAGAAAGGAGAGTGTGCCTCAAAAAAAGATGGCATGCTCCCCTGAAGTTCTCCATGGAGGGAAAACCTGAATACCCAACTACAGAAGAGTTCAAAGTCCTGCTCCTACTCGAAGACAGTTGTAACATTGCCAAGGCAACGTATGTCTTGATAGCAGTACTCATCCATCCAGATAGCAGCGATTTGTCAAAATTAATTAAATAATTCGATTTATAAATGAATAGCAATGAAGTTAGGCAAGTAACCATAATAATCTAGGCATAAATGTACCTAGATGAATAATTCTCACGCTGTTATAAAGACCTGTATCAACCGCTGAGAGACAGTGTAGGAATGAGTTCAGAATTTGCTTTCAACATGAATCAAATTTGACACTAGCTCTACCTCTGGAATTATTTCGGAATACTGATATAAATGTTTTTTTTTTTCGGAATAACGCACATAAAGAAACTTATTGTACTAGGCCTTTAAAAGTTAATTTGTGAACAATTTAAATTGAACAATAAGCACAAATTGGAAATCGGATTTCCAATTTTATACAGAAAAACTGTGACATTATATTACTAGGAGTCATAATTATGTTTTGTAACAATGAATTGAAGCATCGTAAGCAGAATGTTGCGCCATACACGTTTATTGGGTCATAAAATCTTGAGTGTTGATTGGAGCATTTATTCTAACTTTTCGTTGTGCAGATTGAAGATCAGAAATTGGAAATCAAAGCGCAAAGTAGAGTCGGATCATTGGACAACGTCAAGTACAAGCCAGGCGGTGGAGAAGTGAAGATATTCGATGACAAGGAGTACAAGAAACAAACGATGGGTTCCTCTAGTGACGTTCACTCTGCTTCCAACCAGGTTCGTCCGTGAATTGGCTATATTTTACAACTGTTAATTTCGAATCAATAGTAGTGACTAATGGTTAACACAAGTCAGCGAGGTTTTTGATGATTCAATTGTATTCATTTTTCGTTGCGGAGATGAAATCAGTAGGAGTTTTTTGTCTATCACATCTAGTTTTCCTGCAAATCTGCATTCACGATCGTATGTTTAAAACTGGGAAAATCCGTGTTATCCGCAGAGTGTGAGTTGGCATCCCTGAAGACTGACGACATTTTTTCGGTGAACCACACGTTTGAGGACTTGAATCACCCATCAGACTCCTTTAAATTACAATCATCCCAGGTATTATGGGTTTCAGTGTTCTCATCAGCGTGACTAACTTACATAGTATTTCGTAATGTGTATTACCCATCGGAACTGTTAAACTTCCCCCTTATTTACAGTGGTTTTGGGAGTATATATAGAATAAAAACCCACCTTATAACCAAGTGTCATGGAAGATTTCTTATTGCCTGCAACCATGCGAACTTCATATCACTTAAAGGCCCCAAGACTGAGGTTTCTTGAAAATTGGGAAAATGAAAAATTCATTCACGGACTAGGAGGATTATGAAAATCCTACCTTAAATGGAGAGAATACGACGAGGGGAATTGTTTGGACAACAGCAAACAGACACAGATCCCTTTTATCATCTATTTCACCTACAAGGTCACCACAATAGAACTATTCGACTCTCCCGAAGTGTAAGGCATAACATTTGAGAATAATAAACAACTAGAGAATGACTTTTTATTGGCAGGTGTATTTTGGTCAAAATAATCTTAAGTCAAACACTAATAATATAATACGGGCTACTTACTCCCTAAATCATAATTAATCAAACAACTGACCTACCGACGCTCACCTAAGCAAATCCCAACCGTGTGATCGCTGCTATCTGCTGTCGTCCGAGCATATCATTGGCCCAGTTATAACTACAATGAAGCTTTCCGTACCTATTTCTGTGACCCTCAGTCCCTGTAAACAGTCAGTCCTTTCCGTGAATTTAATTCCCAGTTAAGCCTCATCAAGTATATCCCAAGGTGAAATATCATTTCAATCAACCCACATCCGTAACATCCCAATTGGGTTATCCTTGCCAATGTCGGACGAGCAGCTTTGATATGTGGAGTGCAAGGCCTTACAGTTGTGTGAGCTTATACCAGAGCAGAAAGTGGAACTTGTACTTTTTACGAATGGAACTACTAGGTAAATAGCAGGGCAGAATAGCAAAGGGCTGGTTCATTCCTGGGTATGAAGACTACTTGGTGCTCACTCAACTTAAGGGATGGAACATCGTGCATACTGGCTGGGAGCACGGACTGCACGTTAAACAGGCTACAAAATGTCAGTTCAGCCGAAATCCGCCATAAATGGCACCATTTACCAAAGCACACCAAACTTGACCTCACACATTGACTACGGAGGTCTGATGAGTATTGCTGCAGAATAGTTGTCCTGGGTCTTTGCATGCCCACTGCGCTTGCCATTGTCAACTATTTTTCCAGTACAGTATAATCATGCTCTGCCCCATTAAGGATGATGCTCCTTACAGTATGGGGAGTTTGCAGCTCCTGTGTCCTGGGAGGCGAACATCACGCAATCGAGATTGTAGATATAGCTTCATGGGGAAATTTTGCGGACACCGTTGATTTTCGGTTCATGGCAAAGTCCCACATGTTCCTCGACTTGAAACATAAATGTGATTGTTGCAAAACAATAGCGAAATGTATTTGTATTAATTTCCATTCCCTCCTATAGCCGTTCTAACTATATTAGGGGTTGAAGGAGAAAGTAGAGTACTACTAGGCAGAAGAGGTAGTCATCATTAGTTATGATGGGTGACAGTAATGATATTGATTTTCAGTTTAAGAAGGAATCATCTGAAGAACCGCAGAAGTTGAATGAACATGAACAACTGATAAAGAACAATTAAGATAAGGCGAAGTACGTACAGCGAACACAAAACGTAATTCATGTTTTAGAAGCACAAAGTGCAAAATCCAATTTGAAAGAAGCAAAATGGAATGACTCATTCGGGAACGTTCACTCTTTTCATTACCGCATGTAAATAATTATAGAAACGCACCAAACGTACGAACCAGTAAATTTGAGAATGATCAAATATTCATGTCTGTAAATATGTAATTTTTATAAAGTAAAGGTGTAAATTACCAGCTAATCACGCGTTTCGAGTGAAATGCACCTTTTCTCTTCCTCAGGCCGTATACATTTTATAGGATGCACTCTAGGGTGAAAAATAAACAAGTTGATGGAACTAATTAGTATGATTAGGTGATGTAACCGCATACTTTGGAGAACAAACCACAAAAATATGTATATAGATATATGGAAGTTGATGAAAATTGTTTCCCCTCGTCAGTGGTGATTGGGATATTGAATGTTTTGAGGTCATAAAAGCAGTGCTAAAGAAATGAGATGTTTTTTGTATATTAGATTTATAACAATCTTAATTCAACCCCTCACGAGTAGGGGAATTGTCAGTTCATTTCTCGTCCTGAACAACGTTAGGGTTCTGATACGGTTTAGGTAGGTAGGCTAAGCAGAAATACGGCACAAGCTATTAAACAAAGAATAATTATATTGTAAAAACAATTATTATTGTTGTTTTTGTCTGGTTAGGAGAATATTCCTTGTAGCCAGGCACTCTTAACATGTTGAATATCTTCGTAATTATAATGGCGACGTAATAAACACATCTTCAATTCGCTGAAAGCTAATCGAAATTCTCTCCAAAGTTTCATTTTGTGATTCGCAATCATGTTGACGGTATGTTTTCTCAACCGTCGTTGGGCGCAAAAGGTGGAACGCGCAACCTTTTATTTTATTAGGCTTCAGGTTTTGCATTTCAGCTTCTCAAGTATTACCCAGTTGATAGACCTATACTAGGTCTATAGTATTACCTAGAGTATAGACCACCTGTGGTATATACCTATGTGTAAATAAGTGTTCTTATTGCAAATGTTCGTTTTAAAAACATGATAACTGTAAGTTCCCAATGGAAAAGTATACATCATCTAATAACTTAAGGTAGCACCACTCAACTACACTTCAACATATTTAAAAGCAGGGAAATTTTGAACAAAACATTCTCGTTTCATGCACCGATTACAATTACTCAAAAGTCTTTTATGCCAGGAACGATTGGAAAATTTTGGATTTAAGATAATCAAACTGTAACATTAATCAAAACACTCAAATCTAAAAAACTTTAAAATTACCTAATCCATTTTGATCATAGCCTCCATGGAAATATCAAAAAGAACATACTCGTGTTACATTTTCAGGAAATGATCAGAAGAGAGAGAAACGTTCGTAAAACGCCACAACAAAATACCCGACATTTCTGAACACAATGGACTCGACAAATACCATACGTCACAAGTATGGGTAGAGCATAAATATCACTGTAGATATATATTTTCAATTAGCTTCTCACAGTATTCAATTTTTGGCGTTAGTTGGACAATTGAATTTTTTTACGTTTATTAGAAGCACAATTACAAGTTTTTTAAACATTTTTATAGGCATCTCATTAATATTTCACAATAGAAACACATTGCAGGCAAAACAAATTAATTTTTAAATTCACAATAATCCCACAATTAATTTATACTGTTTTATTCTTAGTTTTAACCAATATTCTCATCTGATAATCTTTCACCAATTATATCAACAGTTCTGCAACGTAATGACATGGACAGTTACAGATTTAATTACCAAGTTTGGTACTGTTTCTTGTTCATGTTTGAAATCATAAGTGCTTTATCATTACGTTTAGTTTAAAATTTTTCTATAATTTTGTTTAAGATGTTCGATTGTGTACTCAAACTTGTTTATGGCCCTGCTATGCAGGTTAAAAAGAAATAGGTGAATAACACAATGAGGGAGTATAATAATAATAATATGCGAAGTCAAAAAATCGTATATCCCAAGTCCAGGAGGAGGGGGCCCTCTTTCCTTCACTGGCGGGATCGTTTGCCCTGGGAGACGCTCCGCCAGAGGGGGGGAATGATTCCACCCGCCCAGCGTTACCACCCCCTGAAAAGCGGATATACTCTGATATGTTCGACTTTATATAGTGTGATTGATGATTGATAGTTGATCTTTCTCATTATCAAAAAATGTTTCTCATTAAACTAAATATATCCACTTCCATTCTAATCATATCTAAACTTTTTATTAGTATGTGAATGACTTGAAGTTTACTAAGAAAATAATTGAGAAGTGCCTCGAGAATATTGTTTATAGAGTGATTCTGATGGTTTGCCAATCATCGATTTCGCTCAAGCTCGTGTTTTATTGATGTAAACCACGTACCTACCAACTCGATTTTCCATCAAAAGATATCATATTTTCTCAATGTTAGAACTCTGGTGTTTATCCGAACTGGCTAACTGAAAGGATTTCTACGTTGCATTTCATCAGGGTACAGTTCATATTCTTCATTCCCATCAATAAAAATGAAGGATGAGTACAAGAAGCTTACATTTCTTGTTTAATTGAAAAGTGGATGGGTTTTACTATGTTCCAAATGTTTCGCTATATCTTAATAAAATTTATCAATGTTTGGAACCGAAAGGTTTGATACCGATTAGTTTAGTATCAAAGACATGTCACTGACAATCACTTCATTAAATTTCATTCTTAATGAAAGTGCAAAAAACTTCTGACATATTTTTGAAACCTTGAACGAACCTTTGAAATTCTAATTGGCCGAATGACCTATCATTTTCTGAATCCCCTATAGGTTCAACGGAGCTATAACGTAATACAGTGAAACCCCTTCTGTAGTGGTGGTAAATGGAACCAACTCGGATGTAAACTGCAGAGGGGTGCCCATCTTAGAGTAATGGACACTTGATAGGTGTGTCCACTAGGGTTTTCATAGGTAAAAACTTGAAACAAAGTCATATGAATCCAGTCAAAATACCTGTAACATACATATGTAATACATGTACGTATCGGTAACTTGTGGGAATCGCATTAGGTTGTATTGAAAAACTGGTGAAGGGTAGATTGTTTTTTCATTTTGGATTCAGTGAATCCTCTCTCCTGGAAATGGATGAGGACAGAAATCATTTTCAAAAAATTCTTCTCATTTTTCCAAAAGAAAGAAAGCGAGAGAGAAAAACATGTATTTTTTGGAATATAACAATGAAATTAATTAACAAATATGTACATGAATTGACAATGAGCGTGGAGAGTAATGTATTTAAAGTAAATACAAATAATTGAAAGAAAAAGATTCAATAAGGGTAGCCCAACAAAAATCAGGGACAGCAAAACAATCCATCTTGGCCAACACAGCCGTCACTCCATGGTGGGGACACTGACCGTATGAATGCTGCTCCTGTTGGAACCCTGGTGGTCATCCATTCCAGTATCATGAGAGGAAAGCCAGCCCCTGTTAGCTCAGTTGCTAACCTCCAAAATCAGGAGGTCATTGTCACAACTGTTGACTCAATCGACAGAAGAAGTGAATGATTCTGTCAGGGAATGTGATGTTTACAGTCTTTTGATCAAGAGGGATTTAATTAATTATTGGTTCGTATCATTTTGGGTCCTACTGACTGCGCCAACTGTTATGGCACTAAAATACTGATACCTCTGACTAATTGTGACTCATGTCTTAACAATTAAGGATCAATTTTCCCTTTAGTTACAACACTGACAGATTGAGCTTTGAGGCCGATTTAATCCTTGAACATAACATTACATCCCATTTCTGAAAAAAAAGGTTTTATTACCCTAAGACTTAGGAAGGGCCTTAAAGTAGATAATTAAGGATTAAGTTTTTGTCCTATACAACGTAATTAATTGTTCACTGTCGCTAAAGGTGCGGAGGACATCCAGAAGTTCATCATCGTCCAGAACAAGGTTGTCAGGCTCCAAATCAGGGACAAGGGAAAATTTGACAGACGATTTATACTCCCCGGAGAAACCACCTTCTAAACCACTGGCCAAACCGACTGATCAGAACTCGAATCAACTCAGCAGAGCTCAAAACGAAACCACGGACAAAGAGGACAGCAAACCCAACGAAGACTCCAAACCAGACAAGAAAAACGACGTCACCGATGCAATAGACGACAAGAAACCTCCACCCCCACCGACAAAATCGGACGGCGCGGCGTTGCCGAGCAATCCCGGAGAACCACCTTCCACTCAAAACAAAGAAGACTTACAAGCAGCAGTGATCGAAAAATCGCAAACGGAAATGCCAGAAAAGGAGTTAGCAAAACCTTAGACCACTGAAAAAATAGATATGGGAAGTGAATGAACTGTAAAATAAAGTTACCTACCTTTATATTTTGTTTTATTTTGTGATACTAGTTGAAAATTAACTGGTATTCAAGATTTTGTTATCATTTAATGCAAACGGGTTTTGTATAACGTATTTTTTAAAATGCACTAGGACAAATGCGAACTCCTCCATCACTCACTATAGTATAATTATCCACACGGAATAGATACCTACCTACTTAGTGAACAGAGTAGTATGAATTAAATAGAGACCTGGTAAACTTAACTGTATTTTATGAGCAATGACAGTTTGAGTAACAAATCCGTTTAAGATAGAACAGAAAACCAATATTTTCTTTAGTAGTCACTGTGGTTGTAGACATCCAACAATTTGGGTAAAGTAATCTCGTCAGTATCTAACTTTTCTTCTGTTCCTACAAGGAAGCTGGGAACGTTCAAGTTCGAAAACAAAGGCCCAAGTGATTCTGCAGAGGTTTTGCAGCTCTGTGGGACATGGTTGCAGCCATCACTCTTCCATAAAGCAAAAATGCATAGCAATTGTCAAGAAATAACTAACTTGGGCTTTAAAGCTTTCTACAGACATTAGTGCTGCTGCTTCCACAAACACCTTACTGCTGACAACGACGAATGTCTGCCTTTCACTTCCTTGTAGGGCGACTAGTCATTTGTGCCAACAAACAATAAGCAAATCAGTTGATTTCCAGTGTACCAATGTCCTATCACAACAACACAACAAAATTTTGAAGAACCCAGCTTTGTATTCAAATTGATTTGCAAATGTCAACGCTCTAGCATAAGAAAAATTGTCATTGAGCACAGCTTATAAATTTCAAGCTCCCCGTCCTGGCATAAGTAGTGGCACTTCACATTTTTGAGTTCAGCTTGATTAGTTATTAGCTTAATTGATTTGATTTGGTGTCCACGAATGAGAACGAGAGATTGAACCATACAGAAACCTAAAAACCAACAGGATGCTATCAATTGAAATCTGGTGCTATTTTAGATTGAAAGTGGTAGGCTCAGGCGTTTTATACAATTTTCAATTATGAATGTCAACAAATGATTACTATTTAAGTCAATAGAGAGTGAAAGGATTTGAAGAAAGGGCTGCAGCTAAGAGTGTACGAATGTTAAGCCTTGGTCGTGCAATCAATTTGTAATAAAGCAAAGGCCTCACTTTTCCTGGCGATGCCTTAATGTCTGGCCCAAGACACGAAAAGTCATTTATACGGCTTTTATTTGATTTTTAATAGTGAGATCATACAGCTTGTTCTTGTGAGATACAATAAAATAATTTATTTCTGAGAAAATTGGTCAAGGAAACTATAGGTCCCTTTTTGTTTATACTGCAGTGTTTTGTACTTCAAATGCAAAATTACCAAACATAAATAGTAACGAATCACTAATACGAAATAATAATTGAACAATGTGAAGCTAAGAACGAGGCAACGTTTAATGTACAGTCTTACCAACATGGCAAGATGATAACGAGTTTCGTTTGTTATCAGAACATGAAGTTATGAGCTAGCTTCAAGTATATGTACAGAAGTTTTAAATCAATCGAATAAAGAATTTAATCAAATAAAAAGGGAATCAAGGAGATGCATGTTGAGTTATTCTAACCTCCTTGGCCAATTTTCTCACCCAGAACCCTGTATTTTCCATTTATAATATTTACAAAGAGTATTTTACTTCCAAGTCTGCCTTGATAGTGGAAAAATTATAATTTTAAGACTTATTACTTTATTCATCAATTTTACAGAAGTACTTCCTTCTTTTTTATTTGCTGATCTAACTTCCAACGATGAAGAGTGATCAGAAGGAGGAGTTTCCAATATTGAAGCGTTCAACATTGTCCATTAAAGTCCGATAGAACCTAGAATAGTATGCAATTTCAGCGATTGAAATATATACCTGCGCCTTTTAGTTACCTACCGTTTTCTTTGTTAATTGTTTACTGATAGGTACGTAATGTGATATTATTCGAAATGTAGAGTTTATTGGTTATTTCATCCATTATGGAAAAAAAATATTCTGCAAGTAGTACTATCATTGTTGGTTGCTTCAATACCTCATTTAACCAGTTAACGTGTGTACCTATTTACCAATATTTTTATCATATCGATTCAATTATTGACAGCTTTGTATGTTGATATATTTTTGTCCAGTTAGATGAATGCTAAGGAAAGTTGTAAGCACGTTCAGCCCAAGTTGCCTGCCTTGTCGGAAGGGAGATTTTCGTATACAGCCGAAAAAAAAACCCTTGTTGAAGTAGTGGAGAAATTTTTAAACACAAATTACGATCAATTAGAGAGAACCCCACAAAGGATTGCAAATTATTGATCTGCTTTGTTGACAAATTATAAACCCCTGCACCTCGTCCTACTCTGAGGACCAGCATGCATATGGGCTTTTGACTTTTCTCATATTCAACTATTTTTTAACTACCGGTGTTGAGGAGCAATTGCTTCATTATTGAAAAGAACTTCTCTTGTAAAACACATTGAACTTAGTTCTACATTAATAAAAATGACTCAAAGTTGTTGTTTAACAATGGGTTCCAAGTGTAAATCACCACGGACTGGGAGTCATTGAGATGTTCTGTTCACCTGCCATATTTTTGTGGGACCATAGCCTGTGCTATAATTGATGTATGCCGCATTCTACCAAAGCGTTAGGGTAGCTAATCGGTAAAAGGGATTTTGTCCTCAACCAGATCAGCAAACATTTAATTCAAACAATCTGTACGTAATATAGAAGACGATGGATGAAGAGCGGTATGAATCTTATCAGGGAGACTCCGTTGTGAGACCAATTGTTTATGAACCGTACACCTAACCACCAATCTCTAGAGGAGCGAATTCCTGGATTGCTAAATCTAGAATAATAATATTAACATATAACTCCAAAGTCCATAAAATTAGAGATGATTTGATTTCAAACCAGACCTCATCCAAGGTCTAGTAAATTATATCTGAAGTCACTATAATTTTCCAAAACAGACATATTTACAAACTATTCAAAAATCAACGTCATGATCGTTTGGC
The DNA here is from genome assembly GCA_031894815.1 of Creontiades dilutus. Classification (NCBI taxonomy): domain Eukaryota; kingdom Metazoa; phylum Arthropoda; class Insecta; order Hemiptera; family Miridae; genus Creontiades; species Creontiades dilutus. The sequence goes on along the minus strand of JAVIWC010006953.1, from coordinate 596,622 downwards.
AATGCATCATGGTTGTTAGAGTACCTACACCTAAATAATCTGGAAAAAAACACAATATTACCACATTTCAGCAAAGAAAATAGATTTTGAATAATTAAGATCACAACTCCACTAACCAGAAACTGATTTTTGGGATTGTACAAAACTACAGTGCGGAAACATTCGTGAAATGTTGAGACAGAGGAAATTGAAAGCTTAAGGGTCAAGCGTTAGTGCAACCTTTCACTCTCTCTGAAATTCACAACAGACCATATCAGAATACGACAGTGCTGAACGTCTACTGGGCAAAACCATCGTATTAATACTGTTTGAACCAATTACAATTGTATTTAACACTAAGATTTTTCTAATGGGTTTTTTGAAAACTGTAATTATTGAAGCTTTGAGTCAACGGCGGAACTTGCATGAAAAAAAAAATCAAGTACTACCTATTTTATCGCTATTGTCAACACTCCTTATTGAGGAAATATTATAGTTTACAAGTAATGAATTATTATATATAAAAAAGTTTCATTCTGAGAATGTTTGTTTTTATTCAGAACCTGTACGTCTTTTCTACGAAACCCACCAGGTTAACCAACAAGCCTTTGATAACTACATTCAACTCGAGAAATACATTAAAATTTCTGTCTGATTCATGTCTAGTGTCCCTTTAGAAAGCAGTTATTCTAAACTTTTGGAAAAAATGTTAAAGAACAAAAGTGGTCGTAAATCAGTTGCAAAATCGATCCCAGAAGTTTGGATCATTAATTCTGTGACCCCCTGTATAAAAGTAGGAACTTATGAGAGAGCTTACTTACTCTTACTCAAGAGATTAAAGCTGGAGTTCCTCAAGGCAGTGTGCTAGGGCCAGTATTATACCTTCTATATACCTACTAGTGACTTCCCAGAAATAGAGCAAAATAGACTAAATACAACAGCTACATTTGCTGATGACACTGCAGTGTTGGCTGTTGCAGAAAATACTGTTGAATCAGTTTCTAAGCTCAACAAATCTTTGGTAAAAATTTAATGATGGGCAAGGAAGTGGAAAATTAAAATGAACGAGGCAAAGTCAATACAGTGGACTTCACCTATAAAAAGGTTAAATGCATACCTGCCATATTGGACGGAAATACCATCCCTTACTCTAACCAAGCAAAGTAACATGATGCCAATTGAAATGGAAAAAGCTTGTCAAGAAAAAGCGAAGGAGCAATTTGGTACCAATGCCAAATTAGGTATCGAAAAATGTACTGGCTTATGGGCAGACACTCTCAGCTGTCAACGTCAAAATTTGACGCTTATCTAATAAGCTTATGTTGTGAAAGCAGGTCCTAAAACCTGTGTGGACCTATAGTGTGCAGTTGTAGGGCTGCACTGCTAATAGCAACTAGTAGTAGTAGGGACTTACTGCTGAATAATGAAATACAATGAAACACATTTGGTAGATACATAATTAGAAAAATAACCAAAATTCGCTCTTTTAGTGATGCTGAATTTGTTTTCTACTTTCCATGAATGAACTTCCACTAACTTTATTCGCATACAAGTTATGATGCTACTGCTCTAACGTCCACTTTCTGGACCACTGGTGCAAAAGATAGAATGGACCATCAAATCTTGAACAGTTAAGTAAATAGTGACTATTTACCTTACCTTACCCCTCGGCGTTACAACCCATGGAGGGTTTGAGCCTGGTCAACCACACGTCCCCATGCTGGTCTGTCCATGGCAATGATCCGCCACCTGCGTACATCCATTTGTCGTAGATCCTTCTCTATTCCGTCAACCCAGCAGCCTTGGTCTTCCACGCAGTCTTCTACCACCTGGTCCATTGTTGAGGTCTGGCCTCTGGTGCTTGAGATGTCCAGGCAACTGGTTAATCTCAAGCACAAAACCAGATGCACTGCTTCGGCAAAGCATCACCTGCCTGCCCCCTGATAGCAGTTGGCTTCGTGGTGGCAGTGCTTGACAACCCATGCTGGAAGGCTATGTCTGAAAGCAGGTGGGTAGGCACTCTCCTGGTAGATTCGTCTCCCAGGATAATGCCAGCATGTGAGTTATGTGGCTTGCCAATAACTCGGGTACCAACCTGCATAGTTGGTAGGGCAAGCTAGAACGCCCAGCTCCATCCTGTAGTGCGCTATGCAAACAGGTACTCGGGCCACTTAGGTGACTGGGGCCCCTGCAACAGTCTCCTATGGCATTTGGCCAGGGATTTTCCTCCTTGCTTGCAAGGGGGAGGGAGGATGTAAGCACAGTGTGCTGGGACACTCCCTTTAAATCAACCTTGGGATTTACAAATCCCAAGGGGGAACATATTCAAATGGTCCATTGTTGAAGAGCTTGCAACTCTATCACTTGGCATTCGCTGGACATGCCCTGCCCAGCTAGTCTTGCACGCTTTGCCTCAGTAACTATGTCTGGGTTTCCATACATCTCGCTCAGCTCACGATTTGTTTGGATCCACCAGACTCCCCTGACAAAGATTGCTGCGTAAATTCTTCTCAGCTAATTTTCCTCTCACCTGATAAGTGTCCAGGTTTCTGCTCCATACAGCACTTTGGGACGTACTACTGTGCGGTTTATCCTGACTTTAGACGCTTGGCTGAGCCATCTGCTTTTAAATATTTTTGTCAGGGCACTTATTGCCAAACTTTATTCTTGCCTGTATTTCGTCCATTTGGGAGCAGTTGTCATTGACAATTGCTCCCAAGTACTTGAATGTGCGGCACATCTCAAATGTCTTGCCATTGAGGGTGACGTTAAATTTGACAGGTCGAGTCTGTTCATTTCTCTGGCTTATCGTATACTTCGTTTTGGCAATATTGACGCGTAATCCCATCTCTGCCACTCCATTTTCGAGGCATTGATAGCCCTCTTCCAGGGATCCTATTGTGCGTGCGACCATGGCCACATCATCAGCATATGCGAGACACTGGAGCATACGATTGAAGAAGGACCCACCTGGGTTCCCAGGCACCTGACGCATAACTTTCTCAAGCGCCAGATTAAAGAGGATCACTGACAATATTCCACCCTGCCTGAGACCATTGTGTACCGTGAAGGGCGACGACAGCTGTCCATTAATCTTCACCTTGCATTTGGTATCAATGACTTTATACTTTAATTTAATATGAACTTTTCTTATTTAAAAATAAAATCTAAGGAACTAAATGTAGTTTCCAACTAAAGAAAAAAACAAACGCAACGATAATAAAAATAACCAATTTTAATTTTTCAGACTCAGCAATGAAGGCTTCCAATGCAAAAATTAAAACTCAAGCAATCTTAAACCGTGCATCCCCCTCTTCAGCAGAAAGCGACACCATAAAACAACACGAGAAACAGCGATTCAGTTCGCAATATTCACTTAAACAATAAAATTAATAGAACTAATTGAAAATAATCAGTCTATTTCAACACACTAACAGTAGAAAATTATAAGAACAGAAATAACAATCTACATCTAAAACAATTTATGAGACTAATTTTCTAGATGAAACGTTTATGTACAATTTATCATCTATTAAATGATTGGCAGTTTTGATGTAAAACAAAATCGAGCGAACATAAATTAACTAATTGAGAAAGCGATCCATTTTTTAAATCTAGACATTTTTAACTTCTTTGTACAAATATTCGCCTTAACATCGGGGTGTTCGTCAAAATTAAAAGTTTAATACTTATTAATTAATACAAAACGTGAGCACAATAGTTTTGTGGACGATAGAAAAGTCGGATTCGCTCTCGACAAATAGAATTACCGTTTACTAAGCCCTCGGAGCTTACTGCTCATCCTTCGTGACAAGTTTCGTCATTTCAATGGCGGAGGAACGAGCTTGGGGTTCTGCAAGTATTTGTGCTTCAAAGCGAGGTGAGCACTTAGTCGCTTGGCTGGATTGTATAGAATCAGTCTCTGAAACACACAGAAAACACAGAGCTCTATTACAGTAAGAAGTGATCCTATCAGGGAAGTTGCATGTCAGCAACTTAAATAGCACTGTCTACGTATTTTGATAATAATAAGTTTAATTTGTTATAAGCCTTGCTTTTCCATAAGCCTGTTTACCAGGCCAGCAACGATTAGAACAACCGGGAAAGGATAAATGTTTATAAGATAAATGTTGTAAAGGCAGCTGTAAACAAAACCCCAGGTAGTGGACGCGGCATTTGTTACATCCTTCTAAAGACATGGATTTACGTCCAAAGGAAAGCAAACAATATCCCGAAACACGATCGGCACCAACTGTTCCAGCAGTAATTGGAAGACTGAAAATAAAAAGCAGGACTTATTAGATCTGCCGATCGAGTCAGGAGATCAGGGACTCAACAGCAAGAGCTTTCTTCACTACATCCACTAAAGCCACAAACATCCGTACACCTGCCATCATCACAGGAGACCATTTTAAATTAGATCTTCACAGCAATTTAGTCATGTTTAGAGGTGTTGATAAGAGAAAGCATCAACAGAAGGGCACAAGAAGAAACCAAGAGCGAGGGACTGATCGATTGAATGAACACCTACCAGCAGCTGAATCAAGCGCATCGTCAACAATTACGCATTCTTGGCAGTGGTGCCTGTATCTGCAGATGCACTAAAATCAGCAGAGCTATCTAATACAGAAATAGCAATCATTTGGATTTTCAAAGGGCAAGAGCACCACTTTAGCAGGAGGAACCCTGATTGCTAAAGCTCTTTAACCTCTTGAAGAGAAATGCCACGCATCACTTCGTTTATACGACTTGTCCCTTACAACCTTCTCATTAAGAAGCTGCCCTACTATGGTATTTCCAACTGGCAATATCGTTCTTTGACAGTTCACTGCAAGTTGGACTCAGACTGTGATGTATAATGGAGAACACTCATCCAGAGTGAAGCAGGGTTCAGATCCATCCAGAACGTTTGGAAATACGGATAGGGGAAGCTAGTAAAAAGCAGTGGAGGGGATGGAGGGGAATCGGCCAACAACTCTTTTCCCGCGCTTCCTCCCACAGCTGTTTTGGTTCCGCACGCCATTCCATATGCGCAGTAGTGAACTGCGCCATCAGGGAACGGAAAATATTTGAAAAATCTGATGCTTACAGTTTGCCTCAAAAGTGTCTGTTTGGAAAAAATATTCCCTCTCCCCAGCTGATGCCCAACTATTCAGCTGCTCGTATTCACTTTCCGGATAGCTTGCCGGATGGATGTGAACCCTAATTGACCATTCCCTGTGAAGTGAAGCACCAATCAATTTATGGTCCATGTTATTTTCTGCTCCATCTCAATGACTTACTCTATCAGTCCCATGATAATGGTCATCTATTCCTGTTTGCAGACGATATGATGGCCTTAATCCATAATAAATCAACTGCCGACAAAGAGAGGCTTGACAGCTAGGGAGAGAGAAGAGGAAGGATGGTATTCAACCAACTACCCTATCCTGAACAAAGAAAAGACACAGGTGCTTCTCGATTTCAACTGAGGAGCTTACTTTCAAACAGGCACATATCCATTCCGACAAAATGTTCTGGAAGTGAAAAAAACGATTTGCAGATTAGTGGAGATGTTTTTCCGCCGTTTCTCATCGGAGTAATGTGTGAGAAGGCACAGATAAAGATGCCTCAGAATATGAATCAATTTTCTCCAAAACACGAGGCTGTATATCCATTTTCACTTTGGAAATGTGCCCTTTTGATCAAAACTCATGGGTTTGTGCCTTTTTTAAGACAAAAAAATGCATTCTCCATTCTGTAGGTTTTATTGAAAACTTTACCTGACTCCATATTTCCATTTGTCATGCCTGCCATCTATCGAATCTCGAGTAAATATTCAACGTCAAGACAAAGGTGCAATGCTTCTTTTTGGATATGTGCCTCTTTGAAAACCTACGACTTATCGCCTGACGAAATTCGGAGGATATGTGCCATTTCGTTTGCAATGCACTGAAAAAATGTAGGGGACGGATTTGACGTGGATGTGTTCTGTTTTGTTTGGAAATGATAGGGGGATCTGATTCAACTCATATTCAGAGATAGAAAATTGAGAAAAAAGCGTTTTCTCCCAGATTTGGATATGTGCCTTTTTGAAAGTAAGCTCCTCAACTTAGGCCATCAGTTGGATCAGCGTGTTAATTTCCTTATGATGAATACCAAATAGACTTCCTTCTTCCCAAACTTGCTTTATGCTTCCACCAGGAGGGCAGTTCAGTCTCCAATGACGTCCTTCAGACTATTAATTTTGTGTGCTTCAGAAAGAAAGCATCTGGGAGGGAACATTGCTCTACAGAAATTCCTGCCACGCCAATGAGGTGTTTGCACAGAAAATAAAGGCCCTGCATATCTTATGTAGGCTCTGTCCAAGTGGGAGTTGCAGGGGATATTTAAAAAAAGAGAGAATCCCGACCATAACCAGCATGTTCATGAACAAGTGTCTTAGGGGCTGTGAGGACACTGTTCTCACTGATACAGTCTGAAGTAGGTACAGACAGTTAACCCAAATCATTGAAGAGAAAGTCTCTGGTATTAGGAATTCGGCTACATAATAATTTACCTACCTCCAATCGAAATCAACAAATCATGAGTTTTAAGAAGATAATCAAAACGCTGCAAATTCTTTCACTGGGGTTTATTATTCAATTGGCTTGCGTTCATGATTTGAACTTCTATTAAACTTTGGAGTGTGCATATTTCACAAGTGGTAGAGCGATTATTGAATTTCAGGAGGCCCACAAATATGATCAACTGATCAATCCAAATAGGTATATTGGTCGAGAATAGATTTACGTGCTCTACACATATCTCCTGAAATTCAATAATCGCTCCATCACCTGTGAAACATGCACGCTCCAAAGCTTAGCAGAAATTCAAATCATGAACGCAAGCCAATTGAATAAAAACCCCAGAAAGAATTTGCAGCGTTTTTTATGGTTATCAGAATGCTTCAACCCGTGTATCGGCTACAAAGCCTTTTAGGAGTTCACTCCAGTATCCACATCACTATCAGTACTACATCACTACGTCACTAGGTTACTGATATCAACACAAAAACAATAATAAACCAAAATAACGCACATGTTGGCACCATAAATCGGGCCATAGATCGAGAATGGTTTGACCTACGGACCTGGGGAAGGGCTCATTCGATTCCTCGTGGAAAGTTCTTCAAAAAGAGTCTAAAATTAGGCCGCCTTGACTTGTTTTTAGGGATTTTACAAAAAATTGACAACTCTTAAAGGGCACTTTAAATTGAGTGAGAGAGCTGGCTCAAGAATCGGGGCGTCGCCGGACCAACATGGATTTTTCCTGAAAATTTCAGCTTTTTTGCTTCAGCCGTTTGGGGGAAATCGTGCGTACGGCGGACTGACGGAAAATTTTTTATTGCAGATTTTGATTCTACACCCTTTAAAACTTAAACCATGAAATTTTCAGGGGGGTTAGAATTTTTTTTTCAAGAGCGATTACAATGGTTTATTATTGAATAATAAACCAAAAGATGCTACTGGAAGCAAAGCTGCATACTGTAACGAACTTCTACTCTGTTTTATTGAATTAGTTAATTTAATTCATGTGTTTTGCCAATTTGTTAACTGACTTTTTTTTTTTTTAATTTTATGACTTTTGCAATGCCATGACTTTTGGTCGGTACAAATAAAACTTGATTGATTTGCTGATAAACCTTTGTGGATTAATTTTCTTTTGTCCTGTAATCAATTTAGGGTGTAGTCACAAATGGATTTCCAGAATGCTAAACTCTATCACACACATGAAGGGGAAGTTTTCTCAAGATTTCGTATCAAATACTAAGAAATGGCAGAGCAAAAAAGTTCAACATAAAACTCCGTTTAGTATTTCTTAATGAAGGGATAAAAGTTTAAAGATGTATGATTTACTGCAGTAGTAAGTGGAACTAAGAGTAGGCTTGCATATGAAAATCCCGCATGATTCTCAGCTCACTTCTTAACGTACAGATCTCGAATTCGATTCTTCGATTTTCGAATTCTTTCACCAACATTTGTCAATTAAACAAATCAAATACTCACCCGTAAGAAATCTTTCGTTTCAGGCTCCAACTTGCAGATGAAGCTGTCCATATCTTGTGCCTCCCACTGGGGAAAGAGAGGTTTGTAGTCTGGAAGTTTAGTGACACCGGGCCACGTTTTGTCATCCGGAGTTCCCAGAGTTCTGAATATCCTGAACAGTTGATCTATTTCCGAATCTCCAGGGAATAAAGGTCTGAGGGTGATCTGTAACATATTGAGTCACACATTGAGTACCCATCCCAGCTGCCTTCTAGACTAATTTGACCTTATTTCTTCATCTTGAACACTGCACTCATTTGATTAGAAACACAACTGAAGACATAAGATGAATTAAAAAAGAAACTGAAGGTATGTCTTGATTCAAAGGCAACGCAAAGGCTTCCTGTAGGGAATTTGTCCTGAAGGGAGCAAATCGCCTACTATTTAACTTTCTCTTCTATAAGGAGATACTTGCTTACGTTTTTTTACTTTCCCGTTCGGTCGAGTAAAATAAGGTAAATTTGGAGTTCAGAAATTTGATGTGAAGGAGAGGAGATAGAGTAGAGTTGAAATGCCTCCCGTCTCGCAAGCCGGCTGCCAGATCAACGAAAGGAGATGCTGGGTTGAGGAGAACTTGAAATGCCTCCAGTCTTGCAAGACTGCTGCCAATTCAAGAGGAGAGAGATGTGAGGTTTGTAGGAAGTTGAGATGCCTCCAGTCTCGCAAGACCGCTGCCAAATCAACCGATATAGGAGGTAGAAGGCCTAACTGACCGAACAGGGTGAGGACCCTTTTGGCGAGGTTAGGTTTATACAATGAGAGACAAGGTTTTAGGCTTAATAGGGCTTCCACCGACTCTGACTTTCCGGCCTGTTGGCCGGCTTTTTATATGGTCAGGGAAACCCCTTCTACCCTGCTCTGTTGAGGAGGGTAGAAGGGGGTTGACGCTATTCGTCGGCTTGGCCCCCTTTTTATTTAGGGAATAATTCTACATGAAGGGTAAGCTCTTTACACTTCCATCTCTGTAGTCCACAATTTTTGTTACTTACATCAATGAATTAATTGATTATTGATTGACTATACATAGTGGGCATGACAGAATGAACTTATTTTCTGGTTTGGGACTTGTCCAGCTAATATGAACTGTTATTGCCAGGCTCTAGGTCTATTTAGGTGTTATCTTCTGACTTAGATTCATAGTTTTACAGAGGCTGAAATAACAGCATCTGTAGTTACATCAGTAGTCAAGAAACAACTCAAAGATTATCGAAAATCATCACACTATATAAAGACGAGCTTATCAGAGTATATCGACGTTTCAGGGGGTGGTAACGCTGGGCGGGTGGAATTCTCGCCCCCGTCTCCCAGGGCAACCGACCTGCTCCCCCTCCCCCGACCCCGCCAGTGCAGGAAGGAGGGCCCCAGCGGGGGGAAGCGTCTCCCAGGGCAAGCAACGTGGTCCTCTCCTCGGGGATTTGGGATATACGATTTTTTGACTTTGCATATTGTTATTATACTCCCTCATTGTGTTATTCACCTATTTCTTTTTAACCTGCGTAGCAGGGCCATTAAACTATGAATGAATAAAAACAATGCAGTACAGTTGATGCTAACCAGTTCAGACATGATGCAGCCGATGCTCCAAATGTCGACGGCTGACGTGTAAACTTTGGTGCCCAACAATATTTCTGGGGCTCGGTACCAAAGAGTGATGACTTCGTGGGTGTAACCTCGGAGGGGGAGCCCGCAGTTCCTGGCCAACCCGAAATCCGCCAGTTTTATGTGACCTTGAGCGTCTATGAGAAGATTTTGCGGTTTAAGATCTCTGTGGAGGATGAACTCTGAATGACAGTACTCGAGAGCACTCATCAACTGTCGCATATAACTCTGAAAATGTCAATTGTTGCAATAATAGTTGTGGAACAAAATCTGAAACAGAGCCGACGTTCCGAAAATAGGACCAAGAAGTTGTCAAATCCTAGCATAACCTAGCTCGTTTTCGAATAGCTCTCACAGTAACTGAGAGTGTTAACTTCTGAAGTTTTTGAGCTGCTGCTACAATTTTTCCCCTCAACTCTTCTTCTGTGTTCACCTGCGTTTTGTAGACTTCTTGTTTCAAAAATCGCCAAACGAACGTGAGTAACTCCTTGCACCCCCTTCCCTACCAAGATTGAGGCCCCACCTTGGTTTTTTTGTATTTGAAACTTAATTTCTCAAAGAAAAAATGTCGTAATCCTGAAATTGAGTATACCGTTGGAAAGCTCATGAAATGAGGAAGTTTTTATGAGATTTGACAACTTCTTGGCCTATTTTTGAAACGTCGGCTCTGTTTCGAATTTTGTCGAAAAATTTCAACATTTTTCAAATTTTCCCTTTCACTGCGATTATGAACAGAGTTATCGAAATTTTATAAGGTTGAAATTATGTTTATCTTATAGAAAATTTAATGCTGAATCCGAAAATGTATAATAAAATTAAAATGGACGCTTCAGTGTTCCAGAAAACTCGATTTCATGACGTGAGGTCGGAGTTGACCGTGAAAGCACTAAAAAAATCATAACTATCCAATGGGCTGAGATAGGACCCCCACTCTGGCGGCATTCTACTCCATTTTCGATGTAGTTCTACCCAAAAAAAATTTTCACACTGATCCCCATCCACCGTGTATAATAAATTAATATCCTAAAATAGACCTTTTCAACCTCATTGGGCTCGATCTGCCTGAAAGTAAAAAAATTTGTTGGAGGTAACACCAATTTTGGACAATAACTTTCTTTGCTCTAGTTCTGTATGTCTAGTTCTCTTTTTTCTCAATTTTGTAAACCAAGATGGTGCGACTCTATTTTTCATGTCTTTCTGTATTGGATTGCTTTTGCATCACACTATATAAAAACCAGCTTATCTGAGTATATCGACGTTTCAACCTGGTAACGCTGGGCGGGTTGGAATTCTTCCCCCGTCTCCCAGAACCAGCTCCCCCCTCCCCCCGACAAAGGATCTCTTTGGTCCTCTCCTCGAGGATCGATTTTTTGACTTTTAATATTGTTATTATACTCCCTTATTGTGTTGTTTACTCTACCTCCTGTACAAAAGGATTGAACAAGAAGGCACAACTGTTGCCACCTTTGCAGATGATACGGCTATCCTCTCTGTTGGAGATGATATAGAAGCTGCAACACGCAAACTACAGACGTCTACTACTGAGGTTTGTAAATGGACCAAGATGTGGAGAATGAAGCTGAACGAATCAAAATCAGCCCACATCAACTTTAACCGAAAAGTCCCAATCTTGAATGTTGAGATCAATTCGAATAAAATACCGCATACTGAAGCAGTTAAATACTTGGGTTTGACACTTGACTCCAAATTAAACTGGAATAAACACATAGAAAAGAAGAAAGAAGAACTTAAAATCAAGTACAGAAGGATGTATTGGCTATGGGAAGGAATTCCCATCTCTCTCTTCACAACAAACTGCTTATATATAAGTAGATCCTTCGCCCTATTTGGACCTGTGGGATACAGATCTGGGGCTGTGCCAAGAAATCAAATATTAAGAAAATTCAAACCTTTCAGAATAAAATACTGAAAGTATAGTTGGAGCATTGTTTTCCGAAACGATGATATTCATCGAGATTTGAGGATGGAGACAGTTATGAAATTATTGCAAAATACGCAAGGAAGCATGAACATCGCCTTACAAACACGAACCCGGAGATGCTCTACGTTTTGGACAACGAAGGTGAAATCCGACGTCTCAAGCGAAACAAACCACTGGATTTAGTTGTGCTAATAGAAGTGCAATCGAACTCAGTGCTAATTAATTGAGCTATATAATAAAGGGCTGATTTTGCTGTAAACCTCCCACTTGGAGTCGTACCTTTATTGATATGTAAAATTGCTAGATGAAATGTATTTGATTTTTCAGTCGCAATTAATTCTTGTGTTATTCACCTATGTCTTTCTAATGTATTGGGTTTGCCCAGGGCCATTAAATAAATACGTAAATAAATAAAAATCAAGATCACGCACCTTGACCAGCGGCATCGGACATGGCTTCTTCCGTTCGTCCATAAATTTTTTAAGATCCTCCAACATGAATTCAAAAGATAGAAACAACGTATTATCATCTCCGTAGATTATTTCAAGCAACGCAACTATATTGGGGTGGGACAGCTCCTTCAGTAAGGAAATTTCTCTTATAGTTGTGGAAGGGATGCCTTCAGAATCTCTGTAAAAAAAAAAAAAAAAAAATACTAGCAAGAATTTGGCGTTTGCTGATTTTTCACAGGTGCAGTGGTGATGACCTAGAGTAACTGCGCTGCACATTTACGTCATCATAGCACAAATGGAATAAAAAATCAGATAGAAGAACCTTAGGTATCGTGAATGAGTGCGTAGGGTATCCAAATTCGAGGGGTAATATCCATTTACATTGAACAAGAAAACCAGAGAGACCATCACTCATCATTCTAGACCTACAGCACCAAAATACTAGTGATAAAACTAAATCTAGCAGCACAAGGAAATCTGAGGAATGTACCCCACAACGTTGTTCTACTTCCTTGTTGATAAGTATGTAAATGTAGGGCTTACAAGGTACGAAATACTCTGAGATATCTGAACCGAAACCATGTTTTATCAACCAAACAACACATACTTACGTGTCTAATAAAATTTTCTTCAAAGCAACAATTTTACCAGTCTCTTTGTGCCTCGCTTTGTACACGACACCGTAAGTTCCTTCGCCAATTTTCTCCAATCTCTCGTATTTGTCCATTTCATTAAAACTCAAACAGTTACTTCACCGGGGATTATTTCTAAAATCTAACGCAACACTTGAAAAAATGTACTATAAAATTAAAATAATTAATGAAATATTACGGTGTAGACGATAAGGTTTAAACCGCACTTTCACAGCTTGTTTTTCTCATTCACTTCTAGTTTTCACGGAAATGTTTATTAAAATCCAGACAATCGTAAGATGACATATTGACGACAAATGTATAAGTTGATTTTTTATGCACGCTGGTATTTTATACATAAAACATTATACAAAATCGGAATGAGAGCTGCAAATTGGTTTTAAGACGAGGCCTGCTGAGCTGTCCAAAACAACACAGTTCCCGCTTTTTATGATCCCTTCAAGGTGGTTCTACTGTTTAGGTTCATGGATTCTATATTTTTCCGGGAAAGATCATGGATTTGAGATTGAATGGAATCTGTTATCACCAACAGATGGAGTATTAGGTTTAGTTTGAGAAATTCGTATTTGCGCCTTCCACACTGATGTTAGGCAGTTTGCTTAACTAGTAACAGTTTGGTGAATGAACAAAGAGACTTTACGGAGCAATACCGATCAGCCATAAAACAGGGGTTTCCTACTTTTGATCGAGAATTTGATTTTGCTGAACTGGAAGATGCGCTGAACTCCTTTAAAAACGGTAAAGCTGCAGGGAGAGACTTAATCACATATGAGTTTCTTAAGGGCTTACCTGAGTGCTGGAAATCCCTCATTTTGAAGATGCTTAATGCAGTGCTTGTTTCAGGGAGAGTACCAGAACAATGGACAATGATCAAAACGTTTCTACTCTTCAAGAAAGGGAATGAAAAAGACATCAACAATTACCGTGGCATCTCGCTGATCAACACCATTCTAAAAGTTTTCAACCAGATACTCTTGAAACGCCTGCTGGCATACTCTGAAAAACACGAACTGATTCCAGAAAACCAGGCCGGGTTTCGAAAAAAGCGAGGATGCGTGGACCACATTTTTACCTTACACTGTCTGATTAGTTTAAATACCAGATTGAAGGGTCGGCGCCTTTTTTCAGCCTTTGTGGACTTTTCACGCTGTTTTGACACAATTCAGCATGACATTCTCTGGAGAAAACTTTTGAACATGGGGTTCAGTGCTCGCTTCGTCAACATCATAAAGTCGATGTATGACAGTGCTCACTTTTCAATTCAGTCAGGGAAGTACTATACGAAAAAGTTCAACATACATGAGGGTATTTTGCAAGGTGACGTTCTCTCACCGGTCCTCTTCTCTTTGTTTGTATCAGATTTTGAAGCCTTTCTGAGAAGTAAACAGATAACCGGTGCCCATTTGGACAATGAGGACGACGTCATATGCCTTTTCTATGCAGATGATTTAGTTCTGTTCAACGATACATACTCAGGAATTAAAAAAACTTTGTGTCATCTAGATGAATATTGCGACAGTAACAAATTAAAAGTAAACTCTGACAAATCCAAGATGGTTATCTTTAGAAAAGGAGGAAGACTTCCAACGTCATACAAATTCCACTGCGCGGGTCAAGAAATGAAGGTCGTGAATAGTTTTAACTACTTGGGAGTAACTTTCAGCAGCTCAGGATGTTTCAGGCTGCAAACAGAGGCGGCTCTCAAGAAGGGCCTCGCTGCAGCTGGAAGTGTACTTCAAATTCATCATTCATTCATTCATTCAAAACAGGGGTTTCCAAAACAATTGTTGGGGGTTAAAGTTGATTGAAACAGTATTTAACGTGACGACATTCAAAAATTATTATGTAAGCTTCCCTTCACTAGGAATTCCCCTAGCTATTAAAAAGTACGTTAACCTTTGGTTTGGTAGTGGACCTGAAGGGTCAATAATCCCTGTAGGGGGTTTACCTTGAAAGATCCAACTAGCTGCAGTGGGAACAGGAAAAATATTGAGCAAAACCACTTCAAATTACACAGTTTATTCATAAAAATATAGATGCAAAAGTCAGACAATATTAGTAGTCAAAATAATGGTATCTTCAATATGTAAATGAATAGAATCAACTCTTAAAACTACAAATGCAAAACATAAACGAAATATATTAAATCAATGGTGATTCTGGTAAGTACTAGGATAATGTGATTCAAATTAAGGCATTTGCTTGCAATTAGCAACAGATTAACAAACTCCAATGTTGACTAGGCAGGCGATCAGTATCGCAAATAGTATTAAGGTTAAAGTTAAACGTTGACGTTTCAAGAGTATTGTGCTGTGTAAGCAAATGGAAGTTTGGGACCAACAGGTCAATGACTATATATCTAACTTTAGTAGCGATCACCAAGTGCGATCAACGATCACGATCAATGAGATCAAAAATTTCAATACTGGGAGGGATCTCCTCCAACCTACAATTACGATCAATGAGATCACCGTGAGGTGGTGTGACACAATGCTGTTCCTAAAGATCCCAGGGATCTCAATTACCCAGAAGGGGTGAAAAGGCTGGCAATCAACAAGCTAAAACCGACAAGCAGCAGGGGTATACATGAAACATAAAACAAAAGCTGAGATCTCTTACGGTACAATGTAACGTGGATGAGGGGGTTGCGAGCTGCGATCTTGGGGGGAGGAATATTAGAGTCTCTGTCTCGGGGATCAACGTTTACGCTGTACTAGGGGAGATGTCACTTCAACTAAGAGCACGACTTTGGGGGGATCTTCACCAATCACTGGTAACTGAGAGATCATGATCACAACGTTTACAACTGACTGCTATCACCACTCACAGATGGTGGTTTACTGTTACGACGACTGTTCACTTCAGATGGTAGAAAAACACTGGCTGACCGTTCTGGTTGAGGGGGACCAGGTCAACAGCATCCCCACTCCGGGCGCTTCCCCCTCTATCACTGGGAGATGACTCAGCTCAGCTGTTGAATTGACTCATGGATTGTCCAATCTAATGGTTAAAGCTGCAGAAAAAGATGTACTTGAGTCTTTTTCTAATAAAGAAATAATCGAAAGATTTTCCGTTTCCTCATCTCAAAGACAAAAACTGCTATGTGGGGTTTAAAGAGATATATTTAACGCTAGCCAAAATGTTTGCTCAGGTTTAGAGTGAATTAAATTCTGGGCGCTTAACTTTTAAGTTACGACGGTAAACCAAATAAAATATATAATAATAAATAGATATGTTGGCAAATTAATAATGTATGTGATAACTCACAGTTGGTGAAGGCTTCTGAAGATCTTCCTGGCCGGGAGATGAAGAGCTGCGGTACACGTGGTGGGAGGAACAATTTAATTTGCCAACGAATTTTAAAACAAATTCAGTTTAATATGAAATCACACGAGACATGTTTGTTTATACCAGGCATGAAATTTGGAAATTATAATGACATTGTTTTACTGATATTAAACAAACTGTGAAGGTGATGGATTGCACAATCATTAGAGGCGGACTGACGATATGATTTTCAAGTGCGCTAAGAGCCCACCTTACCTGCAGGTGGCAGCACCTTCCAAGCAACTTATTGAAATAAATAAACAATTCTATCGGCCGAAACAAAGAGATATATTTAACAAGCTTAGAAAGTGCCTAGACAACTTGTAGATGGTCTTAGACTACAAATTTGAAATTGTTGACTTCAAACTGTTAATGTTTTTATGTATTTTACGATATTATCAATATTTGTTTTTCACCTTTTTGAATGTTACCATTGTTTAAATCTTTCAATAGCTATTTCAATGTTCTTTGAGTTTTAAAGCAAATTTTGAGCTGATTTTCCACTACCCAAATTCCTGCAGTTTTCAGGAAAAAAGCCTTGTTGACTTAGGTATTTGATTTTCATGGAGAATAATCAGTGACTACCGTACGCTATCATATACAAAGTTTTGGAGCATTAAATTTGCTACCAACTGATCACCAGTTATTACAAAGAGAAGAGGAAATTCTTAAAATACACTGCATTACAATTTTGAAAACTCACGCTTTCCCTATCAATCACCTTTTTTTGCTGATCTAAAAATGTCTGTTTCAAGGTAGATCAATCACCTACAGGAGGATGAAGCCGCTCTGTTAATGTTTTTACTATTTGATCCAAGATGTTTTCAACACTTTTGAGAAAAATGTTCCGTGTCTTTGAGTCCAACATATTTTTGGACACATACTCCCTTCTAACCTATTACTTGCACCATGGCAGCACCTTCTAATATTTCACTGCATTCCAGAAATCGAATGGCTTCATAATTCAAGTCTAGAGCATTTTTGCAAATTTAAATTGTATGTTTATAATCAAATCGTACTTGTTGTTATGCATTTTTCAAGTTTCTTTTTTTAATTCATAAAAACTGTTTTGAGAATCTCATACTTTCCTATTTTTATTTCTTCCATAGGATTCCTAGTGCTCCAGGAAAGAACGTATGCCTTTAGGAGAAACATGTATGAGGATCCTTACTCCAAAAAAATACGAAAATATTACTAATCAATCATTGTTTCATATCGAACTCTTCAACGATGGCTGGTCCAGAATTGAGCTCTTCGTTTGCCAAATGGGCAAACTGGCAACCAAGTGGAGCAAATTACACAAAATATCCATAATCTTACATCCCTCATGTTTATATTAAAAGCATTCCTTATTAACATAAATATCGATAAATTTGTGAATATCAAACTTCTAGAGTTTATCATTTTGAATAGTGGGGAACAGCCCCTATTGGCTGGTGCCGCTTAAATTTTCGCCAATCTGGTCAGTTGGATTCTATCATAGCCGGAAATCAAACAGACAGAACAGGGAGTGGTTTGCAGCCTCACACATCTAAACAAATCGATACACGTAATACGAAGGTGGATCAAATATAAACGGGACTTGTTAGTTTAAAAAATTTAATTCGATAGAAAATAAAAACCAAATATATTTCACTTTTCTACATAGTCTCCTGCTTTCGTAATGCATTTTTCCCAGCGAGTTGGGAGTTTTTTAATTCCAGCATCGTAAAAGGAAGAAGGTTGAGTCTCAAGCCAATTGCGCACGAACCCCTCCACCCCCTCATCATCATCAAATCGTTGTCCTCCTAGCGCTTCTTTAAGTGCGATAGGTCAGGGCTGTAGGGAGGATGATCAAGTGGAGTCCAATGCATTTCTTCCAATTTTTGAACAGTTAAAGCTGCAGTATGGGGCCTTGCGTTGTCATGGAGGAGGATGACGTCACGAATTGGTTGGTTCCACCTTTTGCTGCGATATGCAGCCCTCACTTGAGTCAGCAGTTCACAATAATAGGCAGCATTGATTGTTCTTCGCTCATGCAGAAAATCAATGAGCAAAACGCCTCGATAGTCAAAGAAAACAGTTGCAAGGACCTTGCCAGCTGACAGCCGAGTTTTCTCGTTCTCCACTCGTTCTCTTCCTTCCTCAAACTCCTTGTGCCAGGCAAACACACGGGTCCTTGAGAGGGTTTGGTCCCCGAACTGTACGGTCAACCTTTGGAAAATTTCCGAAGGTTTGACTCCTTCACGAGTAAGAAATTTTATAATAATGCTGTTGCTCAACAGAGGGGGGACCTGTTTCTCAGACATCGCGAACGCTACTGGAAAACGGTCGTGATGAGGGAGACAGCCCCCTCTTGCATCTTCTAATGACCCTACCCAAACAGTCAAGAAGCGACAGGTCGCTTCCATCAACCTTCGGCGCTCAGAGATCAAAGTCCCGTTTATATTTGATCCACCCTCGTACAAAGGTGTTTTATAGGAGTTGATGTAGAGGGAATTCAGATAAAAGATCACTTATGAAGGGAAATTAAATTTGTCATCAAATATAACTTTATTACATCGTCATGAAAATAATGTAATACATTTCATGTATAATGTAATGATATATACCTTTATCATTTTAAGCCATAAAACCCCATTTATATTATTTATGGGGAAAGTGTTTGGCCGATTTCCCAAACGATGTTTTCGAGTATACGAATATTTGAATAAAAAATAAAATTAAAACCCAGTTGATAAACAGCAATTCCAGACAGTTTTGGTGAACCATTTACAGTACATGTAATGTGGTGTCAAGCTAAAATGTACTTACTGACAGAAACGGCAAAGTAACAAGTAAAATATTCCTTGTCATTATGATGAAAACATTTCTTTTCAAGAATTTATAAGTAGGACCTTCAATAATAGAGATTGAGAAATCAAAATGATTAAGTTTTTGTCGAAAAATTGTGAGAAATTGTATATGAAACGGTATATCTGAAGCGTCTTCTTTTTTTGATGAAACCTCAACGCCGCTGGGTTTTTCCGATTCCTCTTTTGCCAGAAAACAGATGTCTGGGCATTTTGTTTCCGATGAACCGATCCGCTTCGCCTTTGAGACCCTTCTTTCCGACTTTCTTCGCGATGGCTTTGTGAGCGATTTTCTTGAGTTTGATCCTCGTCTGAAACGAACATTGTAAAATGTAAACAGAAGGAAAAACATGAGAAAGGCGTCCAATTAATAGACGGATGAAATACTTGGTTGTACAGGATGACTGAGAGAGATACGACCAAACTTCTCGGGTTGCAGTCGACTTTGCAAATAATTTGAAACAAAACGTGGGCATAGTTCCGAATGTGCTCCCTATATTTGAATACATACGAATCGCTTTTCCAAGAAAAAAAAGAATGCCCATAATTTGCTTGAAACCTCTGAAACCTACTCAAATAACAAATCCTCCTTATCTGCAGCAAAGTTTGAAAAAAGTGAGGGCACATACGGAGCTATTACCCCAGTGACTAATCCACTGAAAGATTAAGCTCTATTCATTTTTCTTCATTAATTGTAAATGTTTAGGAGGAGAATTTACATGTATGCAGTCACAGGGGTTATGAGTTGGCGAATAACGGCCCAGCTTTGTCAAGAGGCTCCTGTCTTGTGGCAATGATACATACTACAGTTTCTGTACGTTTTATTAACCATTAATTGCTATTTAATACTTTTCTTCCAGCCAATCCACACCACCTTTTTCAGTCACGAACACTTTGAAGAAATCCCAAGGTTGAAATCGTTGATCAAACATTGTCGAAAGGTACAGATATGAGCCTCGTTGGTTGTTATAAGATGCATTTATTCAAGTGCCCCTTGCTGTACTGACTGTTTCTTCGTACATAATACAAACATCATCTGTGAACTATCAACGTTCTACACTTTTCCCACTGTGTCGCTCAAAAATAGCGTGGGGGCAGCAAAAATGGAACTTTTTTTCGACGGCATTAGATTCGCATGTCCCCCATTTTTTACCGCATGATGCTCATGTGAGCCACGGACGAGGGGAATTCACTATTCCAACAAGTGAAAGAGAACATCAAGAGATTTCCGAATTACTATTGCACTTCCTTACTTGGTGGGGCCACACATGGAAATACACCACAAAACGTGGCAAATAGAATTGTTTTATGGCTTCGTGAAAGATTTTTTTCCAGTTTGTCTCACTTGAATGATCTTAGCTTCCTCATTTTTCATGGAAATTCAAATCCGATTATACCGAGCATCACATTTCCCTTCAGACAGGTTACTTTCGACCTCGTACCTAAAGAGTTTTTTTGCCAAACATCACACTATATAAAGACGAGCTTATCAGAGTATATCGACGTTTCAGGGGGTGGAATTCTCGCCCCCGTCTCCCAGGGCAACCGACCTGCTCCCCCTCCCCCCGACCCCGCCAGTGAAGGAAGGAGGGCCCCAGCGGGGGGAAGCGTCTCCCAGGGCAAGTGACGTGGTCCTCTCCTCTGGGATTTGGGATATACGATTTTTTGACTTTGCATATTGTTATTATACTCCCTCATTGTGTTATTCACCTAATTCTTTTTAACCTGCGTAGCAGGGCCATTAAACTAGCACTTAAATATATTCTGTTGCCAACCCGATCGATCAGTGGATTTCTCATTTTTGGTTGTAGTAAAGGATGTCCTTTGCGGACTGTTGTGATTTTCATTTTATTGATTACATTTATTAACACATCTACATAATAAAAATGACATGTGTTGAGCAAAACTGGCTAGTTTTTGCCGCAACGAGTTTTCACGCGTTGGGACTGTATTATATCTTCATCCTATATGTTTTAAGCAATAAATGTGTGAAATTCAATTAAGCTACATGTTTTTTGAAATTAGTTAAGAAGATGTGGAATTAGAAATTCTTCATACTTTGTTTTCTATGAAGTTAGGTATACTGCTTATATGCTCCCTTGTTTTGGAAATACAGAGGATTTGCTCCTCTATATTGACGCTGGCCCGAGTAAGTTTGTTTTTTCTTTTACAAAATGGTAGTTTTTAGCTTTTGTTTGTTTTGCTGTGATTTGACTTCTGACCGAAACATTAAGGAAATTACTTCAGCTGCTACGTTGTGATTACATTATTCCTTCTGGAGCAAATCCCGACTGAAATACACGAAAATTAATGCAATTTAGACTTCTGGATCATTAAGAATCTCTTACCTCCGGGTCTTTGACGCCAGATTTGTCTCTGGGTGGCCGCGACATGCTTCGAGAGGCGCCTTCAGAGTTAGTCCTCATCCTCTTCACAGCTGGTGCAGAGAGGGAGCGAGACCTTCCTCGAGTTCTCTTGAAATTGGCCTGAAAAACGCAGTAAATAAATAATCATTAATGACCAAAAACGATAAAACAACGAATTATCACTTAAAATTCTATATTATTCAGAGGAGAAACAGTTTGCTGAGATAAGCCTCCAGCCTGACATTCTATTCTATAAAATCACCAGAAAGTCAATTCAAACAAGGTTTACACACATTCAAATAGCAGATAGCTCAGTTAAAATGCTATAGAATCCATATTGGAAATCGCAAGCTTTAACCAGCAGAGTGCCTGAAGATGACAATTTCGAGCGCTTGTGCTACTCTGACAAAAAGATGAAAACCCCAATTTGTTGAGATAGCTCCAAAATGAAAATTGACGTTTTATCCAGAAAAAACGCAGAAAATAAAAATCATTAGGAACAAAATCAGAAAACAAGAAATTATCAGTTGAAATTGCATATCGTTCTAAGGAGAAACCGTTTGCTGAGATAAGCCTTCAGCCTGAGAATCCCCACAGTCAATTCAGACAATTGTTTCACATATTCAAATAGCAGGTCTCCAGGTTAAAATGCTATGAAATCCATTGGAAAGGATGGAAGCTTAAACCGGCAGAGTGCCTGACGAAGAACTTCCAGTGCTTGTGAGGCACATTGACAAAAAAGGTATAGAATCCAATTTGTTGCGACAGCTCCAAAATGAAGTGGGTATTTTATATAGGAAAAACGCCGTACATAAAAACCATTAGAAGCAAAATTGGAAAACAACAAATTAGGTATTACTTAAAATTACATATTATTCTGAGGAGGAACCGTTTGCTGAGATAAGCCTTCAGCTTGGGATTCTGTTCCATAGAATCGCCACATAGTTATTTCAGACAAGGAGTTCTAATATTCGAATAGCAGGTCTCTAGGTTGAAATGCTATGAAATCCGTTGGAGAGAATGTAAGCTTAAAGCTGCACAATGCCTGAATAAGATGACAATTTCGAGCGCTTGTGAGACACAAGGGCAAAAAGGTATGGAACCCAATTCATTGAGGTGGCTCAATATATAGGAAGGTAAAAACGAAATTCATCATTCATGCAGCTTTCTTAATCTTTCTTTCTTGGATGATTCGGAAGAAATAAGAAACAATAATGTTACAACTACTCAATAGGGATCATAAACTCAACGAACCTTGTCAGAATCAACGTCAATGTTCACTCCCAAGTTGGACATTTCTTGTTGCAAACGACCAACAGAGCGGTCTCTGACGTTGGGAGTGGCGGTTCTCGGCAATTTGGGTTTGGTAGAGGCCTTCTTTATTCTCGATTCTTGTTTCATGATTTCCTTCTTCTCTCGGATTTGAGCGGCCAGATTCTTGATGTCCATGAGGGTGGAGTCCAGCTCAATCTTAGGGACGGCATAGAAACCAGCCTCTTCTCGGAGTCCCTCTTCTTTCTCAAGCTCTTCCAATTTCTGCAGGATAGAGAAATCTGATTATTAGTGAACTCTTTTTAGATCACATTGGTGTCCAAGTTGTATATCATCACGTTATTAACATAATCATATATAAAGACGAGTTTATCATATTCGTTTCATAATCGAACAACAAAAGGAAGGAGGGCACGAAAATTGTCCTTGGAATATACAATTTTTTGACTTTGCATATTGTTATCAAACAAATTGTGTTATTCATGAATGCGTAGCCGCCAAAACTAGTCATACCATATGCATAATCGAACAACAAAAGCACGAAAATTGTTTGGAAATTTCAGTAGCTACGAGGATCAAACAAAGTGTGGCATGAATCGGCCGCCAATTCTCGCTTGAGCAGCAACTGAAAGGATTGGTTATCACACTCTCCATCCCTACTCTGTTTGTTTCTAGTCAATTTATAATCATTCTCACCATTTGTAGGTTTAGTAATACTTTAACTTACTTGGAATATTTCAGGATCAATATAGTCAGCGATGTTATGACCTTCCCATATTTCAGGGATGATGTCATATTTGTACTCATCTGGGAGGTCGTAATTTTTCTTGAGATCGAGCGTGTAGTCATCGCCCATCTCAAGCTCGATGTCTCTCTCGGTCCTCCTCTTCCTCTTGCCTTTGGTGACATTTTCATCATCTTCGTCTTCTTCCTCCATTTCTTCTTGACCGGCAGCAGCTTTCGATTTGGCAAGTTTCTTAGCCCAAACGGAATCTGCAAATAAGACAACAGATACAGTCATCCAGGAAATGCTTCATCAGTGCAAATGATAGCAGCACCATATTAACTAATGAAGTCCCATAATAGAAAATGTTGAAATTATCCTACCTGGAATACAAGGAAGCCTTTCCTTCTGATCGCGAGGTTTTGGCAGAGCAACATGCAGTCTGTTTAGAATACCATCCAACTTCTTGGTTTGTGCCTTATTCTCGATTCGATAAGCGAGAAGAGTGTCACAAGCCTGAAACAACGAAAAAAATTGGTTGCAAAAAGGCAAATGTTCAGAACCAAATACAGTAGTTAGCACAGTTCAAAGGGAATGTTTTTGGGCATTTTTATTTTGTATGTTTCTTATTTTTATACATTGATTTCCGAAGGGAAATGAGATTTGGTGGTTAAGTACAAAATGAAGGTGATTGTGATGAATTCAGTGACATTCCTGGTATGTGTAGACGAGCTACAGAAATGGTGTCTTGTAAGCGTTTTCTCGAAATGAATTGAATCAAAGCTTCTGCCCATATAAAATCTGAAGATGGTAGAACTCAATTGAAGTTTAGTGCAATTTGAACACAGCTTAAAAGATGGATATCAGAGAATATTGGTTAAAAAGCATACTTGTTGTTTGACTTCAGAAACGCCTTCTTCCGTGAGGGTGCTCATAGATAACAGGGGGATGTTGTTTTCCTGCAAGACGTTCAAATGTTCGCGATCTTCCGGGATCATATCTTCAACTCGTACGACATCACATTTGTTGGCCACGACCAATACAGGCTGAAAAGAAGAAACCCAGGGTCGTGTTAGACATGCAAGTAAATCAAGAATAGGATTACATTAAGTCGTTTAGTATCTGCACTTTATTTGGTTTGTTCTTGAAGAGTGAGTGTGAGCATGTATGGCCTATGGCATCTGTAGTGTTATGCTTCGTTGCTCTTGCACACCAACTCCCTGTTTCAAGGGTCACACGAGAAGTACAGTGAAGATCGATTATGCTGTCCCAGGAGCGTAGATGTGAGGAGATTCAAAGGTGATTAAACTTGCCAACATTTTAGATCCCGCTCTTCAATTCGCTTGATAACCTTGTGTAACCCAGACAGATCTCCAATAATCTGACTTCATGGCAGAGGTGGGTAGTGAGTGAGTGACCTTATCTCAAAGAACTTCTCTTTCAAGTGAACTTGTCCCAAATGACCTGCGGAGGGAAGACCTGCAGTTCATAACAAGACGTTTGCGGCAGCATGGCTCCCGCGGCCGACGTTCGAACTACTTGGACGGTTGCAAACTTCCCTTGGCTAAGAAGTTCGAGGCCTGCAGGTCGCAAACGTTCTCAACAGCATGGCTCCTGCAGCCAACGTTCAAACTACTCGGATACCTGCAGGTCTGCCAAACCGTTCTTCACAAAGTAACCTGCAGTTCCTTCTAGTCCTTCTAGTTTCCTTGCAGTTTCCTTCTAGTCAATGAAGGACTCCCCTCATCGCACAGCCAATACCATTCAAATTTAGTCAATACTGAACTATACTGGTCGATACTATACTCATAACAGAGTCGATTATATTTAATAAGTAGGTATTTACATGAAAATCTGCATGAGGACTCGAAAAATAACTAGGGAGTAGGAAAAGAGATCAGTAGATGATTGTCATTTATCGAATTCTGACGGATGGCAAAGATAATACAGGTTGACGGTCATGCCACAAGATAGCAGTAGTGGTCTCAGAATAGAGACGACAAACAAAGTGAACTGCAAGTGTCTCATTCATCCACAAAGTGAACTGGTGAACTGTGGAGCGGCCTGCAGGTCGCATTCAATCACGGAGTAAACTGGTGAACTTCTCCCATTGACCTTGTCTTTGGACTGAATGACCTGCAGGTCGTCGACTCCCTCAGGTG
Organism: Creontiades dilutus; assembly: GCA_031894815.1. NCBI lineage: Eukaryota > Metazoa > Arthropoda > Insecta > Hemiptera > Miridae > Creontiades > Creontiades dilutus. The sequence goes on along the minus strand of JAVIWC010006953.1, from coordinate 571,249 downwards.
AGCTGGGTTTACACACCTCTACTTCATGGTCACGTGCATATTGAAGAATGGGAAAGGGCAAACTAACCATTTCCATCACAACGTGTAAATTTACCCACCTTCATACTGTAAAAAATGTTCATAAAGATATTGTAGAAATTAACAGCAAAATTATAAAAGGGAATTCCAACTAGCAGCAACCAAAATTACCAGCTATGTGAATTTTACTCTGTTTGGAAAGACTGTCCTTCGTTGATAACAATTTCTCCAGCTGCGAGTGACGGAGTTACCAAGTATAGTAACATTTTTAAATGTCATGGTTTACGTTTCAACAAGGTGTAGAATCCGAATCTGCAATAAAAATTTTCCGCCGTACGCACGATATCTCCGAAACGGCTGGAGCAAAGAATCTGAAATTTTCAGGAAAAATCCATCTTGGTCCGACGACGCCCCGATTCTTCAGCCAGCTCCCTCACTCAATTTAAAGTGCCCTTTAAGGGCTGTAAAATTTTGTCCCTGAAAACCTCAAAACTAGTCGAATCGGCCTAAATATTTTCCTATTTGAAGAACTACCATTAGGAATCGAATGAGCCCTTCCCCAGGTCCGTAGGTCAAACCATTCCCGATGTATGGCCCGATTTATGGTGCCAACATGCGTTTTTTCGTTTATTATTGTTTGTTTGTAACCTAGTGATGTACGGCCGATAGCGTCGAGTTATAGTGAATGTGGATACTGGAGTGATAGCCGATGTGAATACTTGTAGTGCAGTTAGTAGCCGATACACGGGTTGAAGCATTCCGATAATATATAGGTAAATATTATTCAATATTATTACTGGGGTTTATTATTCAATATTATTACTGGGGTAAATAAGTATTCTTTCACTGGGGTTTATTATTCAATTGGCTTGCGTTCGTGATTTGAATCTGTACTAAGCTTCGGAGTGTGCGTGTTTTACAGGTGATAGAGCGATTATCGAACTTCAGGAGATATGCATAGACGACGTAAATCGGTTCTCACCCAAAACACCTATTTGGATTGATCAGTTGATGATGTTTGTGTGCCCCCTCTACATCTGTCTACCTTTGGCAACATCGTTTAAATTTGGATTTGGGGAAGTTTTAACGCAATACGAGACTGAAGGACTTGATAAATTATAGATGTTTTTATTGTGGGGGGGGGGGTATTGAGGTTCAATAAAAAAACGCTGCAAATTCTTTCACTGGGGTTTATTATTCAATCGGCTTGCGTTCATGATTTGAATTTCTACTAAGCTTTGGAGTGTGCGTGTTTCACAGGATAGGGCGATTATTGAATTTCAGGAGGCACACAAATATGATCAACTGATCAATCCAAATAGGTATTTTGGTCGAGAACAGATTCACGTGCTCCATGTATATCTCCTGAAATTCAATAATCGCCCTATCCTGTGAAACACGCACACTCTAAAGCTTAGTAGAAATTCAAATCATGAACGCAAGCCAATTGAATAATAAACCCCAGTGAAAGAATTTGCAGCGTTTTTACCAATAGAATCGATTGTGATGATGAACAAGGGAAATTGAGTACGAAGCAACAAATCACATAACTGTTTGACTATAAGGGCAGATCTAGTTCCATGGTTCGTCCGAATAATGTGCAGTTCGACGAAACACTAACTACAGCCGAACTTTGAAATGTGAGGGTATCTCAGAAATTGAGCCAGATTTGTCTGATCAAGTACTTTATGAGTTATGATTCATTGCTGTTTGAATTTTGCCCATAAATGTTCGACAAACGTAGTTTTTGTAAGTTGATTGTTCACTTTATTTTCATTTTTGACTTATCTTAACTACAAATCTTTTCAAAGTTCTATCTATGCACAGTAGAATTGAACGATGATAGATTACCAATGGGATTCTTAATAGATCGTGCCAAATGTTAGTACGACGAAAAAATAGAGGTTTCACGTCTACTGCTGTAAAGTAGGACGGTAGGTAAGTGAGTAGGGGAAGGGGACCATAAATAGGTATAACATACATAAAACATAAGAAAGCATGAAAACTTTTTACTATCAAATAATAATAGGTAAATAATGTGAAGGGACTCAGTGAATCAATTCGTAAACCCTATCGTGCTAGTTTAGGGGTGTTTGGTTCAATTAGGTATTTAAAGAAAAGTCGGCAATCAAGCTAAATAAAGACTATAATTAACAACTTTGTCTTAATCCTAATTATCTATTAATTAACCCTAAACCAAAGTCTCTCCTCATGTGGTACCTTAACGTCGAGAACGATGGGGCGACCGCTTGTTCCGAACGAAAGGGGGACTGCTTTGAGCACTGGATACTACGACGGGGCTATTCGTCTTAGGAGTCGTGGATGTGGTAGGAAACAACAGCGAATTGTTTCCTACCGCAGCTTTCTCCGGACTAAATGTTGTGCAGTTCGCTGCTTCCCGAGAAAACTCCGTCTTCAATTTCCCGGGGGAAGGCCGCCTTGAGCCAGGTGGAGGGGACACTGGACGCTCGCTTCCTTTCCGTGGACCCGACAACCCCGTTCCAGCAGCTTGAGCACAAAATCATCCTCGGTCCACTCTTTTATACCCTCACCCTCAGCATACAACCACGCTCCAAGAACGAACCTATCGTTTCACCTGTACCTAAAGAGGTCATATAATACATTTAAACCTTTAGGTACATGAATGAGGTTTAGAACTGAGCAACGTACCTTGTTATTGAAAAGGGGTTTGATTGAATTAAACAGAGACATCTGTTCAGAGACGGAATGACCACACTGGCCGCTGGGATCGAGGAAATACAGAACGATAGCTCTCAGATGCGCCAGGGCAGTGACTGCCTGCATTTCTATGACGTTTCTCTCGTCAAGAGCATGGTCCAATATTCCTGAAAATTATCAAATTCATGTGATATGACAATATATGATGGTGTTGAAAATCAAACGAACATGCATCATTGTTCATCAAGTAAATGAGAGAATGTGATTAGATACGCGAACAAACCTGGAGTGTCGATGACTTGCCATCTAAGATACTTGTAGTCCGTGTGACCAACGTACAGAGATTTGGTGGTGAAGGCGTAAGGTTGCACTTCAACATCGGCTCTTGTTATCTATTAAACACCAAAATAAATCAACCCACGATCCAGTGAAATTATATAAAAAGAATTAACAATGACAAAGAATTATAAAATTTGCAGTAATAATTGCAGGCATAAGTAATAGAAGGCTATAAATTTGTTTGTACACAGTTTTAAATTAAAGCAGACCATGTCCAACATTACTGATACCACTATTCTACGGTTAGCAGGTCCTTTCAAGGATTTTTCAAGTTTTGGCAAAATTTCAGCTTGTGAGGGACCCCCTACCTATTATGGCGTCAGTTTATCAGACAATTTGAAATATCAAACAGCTATCGACTTATAGTAGAAGAGTGCAGATGGTAAAAGATTGTCAGGATGAATTTGATAGAGCAATTAAAAATGCTTAAACATTATTTTCACATCAGAAAGCCATTTTTTTTTGGACCCTCATTGAGTTAAGACCGGATCACACAGGACGCGTTATAACGCAGGCGTTCCTGTACCGTCGCGTTACGGCGTTCCACTTGCATGACGCAACATGGCATCATCCCATCCACACACACGGCGTTAAGGCTCAGCGATACTTTCAGTAACGCGGCGTCAAGCGTTGGGGTTGTAAAAAATGACAAAAGTAACGCGCGCTGAAGGCGTTCTCCTCGGTTTTTGTCGAGAAACAGAGACTCTCATTGACAAAACGACCCTCGTGAGATCGCAGCTCCCGACATAGACGGTGCTATTCCCCAAACTCTTCTCTCTTTTCATTGATTGGGTGCACCCAATGCCTTCTATTTTTCTCATCTAATAAAACTAGGAAAAGTAGAGCTTCTTCCTCATCAGAGTCACTACAAGTTATCATAGCTTTATGAGAAAGTTAGAAGAACCAGAAATTATTGTAATAGAAGCGAACCGCCTGTGCACAGTACACTCCTGGAGTACACTATCACAATGCTGGGTCGCAGGCCAAAATAACGCGCAACATAACGCGTCCTGTGTGATCCGGCCTTTACAGTGAAAAGCGCAATGATCAGCTCAGCAGCTGACCAGGACGGTTTTATAATTGAAACCTAAATATTACGGTTTACGATTGAGAAAGACGTACCTTATTGATGAAACTAGATTTTCCTACATTGGGAAATCCGCAAATGATAATCGTCCTGGCGTAGGGGTCGATAGATGGGAGACGAGCCAAATGCTGCCTGACTTGCTCCAGGTACTCCAAATTGGAAGCTTGCCTCTTCATAATGGTTGCCATCCTGAAAAATTAAAGTCCGCTGAAACTTTCGAGTCACAAATGAAGAACCTATAGCCCTCGTGATAGAGGCCACTGACAATGCACGCTACAGTGCACCACCACCCAGTGAACACCATCTGCTCCAAAACCCGGCTCATCTGCTGAGTTTGCTGCTGCTCTGCATGAGTCAGTTGATGGTAAAGAACTCCGACAGTGCTCTGAATCCCCCATCTCGTCCCAATGGGTAGAGTGGGCTTCAGAGGGCATTGGGGCCCGCGACTACCGACATTTTCATGCCGTCCGGGTGGCTACATTAGCCACCGCGGTGAGGTGTTCGAGGGGTAGTCGCGGGACAGTAGATACCCTTTGCCGTGCCTGTCGGGGTAAAAATGAGAACCTCTACCATGTGGTGCAGCAGTGTCCAAGGACTCACGGTGGCCGCATTCTCTGTCATGATGCGGTTGCCAAGCAGATAGCAGGTGCATTGTCATCCAGCGGCTGGGATGTGGAGAGAGAGAGACTGTATCATATGCCAAGTGACCAGGGCAAGAAGCCAGATATCGTTGCCGTTAAGCCCAACGGGTCTGCCATAATCCTGGATGTCCAAGTTGTCAGTGGCAGCGTGGACATGGAGCAGACCTGGAGGGCTAAGATAAGCAAATATGATAGAAACGACCTGCGGCAAGCAGTATCTGAGCTAAAAGGAGTGGCGCCTAACAACATCAAGGTTATGGCTGCAACTGTGTCATGGCGTGGAGTGTGGTGCGGGAAAAGTGCCATGGAGTTACTTGAGCTGGGCATCTCGTCAGGAGTACTTCGTGGTATCACCACCCGCGTCATCCGGGGCTCGTACTTGAATTGGTGATCATTTTATAGGGGCACTTCCTTTCATCCCTCCCTTCCTTCCACATCATCCTCAACTTCCCATATCCCAAGGGCTGGCGTCGGGTAAACCTGGGCGTCCTCCCCAATTTTATTTCATTTAGTTTTTTCGTTTTCTTTTAATGGCGTGCCCCCTCCGTCTTTGAAGGGTGATTTAAGGGGAAAAAAAAAAAAAAAAAAAAAAAAAAAAAAAACAGAATTTCAAATGGTACAGTTGGCGGCACCAACAACTGGCAGAGTGGTAACAAAATACAGTTTTTACTAGTAGCCATTTTGACTTTGACGTGTTTTCCAACACTCAATTATCTGTATCTAATGTACACTCAGTAAAAAATCTTTCCGCAAACCCATTTTTTTTAAAATTGGCTTTGCAAACAATATACATACAGCCATAACATTTTTTATTTTAAGCGTATATTTATATATATCGAACATAACAACTAGTTACATCATGCATGTATACAGTAAGTAACTATCAAGTTATTTAGCTTTAACATAATTACGCATTTTTATGGTGAGAGTTCACTAACTAGCACCACACTACACTATCACATCGGTGTCAGCATCCCAAGTCCAAGGGTTTGGTCCTCTTCAGGCACCGAATAGCACTGGAGTTGTCAAGAAGCTGAATGGCTTCCAAATTAGTATGAGCGTGAAGCCGCTGTTCATATCTTCGAGCTAATTTTTTCGCAGTATCTCTTACGGTTTCCACTCAGAGATCTTTATGGAGGTCGTCATTTCTGATGTACCAAGGAGCGTTTACTGCACACCTCAGTACTTTATTTTGGAAAGTTTGAATCATTTGCATGTTAGATTTTGCTGTGCAGCCCATAGTTGGATGCCATAAGTCCAAATAGGCATTAGCAATGTCTTATACAGAAGAAGTTTGTTGTACACGTTGAGTTGTGAGTATCGCCCCATAATCCAATAAAGTTTGCGAAATTTGATTTGCAGCTCTTGCTTTTTTTCTTTATGTGTTCCTTCCATTTCAACTTTGCGTCCAGGGGCATACCCAAATATTTGGCAGAGTTGGCATGTGGGATGATGCACTGGTTTAAGAACAATGGTACATGGGGTATCCTTTTGTAGGTAAAGTTCACGTGAGTGGACTTCACTTCATTCAATTTAAGACGCCATTTCTGAGTCCATTCATTTACTGCATTTGTAGCTTTCTGCAACTTCTGAGTTGATTCTTCCACTGTCTGCTACGGCTAGAATAGCTGTATCGTCAGCAAATGTAGCTAACGTAGTTTCTTCTGTGCTCGGCACATCATGTGTGTACATTAGGTAGAGTAATGAAATACAGCCATAACATGGTAAAGCATTTGTTACTAGGTCTAAATATTCATGTTAGATTACAAAAATATGGGTAAGTATGATTAAATATGTATATTATACATGAGAGTTTAAGTCCAATAGGAATTTATATAAGGCACAGTAAACTACAGTGTTTTCTGAAGCTATGAGTGAGTCCAGATTGAAGGGGAGGGTCGTTTGGTTCATAGCACCGTTGAGGAGATCGATTCTTGGGAGAGAATTATGAGGGCATTCGAGGATCACATGTTGTGTCGATTCAGTGTTAACACTGCAATATCTGCACAAATCTGTGCACGATAGACCGAATTTATGAAGCCGTTCCCTGGTGACACAATAGAGAGTTTTTCCTCCCCACGGTCGGCGACCGTACGGTGCGATTATGCGGTGTGATACTAGCGAAACCTAGTGGTAGTCGACTGACTTAGACCTTTCACAACGGGACACACCGGGAACTCGGAGCTCGAAGCGTGTGGGCTCAGACCGTATGGTCTCAAGGAAGGTTTCACTGATAACAGTGTTATAGAGTTCGAAACTCTTTCAGATTCTTCGGCAATGAGGGTTTCAATTGCATCCTAGCGGGATTTCGTCCTACCATCAATCTTCTTTCCGCTCTCTTTGGAGCTTGAGCTTGAATGGAGAAAGAGAAAATGACTCGGAGCACTGGGAGGACATTGTCACACAGATTTTTGTAGCGATATTAATTTACAAAAACGATACTATTCACAAGGAACGATACTATTCACGAGGAATTGACGTGGAGGGCAAGTGGACGAAATGGTTGGATGAAATCCCGCTAGAGTGCATTCGAAACCATAATTGCCCTCTTCACCTGAGAATCTCTCAACTCTTTCAACCTCCACAATCGTCTTTGCTTTTTTCAATTCTATTTAGTACTATTTATTAAGCAATGTTTATGATGGAAGCTAAATTGATCGGTTTATATTGCGGCGATCTGATTGACGACGACGACCTCAAAACTGCTTTCAAATGCAACCTGTTAGCCACTGGTGATCGAAATTCACCCCGATCAATGAGGAAAGTTGGTTATTTTCCTGTAGTGCATACAGTTTTCTCTGCAATTTTGCATTTTTCTCAACATTTGTAGTACATTTATATAAGGAAATCAAAGGTATATAAGGAAATACATGTACGAGTATCGTCGAGTACAGCTTGTACTGAGTACAGTAGAATGCCGAAAGATGCCGACAGGAGCACCCATTATCCGAATCAGTCCTAAGTGTAATTTAGAAATTTATAACCAGCTAATTTTTCAATAAAAACGAGTTTTATTTTGGGACACAATACTAATGCGAGTGACAATTGCCAAATGTGCCAAATTTATAACTCAAGTAAACTTCGCTGGCGGCCAAATCAAAACATGGATGTCAGGTTATGATAAAGACCGTTTGACGACGGGGAGAGACGCCGCAAGGAGACCACGTGACCTCTTGAAAAATTAGCATCTGCCTTTCGTTTCCCTAGGTTTGCGTTCAACACCGTTTGCCACCGTGGGGAGGAAAAACTCTCTAATGGCCTGAACTTAAACGGGTAATGGTCGTATAAAACCCGCATGAATACAATGAGCTCGTTTCATGCTTTTTAATTACCCATTTTGCTTTTAACGAATAATGTAGCCGCACCATTTTTCAACAGAATAAACCGAGACCAATTGCCAACAAACGGACACGAATTCATTTTTATAAAAGCAAATAAGTGTTAGTGTTTAAAGGCAGCAAAAACCGAGCTGAAAAAATGGATAAATGGCTAGTGAGCCTTCCTTTTCGCTTGGTAACTTCCAACAAACGGGATTTCATCGAATACGAGTTTCCGGTATGTGGGAGCACTCGTCAATAGCACTTACTATTCCGTAACAATTCGAATGACCTTTTTAAATGTAATTCGATACACACCTGCCTAGAGCAGCTCGCTTCAGTTGTTTACATCTGTACAGCGAATCTCCAAACTTCAGAAGTCGCAGATAATCCTTGGCAACACTATAACAAGAATATTGCACTATCAAGGACAAATTACCTTAATTAATTAATTAATTTTTTTGATGAAGGTATGCACTAAGTCAATACACTGTTAATTCACATTGTATGTATTCATAATTTTCAAATGAAAAAAACCTCATTAAATTGAGAGTAAGGAAAACCAATCTTACTTATCAATGAGGTGACGGGCGTGGTTTAGCTGACCCAATCCAAGTTTGTAGTGATCTTTGTCGTACAAGACATTCATCAAGTCAGCATAAAATGGATGAACATTCTAAAAAATTGAGAAAAGTTAAAATTACGGACTTGATTACAGGTAACTTACATCCGGCCATCCTTGGAAGAAGTTCCAGCCTAACATTATGGAAAAAGCTACTTCTTGGCAGCATAGGTGATTTAAAGAGCATTAGGTCATTGGATTGACAAAAAAAAATCAACTATACAATATATCATAAATCAAGGAGCACTTACATCCAATTTAGGAAACTCTTGAATAATTTGAGACAGTCTTTCGTGGAAATTAGTTTGGGTGAATCGGATTTTCCGCATGTAAAATGACCTGATCCGAGAGATTTTGTAGTGTTTGTGAACAACGGTGGGTGTTTTCCGTTGAGTTTTTGACAAAGTGAAGTCAATGAAGTCCTGAAACCAAAGAATGTCAACACATGACGTAAATTGAGGTAGGGTGGCTACGTACTGACGTAGTTTCGAGCTGGAAGGTTCAAGCTTCACTTGAAGATAAATATATTGACGTACCTTTGCTGTAGGGACTACGGCAATCTTTTTGAAGTTGTACAAAACCATTTTTATTAGATTTTGTTAAATAGAACACGAGTGAAACGTTACGTGAAAAATCACAGACGTCGACGATGGATGTACACTGAAGCTATGGCTCAAGAGACGATTTTTCAGCCCTAATCTGATTGTATACGAATGAAAATACAATCTCTTAGGTTTACTGACAAAACTTAGCAAAAACGAAGCACCAATATAAGTTTAAAGTAAATTCATTTCACTGACACGTGCTGCACACTTCGCAGCACGACAACAAGGAAAAATTGTAGCAGTCACGTTAATATATTGCTGTTATGCATGAAATAGTTATTAACGAGGATGTAAACCTTCTACATGTTCAAAGATGTGTTTGGATCCGAGTGACCTGAAGCAGCGCAGCGTAGCGGAACTCTGCAAACTACTGTGTATTGTATCCATATGGCTTACGTTAGTTTGGAACTTTTCGACAATTTCGCTCGTATATTCGAATAAAGTCGTAAATTATCACTCCTCAAATAGTAATAATTCTATTAACTAGAGTTTGACAAAATATGTCGACTCACTTAATGGTCAAACAATCTTTTTCGACCTAATGATGTAGCACAAGAAAGAAGGTGAAAATTCAATTTGTTCAGTAGTTCATTCTGAAGAACTACCTATCGATTCCTTTGAATTTAAAAAAATTGATGGCAAAATAGGTAATTAGGAAGATTCTAAATTTAAATAGGGGTAGTGTCACCGTAGACCACAGTGGTCTCAGTTTCCTCATTGGGGAAAAAATTATTAGGCTTGATTATGCATAATAAGCCATATTGTGGATTGATAATACGTGATCTTAAGGAAGTAGAAAACTTATCCCCTGTGAACAATGTAGTACCTACGGGAAAGTGGCGATGTAGGGAGCATTCTCTGTAATTAAGAGAAAATGAGAATCAACATGGATACTATAACAGCAGTACTGCAACTTGAGACAGTTGATTAACGTTTAATTTGATTTACTCAAATATTGGATAAAATTAAAATTACTGAGAAATAATTAAAATACGAGAATTACCAGAATAATCATAAATGTTAAAAGTTCAAAGGAACAGGGGGATGTTCCATTTTTGTCTTAATGGCACTGGGATGTCTTGCGGTTGGCCACACTGCTTCTGGCTTCCCCTGTTTGTGTTCAATGTCGTTTGGTGTTTGAGTTTTCCGTTTTCTTGATTTTTTTTTCTTGCTATGGCGTTAGGGATTTTAGTGAATATTAATTTATTTTTCGTTAATTTGTACGCTTAGCTCTCACCGGTACTGCCTCAAACTCTAATCATCCGCTCGATCCGAGAAAGTGACATGGAAAGGACGTTTGATGGGGTGTGATACTTCGCCGATGCCTTTGAGTTTTCGTCCGGAATGTCACCTCTATTGACACTTTATTTCTTCCGGTTTGAACTGTTTATATTTACTTTGGTGGCTCCTCTCTGTCAATTAGTCGACGCTGAAGGAAAACTCCGTGAGTACATGCATTTTATAATTCTCCTAAAGCCGCTTAGACGTTAAATTTTTATAACAACTGCTTTTGGTTTGTATTGGATATTTTATGGGCTTCCCACTTTTTTCAAGTGGTACATATCACGATCCCAATGAATAGGTAAATTATTTTGTCGCTTTTGCTTCATAATGTTACAAATATACCCTACCTGCCTGCATTTATATTACGAAATCGTAGGATGAAGTAATATCAACTCATGAACTCGCAGCTAGAGAATTACGTGAAATCGATTTTGAGATAAGGGTAGATTAGTGATTGGAGGGGTGTTCGCTTCCTATATCCATTGTGAATAGGAAGCATTTTTATCACAACTGATCCGTCAATTTGACAATTTTACCGTGTGAATTTGTTTGGAATTATGAATATTTAACCTTTAGAATCAGTATGCAGCTTCACAACGTTAAAGTTCAATCATGTGGTATGGACTTACGTGAAAGTTTCATGGGTTTTTCTATTATGATGAAAGAGGCTGTTTTTAACGGAATTTTTTTCACGTACCCCTCAAAGCTTGGCAATGAAAATCGAGCTTAGACATAATTATTTGATAATTAAAGTAAATTGTATCTAATGCGTTGATTAATTCATTTGGAAATTAGTTGCAAAACTCACAGAAAAAGTATTTTCAAATATACATTCTGATTCAATAATATAATCTTGATACCCAATTATTAGATTTGTGGCTGTACTTGGCTCATAAGCTGTCGTAGAAATTCACACCAAATGCAAATTTTCGGTGTAGGTCATAGCGATTGACAAGACATCTTTCTGATTCTATCTGAGGCTAGAGCCATATTTTGGGGAAGTTAAAAAAAGTAAATTACTTCCACAGCTTCCTCGTGAACTTTGGTGGGATCAGAAAGAACATCTTTTAACAACGACTGCAAAGGCTAGAAATGTTACATTTGATTATTTTAAAACAATATTGTTTGGACAGAGCTATTTGTGTTGTCAAATATTTATTAAAAGGAGTTATTAAACATAGGGAAGACAGTTACTTAGTCAACAAATTGGCTACAAGCTTTTTGATTCCTCACTATCGAAGGGAAGCTGTCTACTTGCATTTTGCTTTTTTGAGTTGCTGATCAATTTTGGTGGGTGGTAAATTCTTGACAAGCTCAAAACTGAACCTAGTTGTAATACGATTTTGATGGAGGTTTCAGGGTGTGCTGGATAGCTCCTAAATGGCCCCCTAAGAATTTAATTACCTGCGGATCTATAGAAGCGTGTGCGCATGTGCAAACTCGATTCCTTGTATCGTCTATTTTCCACAGTCTGCCTTCAATTTGGTTCAATTCGCTGGTGGTGAGGATAGTTGAGTAAATGGTTGAGGGTTGTGCCCTTCAAATTGAATTGAGAAATAGCCATATTTTTTAAGCGGGCGAAACACGGAGGCTAGTTGAATAGTTTCTCCTATATTTTGAAGGCCGTTGGATTGTAGGGTGTCGTGGATGCGCAAACATGTTCGATGCCCTAATTTACAGGTTAGCGGTAGGAAACTTCCTGTTTTAGGTTTGTCCAGAGACACAGTCCCGAATCAGATTAGAATCAAACCAGAACCAATATAATTAAAAAGGAGTAAAGAGGTGTCCCGTACTGTTAGTTCCAACTCCACTTGTCCGAACGATTCTGTTTAATAAATTCAGTGCTTCAAATATTTCTAAAAAGGATGTTGGTTTTGGGAAGAATTGGTTAAGATACTAAAGGAAGAAATGCTGAGTATTGATTGAATCAGTCACCTTTTGAGGGAAACGTTAAGTAGTCTAGTTGAAAGTGTTTTAATTTCCAATGATTGCGTACGATTTTCTGAAGAGATAAGTACAGATTATTATGCAAATGGAAATGTCGATGTTGAAAGTTTGTACTTGGGGATTGACTATTGCCTATCCACGTTGTGAAAGGCGCTGTTCAATTTCTGAGAAAGTTAATTTTCAAATAAAGAGATCTCTTGTCCGAAAACGTATATTCCTAGAGGAGGAACGGAAAATATGAATAAAGTCACCAGAAAAGGTCAAATACGCTTCAAGAATGTCAGAGGTTGTATTTATTGAATCATGTAAAAGAGAAAAAAAAATGCAGGAATCTTTGATAAGTGTGAAGATGTCTCCTGCGCATGTCTCAAACGAAAAGTTCTGGTAAAATCTCTAACAACTTGAACTAGTTCTTAAAATCTCATCCTGGGATCCACATGACATTCAAGCTTGTATCACTGTTCTACCAGGTCCAATGTCCACTTTTGATTTTTGTTTTGTTACGAGGTCCCCCCAGCTTGTATCCTCCCTTCATGTATGGTTTTTAGGACTTGAGCGATAGTTGGAAGGCTTTGAAGTGTGTTTACGTTGAACATTTGATATTACTGGGTGGGTGGAGAGTTTACACTTCTCCTTCCAGATGGTTTAGTTATTGCCTGCCCTTCCCAATGTGTGTGACATTCCGTTCAATTTATTTTCCTTTTGTCAAATTTTGATATCAAATTATTATTCATTTTTGAACGAAATGTTTGGAAGGAATCAACTTACTGTTGCAGATGTGGAATTGTTGAACTTATCACTGATCCAGTCATTGGTGGAGAATTCCGCAATCTTTCTGAAGAGCATCAAATACTAGATATTTTTACGCAATTGAATCCTGCATTGAATAATGTAACAAACATTATCATCAACTCTGATGAAATTTGTAAGATTTTTGAACCTGTAGGTATGCTCTTCGAAAGATAGGCCAAACGGAAAAATGCGAAAATGCAAAATAGGTAAGTTAGAGCAAGGGAGTGGTTTGGATCCGAGCAGGCCCATCACATCCAGGACTCATAAAGCCAAATACCTGGGCATGACGCTTGACGCCAAGCTCAGGTGGAAAGAACATGTGAAAAAGAAGAAGGCCGAACTGGTGATAAAACTTAGAAAAATGTACTGGCTTATTGGCAGGCAATCCTCCATGACCATTGGTAACAAGCTGCTTCTGTACAATCAAGTGCTTAAGCCAGTTTGGACGTATGGAGCACAGTTGTGGGGCTGTAACCACAACGACCCCAACCAGAGATGTCACTTCCAAGAAATATCCAGCGATGTATGGGACAGCATCAGAAATCAAACAGGGGCTTGTACTACGATGTCATCTCTGCACAAAACTGGGTCTTGTGTAGAAAGTGATGCTCTTCACCGCGAACTGGAAGTGGACAGCAATAATTACGTAGCAATTTAATCAAACAATATTGGGGTCAAATAAATCAAATTATCAGCCAGGACTCGAGGTCGTCAAAAAGAAGCTGTAAGCTACTCTGGACAATGTGCAGAGGACCTAACTAGGCCCTCTAATGCGAAAATGGGTGTGGTCACAAAACCACATGTCACTTGTGTGGAGTGAATTCCCAGCTTAACCTCTGAATTGGGGTCGACATGGACTAGATACCTATGAATTTGGATATTGAGTCCCAATACTTATTATCTCTCCAATGAAATGCAATTTAAGTCAGAATAATACAAACTTAATAAGATATACTTGGTGCAATAATGCAAAATTAGGGACGGTTAGAGCTAAAAAAAATCAAGTTCTTCACTTTGCCCATCAAATCCATCCAGGACTCGAGGTAATGTCCCGTCAGCATGCTATTTGCAGGTAGGCGATGAAAGGTTAATAGTTCTGCATTCGTTATCTGGACAATGTACTAGAGGATGTAGTACTCATCAGTATTGGCCATGAATCTCTCTGTATGGCCGAAAATGGGTGTGGTCAGTCCTTGAAGGGTGACTGTCAACCACAACGTCACCCCAGAGTTCCCAGTATTGTCAGTTCCCTTGCCACCCTCTGAATTGGTGAACTATTACTTGTGAACAATTACTTATGTATCTCTGCCAATGCAAATGCACATTAATAGGCTCGCCACTCCGATTGCTGGAGCGTATTAAAATGTATATGGATATACTATTGTTAAGTTCCCCATTCGTGTTACAAATAGGTTTGTCCCCACAACAGTAGGTGCTGTTCCTAGATTGTTCAACCAGCCTACGTGCTGTAATGGTACCTAAGTCCTGACCTGACAAGCCAAGATGTCCAACAGCCATCGTCAGCAGTTGTCCCAATCCAAGTAAAAGCGGTCAACTCTGTTGGGTGGAAACGAACGGCACCAAGGGGCTCCGTCCCTTGCTGTTAACAAGGGAAACCATTGGCGATTGAAACCTCTTGAGTGGTTGTTTAGGTTGAATGAATGGCTCGAGTGTTCCAAAAAACGATTATCTGCAGTTGAAAATTGTGAACAGTGACTTGGAAGGCTGTGAACTATTGTTGAAAGCACCCTCGTTGTTTTAACTAACCTACAGTGTGGAAGCTATACTCCCCTAGGTGGGTTAGGTAACTTGGCAGACGTTTTCGTACGTGACAATGCATTGTTAAAACTTTTCCAACGAAGCCTATTTAATGAAAATCACAATTATTGAATTTTATCACGTCCCTTGACGTGTTTACTCGTTTGTATTGAAGTAAAACGTTCTGTTGTAACAGGGGATAGCGGTGTGTGGTTCACCAAGGAGCCCGAAGATGTCATCGTGGTGGCCGGCTCCAGTGCAATACTCCACTGCCAAGCGGCAACTTCTGATCCCACTGCCACGCCCACCATTTTTTGGAGGGACCGAGACAATCAAATCATCAATTTCGTTTCTGAGATTCACATGTAAGTTTCGAGTCATTAAGTTATTCTGAGTTATTGAGTCGCTTTAGCGTATTTTAGTATGACCTTTTGATATACCACACTACAGTTGGTATGGTATGGTATCCGAATTCACACTCATAAATGGGTATAAGTATGAAATGTAATAAATCGGAAAATATGAATAATAATACGGATATAAACATAAGTACAAATAAAGAATCAATCAAGTTTTTCTTTAATTTCACAAAATACACCTTTTTGTGTGAGTTTTGGTTTATTATGCAATAATAAACCATTGTAATTGCTCTTGGAAAAAAATTCTAACCCCCCCCCCCCCCTGAAAATTTCATGGTGTACGTTTCAAAGGGTGTAAAATCCGAATCTGCAATAAAAAAATTTCCGTCCGTACGCCGTACGCACGATTTCTCCCAAACGCCTGAAGCAAAAAAGCTGAAGGAAAAATCCATGTTGGTCCGGCGACGCCCCAATTCTTGAGCCAGCTCTCTCACTTAATTTAAAGTGCTCTTTAAGAGTTGTCAAAGTTTTGTAAAATCCCTAAAAACCGCAAAAAAAGTCAAGACGGCCTACATCTGTACTCATTCTGAAGAACACTCCACGAGGAATCGAATGAGCCCCTCCCGAGGTCCGTAGCTCAAACCATTCCCGATGTATGGCCCGATTTATGGTGCCAACATTCGCGTTATTTTGGTTTATTATTGTTTTGGTGTTGATATCAGTAACCTAGTGACGTAGTGATGTAGTAATGTGGATACTGGAGTGAACTCCTAAAAGGCTTTGTAGCCGATACACGGGTTTAAACATTCTGATAACCATAAAAAACGCTGAAAATTCTTTCACTGGGGTTTATTATTCAATTGTCTTGCGTTCATGATTTGAATTTCTACTAAGCTGTCGAGTGTGGGTGTTTCACAGGTGAAACATCATGAACGCAAGCCAATTGAATAATAAACCCCAGTGAAAGAATTTGCAGCGTTTTTCCAAAATTTTCTTTGGTTTCTTTAAATGTCACTATAATTTTCTCTGAAATTCAACCCTGAATTATGGTCATATCCTTTTTTTATGTTAATTATCCTAGAATTAGTATTTTACTGTGAATTTTCCTGCAAGTTTTTTTTTGTAATTTTTTCTATAATTTTTTTTGTAATTCACGTTTTTTTACGATATGATCTTAAAGATTAAGATCATGTTCTTCAATATGATCTTTAAGCCTTTAAGGCTTATCATTAGAAATTTTCAACGCAAAACTAAAATACAACAATATTTATTTAAACATTTTGAATTTTATTAAAATTAATTTTAGATAAGGGTAATTTTTGTAAAATTGACGAGAAAATCTAATTCTTTCACCATGTGTGTTCTTGACAAGATTCAGACTGAACCGTTCAATTCAGCTGGAATTCGTTTGAAGCTCTTTCTCTGGGTGTACGAATTCGTCTCAGTCGACTGGGATTGTCGGATAGGGAAGAAGGATATTGCTCAATGTTGGTGACAACTTTAGTGGCCGATTTCTGACAATTTTAATTGCTCGTGTAAATGTGGCTTTAGATCTGTTGGTTTCCTCGGTCTTGGAGCGGTAGGATAAGTGCTGAAGTACGTATTACGGAACATCTAATCCACGCTAATGATTTTCTAAGCTAATTCAAATTCGCCTTCATGATTCATGCTAAGTGCTGATTGTACATTTTCACTCATTCAATTCACACGCTGGTGAATAGGGTTCGTCCAAATATGACGTTATGATGGTTTTTTCACTGACCAAAAAAAATCTCTCTAAAAAAAAAATGTCATTTTCTAACTGTCGTGGTTTCCCACACTATAATATAAAGGTTACTGGTTTACTGTAATGATTGTTTTTTCCTCAACACTCACGCACACACACACAAATAATTGTAATAAAAAAAAATAATAAATTTAAAAAAACTGTCATTTTGTGACATGAAATGAACCATGAAAAAATAAAGGTTTATGGCTTCATTCGATTCAAAATGAGTTGAGACGGATTACATGAACGAAAAGAGTCGCTAATAATGACATACTAAAGTATCTGTTATTTTCAACCTCTGATTAGCAGTACATGTATCTGTACTTTCGAGTTGTCGAGTACTGTACCTGTACTTTGTACTTGTAAGTACATTTCTAACAACTCTGATTTCAAAGGACAGCTACGGAAGAACAAAGACAGTATTCAGAGCGGTAGAGTATCACGGGCGAGTAGAAGATTGTTAATGAGGGAGATAGCCTTGGCGCGACTCATTAGAAGTGGACATTAACTGTCGAAGTAAAAATCAGAGGAAGGAAAGGAGGTTTCGTGAGAGAAAACTGCTTTTAAAAGAATAAGCGTTATCTGTAGTTTCCACGAAGTCGGCATTGACTGACGTAACGCATCACATGGCAAATATAGTTGGAGCTAACAATTTTAGACGATTTGAATGACATCTTGAAAAGTTGTGCAGTAAATTTTTTAGAGAGAAATCACTTTATCATTGCTTTGATAGCAAATCATTGCACATCATTGTCTGCTTTCTCATTCAAGACAGCAAAGTCAAGCAATTCAGGATCCTAGAAGCGATTCGTAGCCAATTTCACGGCAATATGGATCTCCCATGTTGAATGTATCTATCATATTTCATTTTGGTTTATTATTCAATAATAAACCATTGTAATCGCTCTTGGAAAAAAAAAAAAAAAAAAAAAAAAAATTAACCGCCCTGAAAATTTCATGGTTTACGTTTCAAAGGGTGTAGAATCCGAATCTGAAATAAAAATTTTTCCGTCCGTCCGCCGTACGCACGATTTCTCCCAAACGGCTGGAGCAAAATATCTGAAATTAGCCGTAGCTCAAACCATTCCCGATTTATGGTGCCAACATTCGCATCCACATTCACTACATCAATAGGTTACTGCGATCAAAACAAAAACAACAGCTTTTTTTGTTTGTTTTGTTTTGATCGCAGTAACCTAGTGATGTAATGAATGTGGATACTGTAGTGAATTCCTAAAAGGGTTTATAGCCGATACACGGGTTGAAGCATCTGATATGCATGCTCTGTCTTACGAAAAAACGCTGCAAATTCTCTCACTGGGGTTCATCATTCAATGATTCATGATTTGAATTTCTACTAAGCTTTGGAGTGTGCGTGTTTCACAGGTGATAGAGCGATTATTGAATTTCAGGAGGCACACAAATATGATCAACTGATCAATCCAAATAGGTATTTTGGTTGAGAACCGATTTAAGTGCTCTATGCATATCTCCTGAAATTCAATAATCGCTCTATCACCTGGGAAATACGCACAGTCCAAAGCTTAGTAGAAATTCAAATCATGAACGCAAGCCAATTGAATAATAAATCCCAGTGAAAGAATTTGCAGCGTTTTTTCTCTAATGACACCATATTTTGGTTGTTACGTCATATTAAATATGACAACAATTTCTACAAATTTTGTCATCATATTTCTAAATTTAGCTTTTATAAGAAGGAAGAGCTTTTTAAAAGAAAAGCTGGCCTTCAGTGATTGGAATCTGCTCATTGGCTCATGGTTAGATTAGGCAACGAAAGAACGTTGGAACTGTGTCCCATCTTCGTTGTAGGGAATCAGTTACCGACAGGGTCTTAATATATTGATTCCAATCGACCTTCACCTTTTTGGAAAGTCGTGTTATTTTTGTTGTACTTCACTGTAAAAACGCCTCTGTGAAAATCAATGGTCCTACGAATTTGAGGACAGGTTGTCCGAGCGAGCTAAGGCGTCAGTCCTTTGGCTGTTTACTTTCAGTGGGAGTACTGATCTGGCAGGCACCAATGATTAGGGCCAATTTCCTATCAAGTGTTGTATACCTGTCCTGTCGTTAGACAGTTCACCTCTGATCACGATATCGCGTGAATCCAAATCGCTCCCAACCCAGGGGCGTGAGGCAATGGGAAGCCACGAGCGAAATCGTCAGACCTAGTTCCGATCCTCTCTAGAGGACGGCTGGCGACGTCCGCGACACTTCTGGGTAGTTGGACGAAAATCCAAGCTGAAATCTTGCCATCCATAAAAATCCTCATCAAATGTACTTCTTCAATGTTTTTTCTTTGTTCTTGTATAGGTCCCAGCTGAGTAATGGATCGCTGTACATCAGTTCCGTCTTGGGCCGTGCCCCCGAAATTGACAAGGGGCATGGGAAAGAAGAGAAGTTTTCGTGCATGGCATCAGTTGATTCTATTGGCAAAATCGTTTCCCGTTGGGCCACCGTCACTATAGCAAGTGAGTATTTCTCTCACTATCAAACTTGAAGAATTGTTCTGCACGAAACTAGAGTATTGCCAAATGACACTCTCATTCTTCACTAATTGTACACCTATTGTCGTACTTGTTTTACTGATGACTGCTTATTTTTCAGGACTACCTCAACTTTCTCACGAACCTCAAAGCTTGCATGTTTATCCCGGTCAAACAGCTCACTTTTCTTGTCGCTCTGATGACGCTGTTCCCCAACCTACGGCATACTGGTTAAAAGACCAACGGGCTATCACCCACGATGAAAGCCGAATGGTGTTACTGCCAACAGGTCAGTTGTATTTTTCGATCTTTGACTCAACAATGTGCCCAAACTGCTGAAACGAATCAGTAGCTTCCACTGGAATAGGTACATGAGGGTAGTAGAAAGTTCAAGTTTTTCCAATTGAATCCCTTTTAGAAGCATGAACCAGTAGTTTTTATCGAGTTTAAACGAATTTGGATCCTCCACAGAACCCAGGCGAGAGTTTACGATTATCAAAGTTTGAATGTTTGCCAAGTGGCAATTCAAGTGAACATTGAAATTCCAATAGTTGTACAGGGAATCGCCACCATTTTGGGTGGTCAGATGGACAGTTTGTTTAGTTTTGCTAACACTATCTTCATATAAAGTTATCTATTATATGAACAACACAGCCACGTGATCTATTCAGCGTCAGGGGATTCTATTTCGCGTGACAAATCATCATTTATGACGACTTTTGACTCTCGGATTAAGATGATTTCTCACTTGATCACTGACGAAGGTTTCAATCTACTCGTACATTTTTCAACGAGACCTTGAAAATTAATCCCCGTAACAATCTGAAAACAGGCTCCTAAAATGAAAAAAACGGACGCGAAATAAACAAATGCGGTCATTATTCCGCAAAAATTGAGTCTATCTATCTCCATATGATGATACTAGTTACTAGTATCCTATTAGAGTGTTTTTAATTGTCTTGACTACTGATAGCCATTCCAACAGTCGAAACAACAAAACAGTAATTTTGAACATTTGGTATGACAATCTACGAAATATTTGAAGGGCAGCCTATTTTCTATAATCCATGGGTTGCCTCTGCGGTTTAAGGCATCATACGCTGCAGGCGCTGATTTAAATATCTGAATTTCGTTGAAATGGGACTTTTCCTGTGGAATGATGGTGTCAGTAGTCTTAAGAGGGTTCAGATCCTTTCAACGCATTGGAGGGGAATCGAAACACATCCAACAACTTTTCTTTCAACAGCTTTTTCTTCCAAGTGGCGCAGTCCATTTTCGATTCACTTTCTTTGCTTTTTCTTCCAAGTGGCTCTACAGTTCGATGTGAACTTTGGCCTCCAAAACTTTCCCTCTCCAACCAGTCCTGTCCAAAGCTTCATTTCTCCAGTCCCTGACGCCGAGCCTCCTCAGATCCCCGACGACATCATCCAACCATCTAGTCTTGGGACGTCCTCGACGTCGAGTACCTAACACTCTGGCTTGCATTACCTTTTTCGTTATTTCTTGATCATTCTGCCTCACTACATGCCCGATCCATCTTATCCTATTACTTTTTATAAAACGAACAATGTCTTCTTCCATCAAAAAATCCTGGATCTCCTTGTTCGTTCGTGTCCTCCAAACTCCCTGCTCATTAACAGGCCCCATTATCCGCCTCATGATTCTCCGCTCGAAAACGCGGAGTGAGTTCATGTCTTTTGCAGTGAGCGTCCTCAGACCCATAACAAACAATTGGCCGTATGAGTGTTTTATAAAGGAGCAACTTCGAGGTCCGGGTTAACAACTTCGATTTGAACAACCTGTTGCAAGCAAAATATGCACGGTTGCCAGACAGCAGTCTCTTGTTCAATTCAGTCTTTAAACTACTGTCATTCGTGATTACTGAGCCAATCTATGTGAAGTTACTGACACCCTCAAAGTTGTAATCTCCAAAAGTGATATTTTGGGTTGGCCTTCTGCTGGAGTCGCTCTCCAGTTCCATATATTTCGTTTGTCCTTCGTTTATGTATAAACCCATTTCTCGGCAATTGGTTGCATTTCGATTCCACCCCTGTTTTTCCCTGGACTACAGATTTAAAAAGAAATGTTTTCTCAACTCTAAGACATTCCCTGGGGTCGTTTTGGGGAACTAGTGGCTAGTGGCTCCCCTAGACTGTCTCGGGCTGCGCATTGTTTGGGTTACTTCCCCTCTATCTTGCAATTATAAGAATACAAAATGATCGCTCATATGCCCCATAAGAATACGATGAAATTGTATACAGCTAGATTCGCCTGTAATTGCGCAGGTATATCAGGTATATTTGTTTTTGTACCTTGAGGTTGATTTCCGCTCAGTTTTTATGGCTAAAAACAGTGTTAGTTCCACTAACTTCTAAATACTTGTTATTCAGTTCTATTAAGAATACATGGCACCACCTGTAGCAGATATAAATAACCCCGGTAAAAAGATAATGTGGTTGACAGTGGTGTACCGCAAGGAGGTGGTTATTTAAGCAAAGAAATAAGCCATCCCATTTGTGGAGTGGGAGGTGTAAAGGAATTAACTTATGTATACCTACAAATGTACCTGATGACGCCAATTAGAGGCGAAACTAGTTTCATTAAGTTTTGGAAATCCTTCATCAGATTGTCGGAAGCCTTAACCACTTCCACCCTCAATCTCTAACACTTGTACCGTATGGTGGCTACCCCATAGATTGAACGCTAAAGCTGTATTTTTTCCATTACAGGATCGTTAGAAATTGATGATGTGCAACATTCAGACACGGGTGTATACCAGTGTAACTTGACGAGCTTGGACGGCCATAGACTTAGCAACAAAGCATTCCTGACTGTCTCCCAAGATCTTGGTAAAGCTTTGCTTCTTGAGTTACTTTCACACATTTTTACTGATATAATTCTTGAATTAATTTTCTTTGTTTCATTACAATTACAGAAGGCGCTGCCAGACAAATGCCACCTGAATTCATAGCTACGCCAAAAAATACCGTTGCTCTTGAAGGCAGCACTGTGACTTTAGACTGCGCTGCAAATGGTAATCCAATGCCTTGGATATACTGGCTGAAGGATGGTGTCAAGCTTGATATGATGTAAGCCCTACTAACATCTGCACTAGCCTAGATGATTTGATAAGTCTTTTCGTATTTAGGGTGTTTTGGGGGATTCTACCATTATTATAACCTTAAATTTACGATGCTTTACGTTCAGAGACATGGTGGCGCAGGCGGGTGGATTTCAAATAGTCACCAAATCGTCAACGTTAAAGATATCGTGTTGAAAAGCATTTTAAAATGTTAAGTAACATTGGGAATTTATTACAGAAAACAATTTCCGTCAATTATGAAAAATGATGTCCAATAAATGTTTTCCTTCTTGGTCGATGCATTCTTGGGGTCCTTTACGTTTTGCATAGCTCTTCGAGCATATCGGTGGGAATGGATCGAATTTCCGTCTAGATTGAAGCCTTCCATTCTTGAAGGGCAAGGGGTTTATTGGCTTTTAAATAACCTCATCAAAAGAAATCACTCACCGTTGAGGCCCGGCGAGCTAGGGGGCCATTCCACTTCTCTGTTACGCGAAATCAGATGCCATGGGAACTGAGTGCGTACTGCCTGCATGCATGTTCTTGCCGTGTGGGCAGCTGCCTCCTCTTGCTGAAACCACATTGATGCAGTGTTGTAGTCGTTCTGTTTGAGTTGTGGAATGAAGAATTCTTCAATTATTCATCCATATCGCTCAGAATTCGTCGTAACTGCATGTCCCATTCATTATTTAAAAAAGCAAAGTAAAAATTATAAATGAATAAATACGAGTCGAATGATTCCCAACTTGGAGACCCCTCACCAAACGGTTACGTTGTCACTTTTGAGAAGTTGCTGGTGTAATTCTCGTGGATTAACATCGGCCCAATATCGGCAATTCTACTTGTTGCCGTAGCTGTCAAGGAGACAGGAAGCCTCATCATTCATCTTGACAATCGCGTCTTCATTCTCCATTATCTCCAACATACGATTGCTGAACTGAAGCCTTTTTTGATGGTTTGCTCGCTAAAGTTTCTAAACCACCATGATATTGCACAGGTGGAATTTAAATTCTCCGTTGAAAATTCTTTGTAGGCTACGACGAGGCGTGCCAAGCGCTTGAGCTCTCCTGGTTGAGCGACGAGAGCTTGCAACAACGTCGAATCGGACACGTTCCACATTCTCTGGTTTTCTCGTTGTTCGTGGTTTATTCTGTTCCAAGTTGCAACAGGTGAACCCGTTGCACGGAACTTTGGCACCCCCTCCAATATTGTGTCTTGTTTAGGAACAACTCCGCGAGGGGGGACATTGGAATAACGGCAACGATAGACTCATTGTTTCGCTTCAATCTCGATACTACTAATTTCAAAAACTCCCGATCCCTGTGCTCCACTCCGTATTATTACATAAGAAGGTGTACGTTATGACATTATTTGATAAATTCATTTCCCAATACACTTGATACTCGTAGTTTGAATGTATTCTATTTTTTACTTGCAGGGACCTTGATAGCAGATATCGCAAAATCGGTACTGGGAGCTTGCAGATATTGAATATCGTTGAAGCAGATAACGGGAACTATCAGTGCAGAGCGGAAAATAGAGAGGATTCCGCCGACACCCAAGCAACTCTTTTCGTTCAAGGTATACTAACTCTATATGCAAGTATCATTTCAGTGGTACTCATCCGTTAACTCACTAGCAAAAACCAACCTTTCGTTACTAGATTTGCTGCAAAAACGAAGATTTGCTCAAACCTTTAAAAAAACAAAACCGAGCAAATTGATAGTGCCATCGGATACACAAGTATTCCGGATACAGGATTTAAGCTGCTTAAGGATATCAACACAAACTATGAACTTTTCAGAAAACTAACAGTAATCGAACAAAAACGGGAATAGTCGTCTCTAATTATTGAATTGCCTCCTCGATATCTTGTAAATAAACGTTTAAATTTTAAATCGACGTCTCAAACGCTGCAAATCGATTTTTACCGATAACAGTGTGGTTAATGAGTTTACATTGGTGGAACCCAACTAAATTAGAATACTAGACTAAACTAAATCAACTTTCTCATCTTTGATTCTTTAAAACAATAACATACTTCAACCGTGGTTAGGTAGGGATTGTTGCTGAAACCGCCTCTAAAAGTCCAACTCACAATGTTGTTCAATTTTTTTGTTTTTAATTTAATGGCATCGGCCTTTATTTCCATTCCGCCAAATATACATTATCTATATACATTTATGAAAAAAGTTATAAATATTTTACTACATCACAATAAATGTAATCTTTCGTTATTATAAATTAAATAAAAACAATAAGTTTAGGCTCTAAAATTGATTTTTTTACAAAAATTAAATATTTCCTCATGTATTTTAGTACTAGCAGTACATAGAATTGTCTTTAAGTTGAATGGTAGTCGTAATTCTGGAAGAATGTTCTCAAATAAGGTGTGCCGCGCACTGCTCAACACTCCGCACTCCATGATGATGTGTTCCAAAGTTTCCTCAGCTGTATTACAGAATCTGCACTTCTCGTCTTCTTCATTTATAATTACGCCGATTTTCTTCAAATAGACCCGAGTTAAGCAATGTTTCGAACGGATTCTACTGATCGTTCTGTAATATGCACGCGTGTTAGGTGGTTCTCTCTTGTGCCATGGTGTTGCGGAGATGTTCGGGAACATTTCAGTGTAATTCTGGCCAAATGGGTACTCGCTATAAGCTTCTTGCCATTTCCGATTGGCCGTACGACGTAAATGGACGTTCAAATCTGTATATGGATAGTGAGGACCCTCTTCGATTTGTTCCAAATTTAAAGCCTTTCTAGCTGCTTCGTCAGCCTTTTCATTTCCATTTATATTGCTATGGCCCCTTACCCATACGAAACAGAGGTTTTTCCCTATGTTTTTGAGTCGTGCGGAGGCTAGTATTATATCATATTCTAGGGGATTCAGCTTGGAATTCGGTTGTAAGTTTTTAATTTTTTGCAGTGCACTGAGACTATCAGTAAAAATTATATTCTCTTGTATTGTTTCTGATTCATTCTCAATATTCTCAATAGCTTTCTTTATTCCGTAGAGTTCTGCTGTATAATTTGAGCTCATATCCCAAAGTCTGTAACCCCTTGCAGCATTTCTCCTAGCTTCATATATTCCACAAGCCACTCTTCCATTCATAGCAGAACCATCTGTTCAATGTTTGAAAGTTAACCACATCGTAAACCCCTTGTACCACAAATTATTATGCTTGTATTTCTAGATGACGAGGGAATTCTTTTTATCGTTTTCAGTTGCTCCTCGGTTCATTAAAAAACCAATGTCTAAATCCGTCCCTATCAAAC
Organism: Creontiades dilutus; assembly: GCA_031894815.1. Taxonomy (NCBI): domain Eukaryota; kingdom Metazoa; phylum Arthropoda; class Insecta; order Hemiptera; family Miridae; genus Creontiades; species Creontiades dilutus. The sequence goes on along the minus strand of JAVIWC010006953.1, from coordinate 545,165 downwards.
ACGACGATGAGCTCATGTGCGAGGTCTACGCCAGCCCCGAACCCAAAGTGTATTGGTTGAAAAATGGAGACCCGATTTCATCGAACAATGAATATCTGACGAAGGTTAACGGGTAAGTAACTAACTACTACATTAAACGTGTTTGTGATGTAAATGTTAGCTTCAAATAACGTTTAGCATTCGGGAGGAAAACTGAACGTCGAGTTATAAAGAATGTGAGATATTGTTTGGTATTTTCTTTGCATTTGTTACATAATGGATCCAAACAAAATTTTAGCATGGAACATGCTTTAGCCTTGACTAACTGGCAAAAAGTGTTACGTTTTTCGGTAACGGTAACTAGGAACGGTATCGAGTCACGAAATTTTCCTTAGTCCATGGTACGGAGCTAAGGATCCTGTAATCTGGAGTAACCTTTGCGGTATTTTGTTATGACGCGGGGATTCTTGCATTTTCACGTCAAATTGGAGATTTTCCATTTTAAATTGGAGGTTTTACATTTCAAATTTCCAGCTAAATGTTCCGTTATAAGCTTTCACCGTCGGACTCTGCCAATAATCTCCAGTTACGTTCTCGGTAACGAGCCACTTCGTCGATCTTTCGAGTTGACGGACCTGGGAGTGACCATTGACCAGCATTTTTGTTTCTCTGCCCACATCGAGACCGTTGCAAGCAGAGCCATGAAGAAACTGGGTTTTTTAAAGAGGAACTGTCGGGAATTTACGAGCATTCCATCTATTTTGACCCTGTACAAGGCCTTAGTCCTACCTATCTTGGAGTATGTTTGTATAGTCTGGTCACCAGCGTGAGCTTCCCATAGATATCGACTTGAGTGGGTACAAAATAAGTTTTTGAGATACCTGGCCTACAAGCTTGGCATCCCATCCATAGAAGTCGACTACGAGTATTTGCGACGTAAATGTAATCGGGTACCCTGGAGACACACCGTATTTCCGCGGACCTCACTTTCTTATACAAGCTTCTGAACAAGCCGACTGCCCATCCCTTCTCTCAAGGATCGACATCCACATCCCTCGGATCGCTGCTCGGTCGCCCTCACTTTTCACCGTTCCATTCTCCCCCACGAACTACTACAGAAATCATCCCCTGAATAGAATACCAAGAAGTGCCAACCTTATGTTATGTTTATATCCTGACTTGGATTTTGCTTCCGAGTCTACTAAGGTAGCGGAAGCATTATTTTCACTTTCGGAGTGTAAAAATTTTTCTGTCTCCAAAATCAAAAATTCCACTCGCATTTTGCGTTTTAGACCTTTCTGAACAATTTTGGTTCTGTGTCTGTCTGTCTGCCAGCAAATCCTTGTTACGGGCAAAACTACACGAAGTTATAGTCCGATTTTGATGAAATTCTCAGGGATTGTGCGGGTTGGGGTGTAGGTGGTACCCTATAGGTTTCATGACCCCCGGATCAATAGTAGCCTCTGCGCATGCGCAAACGTAAAATCCTTGTTACGGGCATAACTCCAGGAGTTCTCGACCAATTTCGATGAAATTCTCAGGGATTGTTTGGTTTGATGTGTAGATGGTCCCCTATGAGTCTCATGACCCCCGGATCAATAGTAGCCTCTGCACATGCAGCAAACGTGAAATCCTTGTTACGCGCATAACTCCTGGAGTTCTTGACCAATTTCGATGAAATTTTCAGGGATGGATCAAGTTTCATGGCCCCCGGATCAATAGTAGTCTCTGCGCGTGCGCAAACGTGAAATCCTTGTTACACGCATAACTCCTGGAGTTCTTGACCAATTTCGATGAAATTTTCAGGGATTGTTCGGTTTGATGTGTAGATGGCCCCTCTATAAGTTTCATGACCCCCGGATCAATAGTAGTCTCTGTGCATGCGCAAACGAAATCCTTGTTAAGCCATAACTCTGGGAGTTCTTGACCGATTTCGATGAAATTTTCAGGGAGTGTTCGGTTTGATGTGTAGATGGTCCCCTATGAGTTTCATGACCCCCGGATTAATAGTAGCCTCTGCGCATGCGCAAACGTGAAATCCTTGCCACAAGCAAAACTTTGGGAGTTCTTGACCGATTTCGATGAAATTTTCAGGGATTGTTCGGATTTATTAGGTATATTTTATAGTTTGTTCAATAGTTGAACATGCCTACCTTTATTTTCTCAAGTTATACTCCTGCATAACAATAAATTTACCCTAATTCAATATTTACTTCGCCTAATTGAACGAGTTCTTTAGTCAATAATAATTTTCAATGATCTATACAGTCATGTTATGGACACGAGGAAGCTATGTGCCACACCCACTTGGCAGACGTTTTTTTCATTCCTCCCTCCCATCTCTGAAGAAGATTATTCATACCTCCCCTGTTATTTTTAATTAATTTGATTCAGTTATATATATTTTCTTTCATCAAATTTTCAATATTTTTTCTGTTCATTAGAACAGACTGCTGTGTATTTTATTATGAATTGGGCTTGCCCGTAAATAAATAAATAAATTTGAGGTTTTACATTTCAAATAGTAGGTTGACGGAAATGGTTCGTTTCACATTAGTTTTAAATGCCGCAACGCTACCCCGCGTAGAAGGCGGAAACACCCCGTGATTCTGAGGAATACCTACTCCGTGCAAGACAGCATGAAGACATTCCATCCGTCCCTTCCAAATGCCATTCTTTTGAAGGTGCTTGTTTTTTTCTTCGTGATTTTATTTATTGCAACTGATTGTAGGATACATCATCTAGCAATATTTTATCTCATAAATGGACACGATGTACAGGGTGAGATTTCAACAAACCAACCCTTCAGAGTAACACACTGTTTACTGGAACACACTTCACCATAACTTCCACCGCACAATCAGGTCCAGTGGCTTGTTACGGTTGAGGTTGCAGTTCTCCTTCGTTATCCAGAACGTTGAGCATCTCCGGGTTCTTGTGCTGATGGAGGCGTTTTTCGTGCTTCTGGGCGTATTTCATGATGATTTCGTTGATTGTTTCCAGTCTTAGGTCACGATGAATGTCATCATTTCGCATATACCAGGGGGCACCAACTATGCTTCTCAAGATTTTGTTCTGACAAGTTTGTATTTTCTTTACGTTAGTCTTTTTGGAACAGCCCCACAGTTGAATCCCGTATGTCCAGATAGGGTAAAATCTGTTTGTAAATAAGCTGTTTATTGTGAAGTGAAAGACGGGAATCCGCTCTCAGCAGCCAATACATTTTCCTGTATTTAATCTTCAGTTCCTCTTTTTTCTGCGGAACACCTGCTTTAATAGGCCTTAGGCTGGAGTATTGGTCGTCCTGCTTCACCCTGAAGTGCCTATTCTCAAGATAGGACGTAGGTGCTTGTTGATTCGCCTTATCTATAGTCTCTAATCGCCGCCGTTAGTTACTACTTGCTTCATTTTTGTGACATGAGTTCGGACGAAGAAAAAATACCACCGCGTTTCGTTTGCCGATCGAAGAAGTAGTGAGAGTTTTTTTTTTTTTCCATAATTTTTTATTGCACCAAGTAATAACTTATTAACAATATTATTCTGACTTAAATTCTCTACATAATTATTGGGACTCAAGATCCATTACTCCAGTCCATGTCCTTCTGAGGTTCAGCACATACACTTCCTACACAAGTTCATGTGGTTTTGTGCGCTTAAGGCGCCTAGTTAGGTCTTGCACATCAAGTAGCTTCACAGCTTCTTCGTTGACATGACCTCGTAGTCTGGCTAGATGAGCGGTAGCCCTCTGTTTGATTATTTCGTCTATGCTGTCCACTTCCAGTTCGCGGTGAAGAGCATCATTTCTAAAGTACCAATTTGCATCAGTGATGCATCGTAGTACGGTATTCTGAAAACGCTGGATAATCAGTCTATTGGTTGGAGCTGTACAGCCCCACAACTGTGCTCCATACGTCCAAACTGGCTTAAGCACTTGATTGTACAGAAGCAGCTTGTTACCAATGGTCATGGAGGATTGCCTGCCAATAAGCCAGTACATTTTTCTAAGTTTTATCACCAGTTCGGCCTTCTTCTTTTTCACATGTTCTTTCCACCTGAGCTTGGCGTCAAGCGTCATGCCCAGGTATTTGGCTTTATTCGCGTAGGGAATTGCCACGTTGTAGAGGTAAAGTGGGATGTAGTTGATTTTCTGGTTGGTGAAATCAACATGCACCGACTTTGCCTCATTTAACCTTATCCTCCATGTGGACGTCCAATGACTGATTTTGGAGATAGATTTGTTGAGTTTGCTGATCGATTCATCATTGCTGTCTCCAACTGCCAGGATTGCAGTGTTGTCAGCAAACGTAGCTGTGACGTTTCCTGGGAACTCTGGTAAATCGCATGTGTACAGGAGGTATAGGAGTGGACCTAACACACTACCTTGTGGTACACCTGCGTTTATTTTCATGAGCTTAGCATAAGCATCATCCTGTTTGATACGGAAATACCTCTCTGAAAGATAAGAACCGAGCAGCTCGACGTACTGATATGGTAAGTAGTGAGAGTGACGAAGATGCTGAAAACGAGGTGACTCCTTCCACTACCCGACGACATCGAGGATAATACGGTTGGTACACTATAGTCTAAAATGTTTCTTAGAATGTACGACGATGGACATGCTACTAAACATGCGGCTTCTAGAATAGGCTTCTATTTTTTTGTCTCAATCTTTTCCGTTCATTATGTTCATTCCTACTTGTTGAATGTTACGTTTCACTCGCTAATTTGTTGTTATTACTTTCCCAGAATCAAATCATGTATTTCTGCCATCCATCAAATTTAAATTTAAAACCTCCAAATTGATGTGTAAAACCTCCGATTTGACGTAAAAATGATATTTATAAGATGAGAATTTACCTCTATTAAACGTAGTAGTGAGTCATCATAACCCTTACATGCCAGTCTCACGAAAACAGGCGACGGACACAATTTGACTGATGGTGAAACTGCAATCCTCGAACCTAGATTCTACAAACTCAGCTGATGGAATTTCCTTTCCAAGAGTTACACACTTCAATATAACACTAAAGTTTTTATGTTAGCTGGTCCAATTCACGTTCATCCATTTGGTCTCCCATAGGGTAAGAACTTGAACTTGAAATTAGCTCAGGAAGGTCTGCACTTGAGATAATGTGTCATTTCAAGTCCTTCAACATGTTACGATGGTCTAATTTCGGCTTACAATTTATTCGGACAGCTAAAACGGTACTCAGTGTTAGAATTTTTCGTTACAGATTTTCGTGATTAACGAGTTTATATTTCCCAGGGGCCTGTTGACGCTATGGAAAAGGAATGTTTAATGGTTTTTCTGATTATTTTGTAATTTTATTACATTTAAAAGAGATTTTTGTCTCAATCAACCAAGATTATCCAGATTAAGGTTTCAAATTTGGATTCTGGATTCTTGCAAAAAATTCTTGGGTTACTGTGGAATTGGAGAACAATTACACTGGAATTGATGAGCATTGCTTCCAGTGACCACAAATGTCGCTCAATCGGCTCTCACATTCTTTGTAATTTGACATCAATCATGCCAATGTGACAATTTGCCTTCTTTCTATTAATCTAACATGTAGGGTGCTTATCACTATGTTATGTAGCTCTGCCATCACTGTGGTGGTTTCTGTGTTTGTATCTACTCTGTTGGAAGAAATTAATATGTCGTTACTGCGGTGACATTAACAATAAGTTGAATATTTGTCGTAAATATGAGGAGATAAGTTTGTGAGAGTAACTTGATCTTGAAAACTTGCGTTGACCTCTCAATGGAAAACTCCTGGGCACTTACATCTCAGGTAGATAGATGCTTATGTAACGCAAGAAGATTTACGTAACACAGTTTGGATGTCTGCCAAGTTTGGAAGCTATTTTATATTCAAGTAAAATAACCCACAATCGAAATGTTAATTTAAAGCCAGGTACGCTCAATTTAGAAAATATTACCCCACAGAGCGACACCTGAGCTAGCAATCTCTTAGTCTGGTTACCAAGGTTGGTATTCAAGTAGAAGGGGAGCATATCCCCTGAGGGACAATATAATTTGTAAATAGGGCTAAACGTTCCCCATCTGATTGCCTCCAAAATGCCTGAACCCGTTCTAAGAATGAATTGTATGTTGAACTTGCGGGGGTATTGAGCAGACCATGATGGGCTTTCTCCATAGTTAGAAAATATGGCATTCATTTGAGACACCCAGTTGTAGTGCCGTTCTGGCTTAGTGAGGAGGGCAAGAAAACGGGGGAAACAGAGCCTGGGGAATCGGGAGTTTTCCATGTTGCACAACCGAGTCCACCAACCTAAGGCCAGGCGGAGAATGGTTATTAACAGTTATTAGGTGGAAGAAAAACAACGTCGCTTAGCTTTTTAAAGGGTTCGTTGTGTTTAGAACACGTAGGATTCCTTCGTATGCCTCTTAACCCTTCTCAAAGCCACGCCTTGCCATTCCATGCACCCGTCTGTACTGCCTTCCGTTTCTTTCAAATGTATTTGCATTACTGAGAGTAATAGTATGGAATCAGGGGCTAATTCAAAGAATAGGTAACGCACACCTCTTATCACGATCTTATCAGATAAGATCGATGTGTCCTTACATCGATCTAATTATCGATTATTACATCGATATAATGCCATCATGCTTTCGTTCCTATTTCTGTTTCTTCTGATCTATACTTCACTAGAAGGATTGATGTAGGATATTTTTTTGTTTTTGAGATGCGAGCGTAGCGAGACCACCAAACTAGACAGTAGGAGATTTTTGCTTTCAAACCAGAAATTGTTGCTTTCATTCGTATTTATGTTTCTTTTAATCCCGGACCAAACACCGATATTCTAGCCCAGCTGAGATGTTTTTTGTTTCGAACAAAACCCCCCTATTGTTGCACAGCTGAGGTATTAATCATATGTTTAATAACACGCTTCTTCGATATATTGATACCGTGGACCTATATCAATATCGCGGGTGTGATAACTTATCACTGATAAGAGGTGCGTTACCTATTCTTTAGATATACCGGAATCAGGTACTCTCGAAGAGTCACCTACTGTACACTACGTTTTCATTTTCAATTTGAATGAATCTAAAGAAATCCAAATTGGTCAGTAACGACGTATTCAACATTCCGCTACTGTGCACATAATCTGCCTGTATAAAAATTGCTATAATCCCAACCATTGGGGTTAAGAATATTTGTGACTTACCCGTGCATCTCTTCCGTACAGCTTGTTATTGCCGAATTCTCATTTCAGGAACAACCTGAGAATACTGGGAGTCATGGAATTGGATTTTGGTATATTTCAGTGTGTCGCTTCTAACCCAGCTGGTAACATACAGTCCGCCGCTCTCCTCACTGTTACCAAAAATGGTACATGTTCTCCTTTTTTTGTCGCTATATCTAGCAGTTAATAAATTTGGCTGCATTGTACAATTAAGTAAGCTACGCAATTTGGACTTTTATTTCCTGAGAAGCTCAGGATATTTTCTAATGTCTGCTTTGCCTTCATATGCAACTGTATGTTCTTTCGCATGAGTTGCTCTGATGCACCTATTTCTTGATAATGATTTCTTGTTTAATATTGTTCAGTGAACAGTTCAACTTAGCAGTTCTGTTTAATTTGGTGTACTGCATTCAAAATCAATACAATATTCATATTAATCAACGTGAATAATACAATTTTTTTAATTAAAAAAAAAAAAAAAAAACTTGCCAATCATATTCAGTGTACTCCCTAGTCTGAACTCAACACTGTAGGATGAACATGCACATTGGGGTTTCACTGCATGGTGAAATCTTGCTCTGCACCTTCCAGGGAGTTTGTAACCTAACTTTCTGGATGACCCTCGTACATAGTAGCCAATGTATTGTGCAGAAATTTTAGACAAAAGTTTGATTAATCCATTGGTAAATGAGTTAGTGAATTCATGACATCCTTCGCAGTAGAGCAGATTATCAAGTACACATTACACACCACTGGACACCTGAGAAAATCTCTCGGGATTGAAATGCTAACTTCTACAATTGGCATTGAACTGCGTAACATTCTGCTACTTTACAAATTCCACCGCTAATAGGGCTAGTGGTGTACTGTGGCAACTTATTCTCCTGAGCGGTTTGGCCCAGTTAAAGTCATTAAAAACACCTCGTTCAATTTTCAAAGCATTGATATATTTTATTGTACCAATTTCCACCAAACAGCTATTTTATGATGGTTGTTGTAATGCATACTATTGTGTATGTTATACGTCGCAGATCTTTCTTCAGTTATTATTTTCTTAAATTTCTGTTATTCGTTTCTATCCTTTATTTTAGCTTTTTTGTCCTTGTCATTACTGAAGCTTCGAAGGTCCCTTTTAATTTCTTTGTTTCTAATTATCCTTGGTTTATTTTACGTTTCTTTTGTTTATGATTTAAAACCATTAATTTCATTGTTTTGGTTTTGTTTTATCGTTTTCCCCCTCCTCCACATAGACGTAGGTTCCAACAATATTACGGCCGAGGAACCGCCCCCTATCGTAGAATCTTCTCCCATTCCAGAGGTCGGACGCTCGACGACAGGTGCCCCGAGGGACCTCGAGGTGGCGGTGATCAAACCTCGATTTGTCACCTTGAAATGGAAACCGCCTGCCATTAGCCACGGCGAAATACTCCGCTACTCCGTCTTCTACAAGGAACAAGACTCTGAAAGGTATTTGCCAGTAGTAGCTGTTAAGTGTTGTTCCGCTATCCTCAAAAAACACCCCGTCAATCAGTAAATTTTGATCGCCGAAGTGTTAGAATCATTCATTTCACATCAATATAAATATTAAGTATCAAAACCAACTTTATCCAGTTCAGCTTTATTCAGTTTGAAAACTGAATTTTCGTACTAGTTTAGTTAAGGTGGTCAACCTGCGTCAGAAATGTCACTTTTGGTGTTACAAAGCTGTCTTTATCCCAAGCTGTTCAAGATGGAAAATATGGTTTTGTTCTAAAACTGGCTTTGTTTACCAGTTGCTAGGTAGCAGTAGTCGCTTTATCAGTCTTCGCTAGGATATCGTCTTATTTAGAGTCTAGAGACAGGAAAAAAGGGAAACAAACATGAAGATGAGGCTGAAAAGGAGAAAAAGGTGAAAATAAATTGGGAAAAGGTTTATTTTGTGTGGTTTATGTGGTAATCAAGAATAACTGTTATTATTTTTAATATGATAAACCAATATAAACTGTATTTGTGAAGAAAATGTTGTCAGCCACCATTTACCCAAACCCAAGTACGAATGTAGTGTTGATAGAGTTGAACTGTTTAGTTCCAAAAATTGCTAGTAGAGTGCATTGGCATCGATCAATTCATAGCTCATTCTCTATACAAGATATGTGACACGTAATCAGTATGGTGTGTGTCTCAAATTAGGGTGGGAGGGAGGGCCACAACACAGCCATGTGATCTATTCAGTCATGTGATCGATTACAGTCAACTAATCTGTTGCTAGAGAGTTGAACTGTTTAGTTCCAAAACTTGCTAGCCATGAAAAAAAAATTGAACACAGCCATGTGATCTATTCAGTCATGTGATCGATAACAGTCAACGAATCTGTTACTAGAGAATTGAACTGTTAAGTTTCAAAAATTACTAACCATGAAAAAAAAAAAAAAAAAAATTGAACACAGCCATATGATCTATTCAGTCATATGATCGATTACAGTAAACTAATCTGTTGCTAGAGAGTTGAACTGTTTAGTTCCACAAATTGCTAGTACAGTGCATTGGCTTTGATCATTAATTCCTCATTCTCGCACAAGATGTGTGATACGTAATCAGTATGGTGTGTGTCTCAATTTAAGGTGGGAGGGAGGCCACAACCCAGCTGTGTGATCTATTCAGTCATGTGATCGATTACAGTCAACGTAACACTTCTGTGTTTTTCAGCAATTCTACCTATCTAACTTGTTAGTTACAAAAATGTCTTCACCCATCCAGTTTGTTTCCAAAACTTGCTTTATCCAAACTTTTGAAGCAAAACGGGTACTTGTACGAGTGTAAACCCCGTAGGGAGGGACCTGATGTTTTGGAGTTGTAGGCATGTACGAGCAGCCAAAGACAAGGTCTAACGGCACAGATTAGAAATGGTACGACCTGCAGGTCGTTCGAGCGAAGGCCCGCAGGCCAGTTGAATCCAGTGATTGGAAGGAATCCGAGCGAAGATGGAACCCAAAGTAGCCTTGTTAACGAAAAGTTCGCGTGGAAATCGAGATATGATGTTGGTAAACGATTACCATAGTACAAATCGTTTCTAATAAGTACCAGTCCAGATCGGATAACTGAGAAGTACCTACTTGGGTTGGGAGTCATGTGACTGTGATTGTCTATTTGCATATTTTGACAGTGTTCATTTTAGAGCAATAAAATACGCATGAAAAAAGTTTCGAGTTGGTGCTATAATTTCCCATATTTCCTTGGGGCCGCTCGTCATATACGCCTAGACCCACCGGTCATTGGTACAAGCTCATGTACCCCAACTTGCCCGCGGGGCCGCTCATGCCGTCAACCAGCAAAACAAGCTTTATTTCGAATAGAAATACAAATTTCCCTGCGAGTCCATCGGTGGATGGTTCCCATTAGAAAAACAAAAATGGCCTGCATTTCGTACATGCTCAGTGCACGAATTGGTCTTATTTGAAATCCTTGAACAGAAACGTGTAACTCGTTAAAGAAAAATTCATTTTTAGCTCAAAAATAACGATTTTAATAGGGGTGAACATTTTTGAGAGCTAATTTACAACAAAAAGTGAATCATCTCGTTGCTCGTTTCCGAGATTTCACTTTTAAGAATTTGTTCGTGTTTAAGATCTTATCACTAAAATGGTCATAACTCTCTAATTTAATACGTAAATTGAAATTTTATTACACCGTTGGAAAGGGCTTTAAATTCCCTATCTCCCTGATGCCAGAACAAAAATTAATGAGCTGCTCCAACAGCTAAAAAGGAAGTCAAAGTCAACGTTTTGAGATGTTTCCCAAATTTCTCGCTCTTGAATCCCCACGTACAGGGAAAACGATTTTTAAATGCAGGACGTCTTGTCGGACACCCTGTATGTAGGCCAAGGTACCTCAACTTTTTTTTTTAAAGGTTTTTGCTTGGAGATGCAATGTCCTGTCAAATAGTACTGCCAGTAATGATAACCATGCTTGGTTCATAAGCATTGAGGATCATACGATTATAGTTGAAATATGTCAGCTTTCTAGTACTGACAAAATAGTGTGGATCACCTGTAGAGCATCTTGTTATTTTTTTCAGGGAAAGAGTTGTGGAGACATCAAGATCGAGGCTTGAAGAGGCGAATGTGAGCGGTTTGCGGCCCAATACCACGTACTCCTTACGTGTGGCAGCGTATTCAGTGTCAGGGATAGGAGCTCCTTCAGAACCCCTGGTGGTTACTACGAAACCTGAATTGCGGGTCCCAGGACCTCCCACCAACGTTAAGGCTGTGCCTTTCACCAATCAGATCATCGTTTCTTGGTCCCCACCTGCTGTCACCAATGGGAAAATACAACAGTATAAACTATACTACTACGAGGTACTATCTCTGCTTATCATTCCTTTTGTATTTGATGTTTTGGTTGATAACTCTTATTCCTTGTGACAATGTAGGGTAAAGCCACCATGTTGAATTATAAAGTAACTGTCATTTTCAACCCCTGCATATCAACTTGTTGTTATTGCAGTACGAAGTCTCTGAAGAGCACCACATTGAAACTGAGACCACGTCGTTCACGCTCACCGGCCTCAAAGGCTACACCGAGTACATCATTTGGGTCATCGCGTTCAATCACAATGGCGCTGGTTCGAACTCGGAAGAAATAACCGTGAGGACTCTGTCGGATGTTCCTTCAGACTCACCTTCCAACGTCACAGTTGATGCTGTCAGCTCATCGGTAAGTTTGTTTTGCTAAAAGATTGATTAAAAACACATGGGTGTGTAATGCATGAATTAAAGAGACGTCTCTATGTCCGGTTTACACATGATCGTACTTATAAACGTAATTATAAATTGTTATATTTAGATTTTAAAAAACTAGACAAAATTCTTAATGGATCAATCAAAAACCACTAAAATTAACTGAGAAATCTAGTTCCATTCCCTTTCCCGATTGCGAATTCAAAATTTCCGAGGTTTTTTGACTAACATTTGTTTACAACAAAAACATGAAATGAAAATCAGATGAACTGTGAATATATAACAATTACCCCCTTCATTAACCATTATTGCAGCACAAACACTATGATCTATGATTGAGTGGATTGTCTGTTACTCTGTGTCATACACATCCATACTTTTTTGATGGATTTGGTTTAGAATGATCTGAAACGGAACGTATTCAGCAACTTTTTCTCATGTTCGGATTGTCCCAAATCTTCCCTCCCCCTTTGGATCAATCCTATTAGGCTGAACGTCCACTATAAGCGATTTTGCGGCAAAAGTCGTTTGCGCGAATTCACACTTGTTCGTCAGTTCCCCAGCTTCGCACGAACGAAGCCCATCCACTATGAGCAAACTCTGCCTGAAAACGTTTCAGTTCAATTTCGTGATTGGAGGAAGCTCTTTTGTTATTAAGGATATTGTATCATTCATGGAAAGTGCCACTTTCCGAAAGTTTAGTGCAACTGTTTGCATTGGAGTCTCCGAATACGATGAGAAGAAGACGAGAGAAAAATTGGCATTGCAAATGAGTGGATGAAAGACCTGTTTTTGCAGAGGAGGCAGTATGGAGAATGGGCAGATTTTGGTCCCATATTGCAGGTCTTTCTTGCACCAGAACAATCAATTTTTCAACATCCATTCTTGAGTATGGCTGGGCACGGGCGTTTGAATTCAAACAAGATTGAAATCGTTTGAACTTGGCGCGAACTACCTCTCCCACTGGACAGGATCCGAGTTGAACCTCCTGGTTCTAACTTCAACCCTGAAGTTCACCCTGTTCAACGCGAACTCTTCGCGCCAAATCTCGCATTTTCCCGCGATCTCCCTTCGCGCAAAATTGTGTCCAGTGGATGTTAAGCCTCAGGCGTCTCTCTACTGACGAAATCAGGGACGTATAAAATATGACGAGGTACAGCTACTCAAGACGCAGGTAGGGGAGAGTGGGGGAATGCCAGTCACTTGACTTTGGAGTACCATATGTTTGGCCTCAATGGTCCTGAAATAATGCTCCCAACGCGGTTCGCTTCCAAAATTATCTAATTTTAATAATCAACCTAAGTTTTTTTTCATAATACACCTAATATAAGATGTATTGGTTCTAAGCTGGAAAAACCTCTTTGACCGCCATTTCCCCACCTGCGGGGGAATACCGGTCAGGCGTGTGGGTAATGCCGGTCAGGTAAATTCCCAGTCAATTTGGTTCTTTTTTTACTTTTGAAAGGAAATAACAAAATGAAACTCATCATTCAATGAAAAGTGTTTTTTAAAATAATTACTGGGTAGATATACTTATCCAATTATGGTAACATCGAATGGAACGTAGATACGCATCTAACCATCTGTAAAACACAGAAATAAACTTCTTACTTGACCATTTCCTTTAACAACATACTTACTTAAGGCAAGGAATTCATCTAATTCATTTTAATAAACAATTCACTTCCATTTGTACCTTTCTAGGTATAGATTATTGGATGTTATGGGGTAATACCAGTCTATTTGTTGCTTGAACGAGGTAACCCCATTTCTGACCGGCATTCCCCCAAGAAGGTGACCGGGGCTGCCCCATCAGCCATATTTACGGAAATTTGACCGTATTTCCACAATTACAATCACACAATGTTGCTACTTTGACTAATCAAAGCTAATGCATGTTTACCAAGGGATACATAAAAAACTTTGAATAAATATAATGAAAATGTTCATGACAGACCAAAATGAGGTTAAAACGTTCTGAACGTCTGACGCCGGTTGTAACCACAGATAAACCACCAACTTCCGGAATTTAGTTCGCGGGGACTCCGACAGAGGCCTCTAGCAGAAAGAGCAATAATAGAAGGTTTCATCCATCTAAAACTTATGTGACCGGCATTCCCCACTGACTGGGGCTGCCCCACCCTCCCCTACTTCGAAAGTACTTGCCAAGTCAAATGCAATTACATGTATGTGTAATACTTTGTTTTTAGTGAGGACAGGTACAAGTACGTATACTGGGGCTTGTACTTTTATCCTAATCAATGAAGTACATGTACTTGGGCTTTAGTCCTTTTAGTACAAGTGCTTTATTTCGGTCACACAAGTACAATACAGATGCCTGTAAAATCTGTGTGTATTTCAATTACTGGTACTTTCATTGTCAAATTCAAAAGTAGAGGTGTATTTTTGACTCGATCCAATTTTGGGTTATTGCTTGCATGGCGATTGTATTAGCTTAGTAAAAATTGTTATGTGACCACCATTTTAGCAAATCAGGGGGATTTTCAATAAATTATTGAACTTAATCAATATATAAACAAAATATTAATATTCTATCAATCTTGTACAATCGTACAATGATCCGTTGGTAGCTGAACATGAGTAGCTACAGTTATTTTTGTTCCAAATTAATAATTTATGATTATGATATCAATTGGTTCCAATCTTCAAGCTACATGAATTCCTCACAAAGTTAAAATATTCGTAAATATCAATAAAGCCATGTTGAAGTCATTCTTCACCAATACATAATAGCCATCTCATTTTCTGAACGAAAATTGGATCAAACTTGCATTTCTGCCTGCTTCTGTCAACCCTCCAGATCATTCGCTGTAGTACCTATTCTAGGTTAAAAGAAAACATGTACTTTTAAAAAAATTAATCATTGTGCTAAAAATGTTTCAGAGTGTTATAGTTAAATGGGAACCTCCACCGCCGGAAGGTTGCAATGGGGTTATCACTGGTTATAAACTGCGGTACAGAATGAGAGACAAGAAAGGCAAATCTGAGACAGTAACGACGGCTGGAAACCGACGTCTCTACGAACTTGTCAACCTGGAGAAAGGAAGTGTACGTATCACAGGAAGTTTCTGGGATGAAATTTTATAGTTTGTGTGTTTCCGGAGGCTTATAATCTCCATGATCTTCTTTGTAGGTGTACCAAGTACGCATTTGGGCGATGACAGTAAACGGAACCGGCCCTCCAACTGACTGGTATACGATTGAAACTTACGAAAAAGATCTGGACGAATCGACTGTACCAGATGAACCGTCTGACATCAAAGGTTTGTTACTGTAACGGCTTTTCCATTCTGTGGCAAGTGTGGGTGCTCAACTGCATTACTCGGCCAACTTACCTTTCTTACCATTTCTATAACATTTTTGGTAATACTTGATGAGATAAACAAATCCAGCTCTTAATTCCATTTCCTTAAAAGTCGCATTTATTCCCAATCACTATAACTTTTATTTTAGCTTCCGAATTCATCCTTCTAGACATATGATGCTGCCTGTTTAGCTGAAAGAACAAAACATTCATACCAAATTTTTTATCTGTGATTGTGCCTGATGAGGGCGGCCATCATGGCGCCGAAATGTTGCATACATTGAGTCTGATCAATTCAAACCCAAACCTCATTGTTGGTCATTTATGAACATTTGACAAAGTCGGTTTCAATATGGCTCCGAATTCCCATTCTGTCCTGAATTTGTATCTCTAAATACACGAATTATCACACTATATAAAGACGAGCTTATCAGAGTATATCGACGTTTCAGGGGGTGGTAACGCTGGGTGGGTAGAATTCTCCCTCCCCGTCTCCCAGGGCAACCGGCCTGCTCCCTCCTCCCCCTGACCCCGCCAGTGAAGGAAGGAGGCCCCCAGCGGGGGGAAGCGTCTCCCAGGGCAAGCGACGTGGTCCTCTCCTCGGGGATTTGGGATATAAGATTTTTTGACTTTGCATATTGTTATTATACTCCCTCATTGTGTTATTCACCTATTTCTTTTTAACCTGCGTAGCAGGGCCATTAAACTAGTCTTAATATAAGAAATATGCAGTAGTTGCCACTGCCATAATCAAATCTATACGGTCCAAAAAATATTGATATCTCTGGTTGAGTTGGAACTCGTGTCCTTATTACTGAGGGTGAAATTTGCCTATAGTTGCAACGCTCTAATGGGCGTTGACAGATTGGGTCAATGTCAAACCTCTTCGACTGTAGTTTACACTCCTTCAACATAACAAATATGTATTCAATTATTAGTTTTATCATTAAGCTGCAGGTTTTTGATTAATATTTTCTTGTTTTTTATCAACAGCCAAAGCCAACGGAGATTCAATCACAGTGTCATGGTCACCTCCCAAGAATACCAACATCATTGTCAGGGATTACGTCATCACGTGGGGCAAAGGGATACCAGATGAATATGCTGAACGCCTCGATGGAAAACAGAGATTTCACGTCATCAAAAATTTGGGTTAGTAATATTCCCCGTATGCATACATTTTAGACACCAGCTATTGAAAGCCTGAACGTTGTGTATAGAATAGTGGCGATTACTTGGAAAAATAGTAAAAAGTATATAAAACAATTCTTTCAGTGGGGTTTATTATTCAATTGGCTTTAGTTCATGATTTGAATTTCTACTAAGCTTTGGAGTGTGCGTGTTTCACAGGATAGAGTGATTATTGAATTTCAGGAGATATGCATGGAGCACGTAAATTTGTTCTCAACCAAAATACCTATTTGGATCGATCAGTTGATCATTATTTGTGTGCCTCCTGAACTTCAATAATCGCTCTACCCTGTGAAACACGTACACTCCAAAGCATAGAAGAAATTCAAATAATGAACGCAAGCCATTTGAATAATAAACCCCTGTGAAAGAATTTGCAGCGTTTTTTTTTAAAGGCTCAATACCCCACAATAAAAACATCTATAATTTATCAAGTCCTTTAAAATTGCGTTAAAACTTCCCCAAATCCAATTTAAACGATGTAGTCAGAGGTAGACTGATGTAGAGGAGGCACACAAATATCATCAACTGATCAATCCAAATAGGTGTTTTGGTTGAAACCGTTTACGTAGTCTATTAATATCTCCTGAAATTCAATAAATCGCTCTATCACCTGTAAACACGCACACTCCGAAGCTTAGTACAGATTCAAATAATAAAAATAACGCTAAATTGAATAATAAACCCGAGTGAAAGAATATTCTCGGAGAAATACACTTATTTTCCCCAGTAATTCAAATTGAATATTGAAAATAATTTTCAGTTAATATTTACCTATATATTATCAGCGTTTCGTACATATCAGAAAGATTCAACCCGTGTATCGGCTATATAAACTACAAGTAACCACATCGGCTATCACTCCAATATCCACATTCACTACAACTCGACGCTAACGGCATCACTAGGTTACAAACAAACAATAATAAACCAAAAAAACGCAAATGTTGGCACCATAATTCGGGCCATACATCGGGAATGGTTTGACCTACGGACCTGGGGAGGGTCTCATTCGATTCCTCATGGTATGTTCTTCAAATAGGTAAATATTTAGGCCGATTCGACTTGTTTTGAGGTTTTTAGGGATTTTACAAAACTTTGACAGCCCTTAAAGGGCACTTTGCATTGAGTGAGAGAGCTGGCTCAAGCATTGGGTCGTCTTCGGACCAAGATGGAGTTTTCCTGAAAATTTCAGATCTTTTGCTCCAGCCGTTTCGGAGATATCGTGCGTACGGCGGACGGACGGAAAATTATTCATTGCAGATTCGGATTCTACACCCTTTGAAACGTAAACCATGAAATTTTCAGGGGGGTTAGAATTTTTTTTTCAAGACAATGGTTTATTATTGAATAATGAACCAATAGTATCTGAGTAAGTATCTAATACAATTCAGTTTTCTCCCATTTTTTTTAAAAGCATTTCTGTATTTAATGAAAAAATTTACTTTTGGGATATACCTAAGCAGTTAATGATCACTGCGACAGTCAATGATCAAACACACGTTTTATTTCAACAAAACAATTCTTTTAGTTAGCGCGTTGCAATCGATGCATTCACTGAATCTCGAAATCCGCATTCACAGTCCGCTTTATGCGGTTCCTGAGCCATTCTCAACTGGCCGGTTAGCTCAGTCGGTTAGAGCGTCGTGCTAATAACGCGAATGTCGTGGGTTCGACCCCCACACTGGCCATTTATTTTTTTTTTGCTGCGTTTAAGACTAAAAAATGTTGGAAATCAAGTTGTTCCCCGCATCTCAAGGTGGAAAAAATACAAGTCAAGACTTTGATATTTTTTTCTCATCATAATTATGGTTTGATTAGATTTTTGGTGTATCTCCATTTTCAAAGTGTGAAGATGAGGCAAACCCGTGAGCCATAAAAGGGACAAATCCCAGTAAAGAAAATTTCAGTAGTTTATGTTATATTAAATTAAATTAGTTTATGTAGTTCATGTTATATTATATTAAATTAGTTTATATTCTAATTAAATGCATATAGATTGGTATGATAGCGAGTTACAATACTCGGTGATCTTAGAATCAATTTCCTACTATCGATTACCTATTTTTCCTAACTCGAAGTTAAAGAAACCTATTATTTTTTCTGACTGATTGTTTTAGAAGTTTTGCTTATTGGTTTAAAAAATGAAAAGTCTCCTTCCTCATAATTTTGGAACGGCACAGACCAACAATATGCGGGGATTTGCGCCAATTCTTGGGACAAAGCTCCCCGGATTTCGTTTCAAGTATAAAAGTTTGGTTATTCAAGTTTAGCACCCGTAATACTGTGTACCCATATTCAACAATCCTATTTTTGAACGAAGAGAAGGTTGCACCTACAATCCCTAACCATGGTTAAATCAGATCATTACAAACGGGTTTTACTAGCGTAATCAATGGTTACACTGTTAGAAGTAAACATCAATTTATTGCGTTTCTATAAAACTTCGATTTACATTTTAAACGTTGATTTGTAAGATAACGAGAAGGCGTTTGCCCGCAAAATTTGTATGATAATCAGATTACAGTGATAACGTAACCAATAACTGTTTCTGTACTCGCTCTATCCCCATTTTTGTTCTACTGCTTTGCTTCGCTGTTTACTGCAAGGAGCTCTATTCCTTGTTAACTGTTTTCGTTAATATTGTTGTTTGTGTTTCTAGTTCGTTTGTTAATATTGTTGTTGTTAATATTTGTTAATATCGCCTAGTCAGTGAAAGCGTAATTCGAAATTGAGGTATTTCGAAAAAGAAATACAAGTGCGCCTTGTGTACTGAAGAATATTCTGCCCCCTGTATATCTTGTGGGATTACTCTATAAAGAAATTGGTGTTTAAGGTAATTTTTTTTACACGCCTTTATTTCCAATTTTGTCACTTCGTGCACTATTTAAAAAACCCCTGCCAAGTGGGTGTGGCACATAGCTTCCTCGTATCCATAACATGACTGTATAGATCATTGAAAATTATTATTGACTGTTGAATTAGGGTAAATTTATTGTTATGCAGGAGCATAGCTTGAGAAAATAAAGGTAGGCATGTTCAACTATTGAACAAACTATAAAATATACCTAATTATTCCAAACAATCCCTGAAAATTTCATCGAAATCGGTCAAGAACTCCCGGAGTTATGCACGTAACAAGGATTTCGTTTGCTCATGCGCAGAGGCTGCTATTGATCTGGGGCTCATGAAACTCTTAGGGGACCATCTACACTTCAAACCAAACAATCCTTGAAAATTTCATCGAAATCGGTCGAGAACTCCCGGAGTTATGGGCGTAACAAAGATTTCACGTTTGCGCATGCACAGAGGCTAATTGATCCGGGGGTCATGAAACGTATAGGGGACCATCTACACCCCAAACCGCACAATCCCTGAAAATGTCATCGAAATTGGTCAAGAACTCCCGGAGTTATGTGCGTAACAAGGATTTCACGTTTGCGCATGCGCAGAGACTACTATTGATTCGGGGTCATGAAACCTATAGGGAACCATCTAAACCCCAACCGAACAATCCCTGAAATTTTCATCGAAATTGGTAAAGAACTCCCGGAGTTAGGCGCGTAACAAGGATTTCACGTTTGCGCATGTGCAGAGGCTACTATTGATCCGGGGGTCATGAAACCTATAGGGGACCATCTACACCCCAACCCGCACAATCCCTGAAAATTTCATCAAAATCGGACAATAACTTCGTGTAGTTTTGATCGTAACAAGGATTTGCTGACAGACAGACAATACAGACAGACACGGAGACCAAAATTGTTCAGAAAGGTCTAAAACGCAAAATGCGAGTGGAATTTTTGATTTTGGAGACAAAAAAATTTTCACATTCAGAAAGTGAAAACAATGCTTCCGCTACTTTAGTAGACTCGGAAGCAAAAGTTAAAACTAGAGGAAGTGATTATTATAATATGAGTGTAGGATTTTACAAATTACAATGAATGAAATGAATTAATTAAGGCGGCGAAAAAATAATAGCGATGTAAACGATGAGTTTTCATTATGTATTTTTATGCCACAAACTCAATGTCTTCGAGCTCCAAATAGTAAAATCTGTATCATTCTCGTAATACTTGCCCTCAAGTACCTATGACCTAGGCCTTTGTGGCTCATTCTTTAGGATAAATTAACCGAAATAACTAATAACACGAATAGGCCAATAGGTAGGAAAACACTAACAAAATATATAACTAACAAAAAACAATAACATTAAAAAAAAACAGAAATACTACGGTGAACAGTGACGTAGCGAAAGAGATTTTCGGATTGCAAATCAAGATGGCGAAAAGAACTGGTATGAATCGCTGTTTAGGAAGCTAACCACCCAAATCTTAGTTTTGATCGTGATTAAGCGTGTTTATCGTTGATTTATCTGAACTGCATTTGTTGAAACCGAACATCGTTGTTCAACAGTTGTGATGTCTGGTTTACTGAGTAAACGTTGATTGAAAACTTTGGTGAAACTGGTCTAAGTGTATTGAGGAGGAGAGTGGCGGTTCCTGTCTCAACCGAGAATTGAGTTTACTTGTGAAATGTCTTGCTTTTTAACCATTTCCATGTCATTCGAATGATAACTTGGGTGAACTTTCGAGGAGAATAACCTCTAACAACTGGATATGATGTAGCATTGAAGATAAACAGGGGTGTCACCCTCAACTTCATTTAAATGTCATAAATTCGTTTCTTCATATCAAGTAGGTACTTACTTATTCGTTGTTCACCCATTTCCACCAAGATAATCCAGATCCTGTTATTTGTGTTTTCTCTCAAGACGTTGGCTTTTAATTGCAGAATCCAGCTCGGAGTATGTCATCTCATTGAGAGCGCACAATGATCGAGGCGATGGTCCTCCAGTTTACGAAAATGTTCGTACAAGATCTCCAAGCCAAGAAGAGCCAGACACCCCACTGCTGCCACCGGTCGGGCTGAAGGCAACCGTCTACTCTCCCACTTCTGTCATACTTTTCTGGTCCGACGCTTCTCTACCTCCAGACCAGGTAATTTTAATGATGTCACCATATTCTGTGATATTCCATGTTATAATAATGGTTAAGGGTTCCATGGTTAATTTTATAGAAACTTACGTGTATAAGTTATGTTGGGACTCGAGATGAAAGAGTTTTTGAAAAGCGATGGATTTATTTAATACACAACTCACGAGTAACAAGGAACGGACACTTGTGACTTTGGGCAGAGAGACAGCAAGACTGAAGGTCCCGGTGGTAGGCTGTGGCTTTACATTTGCGGAGAGCTGATGCAGCAAAAATAGTGCAAAATAAGGGGTTTTGGCAATATAACATATATGTATCACAGTATTCTTATATATTATAATATATTGTTTACAAAAGAATTTGGAGTTTCGAAAAACTCGTTTAAACGTAGTTTCAAATGTAGCCCGGTGAACTTGAGTTGGAATGAAACGTGGATCCCTATAGTTTTGCCTGACATATCTCGAGCAATGTGGGGTGTTCGGTAATCATGGCGTCCCAAGAGGAAAAATCGTTTTGTTTTGTGGAGTTTGCAGGAAGTGAGTCAATTATCAGAGTTCAATGGGAGTTTGGAAGTTGTTACGGTGCTAATCCTCCATATGATAACAATGTCCGTAGGTGGTAGAAGACAGTTTTGTGATACCAGTTGTTTGTGTAAAGGAAAAAGCTCTGGTTTCTGATAAAAACAGCGAGCTCATCTAAGAAAATTTGTCCCGTACCCCTCGTAAGTTTCCTAGCCGAGAGTTAAAGATGCTGCACCCAACAATTTTGGAAGTTATAAGGCGTCGTTTATTTATGAAACACTAGTTTAATGGCCCTGCTACGCAGGTTAAAAAGAAATAGGTGAATTACACAATTTTTTTTTCGTGATTTATTAATTGCGACTGAAAAATCAAATACATTTCATCTAGCAATTTTACATATCAATAAAGGTACACTCCAAGAGGGTAGGTTTACAGCAAAATCTAGCCCTTTATTATATAGCTCAATTAATTAGCCTGAGTTCGATTGCACTTCTTTTCACTTAGCACAACTAAATCCAGTGGTTTGTTTCGCTTGAGACGTCGGATATCACCTTCGTTGTCCGAAACGTAGAGCATCTCCGGGTTCACGTGTTTGTGGAGGCGATGTTCATGCTTCCTTGCGTATTTTGCAATAATTTCATAGACTGTCTCCATCCTCAAATCTCGATGAATATCATCGTTTCGCATGTACCAAGGGGCTCCTACTATACTTCTCAGTATTTTATTCTGAAAGGTTTGGATTTTCTTAATATTTGATTTCTTGGCACAGCCCCAGATCTGTATCCCATAGGTCCAAATAGGGCGAAGGATCTGCTTATATATAAGCAGTTTGTTGTGAAGAGAGAGATGGGAATTCCTTCCCATTAGCCAATACATCCTTCTGTACTTGATTTTAAGTTCTTCTTTCTTCTTTTCTATGTGTTTATTCCAGTTTAATTTGGAGTCAAGTGTCCAACCCAAGTATTTAACTGCTTCAGTATGCGGTATTTTATTCGAATTGATCTCAACATCCAAGATTGGGACTTTTCGGTTAGTGAAGTTGATGTGGGCTGATTTTGATTCGTTCAGCTTCATTCTCCACATCTTGGTCCATTTACAAACCTCAGTAGTAGACGTCTGTAGTTTGCGTGTTGCAGCTTCTATATCATCTCCAACAGAGAGGATAGCCGTATCATCTGCTAAGGTGGCAACAGTTGTGCCTTCTTGTTGGGGTAAGTCCCGTGTGTACAGGAGGTAGAGTACTAAACGACACAATGAGGGAGTATAATAACAATATTAAAAGTCAAAAAATCGTATATCCCAAATCCCCGAGGAGAGGACCACGTCGCTTGCCCTGGGAGACGCTTCCCCCCGCTGGGGCCCTCCTTCCTTCACTGGCGGGGTCGGGGGGAGGGGGAGCAGGTCGGTTGCCCTGGGAGACGGGGGCGAGAATTCCACCCGCCCAGCGTTACCACCCCCTGAAACGTCGATATACTCTGATAAGCTGGTTTTTATATAGTGTGATTACTGACTTCACCTGTTGCAGGCCATTCAACCAAATGATAAGATCGTTCGAATGAATTTCTGTAATTGTTTCCAAGAGTTGATTGATAGCGATGAAACCTTTTCAACTGTCATCATTTTCATTAATTATGCAATCTTCCACTTTTTGGGGTACTGAAAATCCTCACCAAGCCATGAGCGTGTATACGATTCTCCCAAAGTGAATGTGTTTTATGCTGTTTCCAACACAATGTTTACGGCCCATTCTTTTTTGATGGGTTGTCAGTCAATGGGGACAGCTATCTCGAAATGTCGCAAACGTGGTCATTTCCCCAATTTGAAGAACATGACAGTTCTGGTAATTCGATACTCCAACAAGTTGAGGCACCAATGGATAGGTCGAAGCTCTGCGGAAGACTTGGTTCTTCACCCGAGGCCTCCTCGTTCCCTGGATATGACGCCTTGTGATTTCTCCCAATGAGGATACATGAAAGATACTGTTTCCGTACCTCTTCTAGCCCACGATTCGGTTGACCTGAAAGCCAGCGTACTAGCTGAAGTGGCGAGTGTGTCCCCCAACATGTTATCCACAGCATGGGATGAACTGAGTTATCATGATTAATGTTCCCAGTGGTGGACATATCAAACATCTGTGGCTAAAAAAACTGTTCATTCTAAGCTGAAAGATTTCTTTGTCTCTTGATGTCAAATCATAGAAAAATATGGAGCCTTTTCTTCCATGATGTTGACAAATGCTTGCATGCGAGTCTGCAACACATTGGGACATTTTCATGTTATTTGATTTATTACTAGGCAGATCTCACCCGTGCGTTGCATGGCGGGGCGTACATATCCATTAAATGAGCCATAAGAGAAACCCCCACCCATTAATTGTATTCACGATCGTGTTTATTGGTATTACTATTTCAAGGACTGTAGTTACCAACTTTTCTTCGTTGGTATTGCGTGAGCAAGTCGTGACGATTTTTCAGTTTATGTGCCAAAGCAAAGACATGAAAATGTCAAAAAGTTGAAACCTAACTCTTTATTTCAAATCTTTTTCAGTTCATCAGGTTGAATAATACTTTTTTTTATTATTCAATAATAAACCTTTGTAATCGCACTTTAAAAAAAAATACTAAACCCCCCCCCCCCCCCTGAAAATTTCTTGGTTCACGTTTCAAAGGGTGTAGAATCAAAATTTGCAATAAAAATTTTCCGTCCGTCCGCCGTACGCACGTTTTCTCCCAAACGGCTGAAGCAAAAAATCTGAAATTTTCAAGAAAAATCAATATTGGTCCGACGACGCCCCAATTCTTGAGCAAGCTCTCTCACTTAATTTAAAGTGCCTTTTAAGGGTTGTCAAGGTTTTGTAAAATCCCTAAAAACCTCAAAAAAAGTCAAGGCTTCCTAAATTTGGACTCTTTTTGAAGAACTTTCCACGAGAAATCGAATGAGACCCTCCCCAGGTCCGTAGGTCAAACAATTCCCGATGTATGGCCCGATTTATGATGCCAACATTTGCGTTATTTGGGTTTATTATTGTTTTCGTTTTGATATCAGTAACCTAGTGATGTAGTGAACGTGGATACTGGAGTGAACTCCTAAAAGGGTTTGTAGCCGATACACGGGGTGAAGCATTCTGATATGCATGAAACGCTGCAAATTCTTTCTTTGGATTTATTATTCAATTGGCTTGCGTTCATGATTTGAATTTCTAGTAAGCTTTGGAGTGTTCGTGTTTCATAGATGATAGAGCATTATTGAATTTCAGTGAGATACAAATAGTTCAACTATGATCAATCCAAAGGATACAAACTATTTTGGTTGAGAACAGATTTACGTGCTCTATGCATATCTCCTGAAATTCAATAATTCTTTCACCTGTGAAACACGCACACTCCAAAGCTTTTAGAAATTCAAATTGAACGCAAGCCATTGAATAATAAACCCCAGTGAAAGAATTTTTAATCACAGCGTTTTTTAATAAAGAATTTCAAAACACCGATATTCTTTTGTAAGCACCCTGTATGTAATAACATTATTACAATCTGTAAATAAGGTTGTGTAAAATAGGTTTAATATTAAATATGTATTTCTTATGTGTTAATTCTAGAAAAAGATCTAATCATGAAATCACGCTGCTTACGTCTATGTACTGTTCTACGTAATATAGAATCTTATTAGCTGTAGTAGCACTAGGATGCTGCCTGATGAATAGACGCTCTCTTCCTGCTATCTTTAACTTCTGCTCTGAGATGAATGCTCCATCTTTCCTAAGAACATCTTGAACCAACTCATTAATACTCTACCTTCAACCCATAAGCCCATTTGTCGGTTTAATAACTTTCTGACACTGAACTCTAGTTAATTGCAGGATTCTTTCGCAGAATACAAATATTCTTTATGATGTGGTCGGTCCATCAATGACAAGTTGAATTTCTGTAGCTGTTAATAGCCTGTATGGGTTTCCCCTCAATTTCTTCCTTTTCAACTTATTCGCATGCATTACCGTTATGATTTCATTCTGTTAATCGTGTTGATCCATTCGACTTTCAGGTTGTCACAGATGACAGGCACTACGTCGTGAGATACAACCAAGTTCACCACTCCGCTGCCTACACCCGCTACAGGTTCCACAACTCTTCTGTCCTCAGCTACATGATCGAAGATCTTAAACCCTTCACACAGTATGAATTCGTTGTGAAGCTTGTCAAGGTACATTCTACTGGTCTTTCTTTATTAACAAATTGAAAAACATTAAGTAAAACGGAAAAACCTGGAAAGCTACAGGACACTTCCTTTGTTGAATGGGATCGTTTTTGCACGGAAATGTTATTGTTTATTTTACTTGTAATTTTATATTTATGGATATTGGAGGTGTGGTTATGAGGAAAGTGTTTCAGTGAATAGGGAGGAGTGAATTGGATGAAGCTGCCCCTTTTGTAGTTCAAGAATTTTTATACGGCCCAAAGGGTTTGGATTTTTTTTTTCGGTGGCAGGTGAGGAAATCTTTGAGATCCTTAGGTGGAAATCGGATCTCCTAAGATACCCAAAAGGGACCGCACTTTGGGTTATGTGGGATTCAAACCCACTAAAACCTCACCTTCCATTTCCCACGACAAAACTCAGCCTGGAACTGTTTGACACATTACTTCAGGCTGGTTCTAGGGAAGGATTTAGTACTCCTCTCGGTCCGTGTTCTCCCTGCTCTGCCTCTCCCGTTCCTTCACAGCCTTCATTTCCAGGATCTTTTCAGAAAAGGATGCTACCGCGGTCCAGTTCTGTTCACGCTCAAGCATTTTACTTAAGACACATTCTGGTGTCATGCCCTAGGTGATAGCTCCAGTGTCTGCTGAAGCCAACTTCTGTTGCCAGTCCAGTATTCACATTTGAAAAAAGTATGGAACACATCATCATCCTCTTCCTTGCAATAAGGGCATGCTGGGTCATCCACTTTCCCCATCCTATGCAAGTAGGCGTTGAAGAGACCAAAGGGTTTGGATAATGTCATCTAGAAGGGTTAACTGGGGATGAAAAAATCGATATTTTCGTGTTTCACATTGTTTCTATTTCAAACAACCAGCTGTTCGTACCAAGATTTTCATGGGGTTAAAATTTCCCATCATTAAAATGCTTCTTCTCACCCCTCTTCCTATTTGTAGGCCCCCCCTTTGAAGCAAAGTTTCTTCAATAGAGGGTCGCCTATTAGAATTGATTCAGGGGCGTTTCGCACAACCCGAATATGAGAGAAAAAACAACTGAATACAAATTCAGACCATTCTAAGACAAAATTCGTAAAATAATTATAAGTTTTTGTGTGGGGCAGCCCAGCCTAAAAATCTTAACCGATTTTCATGATTCATTTTTCGTTTGTTCATAATTTTAGTTTAGTTGTGCAACAAACCTTGTGAATTTCGGTTTCACTAGCAGTTGTAGGAATTATTTTTTTGGTTTCATTACGATTTTGGTTCAGTATCAAACATATTCTAAAACTTTCCATTGAATGAGGAGAGGGGTGAAATGGACTAGATAAATAATAAGCAGTCATATTGCTTCCGAGTCTACCAAGGTAGCGGAAGCATTGTTTTCACTTTCGGAATGTGAAAATTTTTTTGTCTCCAAAATCAAAAATTCCACTCGCATTTTGCGTTTTAAACCTTTCTGAACAATTTTGGTTCCGTGTGTGTCTGTCTGTGTTTCTGTCCGTCAGCAAATCCTTGTTACGGGCAAAACTACACGAAGTTATAGTCCGATTTTGATGAAAATTTCAGGGATTGTGCGCGTTGGGGTGTAGATGGTCCCCTATAGGTTTCATGACCCCCGGATCAATAGTAGTCTCTGCGCTTGTGCAAACGTGAAATCCTTGTTACGCTCATAACTCCGCTTGACCAATTTCGATGAAATTTTCAGGGATTGAATGTGTAGATCCCCTGTGCCACACCCCCGGATCAATAGCATGTGCAAACGTGAA
Organism: Creontiades dilutus; assembly: GCA_031894815.1. NCBI lineage: Eukaryota > Metazoa > Arthropoda > Insecta > Hemiptera > Miridae > Creontiades > Creontiades dilutus. The sequence goes on along the minus strand of JAVIWC010006953.1, from coordinate 517,269 downwards.
ATCCTTGCCACAAGCATAACTCCGGGAGTTCTTGACCTATTTCGATGAAATTTTCAGGGTTTGTTCGGAATGATGTAAAGATGGTCCTCGTGAGTAATAAAGAGAAAATAAAGTTTTAGCCTCGAGCTTGGACAGAACCATATTGAACCATCATTGAACGATGCATATATTTTATTTTTCGAAATGCTATAATGTCAATTTATCACTTTATTTATCAATTTGTCAACTGTCAATTTATATATTTTTGCCTCGATGGTCCGTTTCATTCATATCAAACTCAGCTTATGGGTATATTCACATCTCTATAATTAGAATTGATATCTGCTATGTCGCCTGTTCTATTCGACGTTATTATGAGATTAAATAAAAGCATTCTCCGATTCTCTGCAGGGAGCAAAGCACAATGATTAAATGTTCAAGTCTTAGCCTAGAATGTTCTTTTCTTTTATATCAAAAGTCATGTTATGGATACGAGGAAGCTATGTGCCACACCCACTTGGCAGACGTTTTTTCACTATTTTCATCTGATTTCATTGATTTATTTTATTTCATATTTTTGTTTGCTCTTACTTGTAGCCTAGATTTGATACGAAGCTCGAAAATGTTCACTTTCCTGTTCAGGGGATAAGGAGAGTCCATTCAAACGTTGCTCACACAGCTTACTTGATTTTCTTTCTTCGTTTCAGTTAGATTGAGAATTTCGGTCTAGTTTGGAAATGTATTCCAGAAGTTTCAAATTTAATGATGGAAGGGTGTGAATGAAGGGAATAATAACGGTATATCGTTATATCTTCACTATTTTCATGAGTTCCCAAAAGCGATCCCGATTCTCGCCCTATAAACTTCCCTTGAAAGTGTTTACAAGTGTTTATGTTTATAAGTGGGATCATATAAAACAGCGCGTATGGACGTCGCTCTAATGCAATGTATTGCTACCAAACATGTTTCAAAATGCTCCTGGATGAAGCTTTCCAACCTTGTGTCTGCACTTCAATGAGTGGCATATTTCGCCTAGTTCAAATGTACCTATTAATGTGATTAGTATGAAAGAACTGAGGATTTGTCTACAGAGAGCCACACAATCACCCTAATTCAATCAATTATCAGACAATTCATAGTATTATAGATCCATTAATTAGTTGTTAAGTTATTAAAGGTATTAATTATCTGTGAAATGTTTCAGGGTCATCGGGAAAGCCCGTGGAGTATGATGGCTTCGAATACCACCCATGAAGCTCTGCCTGCTTCTCCACCCGGAGATGTAACAGTTATGAACTTGGAAAACCATCCAGGCACTGTGAGCCTCTCGTGGCAACCCCCCAAAATCCCAAATGGCCTAATTACAGGTTAGTAGCTCGTAGTAATATATTCCGCTTGCTCAGTAAACTATGATCTTGCTGCCTTAACGGGATTTGATCCAACAAACAACTGCAATCAAGTTGGACTGACGTTGACAGACGAAGCCTTTTAAAGTGCAGTTCAGAATTTGTTGACAATGTAACGGCACAGCTGGAACAGATTTTCATCAACAGTTTAGAATAATGTGTGGTAGTACAAAAGCCAAAGAGAAACGGGAATTCATCATGCAAATAATATATATTATTTTAAAATGATAAGGTTATGTCATAGGTTTCAAAACAGTGTGGTTTTCAATCCAACAGCAACCACTCGCTCTCCTCAGAGCAGTCCATTTATGATTAACTGCAGCAGAACCGATTTTTTTGTTGGTACGGACTACGTGTCAGCAAAAGCTGTCAGACATTGAAGCGTGGTGGAACAGCAGTTTACAACCAATGAGCAGGCGCTTGGTTTCTGTCGACCACCTTTTGGTGGAACAAACCTACTGTAATATGTTGAAGTTACTCATGTTGATTGATTACTTTTCAGGATACATCATATCGTACACTACTGATTTGCAATCGAAAGACGGCGATTGGATCACAGAGTCCGTACCAGGTGATAAGATGGTCCTGACTGTCAAAGGTTTGAGCCTGGGAACAACTTACTATTTTCACGTGAAAGCCAAGAATAGGAGAGGCTACTCGACCAGCTCCCCAGTTGTATCTGTGACGACACCTGCTACAGGTTTTGGAGGAATAGCTGACATTGGAAATGCAAAGGGTAATTGCCTTTATTACTACAACCTTTGTAGTCAACCAGAATATAGCGATAAATTGTGGATCTTCCCTGGAATGGAGGCAAAAAAACGTGGGAACACGCCTACAGTAGGAAAGAGTGAAAATCAAAATACAAACATTTTAACTTTATGGAATCTGAGATTTCCAAGGTCTATCGAAATAACGTGAATCAAATTACATTTAAACCTTGGAAGTCGGCAGAAAACTTCATTTGGCCCCTCCTTAGAAAAACTGGATCTGGTAGAACCTTAAAAATCTGCTCGCTCTTAATTTGATAAACACCTTCCTGTTGAAGCCAAATGAAAAAATCTTTATTTTTTCTAGTAAATTTTACGGTGGATTGATCAGAGGGCGGTGGTTCTTTTATATCCACAGAACTTCGTGGCATCTGAAAAAGATTGATTTACTGATAGTAATAACAAAATTGACTAAGTTGGTTTAATTTTATACTCCTAATCTTGATTTGTACATTGTTTCAGACATTGTACACAGGGCTGGCACCTGTTATTGTACCTTTATTTGTACCCTGCGTACAAAAATGTATCGAAAATTGAAAAGTTGCGTATCTCCTATAATTGTTGATTAAATCCTATAAAATGATTCAGGATATATTAAAGAGATGTTAAACATAGAGTAGTACCATCGAAACATGAAAATTGGTTTATTATTCAATAATAAACCATTGTAATCGCTCTTGAAAAAACAAATTCTAACCCCCCCCCCCCCCTGAAAATTTCATGGTTTACGTTTCAAAGGGGGTAGAATCCGAACCTGCAATAAAAAATTTTCCGTCTGTCCGCCGTACGCACGATTTCTCCCAAACGGCTGAAGCAAAAAAGCTGCAATTTTCAGGAAAAATCCATGTTGGTCCGGCGACGCCCCAATTCTTGAGCCAGCTCTATCACTTAATTTAAAGTGCCCTTTAAGGGTTGTCAAAGTTTTCGTAAAATCCCTAAAAACCTCAAAAAAAGTCAAGGCTGCCTAAATTTGGACTCTTTTTGAAGGACTTTCCACGAGGAATCAAATGAGCCCCTCCCCAGGTCCGTAGGTCAAACCATCCCCGATGTATGGCCCGATTTATGGTGCCAACATTTCCGTTATTTTGGTTTATTATTGTTTTTGTTTTGATAGCAGTAACCTAGTGACGTAGTGATGTGGTAATGTGGATACTGGAGTAAACTCCTAAAAGGCTTTGTAGGCGATACACGGGTTGAAGCATTCTGATTACCATAAAAAAAACGCTGCAAATTCTTTCACTGGGGTTTATTATTCATTTGGCTTGCGTTCATGATTTGAATTTCTACTAAGCTTTGAAGTGTGCGTGTTTCAAAAGTGATAGAGCGATTATTGAATTTCAGGAGGCACACAAATATGATCAACTGATCAATCCAAATAGGTATTTTGGTTGAGAACAGATTTACGTGCTCTATGCATATCTCCTGAAATTCAATAACCGCTCTATCACCTGTGAAACACGGACGCTCCAAAGCTTAGTAGAAATTCAAATCATGAACGCAAGCCAATTGAATAATAAACCCCAATGAAAGAATTTGCAGCGTTTTTTTTTTACTTACCTTGTTCACTTCCAGCTCAAAAACACTCGCGAACGAAAACTTCGAGAACACCTCACAAAAACTTTAGACAGCTCTCACGGGTTTATCACTTTTATCATGCACACTTTTACTATGTGCAGCATGTTAGATACATGACTGTTATGATTTTTTCTTCTGCTTCAAATTTTGATCGGCCCTGGGTACACCTGGTTACCCTATAGTCCCAAAGTTTACATTTCACTACCTCCCGCGTTGGCCAGTTCTATGTGCTCCAATGAAATTAAGTAAAAAATGGTATATTAAAATATTAATTGCAATTTTTCGCTGTTTTTTTATTGAAATCAAATGAGAAATTTACAATTTTCAGGAAAGGGTGGTCTCAGTTCTACGACAATAATGTACATTGCAATTGTTGCATCATCTGTGATCATAACGGCAGTGGCGATTGGTTTAGTGTTGGTGTGCTGTCGGCGCACACCTGAAACCTCACCTGAGCGGAGTAAAGTCGGGTAAGATATTTACTATTCGCACTTACCTTCATTCTTATAAAACTGTTTCCCGAATTTCTCAGTTGACTGCAGACATAAACGGTTTGTGGTGATGTTGATGAAAATAACTGGTTATGGTTATCATCGAAATTGGCGCACGTTTAAATTTGTTTGCCGGTTTTACCCATTCTTTGCATTTATTTCACAGTTATGCCAAAGCCAAGGCGGGAGTTTCGAGTCTCAAACCTCCCGATTTGTGGATTCACCACGACCAAATGGAACTGAAGAATCTCGATAAAAATCAGGAACACCGAATATCCACTGGCACCATTCCCAGAAGCACTCTTGGTGGAGGTAGGTATTATAGAAGCACACCGTTTCCCGTATACCCTTTTCTTGCGTATCTGGATCTTTATCGTAGGATAGCATTGTCTTCAAACCAGTTTATGTATGATTACGAAAATTGTATTGATAATAATCAAAGTTATCATGCTGTAACTACATTAAATCGAAGCACTTCTTTTATTTTACTCTGTGATTGGTCAAAGTTATTGATTATAAAGATACTAGAGAAAACCCCGTACTTCATACGAAATATAAAATTCCTGTCCAAGGATTCTCTAGTTGACTGGATTTTTCGCCGCTAATAAAGTGGTTGTCACCAGCCGTGAATAACAAAAGTTCGAAAACGAAATAAATTGTTGATGAAGCAGAAAGTAATTGTTCATGAAGTAGAAAGCTGTTTTAGAGGTTCTGAACTACGCCTTGTGCGCAAATAAAAAAGTTTGTTTATCATTTGCCCTGTTAACAATCAGTTCACTTGTCGTGAAAGTTGTCCATCTTCCTTTGGAACATTTTTTCCATGTGAACTCTCCACCTGCCCCCAACATGATGATAAGTTTTACCATCAAGGATTTATAGAAGAAACTGTTTTTCAGCAGGATTCTGTTTGTGAAAAGAGGCTTCAGTGCCTTTTCCTGTGTGCAGTTCTCAATGATATTTTATCAAGATGGCTTCGATGTATGTCATGGATTGAACTTTATGCCAAGGTTCTGTTGATCCCTGATTCAGAATTTACACAGATGTAAGTAAATACCGTTATTTAATGGTGATGTATTCAGTTCCTGTTTTTCAACCATCTCTTACTTTAGAATGACCTTTCAGGTATGTCTCATTATCTTCGCCATTCAGTTGTTGTGTGAGGTCAGATGGTATGACCCGTCAGCCTGCTCTCTGTGTTTCAAAGATATTTAATTAGAAATAAACGAACTTGTGAAGTTTATTTATAAGTGTATATCTGGTGTGGCACTTGAGAACGTTTCACATGTGGTATTTCTTGAAAATAAACATTTAAAATCGAAGGTGGGGGGAAAAACAGGTGGCACAGCGTCCACCAGAGCGCAGGCCCACTTCACTGGCCATGGCCATCCTGAATCTTTGCAACGTCGCTTGCTTTATTGGCTATAACTTGCAAGGTCTCATTAGCTTCCTGGACATTTCGTTATTGTGTGAGGTATGCTCAATTGTCAATGAGTTATCAACCCATCACCTATGTTGTGTTTTCAAAGTTTGATTAATCCTGATATCCTCCGTCAAATTGAGTACCTTCTGTCTAGTACAGCTTGTCTCGATAATCCAACAGTTAATGGACCGAGAAGTGTCGGATTGCCAAAATGTCGGATTATAAAAATGTCATATTATCAAAGATGTTTTATTCTTAATGCGTTTGAACACAATGAAGTTTAAAAAAAAATGAAGAAACAGTAAAGGTACTTGTAATTTATTAATACCAGGATAGAAAATGACCATTGTTTTTAAAAAAGAAATAAATTGTTGATGAAAAAACGTCATGATAAAAACGGATGGTTATTCTGCTGGCTCAATCGATTTGCACTTTAACAATGTTATTTTACTTTCGAGTTCTCAACTTCTTCCATCTTGGAACATTTTTTGATTATCGTCAAGGGAGACCCAATAGCTGTACTAATTCGGATCTTAGGAAATTTCAGTCCATCATTATCTATATACAGTTCAATCTGTGAATCAAAGCTTGAACGTTAGCGCATTTTTGGTATTTATTAGTGAATTGAGATTCTTACTTGAATATCACTTGCTTGAAACAATTTTCTGTTTATCATTTATACAGTTTCAGGAAGCAAGACAACCTAAACCTCATGCCTTCATGCAATAGCAATTAGCTATACTACGAGATGCGGTAAAGTTAATGTCATAGAATTGAGGACACAAATAATACATGTCCAGAAACAATGACCAAATGGCAGTTCCATAATAGATTTTGTTGAAGATAATATTGGAAGCTCTCTAGAAATCCTACTTTTCCACAGTTGCATCAACAATGAATGCTTTTTTTTCAAAGAATAATTACACACCTAAATGATTTTTGAAATCCGACTGAATTGTCATGGTGTGATCGACAGATTTCAGCAACTTAGAGGTCCAACATAAGTGGGATAAGTTCACATTCATTATTATGAATGCCGATTTGAATGGGAAGTTCGTCTCCAAAATAACCGCCATACCGCTATCTTGCGGCATGACCGTCAACATTATATTCGTCATCCGTCAGGGAAACCCGGTAAATTACAGTCATCTACCAGTTGTTTTTCATGCGGATTTTCATAAAAATATCTACTTATTAAATATAATTGACATGATGAGTATACTTCGACCTGTATGTTCAGAAGAAAAGGATGATATTCACTTCAGTTCTTCGAGATGGGTGTTCCAAACCGTGAATTTGTTCCAAGACCTTTTCGGATTCTTACAAAATTGATTGTTAATCAAATTGATGATAATTTTGGATAGTTTGGAGCGGTAGGAGCGCTAAAATAGTTAATTTCAATGTCAGCAGAAATAGCGAGTTTGAAACTGGTAGGGTGCAGCGATCCAGATCAGGGGCCAATCACCTCCCACATCACCTCTGAGGGAGACCAGACGATTAGGAAACATTTGTCTCAGTTTGGTCTTTGAAACCCTTGCAGTGTCAGCTGTTGCCCCATCCTGCTGGAACCAAATGTCCCCCAAATTGGAAAAACATAGGTGGCACAGCCTCCACCACTGGCCACGGCCATCCTGACTCTTTGCTACGTCAATTGCTTTATTGGCTATAACTTGCAAGGTCTCATTAGCTTCCTGGACATTTCGTTCATGTGTGAGGTATGCTCAATCATCGATGAGTTATCGACCCATCACCTATTCCCCATGTTTTCAAAGAAATTTAATTGGCTCGTACATCCTCATATCCTCCGTCAAATTGCATACTTTCTGTCTAGTACTCAATTCGGATTCAGGAAATTTCACTGGTGCCCTTGGCAGCTTCATCTGCAACCTGTGAACCTCATTGTTTCCTCTCTTCTGCTCTAGGTGACTCTCCGCCGCCAGTCGATGGAACTGGCACTCTGGAAAAGACTCGCCACCTCGGCCCTGACCATCACCACCGCGACTACGCAACGTCCTATGTCGGTGAGAAACTCTACATGTCATAGCACTCCTTAGTTAGAATCCTAGTTGAATGACCCAATACATAGTTTACTCGTCTCAATTTCATGAGTCTGAGCACACTGAATGAAATGGTAAGCTTAACCGCACATACAATTTTGTAACCTCACCTACTGTTCTGTTTTGTTTCGTTCATCATTTACTTTTTGTTTCGTCATTGAATGCCTGACCTTTTTTTTACTACAACCTCTTTTTAAAATTCACGGTACTCAGGTTCTCAATGCCAGCCCCTGTTGATGCCTCAAGAACGGACCTCGACATTGCGCAGAGGGAGTAAACAAAAACCCATTACCTTGCCAATTGATAGCCATTTTAGAGAACGTAAGTTTCAGTGGTGTTTTTAATTTATTTTGTTTTGTTGTATATATATAAATATGTTTACATGTCAGCATGCTTAGTTTTTGTATTTTGTTTGCATTTGTTTTGTAAATTGTACCTTTGCGAGGGTAATGGTGTGGCACCATATGTTAGCATATCTCTATGGTGACCCAGATATGGGAAGAGTAATGCGTGTTTACAAGAGGGCAGGGGGTTGGGAGTTTAATGCTGGTTTTACAAGACTAGTGGCAGTTGAAAATTCGTAGTTCTTTTTGAGATCCCCAATCATGTAGGCTTTTATTGATTTGTCAAGATCCTTCGAGCCTACCATGCGGCCAAAACTGATTTAAAACTAACCATGTTTTTTATCGGTTCAATTTATTTGTGCAATTAATACAACGGTATTTAACATCAATTTTACAACTCCGCTGCCCATTGTAATGGCAATCGATCCATGCTGTTGGATAAAATGTCATCTTTCTTCCTAATAATCTGTTGACTAAATTATAAAGAGCTGCAATGTGATGAATGTGACTTGGGCTTGCAAAACTGCAAAGTTTTGAGATTTTGCTATTGAGATTTTCGCGAGAACTAACTATAACAGCTAGTGAATGGTATGGCCAGATATTATGGCAGTCAATGAGATGGTTATTATATTTTCTGAATATTAAGAAACGAGACACTTGTAAAACTGCAAAGTTTTGAGAGAATTTTCACCTTTGAGAACTTTCCATAAACTTTCACTACTGAAAAGGAGTTTTCCAAACCGAATTGACAATTCAAGAGAATTTTAATAAAACATTTCATGAGACTAATTTTTGGACAATGATCTTTATTGAAATTGTTGTCATTTGGAGATTTCATTTGACAATTGTTTTTTGACTCAAGTTAATACAGGACAGTGTAATTTATTATTATTATAATTATTATAGACTCGAAGCATTTTTGAGTGCGCAGCTTTTTGGGCCTTACGCTTTATTTGGAAGATCGAAAAACCGTTCAATGCGGTCACCTTCTTAGTGGTTTTAGAGAAAAAAGTATCATAATTATCAATTATTTGCCTAAAGTTTGCCGTCTTGAATATTAGAGAGTTTTTTGGTGCTTACGGTTGATGTCAGCTTCGACCGTCTTCTTAGTGCAAGCGATTTTAGAGCAAAACCACATAAATGTTGTCGATGGAATCGGAAGTAGGCATTAGGGAGTTCCTAGGAGATTCGGACACCGTGGTATCGTATCTAGTCGGTGGTGGTATCTAGGGCGAGCACAGCTCTGGTTAGCATAAATGGCGGAGTTACCACCAACTCAGCTGAACTAGTGGTATCTCTGATCCGTATCTAAGAGTCACGTACATTTTGCTTTCACGTCACCATAGAAAACGAGCAGTCTTCTTGATGTTTTACAAGATCACTCGGATCACTCGTTCTTTCGTTTTTTTTAATGAAAAATGCTGGGGGTGGAAGACTTTTTTGAATATTATGTTAACGGCCTTAAAAATGTACGAGTGGCCCCACGGAAATATGGGAAATAAAACCAATAGCACCAACTCGAGACTTTTTTCATGCGTATAATTTATTGCTCTAAAATGAACACTGTCAAAACATGTAAATAGACAATCACAGTCACATGACTCTCGACCCAAGTAGGTACGTACTTCTCAGTTATTCGATCTGGGCTGTTACTTATACGAAACGATTTGGACATAGGGTAACCGTTTACCAACATCATATCTCGATTTCCACGCGAACTTTTCGTTAACAAGGCTACTTCGGGTTCCATCTCCGCTCGGATTTCTTCCAGTCTCTGGGTTCAACAGGCCTGTGGGCCTTCGCTCGAGCGGGGCCGCTCGTACCATTTCTAATCTGTGACCAGGCGGGGCCGCTCGTACATGCCACATCCAAAACATCGCCTTCCCTCCCTACGGGGACGCTCGTACAAGTACCCGCCTGGGCTGTATGTGAGATTTTCCCTGGACGACATGAGCGAGGATGACGTACTATTTTCATTCCGATTTAATAGAGAACATGTACATTTACTCCAGAAAAACAGCGGATGTACCGGCGGGTGGATGCGAAGCGGTTTACAACTAGGTTACCCCGATGGCGGGTTACTTTGCAATAAGGACGGAGTAGATACGTTCGTTTGGATCGCATCGGTGGTATCGTAACTTCCGTAAAGATACCACCGTCGTATTGGCGGCGCATGCGCTGTCGCTCGTTCGTATCGCGTTACGGATTCGTATTGGTGTTGGCGGATCTCTATTTACTTTCGCAGACGTGGACGGCAAACACTACTCCATTGAGATGTGGGACACGCACTGGTCACAACACTGAGAAAAAGGGACAGATGTGCTCCTACAATTGTGTTAGAAAACATGAAGCTAAAAACATGTCCCTTTGCAAATTCGTAGAAATTGGAAGGACAGTTCAAAAATCATGACTAACGAAGAAGTTGGTTAGTTCTCCTGGCGAAGGCTAGTTATCCAAATCATTTTTGAACAAAGAAGCGAGTTCCCCTCATTTTTGGTTTACCAGGCAAGCTGGAAGTCCGCCGTTCCTTGAAAACACTTGGAAACGAACTGAAGTCTGAGGCATTTGTCGTAAATCCTCTTCTCTTATAGCCACATGTGTAGATAGCTTAGGCCGCTTCCAGCCTTGAGCGCAATGCTTCTGACAGCTATGCTGATTCAGTATTGGATCAAGATATTTTTGTTCATTCCGTTCTCAGATTCTGATATCCAAGTTATAATTACTCGGGAATACCAATTTAAATTACCTGTAGACTCATTTTGGCTTATTATAAACCATTGTAATCGCTCTTGAAGAAAAAAAAAAAAAAAAAAAAAAAAAAAAAAAACCCCCCCCCCCCCCCTGAAAATTTTATAGTTTACGTTTCAAAGGGTGTAGAATCCGAATCTGCAATAAAATTTTTCCATCCGTCCGCCATACGCCGTACGCACGATTTCTCCCAAACGGCTGGAGCAAAAAATCTGAAATTTTCAGAAAAAATCCATGTTGGTCCGGCAACGCCCCAATTCTTGAGCCAGCTCTCCCACTCAATTTAAAATCCCATTTAAGGGTTGTCAAAGTTTTGTAAAATCCCTAAAAACCTCAAAAAAAGTCAAGGCGGCCTAAATTTGTACTCTTTTTGAAGAACACTCCACGAGGAATCGAATGAGCCCCTCCCCAGGTCCGTAGGTCAAACCATTCCCGATCTATGGCCCGATTTATGGTGCCAGCATTCGCGTTATTTTGGTTTATTATTGTTTTTGTGTTGATATCAGTAACCTAGTGACGTAGTGATGTAGTAATGTGGATACTGGAGTGAACTCCTAAAAGGCTTTGTAGCCGATACACGGGTTGAAGCATTCTGATAACCATAAAAAACGCTGCAAATTCTCCAATTTTTGGGGTTTATTATTCAATTGGCTTGCGTTCATAATTTGAATTTATACTAAGCTTTGGAGTGTGCATGTTTCACAGGTGATAGAGCGATTATTGAATTTCAGGAGATATGCATAGAGCACGTAAATCTGTTCTCAACCTAAACACCTATTCGGATTGATCAGTTGATCATATTTGTGTGCCTCCTGAAATTCAATAATCGCTCTATCACCTGTGAAACACACTCCAAAGCTTAGTAGAAATTCAAATCATGAACGCAAGCCAATTGAATAATAAACCCCAGTGAAAGAATTTGCAGCGTTTTGCTTTCTTTTCTCAAGTGGTTATTCGGAGTCCTAAACTACACCTGTTTCACTAGATGAACAGATTTGTTTTCTTTGTTGCCCTTGAGAATCTGGAGTATTGGGTGTATTCAAAACACCCAATTTTGCACAGTACCACTCAAAATGACCATATAATACATTTTATCATGATACGTTTTCGGATGTCCGATGCTGTAAATGAAAAATTACAGAGTTTCGATATTGAAAAGATCAGCAAATATAGTGAGATGTAGTTAAGTCATATTCTGCAGTCCACAATGCTATAGAGCGTCTTCCCTGGGGCATTGAAGGTTTGATTATTTTACCTTTGAGATTGTTACTTAATTTATCATCTGTCTCACGGTAAATTTAGCATCTCATCTTGGCAACTTCTTGATTCTTCAAATGTTTTTATTGTGTGGTATAAAGTTGGTTATTATAATTGAATTATGCTATTAGTCCTCCAGCTTTTGTCGTTAATGCTTGCTATCACTCGGCTTTCGGTATTGTTTGTCAGTTGGGGCAGATATCTGCTTTCCTCTAACAATTCTTGGACTCGGGAATTTCTGAAATGAAAACGTACTTTTTCCAAATTGTCAAGCCATGGTTACAGGAAATCTGGTATCTTTGCACAACTAATATCATTCTGTTAAATAATGGTTAAGCCTTAGTTTCTATCTCTTAATTTTCGCTTCGACCATCTTGCATTACAATTTTACGGGTAGTAGTTGAGTTATTATTGATTGTTCACTGCAGTATAGTAGTGCAGTTGTAAGTATTTCTCTTTTCCTTGATTTCTTATTGTTGAAATATTGATTTGAATGATGGTGTTTTTGAAGATACATGCAGTTTCAGAATGTTGTTGTTTCGAGTGGGGCATCTCGCACTAAAATAGAGGCAAAGATGTTGCTATGGATAAAAGTAAATTACATTTTACTATAAAATTCAAACTAAATGAGTGACTTCGAGATAAAAATCAGTGTTTTTAGCATGATAACACAATAATGGAATAGTATACTTATCGGTGGATTGATATTTTGTTTCTTTACTACAGTCTGGCTCGTATAATTTTGCCCTCTGGCCCTGCATTCTGGTGGGGAATATGGTACCCATATTCCTAACCGATGAACCCAACACAGTTCTAATGAAAAACACCACCTTCGTGTTCACAAAATGTAATGCGTTACACAAGGTATTCGTTGTACCTATTTTTACTTACTTATCTACCGCACTTCATATAGACCTCCCTTTTTTCTTTCCATCGTAAAAAAACTAAAATGATACCGACATAATACCAATAGGTTCGATTCTGTGCGTAAAAATTTGAAAAGATTTGTAGGTAAGGTATACAAGTCCAAAATGGAAGCAAGAGACAATTTATGGGCAAAACAGCAACGAGTTAGCAATGAATTATACTTAATTAAGTACTCAATCAGAAAAATCTGACTCCTTGGAACTACGCCAACTGTTGCCCAACTTTGCACAAAATGGTATTCCACAATGCCATCACCACAACTCATTCGGTTGGGAAAGATTCCGTAAGGTAAATGTAGCTACACTTGATAACTCCGCCATTCGTCAGAGCTGCACAAAGTGTATTAACTGAAGGGCGCAATTTCTGAACACAGTAAAATTCACGTACCTTGTTTCATACAGCAGAAAAATCATCAGCAGCGATAACCTTCTTGTGCCGTTGGCTCAATGAACAAACATCTCCCGTGATCTGATGAAGTTTGCCATTCAACTTCCTTTACAGTATTTCCGACTGTTCTGACCTAGACACTTTGCTTGTCATACTTCAACCTTATGCTTCGCAATCTCCTTTTTTATCCCCCTTGGGAAAAACTCATACATGTTCTACACGATTTCTCACACCTGACTCTACCAAAAGCAGATTTCTGGCTGCTTGCTGAAGATGGAGGTTGCTCGCCCATTGCAAGATTTTGCTAGATATTTACGGGTGTGGGGGATTGTGTTGCTACACACAATCAGTTGCATTGGAACTGTGCAAACACTAATATAGAGCAGAAAAACTGCGGATAATTGCATCAAAATGGAACAAAATGTTGCCATGGCTGCCTACTTAATGGATTAGAATTCTTTACATCACCTTCAACAAGTTCAGGTTGCCAGGTCCTCAGCTTCACCCAGTCTCATGTAGAGTGTAGGGTTGAGGGCAATATTCGAAGAGCCACGCTACTGATAATGTAGATTCAGAAGAATGTTGGTTCTTCGGTAAACTGATGATCTGCAAAATCTTTGAGTTTTGTAGTCAGAACTACTATTGTGTACCAATTATGTCCACTGTCTCCCACAATGGCTTATTTGAAGGTATTAATTCATTTGTTCCATTTAACCTAACCTTTCTTGTTAATAAAATGTTGATGTGTTATGTTGTAGCCGTAGCGACTGCCACACCTGTTGGAGGGAGTATGGGAACTACGCAGGTGAGCGTGTCTGCTGGGCCCCCGAGTCTTGTGGCTGGCGGCAGCATTTTGGCGCCATCTGTCGGACCTGCGGATACTCGCCCGTTGTATCCTCGACCGCAATATTCAATGTCACGGGTCCACGTCACTGTCGATTCCAGTGGTAGGTTCATAATATTTCAGAAAAATAGAAAGTTTGTAGAAAAAAACGTAGTCTATTTCCTCAAAATTAAAGAGTTATACACGTTAAATCGATATTGAGTCATCATCAGTTACAAAACAATAACGGAATATACATTCGAGAAAACAGTGGTTATTTAGTGACCGGTGAAAGGGAGCTTCTATCCCATTGGTCAAGAGGTGTGAGGAAACATCCAATCTTGTGGTTTGTGAGTGAAAGAAGGAACAATTCTATTGGTCGGGAAGGTGAAAGGGGAATTGAACAATACTGATGGGTGAAAATGGTGGGTGGGGAGAGGCGTTTTTGCTTTATTATTTATTGCAAACGGTTTTTATAATCCCTTCAAATTTTGTGCTTTGTAATGTCAGTTTAAAAAAATTAAAGGCCAGAGTGTCTTTTATCTGAGTTTGTTTTGGTATAATTTCATTCAATTAATGTGCGTCAGAACAAATAAATGATTTTGTTCTTTGGCCCAAACAAATGTTTGTAGAAAAATTCTAATTTACAAGAAGAAAAAATTATGATCTCGATATCATTAACAGCTTCTGAGAAATCGGGTCTTTCCTGAGATAGTAGTTAACACTAACTTACGAACGCCCTTATTGGATCTATCGTGACATTATCCCCATCCAGATAGTAAACTCTTTAATCATGAAAAGATGGAAGTTTGTGGGCTTTTCTGTAGCAATATTGGAGGGCATTAAGACACCCTCTTAAAGTGCCCAAATAGATGCAATAGCAGGACATTCACAGAGGATATGTTCTGCAGTTTCTGCCCTTTGCAGCAGAGATAACATTTACCGTTCTGACCGTCTGTACTGATAGTGAAAAGTTGATATGTCGAAGGATAATTGCCCAGTGAGGAGACATCCTAGTTCCCGAACGTCGTTCCCTCTTCTTGAAGGTGGCAGCGGTTGATTACCCTGGCCAGAAGGGTAAGCCTGGAAGCTGAAGGGTATTCACTCTTCTGGTAGATTCATCTCTCAGGATAGTGCCAGATGGTGAGTTATATGGCTTGCCAATAACTGGGGTAACAACCCGCTTTGTTGTTCGGATAAGCTAGAACTCCTGGCTACACCTGTAGTGCTTTTAGATGCAGGGCCCCTGACTGAGGGTGTAAAAGTCTCCCACGGTATTTTACCAGGGATTTTCCTCCTTCCGTTAGCTGAGTGTGCTGGGACACTCCCTTATAAATCAACGTTGAGATTCACGAATCCCAGGGGGGAACAAGATTCATTGTGCTTCCGCCACATTGCCAGCAGAGGACTTGCACATTTCTTTGGGATGGTGGGAAACTTGGCTTGCCTCAGCCCAGCAGTATTCTATCAATAAATTAACCGTATTTCGTCCTCTTATTTCTTGACCCATGAGTTATGAAACTTCCTGATTCCAAGCTGGGATTCAGGCCCAATCAGGCAAGACTCAAACCCATGTTCTGCAAGTTGGTCAGCTTCTTTCTTATCCTTTAACCCTTCATGTCTCGATAACCTTTTCAACGTTAATTTGTTGCGTGGGGCCACAGCCTTAAGGGAACCGAGGAAACTCCTGGCCAGCTCTGAGGTGATTTAGAAATCAGAGATTGCCTTTAGTATTGCCTGGCTGACTGGCACTATGTAGATTCTTCAAGCTTTTGAAAAGGGTTTTATGGCATGGGGCATGCGAAATGTGTTTATAACGGCTCAAAAAGTGTGACAAAACAACTGGTAAAACCGTACCTCTCAAATAGGGATTACATTTCTTAATATCAAGCCTTGATTAATTTTTCTTTGTTTTTGATTTGATGCGTTACACATATAAAACCATATTTTAGCTCACACAACCTATCTCCTGCTACAGCCATTACCCGTCAAATTGGGAATTATAATAGAGACTTTTTGGTGCGGTTCACGCAACGACGTTGACGGTACCGTCTGGAGAAAAATGCAGACTGCGCATGCGTGACGTCCCGTCCGTCATGACGAACCGTCTGAAATCGGTTCTCCTATACGTCTTCCCTTGACAAGTTGGCAGTAACATAACCTTCCATATTTATAACCCATTTTACCTATTTCTCATATTCCGTTTTCAGCATTGTACAAGTTTTTTTGCACGCGGTAGCAATAACAAACGTCCGTGTTGTTTGTCAACAATCCACAAAATACAACTTCAACTCAATAACACAAACTTCAATCCACAATAACGACAGTATACAACTTCCAATGAATGTTGACGTCACGTTAAACGTGACTTCAACAGCCGGTAGCCTTGATGCTATTCGTCATGGAAATGTTAGCATCCAACTGCTCGCCTCAACTCGTCGACCACGGTTTCCTAGTCGTCGTCCACCAAAAAGTCTCTATTTTCAACAATTGAATACGTCTTTATTGTTATTACGTCAATTCGAAGACAGGCCGTGAAAGCGATCTGTTGGAATTGATGCATAAACAGACAAGGAATAGCCCAAGGATGAGAGATGGTCGCTAAATTATGATATTTTATTTGCGTGAAACATCATTTGTTCAATGTTAAAACCAGTTCCTACTTCGTGGTGACTGTTGTCAAGTTATGTTTCTAAATATGAGATCACGAATATACACGTTTTTCTACGGTTTTTAGCTGTAGAAGATCCCTACGGCGCTCAACCTTCAGCAGCCTCGACTGGCTATGAGTGTGTCCAGCCTCCAACCTCAACACCATCCTACGGGTTCGTATTTGGATAATATTCTTCAGTTTATACTGCAAAATTGATCAGTTCCTGATGTTCAGATCCAGGAAAAATAATTTCCACTTCACTTTGTATAAATCCGTGTATTAATCTAAAAAAGCGATATAAGGGAAAAGCACCAATAGTGGACACTTCGGAAAAAAAGTTTTAGAATAAGGATTTGGGTTGAGCAGGGCACTTGAATCTTTTTGGATTAACTAAAGTAATAGCCTAACAAACGTGATGAACCAAAAGAAAACGTTAGGGCCAAAATGAAAAATAATAACTTGACATTAAAAATAACCAGTCTTGAGCAGGACGCTGTGCAAAATGCTAAGGAATAGAAAGTATGTTTTAAGCAATGTTCACATATAATATTCAAATATTTGTGCCCATTGGTTTGAATATATACTTCAGTAACTAAATTGACGATTTTCCAGTCGCCTAACTCCGTTAATATTGATAAAGTGGGCTTTTACAGCATGTCCACTTCTAGTACAACAAAAATGACGGATGCTCCGGTAGTGGACATCCCTGTTCACTACTGGTGCAACTTCCCTTTTCACGAAAGGATATTTTCTTAATTTTCTACTTGTTCATTTGTATTGGAACAAGCTCTCGGTACGATTTTCAAATGAATATAGTGTTGCGGATCAGAGGCGGACAGGGGTGTCCTCTACTAGTGCAAGAGATGTCCACAACTAGTCCATGAGCTGTCTTCTACTTATACATGAATTGTTCTCTACGGGTGCTCACTTCATTCTTCCAATTGAATGGAATTCTTTTTGTTTTACCACCGATTAGATATATACATGATTTTAAACGAGATTTTACGTCGTCTTGTTGATATCTACGACGTGTCCACTACTGGGTCATGAAGTGTCCACTACATCAACACTAGAAAATTTTAGCTGTCCACTACTGGTGTTTTCTGTTATTCCACAAAATTTGACTCTATTTCTTCAAACATTTATAAAATCGGTGTTTCCTTTGATTAAACTCAACTAAAAATGTCTGAAGAACGTGTAGACAGCCAAAAAAAAAAAAATTTGAGAGCTAAAAATTTATGAGGTAACACAAACAATCACACAAGATTTTCTTAACATGTCCACTACTGGTGCTTTCCCCTTAATACAAACTGTACAACAAGACGTTTTTCACAACTGATCTGTAAAATACGGTATAGGTATATGAAATGTTTCTTAACTGAACGCGGGGCTCGGAATGTTCTGGAAGGGTTCATGACCAGGGTTTTTAACGATTCGGGGTGGTTTGGACTAGCGGGTATCGGGATAGAAGGACAATAGCAGGATCAGTGAAGGGAAAGGATAAACCACCAACGTAAAATTCTCATGCTATTGAACCTGGCTTGCAAGGCATGCGTACAGTTAGCTAGAAAACTGAGTTAGAGTGTAGGCCTATAACGTACGAATGAACACCTGAAAATTGTTAAAGAAAAAGAAATCAGCAGGAAAATAGAAAATTGATGGAACTACATCGGTTTTGACGGCTTGTAGGACCTAATATTTCTGAACCTATTATATTCCTACTGTTGTAGGGATTGTTGTATTTCGTAGGGAAAATCCCAAGTGGTAGCAAATCTACTAATTTGACCGTGGGCTTTGATTATTATCACATTTCGTCACCCATTGTCTCTCAATCGATCTCCTTCCCTAAAGTGTACAGGCCACCTACCCTGTCCTGGTGTTTAAACAAAGCGACTAATTTCTCATCTTTCTGTACATCTAGGTCTGCAGAGGCAGCTAAAAGACTACAGGGCCATCCTCTGAAAAGCTTCAGCGTCCCGGCCCCTCCGCCGCAATCAGCGCCTACAACTCCCCAACAGAAACACATTGGTAACTCTCCGCACGATTTTCTTATAAGAGCGTTGAAGTATTCCACCCAAAGACAGATATTTCATTTGTTGTTGATTTTCAGTTGCTGTTCGGGCGCAAGCTTCTAGTCCATACAAAAAAGCAGCCAATACGTCGTACGCCGGTTCGTCAACTTCTCCTTTACCAATGAAGGCGAAAGTTGGAGCTCCGCAGGACGATCTCCCTAGAATTCAAGTAAGTGTACGTTTTATCTTTTGAGGTGATAATCTCCGGTGCAAGGCACTTCATCACCTGCTCCCGTATTAGCATTCCATTCGTACCACAAAAAAATGACGATGAACCCACAAAAATAGCTAAAGGGACTATAGAATGGATGGTTGTTCAACAAAACAATGATTAGGGCCAAAATCACCCAACACCAAAATTACTGATTGGTTACTAGGCAAAACAAGGGGACAGGTACTGAGTTGGTTACTACTGGGAGTACGAAAACCGTAGGGAAAATCACCCAACACCAAAATCTAGGCGAAAACCTAGGGAACTAAAAACTATGGTTGGCCTCAGGTTGTCCGAGCGAGCTGGGACGTCAGTCCTCTAGCTGTTTACTTTCAGTGGGAGGACTGATCGCCCCGATTTGAATCCGGCTGGCCCCAATGATTAGGGCCAAAATCCTATAAGGTGTTGTATGCCTGTCCTGTCGTTAGACAGTTCACCTCTGATCTCGATATCACGTGAATCCAAAACGCTCCCAACCCAGGGGCGTGAGGCAATGGGAAGCCACGAGCGAAATCGTCAGACCTAGTTCCAATCCTCTCTGGAGGATGGCTGGCGACGTCCGCAATACCACCGGGTAGACGAAAATCCAAGGTGAAATTCCTTGTTTACTTTACTTTACTTTCATCAAAACAAAATAAACATAAGAATGGATAGACGTGGTTTGTTCATGCTGATACAAATTAATTTGGATATTGATCTCCTTGTATAAATTGAAATCAAATAATGCTTTGTCTGCCTGTGAAACTCTACTACAAACATAACGAGGTAAAATTAATTGCACCCATAGCCCAGTTTGAGCAGTAAAGAACAAAATTAAGGGTACGGTATGAGGTAATTTATTGAGAATTCCAGGCTTTCTAGATAGGCACTTGAGGAAAACCATGTACCGTAAGCAGGAGGCTCTGCATTCAAATGGAGAAAGGGGGGGATTAAGGAATTGGGATAGATAGAGGATTTAATAACTGTGGTATGTGGTTTGCAAGGGAAAATACTGTAATTTGCTTGCTTATTTGGAAGATGCAGCATATGCTGATGCTGAGTGCGTCCTCAGCTACTATTCCAAGTAGACCAGAGGACCAGAGTAGGAGGAGTAGGCCAGATCTAAGCTTCCAGTATGGTGAATTTTATGCTAAGGTATGCTCTCAACAGTATGCCAACTTTAGCATAGAACTGGGATTACCGGTAGGAAGATGGATGAAGACCTACAGGATGATGGAAGACTTTTTTTTTCCGATAAGGGATGGGAGGAGCCCTTGGTCACTGAGACTGCTAGGATCTATTGTGACGCTGTCCCCATTTTAATTCATAACCTTTTTAATAACCTCTTCGTTCACAAAGTGTAGGAGGTTTTCAGGTGTTTCCAAGGCAATATCAGAGGGTCTTAGGGCACCCTTCCCGGAATGCCAGAATCTAGTTGATGCAACAGCAGGACAGTTACAAAGCATGTGTTCTGCTGTTTCCGCCTCTTTGCAGCAGAGCCGGCATTCTACTGTCCTGGCCTTACCAATTTTGTTTAGGTGATACCTTAGGGGGCAGTGGCCAGTAAGAAGACCCACAACTTTGCGAAGGTCTTTGCGCCTCAATGATAGAATGGCTTTTGCGCGTTTCCTTGAGACTGTAAGAAACCGCTTGGCTTGCCTCGGCTTAGGAGTGTTGTGCCAGTATTCTGTGCGTGTTTTGTCCTCCCATTTCTGAACCTGTTGAGTTATATAACTCTTGGTAACCCCTAGTTGGGGTTCAGGTCCAATTGGGTTGGACGGAACACTTAGTTTTCTCCTAGTCTTTAAAATGCTGATCAATCCACTCGGAGTATCCCTGGAGATATCTAACTAAAATGTAATAAAATATCATGGAATTGAGTTGCAAGAGCTTCGTTTTGCAAAATTTCAGTTTTGCACCTATTTTTCCAGTGTCTCTATTTCATGCTTACGAAATCCCTGCTCGTATTTCCATGGATTGTGTACAATGGACGAAGTGACGTAAGAGCCAGTTGAAGCCTTGGGGAAACCATATTACCATGGATCACATAACTTGTCTAATATTGTGGTATTAATTTACTACTTACCACGTACAGGGGTCTATGGTAATCTAAGCTAATGTAAGCTTTCTTGTATAGCTGAGAATATTGAAGACCTTTACTGGAGCAATTTCCCATCCCTTTTGCCGTGACGTTGTTGGGCTTCTCCTAACAGATATGCTGTACCTGAAGCCTTGGGGAAACCATATTACCATGGATCACATAACTTGTCTAATATTGTGGTATTAATTTACTACTTACCACGTACAGGGGTCTATGGTAATCTAAGCTAATGTAAGCTTTCTTGTATAGCTGAGAATATTGAAGACCTTTACAGGAGCAATTTCCCATCCCTTTTGCCGTGACGTTGTCCAGCTTCTCCTAACAGATATGCCGTACCGTGTGCTCCTTGTCAATTGTAGTTTTTGCTAGATAAATTGAATAAACTTTGTGGACAACATGGTCTCATTTTGTTTCTATTTGCTTCGTATGGTTCTTTTGCCTTCAGGCCTCCTACAGCACTGAAGAACTGAACCAGGAAATGGCCAATCTGGAAGGTCTAATGAAAGACCTCAACGCGATCACTGCCTCCGAATTTCAGTGCTAGTGGTAAAAGTAAAAATCACGAACATCACGTATTTTAGAATTCGTATAATTTGTACACAACTTTTTTACTTTTATATCTAGCGTAAAATATTGTATATATATATATACTTAAATATGATGATACATTATGTCAAAATGAAATCATGGAGAGACCATGGTTAGTTCCCCGGTTGCAAACACAACTTTCGACGAGTCAAATTCAAATAAGTTGATAATCAAAATGCTCAGATGGATTTTGGTTTTTCCTCGCGATACGATTTTTCTAAGAAACTCATGGTATTAAGATTCCGTCTAAAAAGAAATGAATCTTTCACTCAATTTATTGTGATAATTTTTCCTTTTTGTATTTAGGGTGTGTGCCATTTTTCGTACTTGTATTTATTTTCGCCTGCCCTCTCCCTCCACCTGGTATTAGAAGACTAGCGCATTGACTTTGTTCCTTATTACTTTATTTTTGTCTCTTGCTGTTTTGATAACCTTGTGTAATCGTTTATTAGGCTTATCGTATAATTATGTAAGATGAATGGGATCTCTTTATTCGATTAGAGTAAGTTTATTTATTTTTTATCGAATTATGTCCTGCCCCTTGGATACTTGCCATTCAATACGTATCGAGGGGCGAATGATGTTGTATTTCGTCGGTTTTTTTTTTCATTGTTTTGACCTTAGACATTCAAACTGCCTACTAACATCATGAATAAATTAAGATGGATTCTCACAAATTTGTCGTTTCTTGTTCATTTTATTTTCCATTCAACACTTACTCCGCCCTTCCGTGTTTCCTAAACCCTTTCGCCCTTATCACGAGTAGTAGATTATTTGTTATATACAAAATATAAAGGTTACAAGAAGAACGGTTGTGGAAGTTGAAGGGGAACAATTGAAAGTTGAAACACTTGGAAAATATGGTGTTTGGTATCCAAACAAAGAATCTCCTCCTCATCATCAGTATTTTCAAGAATATCTCGAAGTTCTTGGTCTGTGTACATACAACGCGGCATATTTTTGGTATAGGTACTTATTTGCAATTCATAAACTTATTAACACCAGTCAGAAGTAACAAATCAACTGATGAAATGTAAACAATCATCCTAAAACATCTTTCGAACACCCAAAGTGTCACTATCTGCAGGAGTGCTGGCAAAATTATGGGTTTTTGAGGCGCTGTCTTGGAGAAGTGCTGTCAATGTGTACCTCGATGCTGTATCTGAGTGATTGAACCCTTACAAGGTATTAGGAGGGCAGAATCTGACAAGAGCTCACCTGGGCCCCATTTTTGAGAAAATTGTGCAATATTTTCGGTTTTGAACGATTAGGAGGGCAGAATCTGACAAGAGCTCACCTGGCCCTCATTTTTGAGAAAATTGTGCAATATTTTCGGTTTTGAACGATTAGGAGGGCAGAATCTGACAAGAGCTCACCTGGCCCTCATTTTTGAGAAAATTGTGCAATATTTTCGGTTTTGAACGATTAGGAGGGCAGAATCTGACAAGAGCTCACCTGGCTCCCATTTTTGAGAAAATTGTGCAATATTTTCAGTTTTGAACGATTAGGAGGGCAGAATCTGACAAGAGCTCAACTGGTCCTCATTTTTGAACGATTAGGAGGGCAGAATCTGACAAGAGCTCACCTGGCCCCCATTTTTGAGAAAATTGTGCAATATTTTCGATTTTGAACGATTAGGAGGGCAGAATCTGACAAGAGCTCACCTGGCCCTCATTTTTGAGAAAATTGTGCAATATTTTCGGTTTTGAACGATTAGGAGGGCAGAATCTGACAAGAGCTCACCTGGCCCCATTTTTGAGAAAATTGTGCATTTTTGAGATTAGGAAAATCTGACAATATTTTCAGAGATTTTTTCGAACGATTAGGAGGGCAGAATCTGACAAGAGCTCACCTGGCTCCCATTTTTGAGAAAATTGTGCAATATTTTCAGTTTTGAACGATTAGGAGGGCAGAATCTGACAAGAGCTCACCTGGCCCCCATTTTTGAGAAAATTGTGCAATATTTTCGGTTTTGAACGATTAGGAGGGCAGAATCTGACAAGAGCTCACCTGGCCCTCATTTTTGAGAAAATTGTGCAATATTTTCGGTTTTGAACGATTAGGAGGGCATAATCTGACAAGAGCTCACCTGGCCGTCATTTCCAAGAAGTTGGGCAGTCGAGTCGGTTCAGACCATGTAATTGAACATATTGCAATGACGCAGAATCTGAATAAAAATTGAAATTTTGGACAAGAGCTCAAAAAAAATGTTTTCATTTGAACGATTAACAAATCTGACAAGAGCCAAGGTTTCAATATCGAATTTTTAATGAACATGAAACAAAGTGCAATATTTTTTTCAAAACTAGGTACCTGGCATGAAAATCTGAAAAGACTCAGAAAATACCTGGAAATCAGCAATTTTGAACGAATGAGGAGTAGTGAACTAGAAACAATTGTATTTTTGAACGAAACAATTAGGAGGGCAGAATCTGATGACAAGAGCTCGCCTGGCCCTTATTTTTAAGAAAAAATTGCAATATTTTCGGTTTTGAACGATTAAAGGGCAGATCTTTTGACAAGAAAACAATAATGGCCCTGTTTTTGTAGGAAAATATCAAATTTTCAAATAACATAGGACATTAGCTCGGTGGTATTTAACAGATCGCCATGCTGTGCTGCAAACGAAGAAATTGATGGCACGCCGTCTTCATTTTTCTCTGAAAGTGCAACCCTGAGATCATTCTCTTTTCGACGAATCATGACTCTAATACAAGACACCGTACCTATTCTTTCATCTATTCTCACATGCCACTAATAGGTAGTCATTGCTTCAATTGTCAGAAAACATAAACTTGTACCCACCATTTATGACCTATTCACTTTCTAAGCCTCATTAAGTAAGTTCCACTATGTACTGTCAGATTTATTCTATTTTATACAAGAGCTCACCTGGCCCTCATTTTTGAAAAATGAATATTTTCAGGACTGCGTGTGGATGGAATAATGAAAATATATTGTTAAAAACTCGAAACTATAATTGCTAAATCAAGTGCTGTGCTGGGTGTATTTTTGAAAGAGATTTACAGTTGTACCTATTTTACTGTAGTCGTCATTGTTTATATTATGGGCTTATCATACGTTTTTTAATTAAAAATCTGACAAGTTCACCTGGCCCTCATTTTTGAGAAAACATTTATTTACATTTATTTATTTTCATTTTTCATTTAATTACTTACTTGCAGTAATCTGACAATTTAGCTCAAATCTGGGTTCCATTTTGAAAAATGCAAAAGCAATATTTTGATTTTGTAACGATTAGGCAGGGCACAATTGACAATTGCTTAGGACCTGACAAGAGCTCACCTGGCCATTTTTGAGAAAATTGTGCAATATTTCCGATTTTGAACGATTAGGAGAGCAGAATCTGACAAGAGCTCACCTGGCCCCCATTTTTGAGAAAATTGTGCAATATTTTCGGTTTCGAACGATTAGGAGGGCAGAATCTGACAAGAGCTCACCTGGCCCCCATTTTTGAGAAAATTGTGCAATATTTTCGGTTTTGAACGATTAGGAGGGCAGAATCTGACAAGAGCTCACCTGGCCCCCATTTTTGAGAAAATTGTGCAATATTTTCGGTTTTGAACGATTAGGAGGGCAGAATCTGACAAGAGCTCACCTGGCCCCCATTTTTGAGAAAATTGTGCAATATTTTCGGTTTTGAACGATTAGGAGGGCAGAATCTGACAAGAGCTCACCTGGCCCCCATTTTTGAGAAAATTGTGCAATATTTTCGGTTTCGAACGATTAGGAGGGCAGAATCTGACAAGAGCTCACCTGGCCCCATTTTTGAGAAAATTGTGCAATATTTTCAGTTTTGAACGATTAGGAGGGCAGAATCTGACAAGAGCTCACCTGGCCCCCATTTTTGAGAAAATTGTGCAATATTTTCAGTTTTGAACGATTAGGAGGGCAGAATCTGACAAGAGCTCACCTGGCCCCAATTTTTGAGGAAATTGTGCAATATTTTCGGTTTTGAACGATTAGGAGGGCAGAATCTGACAAGAGCTCACCTGGCCCTCATTTTTGAGAAAATTGTGCAATATTTTCGGTTTTGAACGATTAGGAGGGCAGAATCTGACAAGAGCTCACCTGGCCCCCATTTTTGAGAAAATTGTGCAATATTTTCAGTTTTGAACGATTAGGAGGGCAGAATCTGACAAGAGCTCACCTGGCCCCCATTTTTGAGAAAATTGTGCAATATTTTCAATTTTGAACGATTAGGAGGGCAGAATCTGACAAGAGCTCACCTGGCCCTCATTTTTGAGAAAATTGTGCAATATTTTCGGTTTTGAACGATTAGGAGGGCAGAATCTGACAAGAGCTCACCTGGCCCTCATTTTTGAGAAAATTGTGCAATATTTTCGGTTTTGAACGATTAGGAGGGCAGAATCTGACAAGAGCTCACCTGGCCCTCATTTTTGAGAAAATTGTGCAATATTTTCGGTTTTGAACGATTAGGAGGGCAGAATCTGACAAGAGCTCACCTGGCCCTCATTTTTGAGAAAATTGTGCAATATTTTCGGTTTTGAACGATTAGGAGGGCAGAATCTGACAAGAGCTCACCTGGCCCTCATTTTTGAGAAAATTGTGCAATATTTTCGGTTTTGAACGATTAGGAGGGCAGAATCTGACAAGAGCTCACCTGGCCCTCATTTTTGAGAAAATTGTGCAATATTTTCGGTTTTGAACGATTAGGAGGGCAGAATCTGACAAGAGCTCACCTGGCCCCCATTTTTGAGAAAATTGTGCAATATTTTCGGTTTTGAACGATTAGGAGGGCAGAATCTGACAAGAGCTCACCTGGCCCTCATTTTTGAGAAAATTGTGCAATATTTTCGGTTTTGAACGATTAGGAGGGCAGAATCTGACAAGAGCTCACCTGGGCCCCATTTTTGAGAAAATTGTGCAATATTTTCAGTTTTGAACGATTAGGAGGGCAGAATCTGACAAGAGCTCACCTGGCTCCCATTTTTGAGAAAATTGTGCAATATTTTCGGTTTTGAACGATTAGGAGGGCAGAATCTGACAAGAGCTCACCTGGCCCTCATTTTTGAGAAAATTGTGCAATATTTTCAGTTTTGAACGATTAGGAGGGCAGAATCTGACAAGAGCTCACCTGGCCCCCATTTTTGAGAAAATTGTGCAATATTTTCGGTTTTGAACGATTAGGAGGGCAGAATCTGACAAGAGCTCACCTGGCCCTCATTTTTGAGAAAATTGTGCAATATTTTCGGTTTTGAACGATTAGGAGGGCAGAATCTGACAAGAGCTCACCTGGCCCTCATTTTTGAGAAAATTGTGCAATATTTTCAGTTTTGAACGATTAGGAGGGCAGAATCTGACAAGAGCTGCCCGGCCCTCATTTCCAAGGATGTTGGGCAGTCTAGTCAGTTCAGAACATGTGATTGAACATATTGCAATGATAGGTGATGTACTCAATAAAAATTGAAATGTTTAAAAAAAAAAAAAATGTATTTGTACATATAACAATGACTGCCAAGGTTTCAATTCATGAAAACAGGATGAAAAGGCTCAGAAAATACCTTCGAAATCAGCTCCGATTCGGTGGAATGAGGAGTAGTGTACTAGAAACGAATTGTATCAACTAAAACTAGGAAACATAATGTAAATAAATACAATATAAATTCACAAAGAGAAAATATTGGTAAGATCCCCTGGGAGCTGAGATCTTTCGACAAGAAAACAAATGTCGGTGTTTCCGGTAGGAACTATCAAATTTCGAATAAGATTGATACATTAGCTCGGTGGTATTTATCACAGATCGCCATGCTATGCTGCAAACGAAGAAATTGATTGCACGTCGTCTTCATTTTTCTCTGAAAGAGCAACCCTGAGATCTACAGCCTCTTTCTCATTCAACGAATCATGAATCCGGCGATGGGTTGCCATTCTCCTGTAAAAATTAAAGAAAAACAAACTTCTTAGAAAACACAAGTACAGTATCTATCGTGGTATCTGATAGATCAGTGGCGTAACATTTTTTCGCCCCACCCCAAGTTATTTGTTGATCATTGGATTGCCAATGATCATCGTAACAGTTTCGTAATTTCAACATAGTATATGCGCAATTATCATTTATCATCATCGCAGTTTAGTATTTTGAACATAATTTTACATCACGAAAGTTTGCTACTCTCTGGAAAGAGCAAGAAATAACAGGGAAATACATTTCTTACGTTGGCAGCAGCTAGCAGGCAAAACATCGCGGCCGTGCTCGGTTGGCTCTACAACAAAAGCCCGCATTTGTATTATGGGTTATTTGAGAATGGGTTTTGAAACATGTTGACAGGGATAAGCAGTAATGCCTACATGGGAATATTAAAAGACCCAAAACCAACGCTCATTACTCTAGGTAACTTATAATTCCAATTGTTTTGGTCTTAGACATACGCACTATACGAAAGTACAAAGTACGGTTGCATAAAAAACATTAATCACGAATTTAAACAATGAAATTTGTCATGATTGGCCCTAATTTTACCAGCCCTCGCATTTCATGCGGTGTGGTTCAAATGTCAAGATCGCCGGTTCGCGCTCGCTATTTCCCGCATTGCAGGCCCCTCTGTTACGCCACTGTGATGGATACATCTTGGTTTTTAGTGCAAAAAAAGTTACTTACTTTTCACAGTGTTATCATCTGGACCTATCTTTTGGGACAGTGTAAAATATATTATTGCCTAAATAATCACACAATTAGAAACTTGTATAATATTACCTGGATAAGCGCGGTGTATCTGTCAGATTCTTTCAGCCACAACTTGGGACTGCCGCCAACTGACTGACTGTTTTCAGACCGTTGGCAGTGAGGCCAAGACGGAACCCCTCCCGGAAACGATCGGGAAAACGAAGGACGTTGTATCTGTCAGATACAGCGCGTCTCCGCGGGTTAATCAAACCAGAAAGCTGAAATTTGAATGACGGCTTCTGAAACATGGCAGGCTACCCTTTCAAACCCTGAGGGTAGGAATTGAACTAGCTATAGTGAAAGTTGTTGTCGGTGTCCCTCTTAACCTTAAAACTCACAATAATAACATCACAATATTAGAAGTGGCAGCACTCGACGTTTTTGGCAAGGGCTGGAAAACTACCCACTCTAACAGCAGCCCTACTTACCATAATTTCTCTGTCAAAGTAGTGGTGTATTAGCCTGAGGCCACTAATTAGATCAATCAGATTCTCCATCTAGTTTGGTGGTACCCATTGGAATATAACCAGTCCATCCTTGGCGGAATCAGAGGGGCCTTGCAGGTCACAGCCAGAATGGCTGCCTGGGAATCAACGAGAATTGCAACAAATTTTTCATCCCGGAGTTGCAATTGAGGGCCATGGTAGTTTCCCATCTAGGTGATGTAGGGAATTATAGTCTATCAGTAAACGTGTAGCCACTGAGGCCGGGGGAAACGTTGGCATGACAAAACTCTCTAGTTTGGTGGTTTGGTGGAATATAACCCTCCAACCCTGCACTCTGCAGGAGACGTTGAGGGCCTGGTAGTTTGAACTAGGTGATGTAGGGAATTATAGTCTATTAAGTTGGCATGACAAAACCTGCTCCATCTTGGTGTGATTATCCCCAGTTTTTCTGTTTATATTGTGTTA
This sequence comes from Creontiades dilutus, assembly GCA_031894815.1. Taxonomy (NCBI): domain Eukaryota; kingdom Metazoa; phylum Arthropoda; class Insecta; order Hemiptera; family Miridae; genus Creontiades; species Creontiades dilutus. Next base: position 487,861 of record JAVIWC010006953.1, on the reverse strand, counting down.
TTATATGTTTATATTGTGTTCGTATTTACTGTGTGTTCCTTGTATATTTCGTTTCAACATCCTATATTCCCCCCTATTGATCTGTACTTTAACTGTGAGTATAATCACAATCCCCTGACCCTTAAATTGCAATCAAAACCGTGCAATGGATTAGTAACCTTCATTGTCAGCTAGTAGTCAGCATTCAAAGCGAAAAGTCAGATCGAGAAATCGAGTACAATGTTTTCACATATTTCACGAGGAAAAACGTTTCGCACATATCTCTACCATGATATTACAACGGATTTAACACTTCACCGGGGTGCAATCAATAAAAATAACAACCAACTACTTAAACATACACGATATATTTCATTGTTCACCAAAACAATAATAAAATATTAATAATTATTATGATTTAACAAGTAATGTCTAGTGGACAACGTCATGGTGTGCTATTAAACAATATCCTTAATTGTAGAGATGAGTTCAATACAGGGTCAACTCAATAATCCTTACATTTTTTTTGGCATAATTTCCTACCGAACAACCAATACATTTTTTTTTGTTTTGTTTTTGTTCAACGTTAAATCATTACTTTATTTTTCTCAAACAGATTGTACATAGTCAAAAATAAATTTGAGATCGACTTTACTTTCGATTGAATCTCAAGATGTAAATGCACAGTCCTCAAGTTGACTTAAATATTAAAAAATGTATCAATTTAGCCAAGCAATTTGAGCATTTTCAGGATCTGAAGGTATATTTTTAAACTATTTACAGGTATATATTATTTTTTGTATATAAATTACACTGAGCGCAAGCATACAATATGAAAATGCATCTACTTGCAATTTTACCCGATTAAAATTATTCAATATTGTTTATTTCTTATTTTTCCCTTTTACTTCTACCGTTACCACTTTTCAGTGGAATAATAGAACCTATATAAATCAGTGCAAGTATGGACGATTTATGAGGTAAAATTTTGGGTTTGGATGATTGTAATATGGGTAAGTGAAATTATCAATGAGTTCTTGGCTTGTCACATTAGATAAGGGAGGGACATTTCCACGTAACTGGGCAGACCCGGTGCCGTTTGGTTTTTTAAATTGTGTCAATAGAAGCAATTTTAAAAATTTGATGTTGCGATGGTAAATTTAATAATATTTTATGAAGTTTGCTAGTTGTTTGACTTGGATCGAACCAAAATCAATAAATACGCGTGCATGCATACTTGGTTTAGTGTGCAGGCAAATCACAATATTTTCATACAGTGGATGCATACAACTGAACACCTTAATTCAACCAGGTTGAAAGAAAACAGTTGAATTGTAAGCAAGTCTTGAGTGAAATTTCAAAATGACATTATTTGACAAAATGACACATGCGCGCAACACACAATTACCTACTCTATTTCATCAAATGGATACTCCAATTTTATTTATTTTTTTGCAGATTGGGAATTGCAAAATGTGAGATAGATTCTTTCAATGCACATTAAAATCAAACCGCACAGTATTAAAGTGATTTTTCTCAACGTGAAACATCGGAGTGTGTTCAGTTTTTTTGACAATTCGTGATACCAGCTCAATAAGGATACCACGCGGCAATAAGGAATTTACAATTTTAGGGTTTTTCCTTAACACCAGTTCCTAAAGGATGAGCACCCCTTCTCTCATTAAAAGGAAGGTTTCGTAAGTTCCACTATCAACTTTGGACATGCAGCGAAGGTCGTTAAGTACCCCCTTCCTGGTAGGTGTCAAACCCTAGAAATAAATATTGCTCGATTCTCGTCCACTGTTAAAACAAGAGTTTATGAAAAACAAAAGCCTAACCCGCTATATCATTCACAGGTTAAAATTATCTCAGGCAACCGCTAAGAGTCTGCATAGGCGCTGAGATATAAAAAAGTACGCCTCTAGGATGGAGGCGGTCCAAAGGAGGGGTGCGTTGCGCATCTGCAGTGCCTATCGGACTGTGTCTGGACCAGCAGCCCAGGTTATTGCGGGTATTGTACCAATCGACCTTTTGGCTGATGAGAGGAAGCGGGTTCATGCCAGAAAGCAAGAACATGCGGCCAGAGAAGTAAAAAAAGAGGAGAGAGCAGAGACCCTGCAAAAATGGCAGCAGAGATGGGCAGCTGAAACCCGGGGAAGGTGGACAGCACGTCTGATCGGGGAAGTGCAAAAATGGACGGAGAGGAAACAGGGCGACGTTAATTACTATTTCACCCAGTTCCTGACGGGGTATGGTTATTATCGGTCGTTCCTAAAGAAAATAGGGAAGACTTCCGAGGCAAGGTGAGTGTACTGCCGGATGGGGGACGATGATGTAGAGCACACATTCTTTATATGCCCAAAATGGCAGCAGCTAAGGCAGGAATTGGTTGGAGTAATAGGTGATTTTAGCCCAGAAACAGTAATAGAAAAGGATGATACAATCTGCGGAGAACTGGAGTACATCAGCACGTATATCACTATGGTGCTCAAAGAGAAGGAAGTGAACAGAAGCTGGGAATGAGCCAGGGTAGAAGTAGTGAAGACCAGGAGGAACCCTCACGGGGTTAAAAAGGGGACTGTCCCGAAGTAATGCCGAAAAGCAGTCCCGGGACAGTCCTAAAAGACGAGAGGAACGGTGTTTTTTAGTCGGTATGCCACGATGGAGACCCCGACACAAAGGGTGAGGGGGACACATCTTTTGATATACTGTCAGTCAAGTAATGGATTTTCCACCTTCCACCAACCTCTATAATTTTTAGGGTAGGCTCCAAGCTCTATTCGTCTAAAATTAACTAAAGAAATTTTAAGCGATGACGATTTAAAGAATACCATTTACTTAATGTTTGTTTTTTCAAAGAGAAAACCCCAAAACGAACCAGGGAACATGGAAGAATCCAGTATCATGTTGGTAATACTTACGCAGTTCCTGACGATTCATATGATACGACTATTAAATGAGAATTTCAGACGCAAAAACGGCTACCCAGTTGGGTGTGGCACGTAGCTTTCTCTCCTAGAAAATATGAACATATACATCTTTTGAAATGGTTCGGATAATCTCGGAAGATGCAAATATAGCCTTCTTAAAACGATCCATGGAACAGAAATGCAGCGGTACATCCAACGCCTTCAAACGATTAGTCGACATGTATTGATGGTCTTTCGCTCTAGTTCTCAATCGGACAAAATCACAATAATCACGTTCTATGTATGTAATTCATTCAGAAAAACGTTCACCACATCGATGACTAGATATATCCCACATAAAGGACAAATAATTGTAAACAATACAACTAAAATTTTCTGCATGGTATCTTGGTGTAGATATTTTTTACAAATTAGCGTTTGTCTCAAAATACTCCGTTTACCAACTTGCTTCTATTGACACGGTGCCCTACAATATCCCCACTCATCCAGTTTTACAGCGTTCGACGAAATCATTTTATACATTAAATCAGCAAAATAACTTTGCCACTCCTTCAGCAATTTATACATTCTAAACGGAGCCGCACCCATTGGACGATTAATAGCTAATATTGTTACTTGCCAGCTCTCCTTCATTCGACCAGCTGCCAATTCTTTTTAAGTATTGCCTAGATTTTGAGCGCCCCTAAGGCGCCATTGTGAAATGGCGCACTATCATCGATAAGCGAAATGCACTGTCACTATCTCTCGGTAAAAACAGACCAACTACTCAAGCACCGCACCGGTACTTTCCTACGCGTCTCTAAAATGCGAATAAATTTACATATTACTACACGGTGACCATCTACCTGATTTTTCGACCTGTTCACGCCCACCCCAGTGTTCTTTTGAATCAAACAACATAATGACTCATTTTCTAGAGCTCTTAACAAAACACAAGTTTCATCTCGAGGCATTGCAATCCGTAAAACCGCCAACAATTCCAATTATATCAAATATTGATCTCAAATTTCTTCATGTGCGAGCGTGTAGTTATCGACTAACATATTTCAAATGTGCATCCTCATTCATACTAACTCGAGGCTTCTGAATCGTATCCCCTGTATTCTATCGCAATCAATTCAATTCGACGCACATTTTCCTTAAAACAATACACCGCACTCCACTTAAGCCATTAATACAAAATCATGGAAATCTCTCATTGGTAATTCTTCAAGTCAACGAATATTCAAGTATAAAACCGATATAATTTAGGGAGAAACAAGTTTATTTGAGGCGCCGAATCCTTGACTTTTTACGAATTGAGTCCTTCAATAACTTTACGAAGATTCCGAATGGTGACTCAGAGAATCAATTATCAGAAATTGAGAATAGAAACCCGAGTATTTTCGTAAAACTGTCGTAGTATGGCAGTTGCAAATATGATTTCGATTTAGCTATGTACTTATTGAAACAAACCCTTTACAATTTTCGATCATTTAAGTAGAAAAATGTAATTCCACCACTGAATACTCGAGTTTTTTTAGTGCTTTCAAGAATAGTTAGATAGAATAGGTTCCGTTCCATTCGTTTCTTTTTTCTTAAAACTTGACAATCAGCGCCTCACTCGTTCTTCCTACATCAATAATTTGTCATTGCATAAATATTTCACTACTAGTGATTAAAATGTACAGTATGAAACAACTCAGTCATGAAGACAGTGCAGAATTTTCGGACAAAACGTCAGTTTCGTTGCAACTGCAACCACAAAGAAACACGTTTCACCAGCTCATCTATTCCGCTAATTGCGCAAATAGTAAAAACAAATTATGGGTTTTACCATTCGGTTGATACTACATATTTGCGATGTGTGTGATTTCGGAATATAACTTAGGTAATATCTAAGTCTATAAAACGATGTTTAGGAGTGCTTGTCATTACATTGTCAAAAAAACTATTCATAAAAACTGGAGCTTCAAGAACTAAGTTTAAAAATTACTCTTGTATTTACACATATGAACATTTTCCATAATCTATTTTTAGCATCGTATAGTTTTAATGATTGTTGTGCTTGTCAATAATAAAATACTATGTTTGATCACAGAATATATTCCTAAATTCAAATGAAAAGTATTTTCTTAGAGTAGCAGGGTCTGATGGAAACAGTGTTGAAGACACACAGTAGGTATATTTATGACAAAAGACGAGTCAATTTATTGGAATAATGCCGGAAAGCGACATTAAATATTGATTTGAATGAATGAGAGGTAATGTTTGTTTTAAATCGATGAAATATCGTATTATAAAACATAACTTTTACGAAAGTAAGTAGCACATCTTAAAATTTAAATTATAGGGTCTACAATGTAATGATACCACTATTGAAGATTGTCTTTCGAAATAGCAGGAGAATTTATAGAATCCCTTTCGTAATAAATAAAATAATCGAATATTGCGGTTAATAGTTTTGGCACATGAAATGTTTTCTGTTGGCAGCCAAATAGACGATGGAAGCAGAGGCCATATTTTGTATCGAGAGTAGAATTTAGAATGTCATCTTGAATTTATTTGACTGATCGCATGAAGTTCTAGTAATGATATAATAGGTAGGTAATGTAAAGTGGGGAGAAGTCAATCAAAATGTACACTTACATAGTGTAAGCTCTGGGACAATATAAATGCTGCAGATCTGCAGTATCGAAAAATGTGTATCATATATCTTTGATCTTACGTACAGCATTTATGGTCTATGTACAGGGGGGGGTCCCACATTTTACTCCCTTCTAAGTTAGTTTCAAAGAGTAGCTGCTGGGAAGCCTTTGTGCCTCGTTAATAGAACCAGGGGATGAGGAAAATGAGACGCAGTTTCTGGGAAGTATGTTAGTGGGGGCAATGGAAAAGTAATGGAAGAGTTGTTTTCCCCAGAGGGGCTGTGGATGGGAGGGACTAGATCATGTGGACCAAAGGCGAAGGATCTGGAACGAGGAAGTAAAAGAGAAAAAGTGAATCAACACAGGAAGAAGAACACCATCAGGAGATGGACAAGGCCATAGGACCCCAACCGCCCAACTTCTCCCCTAAGATCAACCACCCTAGGGGGCCAGCACTCTATAGGAGAAAGGTACCAAATTATTCCCTAATGAAATGCTTTCAAACCTAAAAGCATATAGCTCATTTCATAGCAGCTCTAACCTCTTACACAACCCCTTTGACTATGAACATGTAAGACCAGAAGTTAGCTTCGAATCTAGACACCCAGCAGCTCTGGTCTTAAACCTATGTTCCTCAGTGAAAGAGGCTCCGCTGGAAGGAACAAGGAAATCTCACTCAATAGATAAAATACCTGTATGGAGGACCACGATGCTTCCTCTTCCATCGCCCGAGTTGGAGCGCAATCAATAGATGCAGATATGCCATTCTCTGGGTGGAACACCCTCCTGGAAGAGTTGCTGGCCCCATGACCTCCCAGGGTACATTAGTGAGGGGAGTTACATAGCACCAGTAACGGGGGGATCATAAATATATGTTTATAACAATATGCAAAGTCAAAAAATCGTATATCCTAAGTCCTGGAGGAGGGGAGCAGGCCGGTTGCCCTGGGAGATGGGGGGGAGAATTCCACCCGCCCAGCGATACCACCCCCTGAAAAGTGGATATACTCTGATATGCTCGTCTTTATATAGTGTGATGAGAAAGAAATGCCTGCATGTATAAAAACGAGAGAACGAAATATTTCGAGTTTCTAATATTTAGAACATAGTGTTGATCACAGAAACTAGAGCATACCTTATTTAGTGAGTCTTGGTTGCGACCATTATGTAGCTCAGGATGTCACTGTTCCTGAAGTTTTCAACATTTAAATCGGGGGCAGGAGGTCTCAATATAGCGTCCAAACCTATGGAGCCCGTCTGACTGAGTGGCTTTCCTGGCATTTCGTATAGTACTTTCACCCCAAACCATTCAAGTTCGCTATCTGGGAGTGCTCTGGTTTGATTTATCAAGCTCATGTGTTGATTCATCCTTAGATTCGGAGTTGTTGGGTTTCCCGAGTAGAACGCTGGATCTTCTTCACAAATCAACTGATAAACAGAGTTCCTGGACTGGCACTCTGCAGCACTGTCACACTTGAAGTTGTGCTTTTCAATAACCAAACAGGACAACTCGCACCTCCTTGCACCTCCACCTCATACTTGGAATGAGAATAGGCCTGAAAGTAAATGATCCTTTTGCTATTCAGGATGAGAGGGGGAAGTCTAGCTATATTCAAATGGATTTGCAAGAATGATTATCAAGAAAATGGAACATATTCTATAAATGGAACAGTATTAGGTACATGTTCCATTGGTGTTGAGCATGCAAAAATCAGTTTTCCATTCTACGAAAAATAAGGTGATAGAGAGTGGGCCACCCCTTTTTCGAGATTTACAATTGAACAAATGGTGCTTATTTCAAAATCCAATAGCGGTGTAGAAAGCATTTTTTCACACTTGAAAAATCTCTCTGCAACCAACATAACAATGACACCTGATAAGAAGACCGCTATGACAGACTTGGTACAAATGCACTTAAAACAAAAGCAGCGAAGCAATTTTTCCTATCATTAAGCCAATAAAATCGGTCGGTTGTTTTAAAACCTTTTAGACATTACTAGATCTCTCTCTAACAATGAAACGTGATACTTTTGTGTGATGTTTTTTGTTTTGTTAAAAATGAGGTTAGCACAAATATTTTGGCAAATTCTTCAGCTTTCGAAGATAAAACGTCTCTTACTTGGCTACCAACAGAAATCTTGCCTACTTAAGCTGAAAATGTTGATGAAATCAATGAGATATCTTAAATACTAAACTTAACATTACAAATTGTCACCTCAATCGTAAGCTATTCGCACGAAAAACGAGGAAATCGTCATTTCTTATAATACAGTAGCAGCTACAATAATAACTTGACTGCTATCAGTGTTAAGTTAACCGCCTTAATTTGCGATTCCTCGTCACTAGAGTTTATTTAGCGAAATGGACTTTAAAATCATCTGTATTTATTACTAGCGGAACTAATGCTTCAAATTGATTCAAAGCCAACATCAAATCTCAACATTCGAGCTTCGAACTTTGGCCAACCATTATAATGAAATTGTCATTACAAAATTATTACCAAATCAACAAATATCCAACCTGAAGCATCAGGTCGTGGATTCATCATTACAACCAATCAGTTTCTTTTAGGAAGGTATGCATTTTTTCGCCTCAATCCAATTTCAATTTTATAATAACTGTTACAAGCACTAAAATATTATTTCCAATTACAATTCGATATTATTTAGGTAAGATTTCAAATGTAAGAAAAACAAATTAGTTAGTAAAGTTAATTATGTAAGATACTAAACAAATGAAATAACGGTCATGCACATGTTGGAAAGACTTGTAGGGTTATTTTTATCATGTGCTAACACGCATAGTTTATTATATTGGGCATTTGGACTAATCGCAGATCTGTTGGTTTAGGACGGTACTTTTTTTTTTTAATTTCTCTTCATTAATACTTTTTATTTTGCACTCTTCTTAATGCATCCCACGTGGTGCCAAGCGCACACAAGGACGGACTTATTTTAATCTTTTTACAACATAGATTCCGGTTTGCCGTATCAACTCGGCTGAAATCCACACTTTAATTTAATTGTAATCATTCATTTTTGGAAGATCGTGAGCTATTTGAATGAAAATAACGCACATATAGAACGTGAGAACGGTTTTAAGTGTGAAAGCGATAAAAATCTCATAAACGGATTGAGATGGAAAGTACCATCTACCGGTTTCCATGAAATGTCACCTATTGAATCACTCATTCACTCCAACTTCACCAACCGTAGAACGAATGAGTCCAGTAGGGCGTTCTACCAAAACTGGTATAGAAAACAGACAGTCGAGAAAGCTAATCATTAAAATTTAGGAGTATATTCTATATTCAGTTTCTAGTAACACTACGTTTTCATAGTGTTTAAGTTAGTTTTACAATTTGCCTAGGCCGGGGGGGTCGAATTAACACTTCAAAAGACATCCCCAGCGTGGGCAATACGTAACCTATTTATGATTAAGTCTCTGAATATACCAAAATATCTTAATTCTATACGCATATTTAAATATTGCTTTTCGAAATTGACCAAACAGAAAAAATGTCTTGGGTGAAGCGAGGTTGGAAGTGAGGGTGAATCATCGGTTAGTGTAAAAATAGGTAAATATGGAAGTACGGGATCTCGCATTGCGCTCAATTTTAGGAGACGGAAATTGTCTCTGTACAATGATTTGGAGCTCAGCCGCCGAGAGCCCTGGTGTCTTTCAGAAGAGCGGACGTCTTGACTTTGGCCAATTTGGCGGAGTCAAAAGGTCTCAAGAGGGAGACGTGGAATGAATTGGCCTGGATGGTTTTGAGATTCGTTTTGAGCTCAGTGTTGACGGTATCTTCTCCAGTACGGATGTCAAATGGCGGTTTTGCTGTGGCTGAACTCAGCAGATGCAGGTCAGCGGATGTGGGATGTTTGCTGAGGTCTATAGGGGATGTTGTGGACTGAACGGTGGCGGTGGTCAGAGGTTTACCTGAACCAGACGTCCCAGAGACGATGCTGCCTGCTTTTTGGTGCGGCACTTCTTTCATACGATGATGCGAGAAGATGGACGATTCTGGCGTTTTCTTGAGAGACGCCCCAAGTGCTGGTTCGACGCGACCTTTTCCTAATTCGGCTTTGAGTTCCTGATGATGATGGACGCCTACTGATGCAACAGTTGGAAGAGTTTGGTCAACCTATGGAATAAAAGGTTTGAATGATAAACATTACCTATATGCATAAAAACCTATAATAATCTAGTAGGTACTAAAACAAACTCCCACAGATACAGTATTGAACATAATACGATGGCCAATGGTGTTGAGGTCTTTTAATTACACAGGTCAACAGGTGTTGTTTGGCGCCGAGGATATGAGGACTGGTAATGGAGTTTTTCATATTTGCAGAATCCAACCCAGAAACCCGTTTTTCTCGATCAGTTCTAGTTTTTGAGATGTAGCTTATAACCCTATTTTCTAGCTACGCTTGATTGTTGAGAATAGCACGTCAAAATCCCAATTAATTTTTCAATTTCAACCACCCTTTCCATTTTGGAGACAGGAGTATGCAGTTTTACTCCAGAAACTCGGAGTGACTCCACATCACGTGAAACCATACTGGCCAGAGGGTAATGGTGGACTAGAGCGTTTTTTCAAAACAATTTAAAAGGCCATTGAGGCAGGCGTTTGGAACACGAAGAACTGGCAGCAGGAGCTGGATATGTATCTGTTAAACAGCAGAGCAAATCCTGATGCATCCACCAATGGCAGCCCTGCAAGTCTGCTTTTTCAACACCAATTTCCCTTAGATTTCTTCCCTTCATGGCCAAGTCCTCTCCATCTGGCTCTCTTGATACATCAGATAGCAAGGCGACAGAGTTGGAATGCCAATAAATCTAGACATACTCAACCCCACATGCTGACACTTGGAGATTCGGTGCTTCTGAAGCAGTCTATTAACAAGCTGACACCACATTACGATCCAAGACCCTTCCAAGTAGCTGATATAAAGGGTAATCAGCTAACTGCTAAAAGAGAAGGAAAAAGTGTCACAAGAAACGCTTATCCCAAGAAGCCCACATCAAAATTCTTAATCCTAACTCAAAACCAGGTAAATTTTTCTAAATTTCCCCCGTTGAAGTCGAAGAAATAGGTGACATGCAAAAAACGGTAAACTTCAATAACTACTTAGATCGAAACATAGCCACCGAATGTGAAATCTCTAATTTAGGGCTTACCCACCATGATCAAAAACCAAATGTGATCCAGGACCTAAGCTTTGAGGAACTCAAACAAACAGATATATTGCAAGGCTTGCTAGGAGATATGTGTTAGTTGATGAACTCGTCAGTGGCATTACAGCTACCTTCTTGGCTGTGTGAACGGTTGTGGGGATGGGCTTTGTCGGCCTGGGCAATTCAATTTCAATTCTGCAACCCCTCGCATTCCAGAAACAGGACAAGTGTACTGAACCCCATGTCGTGGCGAACAACCAACCCAAACTTTCACAATATAGAAGAAGGAGTATAACAATAGACTGACCACACGCTCGACCAACAATATTACGAACAAATAAATGAGGAAACGATTGAAAACTATCAACAAGAAGATTCACAACAAAATGATCATTTTTTTAGATAGAGGGGACAAAATACAGGCAAACAGATCTATTGCAAGGCTTGCTAGGAAATGTAAAAGTTGACGAACTCGTCAATTCCATTACAGCTACCTACTTGGAGATGTGAACGGTTGTGAGGATTGGCTTTGTCGTGAGATGCGTTGCCATTGTGGTCTCCCACAAGACCGCCGATCCCAACGAAATCCGCTTGAGTCGTGGACAGATCCTCGCGAAGATCCGAGAAGACGATGATATCGGTGAAGTCGTTGATCTCGTCAGGTTGTTTCTCCTCGTCGTCCGACGACGTTGTCGGGCTGGGCGACATCGCCGAGGGTGTTGAGCTCTCGCAGGAAGAATCGCACATGCAAGCATCAGCAAATGACGACTCGCCGCGCTTACCATCTGAAATGTCCCAAACTTCATGTCTCTATTTAATTTCAAAAAGGTGAAGCACAACTGCCCCCACCGGGCACCACAGCATTAAATTACAAGTGTCACATAATAGAACAGCAAAATCTGAAGTTTTTTTTATTTTTATAGAATAGCATTAAATGGCCAGATGAGATAACAAAGTAGCTGAATAAATACCATAAAATGAAAACATCTTCCAAAAACATAATTTACGTTTATCCCACCACTGAAATAAGCTCATTGGAGCTTGTGTTTCCTGGTGGAGTTTGGTTATTGACCAAAAATTACTATTATCAAATTAAACACTTAACAATAAAATAAGTTATGCCACGAAAAAGAGAATAAGCTGGAAAATGACTGGAAAGTCATGCAGCATGATTGCATGAGCGAATTTGTATGACCGTATAACATTTACATTAAATTGAGTTGAAATTTGTGCCCTTTGAGAGCAAAAAGATTCTATCAATGTTATTCCGAAAAAAACTTGTTTTCAAAAATATTCTTCAATGCAAACATAGATTTTGGCTTTTTTAAATGAATTTTTAGCAATTTTCATCCATTTTTGAGCACATTTTAATGAAATTTTATTAGAAGTAGAAATTACAGTTTAAATGTTCAAATGACCTATTTTATTGTAGATAAAGTTAGTTTGAGTAATATTTTGCTAAAAAATATTAACGATTTGTTTTACATGTGTTGTTTATTTTGTCATTTCTTGGTGCAATTTTTGAAATTTGACCAATTTAACGGGTAAAAGCTTTGCTTAGAATTTCGCTCAGAAGGTTTGATTTTTTTGGCGCAGCAACGAAGTTATTATCTCAATACTATCGAGAATTATTTTATAAAATGTCCCACACACACAAATTTTACAAACTTTTTGTCAACAATAATCAACATCACAACACCAATTTTTATATTTCGGCTTTTAGCCTTTTTCAAAATAGGAGAGAAACAGTTGTAACGGGAAAATTTTGAAATTGATGAGGAGAAAATGCTTCCACACGGATAAATGTGGTTACCCGGTTAAAGACTACTATTTAGCCCTCGAAAATCGTACGGGCCCAAAACATTGCAATGCGCTTTTGGTTTATTATTCAATAATTAACCATTATAATCGCTCTTGAAAAAAAAAAAATTCTAACCCCCCTCTGAAAATTTCATGGTTTACGTTTCAAAGGGTGTAGAATCCAAATCTGCAATAAAAAATTTTTCGTCCGTCCGCTGTACGCACGATTTCTCCCAAACTGCTGGAGCAAAAAATCTGAAATTTTCAGGAAAAATCCATATTGGTCCGAAAACTCCCCAATTCTTTAGCCAGCTCTCTCACTTAATTTAAAGTGCCCTTTAAGGGTTGTCAAAGTTTTGTAAAATCCCTAAAACCCACAAAAAAAGTCAAGGCGGCCTAAATTTGCACTTTTTTTGAAGAACTTCCTATGAAGAATCGAATGAGCCCCTCCCGATGTATGGCCCGATTTATGCTGCCAACATTGCATCCACATTCAGTACATCACTAGGTTACTGCGATCAATACAAAAACAACAGCGGTTTTTTTTTTTTATCGCAGTAACCTAGTGATGTAGTGAATGTGGATATTGGAGTGAACTCCTAAAATGGTTTATAGCCGATACACGGGTTGAAGCATTCTGATATGCATGCTCCGTCTTACGAAATTTAAAATTTTCAAATAGAATAGTTTTCCATTGTAATCGCTCTTGAAAAAAAAACGCTGCAAATTCTTCCACTGGGTTTATTATTCAATTTCATTCATTTGGCTTGCATTCATGACTTGAATTTCTACTAAGCTTTGGAGTGTGCGTGTTTCACAGGAGATAGAGCGATTATTGAATTTCAGGAGATATGCATAGAGCACTTAAATCAGTTCTCAACCAAAATACCTATTTGGATTGATCAGTTGATCATATTTTTGTGCCTCCCGAAATTCAACAATCGCTCTATCACCTTGAAACACGTACACTCCAAAGCTTAGTGGAAATTCAAATCATGAATGCAAGCCAAATTAATGAAATTGAATAATAAACCCCAGTGGAAGAATTTGCAGCGTTTTTTTCAGAATTTTGTAAGCAAAAACACTCATAGAACGTTTCGCCATTCGTTCTGGCATGAGGGCTCACAGGGAAAATGCTGAATTCAAGTTGAAACACTGTAATGACGGCAAATTGTGTTCGCTATTTCTTAAATCCTTTTTCGTGTTTTAGGGGTTTAATAGGATTCTGAGAAGATTTTGCTGTAAACTAATTTTCTGACTTCACCCCTAAGCGGTGTCTTTTCTGTCTTTCTGAGCCTGAATTGCGAAGATCCACATCAGACGAATGAAGGAAGATTGATTCACATCGAATAAACGTATACCGTACTATGTTCTAACATGTTTAAGGCCCAGGATTGCTTCAAGTAACTTAACAACAACTGTACAGTGATGAACAACAATTGAAGGAACTCACCGTCTGACGCGGATCCAAACCAGGTTATCAAATCGTCGTCCGACGTCCCAGCGAGGAGAGGGGACCCCTGTTGGGCGTGAAAGAAGAGCTCAGACACCAGATCTGGCCTCCCCGAGGGATACACTCGAGCTAGTCCAGGCCGAAGGCGATTGATGATGAACTCACTCCTGGTTGAGAAATCTATGCAAACTGCACAATTCGAACTAACCTGCAACATCGGCAAGATACTGATAGTTTAGGTGTTCAGGCATAAGTTTCTAACTAATTTACTGTTGTGAGATAGACAACTTACGTTATTCACAGCGAACCAGATTTGATCCCCGAAAGAGCCGTAGTCCATAGAAATGTTGTTTGGGAAGACTTCGACCAGCTCGAAGCCAGAAAATAGATGAATTTCCACTCTAACGATCCCTGGCAAACGAGTACCTTTCCACCTGTCGGCGTCCAAAAAGAGAAAACAAAATCTTGATTCCACTCATCATGAGTTGTAAAGATTAAAGCTGTCCGGGTGAGTTATTGATTGCATTTGTGGAGATATGAAAATGGTTTTCAGGGTCAAGTTCATTAGAGTTACTTGAGTTGCACCATTAATGTTAGTGGCGTTAACCATGCACATTCGGGAAAACGAAATAATTCTTTCGCAGTAATTTGCAGTTATAGATAGTCTGGTAATTATAACCTCATATGGGACTAGTCTTTTTGGTACTTAAGAGCGAAATGCAACAGTATCCCACTTTGGACTAGTAGAAACAACTACTCTGGCTGGATATAGATTACATATAGCAAGATTGATCAATGGAAAAACCAACGATTCAATTTGAACACGAACGTGTTGTGGATTGAAATATAGTTTTCCAATCAAACGAAGTTTTGAGTGGCAGAATTTTCCATTTATTCTTTTCCTTAAAGCTTAGGTCACACCGTATTCATCTCAAATTCTCAAATTTGTTCACCATAATTGAAATAAATTATTTGCGTCAAGCTGTTGCAGCTATAAATAGTCTGGCAATTATAACTTCCCATGGAACAAGTCTTTATAATATTTGAGGAAATGCAAATTATTTGATTTTGGTTTATTATTCAGAATAAACCATTGGCTAATAGATTACATAAAAAAATACTGCAAAAGAGTCACCCCCCTGAAAATTAATGGTTTCACATTTCAAAATCTCCAGGCTGGTCCTAATACTGAGCTGCAAAAACCCATCAGCAATTGATTTTAATCAACTTGATTGAACACACAATTAGGTAAGGTTAACATACATATACCCACCTGAAACAAGCTCTGAGCCTCAGCAAGGGCAGCTTTCCCTCAAGCTCCTGGATGGAGTTTCTTTTGGGCATCACTTCGTCCATGACTCCCGCCCACAAATCCAAGTGAGAGCTGCTTTTCGAAGTCGAGTACGTTGCATAACTAATCCTTCCCTGAAAAATTAAGATAATTTGTGAGCAAACTCTCTTTTATAGATGACTGTCTGCAGGTGCAGCATGAGAATATTTTCCTGAATTTCAAAGATTCAACTTTCTTGAGTTCTTAACGAAACTAAACCTCAACTACCACCAATCTGCGGTGGATTTGTGAATTGTCTAACAGATGCCATAATTATGCACAGAATTTTCAATGAACAAAGTCAATCAATCGCTAGGCGTCCTCACTTGAACAGTAGCGCAGCCTCCCCCAGTCGCGTAGATGAAGACTTTAGTAGGAAGAGAAGGCAAATTGAGCACTTGGGGCTGAGATGAGGCTTTCAACTCCAAAGTATCCGTGAGCTCCATCCCAGAAGTTGCCAACGACACCGTCAGCCACCTGTTTTCGTCCAGCGCCAGTCTCGCGAAGTCGGAGAACGCCTTAACCGCCAGGTTGATCACTCCAGTCCAAAAACCAAATTGGAATCAACGTAGAGAATCTAATTGTAAACAAATTTTAAAAAATCAAAAAAATTGGACCAATGAGTACTTAGGTAAGTAAATTTATATGGTAAAAACGCTCCAAATTATAAAACAGAAATTCATTTTTATTTTTTATTTTTGTATTAGATAAGCCTCCTACATAAATCAATTATCTTTGCATATTAGACGGATTCTGTGGTACATATCAAAACTCTACATCTCGTCCATCCAAACCTTGTGATTACATGCAAGATTATAGTTTATAGTTCCGTTCGTTTAAGCCAATTTATTTTTGAAAGCGAAGTTGTCAATACAGAGATGTTAGTGTTATAGATTACGATGTAGAACAAATTTTTATCGTTCTACAAATGCTCCGATATTTATGGTCTAAGGTTGACATATGGTCTAACGCAACTTAACAAGCGCGCGTGATTGAGTGTGAGAGCTTCCCCGCGCGCAGTCCCATACGCTCCTGAGCATTGGAGAGAGCTCGAAAATGAACAGAGATACGTGAAACCCCTGGTTCAATGTATCGGGGAAGCGCAAAAATGGACGGAGAGGAAACAGGGCGACGTTAATACTATTTCACCCAGTTCCTGACGGGGCATGGTTATTATCGGTCGTCCCTAAAGAAAATAGGGAAGACTTCCGGGCAAGGTGAGTGTTCATGCCATGTTTCAAGAACATGCAGTGCCAAAAGTAAAATTGGAAGTGTTTTCAAAGGAGAGATCTCAATCGAGATTCAAAACAAAAATGGCAAAGAAATGGGCATCAACTGAATGAGCGAAGGTGGACCATCTGGTCAGGTGAGATAAATATCGCAGAATGATACGAGAGAGGAAAAACAGGGCGACAGGTTAAAATTACTAAATTGCAAGGCGCTGAATAAAAAAGTTCCTGATGGAGGCGGTCCAAAGGAGGGGTGCGTTGCAATTGGTTATTATTGCGGGTCGTTCCTAAAGAAAGCGGGTTCATGCTAGAAATAGGGAGATAAAACCCGAGGAGAGAGCAGGTGAAAAATACTGCCGGATGGGGGCGATTAATTACTAGACACATTCTTTATATGGTAAATGGCAGCAGCTAATGATGGCAACAATTGGTTGGAGTAATGTTTTAGCCCAGAAACAGCAATAGGAAAGATGATACAATCTGCGGAGAACTGGAGTACATCAGCACGGGAGCATGGTGCTCAAAGAGAAGGAAGTGGACAGAAGCTGGGAATGAGCCAGGGTAGAAGTAATGAAGACCAGGAAGAACCTTCACGAGGTTAAAAAGGGGACTGTCCCGAGGTAATGCCAAAAAGCAGTCCCGGGACAGTCTTGAAAGAAGAGGGGAACGGTGTTTTTTTAGTCGGTATGCCACGATGGAGACCCCGACACAAAGAGTGAGGGGGACACATCTTTCGATATACGCCCTCTCACTGTCAGTCCAGTAATGGATTTTCCACCAACCTCTATTTAAAAAAAAAAAAATAAGTTCAATGTAGCCCTGAGAAAGATAATTGTTACCAAAAGCTTGGTGATGGAGGAAGGTTTTGTTTTGTCTCATTTTCGATAATTGTGGGATAGAACTGAGTCCAATGACCAGCATTTTGTTAACTATTGAAGGTGAAGGATGATACGTGAGAGGACGGTGCACTCTATCGTTCCGAACAGGTTATCTTACAGCCTGCGTTTGCTTTTGGTTTCCAACAAATCCTACTTACTAATCGGTCACAATACTTGAATCAGGACTCATTAGAAGAAACAACAAGAGATTTGGCACTTACTTCAGTGTGGGTATCTAGAAGATTGGAGCGGTAGAATAGATATCTGGCCACCGGTTCGGCGGATTTCAAGTCATTCAGCGCAGTGTAAGTCATGAGGGTGTACAGAGAAGCTTTGAACTCTCTCAGATGACCTGGAACAAATAAGAAATGTATTGTTTTCGCGTGTTAAGAGAAATTTGCTGCTGTGACCGGGTTTGTCTCGATATGACAAACATACCACTTAGGTACTAAATCCCACAGGTTTTAGACTAGTTATTACTTTAAAAACATTCAAAGAAAAATTATGAGTTACCCCTCCCCCACATTACCTTCCTCAGGTGGTCTTTCCGAATCTGAATTACATAAGATACAAATTTGAAGAAGGCATTGCAGTTCCATTCTTTTAGCTAGGGCGTTAAAATCAGAAAGTCTCTACAGGGTGTTAAATTTCGTGACGGTCACAGTGCAGGAGAAAATTCTACGGCAAATTTCTGATCGAAAATGCCTCTTAGCAATTTTTTTTACACTCTTGGAAATACAGTTTTTTTTTCAATTTCAAGATTTTTCAAGTTTTTTCAACCTTACCTCATTAAAACGCCCATATATCCCACATTTTGCGTGCGATTTCAAATCTGAACCCACTATTGGAAAGAGCGTTAAATTTCCTATCGCCCTAATGGGAGACCAACTTTTTTGAGCTGGCGAAACGGGTGAAAAAATCAGCTTGAAAAGGAAAAGTTGTTCAAACGTTTATGAGTCCCTGTATTAAGGCATATGAATTTTAGCCTGTAGTGTTAAAAGATGCGCCAAAATCTAGGCTTTTCAGGGATACAACCAGATTTGAAATTTCGTGTAGTTTTCTGGGATAAAATTGCTTTTCAAATAAGAAAAACGTGTTTTGACATTTTATGTCTTTGCTATGGCACACAACGAAATTGTCGTTATGTCACGTTACGTTACGTAACGAAATATGCTCAATGATTATTATGATTCGTAGAAGTGAGGTAGGTAGGTACCTATATGATTATAGCTGAAATTTGGCTATGTGATTATTATGATTTGGCTGGTAGCCTCCTTAGGACGTGAACAATAAGGTGCAGAGGGTTTGGATCAACTGAGTGGCTCCTGAAGCTAACTTCTTTCCTATCAACTGTGGAAAGCTGAAATTTGGCTGGTAGCCTCCTTAGGACATGAACAATAAGGTGTACAGGGTCTTGATCAGCAGAGTGGCTACTGAATAAAAATATGAGTTTAATTTTTGTTTTCTTTATATTGAAAAAAAAATGTAATTCACAGAGGAAGACAAGATTGCTAGAAGATGGAAGGGAAGAAGGAGGGAGGGGAAAGACATGAAATGTCCTAATGCGTTGCAGACTTGTATGCAAGAATTTTTTTACTTTAATAAGTGAAATTCTTTCTAAATTTATGAAAAAGTGTATATACAGGCTGTTTACAAAAGGATATCAGCGTTTGGAAATTTTTTACTGGATACTCCGGTTTTTCATCACGCGTTGGTTCGTCTGGTAAAAAAAAAAAAAAAAGAAAAAAAAATCGCGCTCGAATTTAAAAAAAAAATTAATGAAGCATTGTAATAAATTGTACATTTTTACTGTAATACTGTTCAAAATGTCCACCATTCAATCAATGACACCCTTTTATCAATGAGTGACGCAGATTTGTCAGAGTCCGCCGGGCTGCTCCAAAAAAAGCTCTGTACTTCCCATTGCTTTTTTCGTTACAGATGAACGCATCAGTAGCAATGACAGATGACATATTCACCAAACATCATACTTTAGGTACCTGAAAATACGCTTTTATTGACATGATCGCCGTTGATTGTCACAGCTTCACGGGCATTTAGATTTGTGTACCCATACACAACAAAAGCATCATGTTCGCAACTGATGCGAACAACGAAAAGCAACTAATTATCACAGAGGTTTTTTCCCAATAAAAGCTAATTTCGTCAGGTACCTAAAGTATGATGTTTACGTGAATGCTGTGTCGTGTATCTGTCTGTTGCTCACAATGTGGGTTTCGGTTCATCTGTATTTAGAAAAAAAGCAATGGGAAGTACAGAGGTTTTTTTGGGAAAAAAGCTCTGTGATAATTAGTTGCTTTTCGTTGTTCGCATCAGTACAATGCCTGTGACATATTCACCAACGTGGAATACGCTGACATGATGCTTTTGTCGTGTATGGGTACTCCACAGGTTAATTCAAAATAACCCGTGAAGCTGTGAAATATCAAAAAAAATTTTGTTTTTTAGGCGGATTGTAAAGCGTATTTTTATTGTGTAGCTTCATAATACCTAAAGTATTGATGTTTACTGAATGCTGTGTCGTGTATCTGTCTAACAACTCCGTCCCACGCTCACAATGTGGGTTTTATTAATGTGAAGAACGGTTCATCATTATCTCGTTTTATTTATAATCCGATCAAAAGTTTAGCAATGGGAAGTACAGAGGTTTTTTTGGAACAGCCCGGCGGACTCTGAATCGATTTTTATTCGTGTACAAATCTGGGTCGCTCATTGATAGAAGGGGCTCATAGATTGTTCACTGGTGGGCATTTTGAACAGTATCTACAGTAAAAATGTACCTACAATTTATTACAATGCTTCATTAACGATTTAATACTTTTTACCAGACGAATCAACGCATAATGGAAAACCGGGGTATCCAGTAAAAAAAAAAAAAAAAAAACGTTTTTCGTACTTGAAAAGCAATTTTCTCCAGAAAACTACACGGAATTTCAAATCTGGTTATATCGCTGGAAAGCCTAGATTTTGGCGCATCTTTTAGCACTACAGGCTAAAATTCACATGCCTTTAGCTCGTGTCCATTTCGCCCCGGGCCAAAACTCTAGGGTCCCACACGGCAGAGCCAGTCTACTCTAGTGACCGAGCCAGTTGTATCTGGGAGTAGTTTGGGAGCCTATGCGGTACACCCATAGAATCGCCGGAAGAAGCGAACCCCATTTTTTGCACTGAATCCATTATCATTCACAACGCTAAGGGTATAGCTATGAAAACTGGAAGAAGGCGGCTGCATCTCGGAAGGCGAAATTCGTCTGCCGACTATGCAAAGCGCACAAACCGACTTCCGACCCGGCGATAACCGCCTTGGCTCAAAAAGGTAACGCAGATGATTCAGCTAATGCAAACGCAAATAGCGGCAAATCAAAAAAATAACGAGAAGCAAGCGCAAATTGATCAATTTATCAAATATCAAAACAGAGAACCGGAAGTCGAAAACCCACCTCAAACTAAGGGGAACGAACAGAATGTGAAAAGAGAGGTACCCGCTTAGGTAGAAAACCAGAAACCACCAACACATTATGAAGCAGCGATTGATAAAATACCTTTCTTCTCACCGTGCGATCCCACATCGGCAATTAAGTTTTTAATAGCGATATCAGAATCAAATGACTTAATACAAATCCATGAGGTGGTTACAAGGTTAGTGTTGAAACCTAGGTTCAGCTACTTGAGGACAATGCTGAACGGCACTCCTTTAATACCATACGACGTAGATTAAAACGAGAATTGTTGTCAGGCATAGCAATAACGGTAGCCGAGCAATAGGCTATCTACCTTGTCTTGTTTATCTACCCCGAGACTAGTGGTTATCTACCGGTCACCTTTCACCTCTCGAGCCGTCTTCTCGTCGGAATCTTCTCGTACAATGTTTGCGGCTCAGTTGGTTCGTGTATTTGCAATGGTATAGATACTCGGCACCGCGAAATCCGAGGATAGCCTACTGCACCTAGATAGCCTACTGCACCACTAGTCTCGGGGTAGATAAACAAGACAAGGTAGATAGCCTATTGCTCGGCTACCGCAATAACAGAGCTGACATCGAAACATCTAAATCGACCCCAAAGCCAAAATTAAACGTTACGAAATTACGTGTAGACATATTTAGTCATCATGCAATAATTGGTAGCAAATGTCAATAGCACAACACACCAGTACTTTTCGTTTCAAAATGCACCAACCAACAAGGAGGAAATGAGCACGTTAATACAACACATAGAACAAACAATTTAAATCCAACGTGCGTCATATCAAACTACTCCCAGACCACAACAATACCAGGCCTATAATTCGCCATTTTTGACTAGCACTTCCGTACTCATCGACGTCTGAACAGCTACTGAAAGGGTTTGGACGCGAGATACGACACACACGGCAGAGCCGCTAGTTGGCCCTAGGCCGTTCGGACCCGAGATTCCACACACACGGAAGGCACAAACTGCAGCTCGGTGGATCGGCCCCGAGGATTTTGGCTCTTCCGAAAATCCAGCCGTTCTTCCCCGAGCCACGTCGAGCCGCTAGAACTTCCCCACACACGGGCGAGATCGGATCGGCGCGGGGCCGTTCGGCCTCTTGGACCCGTCGTGTATGGCCACCTTAACACCCTGTATAAATAACTCAGCACACAGAGTTTGTTCAACTTTCCAGGGTAAAAGGAACGCATTTTCTCTTTTGTGTTCCAATAATAATCGACCCAGTGCATTGATTCGATTTTCGGTGCGACGGCAGAAAAGGTCTACCTCACCATCACGACCGATGGAGTGTTGCGGGTATGGTATACCCATAACCCCTTGAGTATTCTCTCCATATTTTGAGCCATTGGCTTACACTTGAAGCAGCAAAATGGCATAATCTTTCATTTCGCTGAGTTATTTATTAATAGTTGATATACCATAAATAAAACGATAGAGCTTGAATTCTATCAACCCGGAATTCTAGTCTAGAAAAGTTGTTTATTTTGTATATATAGCTGACAACGCTTTTGCTTCACATGAAAATGTACTTAACCTTCAAGCGTTCGCGCGGGCGGTCAAGTGACCGCCTTTCTTGAATTTCGAAAATACGAGCTCACCTACGATTTTTGGGGGGATGGGAGAGGCATGTTTTCTCTAGTTACAATTCCGACTGTATATTCCACCCCTGAGGTCAGTGTCTCGCCTCTTAGTTTACGCTCAGTACAGTTCCGAAGTTGATAGTATTGAGTCAGGCGGTCAGGAGACAGCCGCGCGACTCCTGACGGAATACTTTCATCGACATCATAAAATGTAGGTTAGTAAATAATAATTTCGTTAATAGTGTATAACTAAAATCAATTTCATTCAAAGAATAAAAGATGGAATAAGTGGGTACCTATCTAGTAAATTAAGATTTTTTGCATAGTTTTGCAACTTAATATGCCTATCTCGCCCTCTTCTTGTTTCACCCAAAAAAACGAATAACCCTTTTAACAT
Organism: Creontiades dilutus; assembly: GCA_031894815.1. Lineage (NCBI taxonomy): Eukaryota > Metazoa > Arthropoda > Insecta > Hemiptera > Miridae > Creontiades > Creontiades dilutus. The sequence goes on along the minus strand of JAVIWC010006953.1, from coordinate 464,986 downwards.
TTTCGTTCAGTTGCTTGAGAACGAGGATAGCGAGATAGACTGAACAACCCTCCAAGACTGGAATGAAACTTACCTATATTACGTATTTTTTAATTTTTTTTTGTGTCTTGTCATTTTTGATTTTTCTGTATTTCGTAATTTTGGAACAACTAGCTAATGTTTTTTCTAGTTTCCATCTAGTTAGATTGAAAAAATGACATTTTTACAACAAAAAGTTTGAAAGAATTATAGTCCGAGTGGCCTTTTTGATACATCGCGCTTTTGGGAGTTACCTGTTCATCTAACATTCATACATGAGTTTAAATACCTATGTGTAAGCAATTCTATACCTTCTTATCTAGTTCGATTGAAATAAATAACGCTGGCGCGAACGCATGAAGGTTACACCATATCCTCAAAGACAATTGACTTATGACGAGCGCATATTCAATTATCGTTTGAGCAGAGATCGTAGAATAGTAGAGAATGCTTTTTGGCATTCTTTCAAGTCGTTTTCGGATACTCCACACAGAAATCAAAATGAATCCAGAAAAAAACGATTTCGTTGTGCTAGCAGCGTGCGTTCTTCATAATTTTTTAAGGAAGGAAGCTAAAGCATCGTACATGCCGGCAAACTCTCTGGATGTGGAAGATATTGCTTGTGCGGAAGCAATACGAGGGGATAGAGAGGAAATACAGCTGCTGAGTCTACAGCGGGGAAATAGCAGACAAGTTTTGTGTGAAACCGCAAGGAACAATCGTGACAATTACAAGAGACATTTTGTTGGAGATGGCGCCGCACAGTGGGACAGAGGCGGAAAAAAATCGTAAAACTCAATATTTTTAAACCGTTTCCAAACTTGAATATTATTCAGCTGCGTGTTACATATACTTTCAGTTTTTCAAAACTCGAAATCAGTTAGGTCCCACTTATATGGGTATCATAGAATGAAAAAATGCAAGTTTGGAAACGGTTTAAAAATATTGATATCATATTATGATATTTAGGTTGATTGTAACTAAAAAAGCATATTTTCAGTGGTTTTGAGCCATTTTTTCGGCATTAATCATGGCTTGGAATTTTTTCTGATACTCTTCACATTTCAAGCACAAGTGAAGGTCACTAGATGTATTTTTAATTTTATTAAAATTTTTTTTTTTAGGAATCAGTAGGTAAGCAAAAGTACAGTGAAAAAAATCGTTTTTCCTACATACATAGGATCGGCAAAAAAAGCTTTACGGAGCTTTGGTCCATGGATAGTTTTAGGTTGTTCTATGCAAAAAAAAGAACTTGCAGTTTAATTTTCAGCTGCCTATATCTGCCTATTTAGCTGTTCTGATCACTTGAGTAGGAATAGGGAAACAGGTCGAACTAGATGTCGGGAAGTGCACACTTTATCGGGCGCTAGGAAGTTAGGTGACCTTTAGGTGGCTTATCGTTTGCTTTGCACCTTTTATTCTTTTCATCAATTCTGTATGGTATGTAAGTAGTTTGTTCAAACTAGAGTTGTGTAAGATTGTTGTGTAAGTGAATCAACTCCCAACCGTTCACTCTGTTTAGGGCTGCGTTCTTTGGAATCAGTTCACCCGTTCAATACGTTCTCCATAGAAGGAGTAGTCTCCTTCTCCTCCCCATGGCGGCTTCTATATTAATAATTTTATCATTAAATTCATTTGACCACAATAAAAATAATTAATTTAAACTTAATTCTGTCTTTTATTTTGTAATTTTCCCCCTGGGATGATATATTATTGTATCGATAGTATTGATAGCTGCCAGTCATTATTATTGGAACTATCGATAGTCAGAACTATCGAAAGTAGTAGAAAGGATTGGAGTGGTAGGCGGGAGGGGAGAGCGGGGTGAACGTTCGCGAAGATATGATGGGAAGATATGATCATGGATGAAGACGATTGATTCAACACTTCAAAGAACCTAGTAAATGATACCAAACACGGTTTTTTTCTCAAAATTCTACTTTTTACTTTTTCGGTCGTCTGATTGCGCTGATTTCAATCTCATTCAAATCAGCACTTCAAATACCAGAAGTGAGTGAAATTTGATGTCTCTAACACAATTATTGTAGTCAGTAGTGATTTTTTGCCGTTTTTTACCTCATTCGCCTCACTGTGCTCCATCTCCTGGCAAGACAGATTTGTCAACAGACAATAAATACCTACATGGAGCTCCAATACGTGCTTTTACCTTTTTTTGTTCAAATTTCAATTCGCTATTTTTATTCAATACGCTTTTAATACCTTGTACCGAACAGTACTAGATTTTAAATAAATGATCAACACACTTACGATTGGTAGTTGTTCATCTCTTCCTGGTCGGCCGTGAACAATAGCTGCTCGTAGTACCAAAGTGACGGTGTATACGCGTCATCTCCCGAAAACCCGACTTTTGGCTTTTCACTTTTTTCATTTCCTTCCGGAACGAACTTCTTAAATTGTTAATTTTCTTTTTTACTATGTCCACGGTCGGTGATGGCACGGTCTTTTTATAAAATTCTAGTAGCACTTCGTAAGCTGCATCGCGTAATCTTTTGTTGCTATAATGATCGTCTTTAATTTTCCACAAACAGGGGTGGGCCCGATACAGTTCAATGAATGCGGAAATAAAAGGTGGCTTTAAATCCATCTTCCGGCCGGATTCACTCCAATTACCGCTAGGAAAAACAATACGAAAAATGGCCAGACGATAAGCTCCCCTCACCTCCACGTTTCGCACTGAGCGGATCACTCGCCGGCCGGCCGACTGTGGGTGTGGGGAGGAGCCGGTGAGGACATGATCTGACAGGCTCGTGCAGGTCGCCGGCCTCACGTCCGATTCTCGCCTGCCCTACGCCACACACCTTCAGTTTTCTCGGAGTCCGAGACTCGGAATGCAGTCCATGGCCTCCAAATTAACTGATAAATGTGTGGGCAACTCCGGTCGACGGCCTTACGATTGCCTTCAATTAAACTGATAGTGTGTGGGGCCCTTTTACTCAAGTATATCAAGTGGGCAAAAACAGAGTGCGATGGAGTCTTTTCTTAACGTCTTAAATTCAACTTTTCAACATGCATTTTTCAACACAACGTTTCAAAACACACATATTACAACAACATTAAACCAACCTAACGCCCAAATTTTTTTTACACATTTATCACAATTCTCAATTTTTAATTTTTTACAGTACCTGGAAAAAACATTTTGGAAACAAAATGAACCTATTCTTACTAGGAAATTTAGAGAATTTTCGAACCTGTTTGGTTGAATGGCCTTCTAAAACATTCTAAATCCACTGTCAAATCGAAAAATCAGTTTCTGTGGATAACCCGATATCGTACGTCACCAACCAACTCTACGTTAAAACGAACTACACGTTTTCTGGCATTCGAATCTTTATATTTCTCCGTCAATTCCAATCAGAATTAAATGGTTGAGACGCCGTTGGAAATGATCTTAAATGGAATAAGTTTTTATCAAATCGAAAAAAATTGACAAAAATTTCACTTTGCGAAAGAAATTTTTTTTTCTGGTCAAAGAAGAAGCGTTCCAAATTTTTGACTTCATCTTATAGGAAATTTAACGCACATTTATGCGAAAAATGTTCATTTAATTTTCCGTTTTTGGCCCAAAACGATTTTTTAAAAAAAAAAAAAAAAATCTATATTCAGGGTTTATATCTCAGCAATCCAAGATTTCGGTTTTGGAAAATTTTTGGAAACGCGACTTGGCCATTTACTCCATTCATCTTATTTCAGGAAATTTAACGTAAGATTCGGGAAATGTGGTGCATGTGCAAATAATGTTGGGAAATTGCCCCAAATCGCCTCTCCCGTAAAAAGCGACGAGAGGGCTGTGAAAAACGCATTTTTTGAAGAAAAAAAAAAAGATCTAGAAAAATAGTATATCGAAGTTATCAGTCTGTTGAGAAATGGTTCGCGGTTGTCTTTGAATTTTTCCTTCGCTAATTACAATCAGTTTCACCCTTTTTTTTTTAAAAAGCCCTTCTTGATCTTCACGTTTCCCAAAACCCTTATATCGATATTATCGAATCTGTGGCACCGATGGCCAAATATCGATATTTCGATAACATCGATGTCGATGTCCCATCCCTACAACATACAACACATACGAGTATACAACAAAGTGATTGTTTCCATGATCGTTCAACATTCAAGTTGGAATGTGTACGTATATTACACGATTTTTTTAACATGTTTGAGGGAGTTGCTCATGACGGTCAACGCTATCATGATTGTTTCTACGAGACATTCCAACACTAAACGGGGACCATGGATCGTTAAGGTCATGACCTGCACTCAACAATAGGCAGAGATGTTAATTTTCCAACAGAAACAAAGAAGTAAGGAAAATTGATGTTGGTGGTAGAGGATTGAAAGTAGTTTAAATTTGATAAAAACTAGTAATTCATGCTTCCGGAAGAGATTCCACTGGAAAAACTTGAATTTCCTACCACACTTTTTTTTTCCTAATAAGGGATGGGAGGAGCCCCTGGTCACTGAGACCGCTAGGATCTATTGTGACTCTGTCCCCATTTTTAATTCAAAACCTTATTGATAACCTCTTCGTTCACAAAGTGTAGGAGGTTTTCAGGCGTTCCCAAGGCAATATCAGAGGGTGTTAGGGCACCCTTCCCGAAATGCCGGAATCTAGTTGATGCAACAGCAGGACAATTACAGAGGATGTGTTCTGCTGTTTCCGCCTCTTCGCAGCAGAGCCGGCATTCTATTGTCCTGGCCTTACCCATTTTGTTTAGGTGATACCTTAGGGGGCAGTGGCCAGTCAGAAGACCCACTAGTTTACGAAGGTCTTTGCGCCTCAATGATAGAAGGGCTTTTGCACGTTTCCTTGAAATAGAGAGGAACCGCTTGGCCTGCCTCTGCTTAGGAGTGTTGTGCCAATATTCTGTGCGTGTTTTGTCCTCCCATTTCTGAACCTGTTGAGTTATATAACTCTTGGTAACCCCTAGTTGGGGTTCAGGTCCAATTGGATTGGACTCTGATCCCTTTTTAGCAAGGCGATCAGCTTCCTCGTTGCCCTCTATTTCCTCATGACCCGGCACCCATAGTAGCATCAGTTTGTTGCCCCGGGTATGAGTATACCACACTTGTATACTCAATTCGTTCTGATAATTTGGCAAGCCATAGCTTCGCCCTCTAAGTTGAGAGATGTAGGAATAGATGGCTTTTAGCCTACATGGCGTTAGAAAGCTACGGCATCGTATCCCCATTTTGTCCCTTACGCTAGTTTAGGATAGTCATAGTTTATCATACTTAAGATGGGCTGCTTCTTCTGCTCAACGCCCTCTTCGTACAGCCAGTCGGAGTTTTCCCTTTGTCGCGGCCAACCGAACTCTCCCTCGTCGTTGGTCGAGACGTTGCGGAGTCTGTCGAGAACCGGCGAGATTTTGTCGCTTCTCGATTTGACGAGCGCGTAGCTGAGAGCGGAGAGAGTCACGCTGTCCATCTGAGCTTCACTTGCCGCCTGGTTCTCCAAATATCGTCGTGCCTTCATCACCGCCTCGGAATCTCTCTGTAAAATATACATTTCGAAATTTTCAGTTTATATCAGTCAACAACTTTTATGTATAGCATTTTCCAGTGGAATTGAGCCTTTTTCCAGAAGAATTAAATCTTTTCCAAAAGAATTAAACCCTGATCCGAAACAATTAAACCTTTCTCCAATATAATTACACTTTTTTCCAAAATAATTAAACCTTTTTCCGAAATAATTATATCTCTCAAAAGAAATGGATTCAGTAGAAAATAAATTAACGACGTAAAAACCAGATGTAAACCCGGTGGAAAAAAATTTTCTCCATCAAACTAAACAGATGAATATAAAATGGTAGAAATGATTAATTCTTTGAAGTTTAAGTTGATCTCAATTTTGCAAATGACAATTTTATTAATTTCAAAATCTACAGAAAATAATTATTCCTTTCAAGACTTTCTAGATATCTCTTTTTGGTATTGTAGGTTTTGAGGTTACACATACGTGAGTTTTCACCGGAAAATGACTGATGTCAACTCACCTCATTTTCCAAACCGATGTTGACCAGGCAAATGAGGGTAGACGCGGTTGTGGAAATCGATCGCGATGGTTCGTCGATCCACGTCAGATTGTCGGGGAAAACGTCGATGGGCGAGTCCCTGAAGCTTCCATCACCTTGCTGTCTGCTCTGAATCCATTTCTTTGCTGAGGTCAGCACTCTGGTGTCGATGCTGACGACGCTCTGAGCTCGACTCAGGAGATCCAGAACTTCCACAGTGCTCCTAAATATGTTAGAGCAGACACATCAAGAACTGCACATAAGCAGTACATTAAGAAGATCGGAAGATTATACTGTACATCAATATAGTTTCAAATGTTGAATGGATATTAAAAACGCTGCAAATTCTTTCAATGGGGTTCATTCGTGATTTGAATGAATTTCGTGATAGAGCGATTAAAGAATTTCAGGAGATATGCATGGAGCACGTAAATCTGTTCTCAACCAAAATACCTATTTGGATTGATCAGTTGATCATATTCGTGTGCCTCCTGAAATTCAATAATCGCTCTATCACCTGTGAAACACGCACACTCTAAAGCTTAGTAGAAATTCAAATCATGAATGCAAGCCAAATGAATAAAATTGAATTATAAACCCCAGTGAAAGAATCTGCAGCGTTTTGAATAAATTGTATCGAGACACCGTTCACAGCATCCTGATCAACACTTATTCACAATTATGCGAATACGTTAATTACTTTCAACCCTTGTTTCATGATAAAATATTTAGATGGATCCCTATGAATTTCATCAACAACTGTTGTTGATGAAATTCATAGGGATCCATCTAAATATTTTATCATGAAGCTAATATGTAAACTAATAAAATAAATATTTCATCATTAGTTACTAATGAGTTGATATGCAATACACTTTATTTCATATTAAGACCTCTCCATTTATCATAACCATATCCACTGTCATATCAAAATCGCAGGGGAATAATTTTTTGATATGGTTGCGGTGTGACCACGCTCAATTAGAAGAGCAGAGTGGAGCGTATACTTGTTTTTTATTTTTGACAGGAAACGTTTCAACCCACTACGGGGACTTCCTCAGTCCTGCATTTAAGCACAAAACATTCATCCTTATAGTCTAGGTTTTATTACGACATAAAAAATAATAAAACATAAATAATAAAACCTAGACTACAAGGATGAATGTTTTGAGCTTATATGAAGGACTGTAGGGAATAATTTCTTTTACGTTATACAATAGCGTATCCCAATTCTGCCGAAAACTGTACTGGGATGGAAAAATTGTTGCCACATCCTGGAACTGTTCCAAGGTGAACTGTTCCTAGGTTACACAGTCCAGGTTCAGCTGCACTGGCACACCTCTATTATCCTCAAATTCGTGCCAATGGCCATGGAATCAGATGCAATTTGAAACCTAACTTTTGTGGGTTTTGTTACATATTCGTTTTTTTTCCCCTACGCCGCGGTCGGACGTGCTTCAGCCAATAGACCTCTGGCAGCCCAATATAATTTTCCTATTTTTGACCATTTGGCCTCGTCTTGATTAAAGTTTTGTCTGATGCCCTCGAGTCGAGGGCAGTCAAAAAGATGGACACCTGTCATGATAGATGTTGAGTGGCACAGAGTACAGGACGGGTCATCCCTCAGCCGAATGCGGTGGAGGTGGGCGTTCAGATAATCGTGGCCAGTAATGAATCTGAACGCGGCGACTGACTGATGACGGGGCAGGTAGGAAGGGACACGATCAGCTGCACTCAGTAGAGAGGACCAACATTTGCCTTCGGCCCTCTGCTCGTGGTCCCGGCGTGGCTTACTGCTAACGGCCTCTTTTATCAGCGTTCTGGCCGCAGCAAAACTAATGGGTGCGTCGGGCATGGTGAGCCCTCCTTGGCTAAGGCGTCAGCTCTCTCATTCCCCCAAATACCCATTGCAGAGCCATAATATCTCCGCCACCAAGCAGCGTCTCATGGAGCCTCCTTCCTTTCTGGCCATCATGGGAGTTTGTGTCGGTGCTTGTGCATAATGTAATGATTGCAGCCTGCGAGTCACATAAGATGACGGCCCGTGAGAACTCCACAGATTGGAGCAGTTCGTTGTGCAGTACGTCCCTTCCCTAGACAAACCTCTCTGTCTGTCCACAAGTCCTCGTAACAAGCTTAGCTTTTACAGTTTTATTCTGATATTGATGAATTTTTCGAGGAATGTGCAAGTCATTTGGTCTTCTAACAGTATCATCACTCACAAATCAATACTCCACTCTACGCATGAGCAAACGTCAAGCCACCCAACTGTAATTGTCTCACGTCCTAATCCTACGATCTCCGTTAAACACGGTGGGGAGTCGGGAAAGAGGTTAAATCATCTCTAGCAATTTATACCACCCACAGGTCGAGAAACCCTGACTTACTGAGATAAGTAATGTTTGAATGAACGCCTACCAGTGGCTCGTGGCTTTGGAATGATCACTGAATGACCCGTCACTTCTTCTATACAGCATGAGGTTCTGAAGGCTGGTTTCGATCTCCTCCACGGCGTTGCCCCTGCTTTCGTCAGCTGGTGTCTTTCCGCTCAACAAATCGCTGCTGAGTTGAGATGCGATAGTGGACACGACGGTGGACAAACTAGAAAATGAACAATTATAACTTTATAGTCACAACAAAACTCAACAACAAACAAAAGAAAAAAAATTGCGAACCATTTTCAGTGTTCGAGCGTAACTATGTATACAGTTCAGAAAATATTGAGCCCAACTCTAGGCACTACTTCCGAAGATAGATTTCGTAAAAACCAAAGGTTAATTTAAGTAGCAAAATACCTATCATCATTTTTCGGATCAGGTATTCGGAAAAATTATGAACGATTGGGTCAGGTGTTTACGTATTCAGGTAACCAAATGAAGAGGGCTGTAAGGAGGAAAACATCAATAGATACGACTGACTTCCCCAGTTGCTCATCATAGTAAAACTGAAAGAAATAGGAATTTGTATACAATTTTTCATCAGCTCACAAGCAATTTCAATCATATCAAATTTCTAAAACCGAGTGAATATATACGATTCCAGTGCTATCGTGTTTCGGAAAAGAGGCCTGCCTCCATTTGATCCTAGTTCACTAGTGTGGTACAGGGATGGGTTCGGGATGAATAGTGCAGTAGGATTAGGGATCAAGGGTCCCTTTTTTATCCTATCCAACCCTCTTAGACATGTGGTTACCATTTATCAGGCAGAAACCCATACAATTGAATTGAGTGCACGAGAGATTGCCAGGAAAACAAATCAAAGGTGCAAAGATCTACATAATGTCAGCAGCCAGGCAGCACTAAAGGCCGTTTCTATAACCACAAAGCTGACCTGGAGTTGCCTCAGCTCCCTCAAGGCTGCGGCTTTGGGCAACAAGCTGACTTTACCATGTAGCACCACCATGTAACGTTGCTAATCAAAACTTTATAAGAAATTTGATTATTTCATCAATTGTAAAGATGTCAGAAGAAATAATCATGGTATACAATGCTAGAGGTTACATCATATCCAAAGTGGAATCGCGATTGGTCGACAGGGACTAGAGGCGATGACTTGGCAGTCGCGGGCTTGCGGATTCTGCGTTGCCATGGATACGTCATGGTCCAGCTGATAATGATGCGGGTTACCAATAAACCTGAAGCAGTCTTCTTGAAAACCATGGGTACCGAATCATGAGGGAATACACGGCAACGAGAAAGCTGCACGATTGGACCTGAACCTCAACTAGGGTTTACCAAGAGTTATACAACTCAACAGGTCCAGAAATAGGAAGATGAGACAAGAACTACACACTGGCACAATACTCTCAAGCAGAGGCAAGGAAATTGCTTCTTAACCATCTTACAGGAACGCACAAATGACTCACTGTCACTGAGGAGCAAGTACTTTGCAAACATGTGGAATTCCTCAGTGGCCACTCTTCTCTAAAGTACCACCTTAACAAAATGTGTAAGGCTAGGACAATAGAATGGCAGCTCTGCTGCAAAGAGGGCATCAGCAGAACACGTACTATGTGAATGCCCTGCTGGGAACAATTAACAGATTCCGGCATTTCGGAAGAGGTGGCCTAATACCCATCAATATCAAGGATATTTCGTTCACCTTTCGAATGAATAGGTCATTAATGAGGTTCTGATGGTTGGTGTCACAACAGATCATATTATTCTCAGTGACCAGGGGTTCCTTCCATCCCTTATAGGAAAAAAGGCATCGTATGCCTTAGGCATTTCCCAGACAAAGTAGAGTAAATGTTGAAGGACATCTCCTCAAAATGGAACTAAGGAATGATAACAAAACTCGTGTACTTACCTGCTAAATTCAGAAAGCGCAGGCCGAACTCTATCAGCCAAATAAGGCAAATGTAGTCCTCCGGCCACGAGCAAAGTACCAGTTTCAGAACCAGGGAGCAACGAGTGAGGGATGTCCAGGTGGATGACTTGTGAGTAGCCTGCTTCGTCGTTGAAGTTCCAGATTCTGTTTGAAATAAGAACATCTATGATATGGGGTGTAGACGATAAGGTGTACATTACTCCTCGCAAAAATATACAACTAATTTGCAACAAAAAGTACACGTAGAGTTTCCGGGTTATTTCAGTTTTAAGATGTTTTTCGAGTTTTCGACTTTGCCTTAGTACTATCGCCGTAACTCCCTCAACTTAAGAATTAACTTCAAATTGAATTATACCATTGGGAAAAGCAGTGCTCACATTGAATTGTCAAAAAATCACTCTACGAAGCAGACTTAAGGAACTTTTGAAAGAATCTTTTTTCAAACGTCCAATAAGTGTAATCACATACACATAACTTAAAAAATACGACATTTATGATATATAAAAAAATTGTTAACCATGAAAAGTGGTTGAAAAACTTTTGTTTGGATGCAAAAAATGCCTGTTTTTTTGTGTGTGGAGAATCGACATTTTTTTATACTTGTTGCCCGTTTCAAATAATTAGGCAGGCATTTCCGAGGTTTTTAATTCTGTATGAACAAGATTATATTTAATTTTCTAATTTTCCAAGGAGTCCAAAGAAGGCCTTAAGAACCTATACACAAAAGAGGCATTCTACCCATAAATGATGGGCATTTTGGGAATTAACTGCAATTGAAAACTGGAAAGTGATAACTAGAACACCTTGGAAGAATAAGAATCTTGTTCATTCAATATCCGAAGCTTCAGAAATGTTTACTAATTTGAAACTGAAACTAAACATAAAAAATTTGACCCCCCCCCCCCCATTCCCCCTATCCCAAAAAAGAGGCAGTATTTTGGGTTCTCCACCAATTTGAATCGTAAACAGCATTATTGATGTACCATTCAAAAGCTGACAGTTTGACGCATTTTGGTTTATTATTCAATAATAAACCATTGAAATCGCTCTGGAAAAAAAACGCCGTACGCACGATTTCTCCCAAACGGCTGGAGCAAAAATGTCTGAAATTTTCAGGAAAAATCCATCTTGGTCCGACGACTTCCCCAATTCTTGAGCCAGCTCTCTCACTCAATTTAAAGTGCCCTTTAAGGGCTGTCAAAGTTTTGTAAAATCCCTAGAAAACTCAAAACAAGTCCAAGCGGCATGAATGTAAACTTATTATAAGAACATACCGTCAGGAATCGAATGAGCCCCTCCCCAGGTCCGTAGGTCAAACCATTCCCGATGTATGGCCCGATTTATGGTGCCAACATTTGCGTTTTTTGGTTAATTATTGTTTGTTTGTAACCTAGTGATGCCGATAGCGTCGAGTTGTAATGAATGTGGATACTGGAGTGATAGCCGATGTGAATACTTGTGTGAAGTTATTAGCCGATTCACGGGTTTTTGGTTTATTACTGTTTGTTTGTAACCTAGTGATGTCCGGCCGATAGCGTCGAGTTGTAGTGAATGTGGATACTGGAGTGATAGCCGATGTGAATACTTGTAGTCAGTTAGTAGCCGATACACGGGTTGAAGCATTCTGATATGCATGAAACGCTGATAATATATAGGTAAATATTATTCAATATTATTACTGGGGTTTATTATTCAATATTATTACTGGGTTAAATAAGTATTCTTTCACTGGGGTTTATTATTCAATTGGCTCGCGTTCATGATTTGAATCTTACTAAGCTTCGGAGTGTGTGTGTTTCACAGGATAGGGCGATTATTGAATTTCAGGAGGCACACAAATATGATCAACTGATCAATTTAAATAGGTATTTTGGTCGAGAACAGATTTACGTGCTCCATGCATATCTCCTGAATTTCAATAATCCTGTGAAAACGCACACTCCAAAGCAAGTAGAAATTCAAATCATGAACTCAAGCCAATTGAATAATAAACCCCAGTGGAAGAATTTGCAGCGTTTTTATAGGCTACGCGCATTAATTACAGTTGCATTACAGAAGCCTAATTAAAAAGAAAAAATACCAAAAAAATATAAATAAATAAATAAACAGAAAAAAAGGATCCTTAATTGCTCCCCCAATTACTGACACAAAGTCGAAAACATGGAAAAAATCTTAAAACTGAAACAACTTGGTAATGAGCCACTACGAAAACTGTAAGCAGCACTTTTTGATGCGAATTAGTTGTAGTTGTAGACTACGTGGGTTCCTGTAGATAGAGCAATTGATATTTTATGAATATTGACAGTAATATGGATTGTCATGCAACACGTGTCCATCTATTTTCTAACCTGAATTCAGCAGGCTGTCCCCAGGTGGTGGCGAACCCTATGAATTCGATCTTCATCGTCTTGTCCATTTTCCACTTGAGGATCCTCCTTTCGTGGACGGCCGAGCCCGTTCCAAGGGAAATCGCTCCGCGGTCCCAACTCAACCAAAACGTTTTCGACTGGTCGGAAGACAGAACGCCGGGCGTGGAGGCTGACGTGAGGTGGACCGAATAACCTTTAACAACACCGACATTGAGACATCCTCAAAGACATAAGTGACATTTCCATTGACTTCTAGAAACAAGGGTTTCCAGAAATCAAATAAGTTTCTAACATCCCAAAAATTCTGATGTTAACCAAAGCATTATGGTTATGCCCATGTGTAAGTTAGCAGAGTTTTTAAGAATCTGTTATGGTGCCGTCGGATTTTATTGTTGTGATCTTTGAAAGTTTTCCTTTAACTAGAGAATCCTGATAAATGCATATTACAAGAATGTGGTTTTATGGGATCATTTCAGTCATCTTGGAGGCTCATTCGCGAATTTCGTTTCTTTTGGTTAATTATTCAATAATAAACCATTGTAATCCGTCTTGAAAAAAAAATTCTAACCCCCCCTGAAAATTTCATGTTTTACGTTTCAAAGGGTGTAGAATCCGAATCTGCAACAAAAATGTTTCCGTCCGTCCGCCGTACGAAGTACGCACGATTTCTCCCCAACGGCTGGAGCAAAAGATCTGAAATTTTCAGGAAAAATCCATGTTGGTCCGACGACGCCCCAATTCTTGAGCCAGCTCTCTCACTTAATTTAAAGTGCCCTTTAAGGGTTGTCAAAGTTTTGTAAAATCCCTAAAAACCTCAAAAAAGTCAAGGCTGCCTAAATTTGGACTCTTTTTGTGATGTAGTGAATGTGGATACTGGAGTGAACTCCTAAAAGGCTTTGTAGCCGATACACGGGTTGAAGCATTCTGATATGCATGAAACGCTGCAAATTCTTTCACTGGGGTTTATTATTCAATTGGCTTGCGTTCATGATTTGAATTTCTACTAAGCTTTGGAGTGTGCGTGTTTCAAAAGTGATAGAGCGATTATTGAATTTCAGGAGGCACACAAATATGATCAACTGATCAATCCAAATAGGTATTTTGGTTGAGAACAGATTTACGTGCTCTATGCATATCTCCTGAAATACGAGTAGAATTTCAAATCATGAACGTAAGCCAATTGAATAATAAACCCCAGTGAAAGAATTTGCAGCGTTTCGTGCATATCAGAATGCTTCAACCCGTGTATCGGCTACAAAGCCTTTTATTTCTCATTGTTATCGCATGACTACAAATATCTTTTAAATATACGAGTCGCTGATGTTGTTAGCATATCGATAGGCTCATGCCATTACATTTTGGGTATGAAACGCATGGCAGCAAAATTCGTCCCAAACGGTTAAATTTTTGAAGTTCGACATTTTTTGGCCGAAAATAACACTTCAATGATGCTCCAAAATCTATATTCATCAGACATGGGCCCTTGTGACTTCTTCCTTTTTCCAAATATAAAAAAACCTTATTTCAGTCATTTCTAAAGCATAGATGACATTAAAAGTGTATCACTGAAGGAGCTCAAATCTATCCTAAAGATCGAGTAGCAGACGTGTTTTGAGAATTGGAAAAAGCTATGGCATAAGTGCACAATATCTACTGGGATTACTTTGAAGTGGAGAACATCGATGTAAATGAATAAATACATTTTCTTCTTCAAAAAACAAAAATTCTTGGTATTGTCATAATACACCTCATGAAATGAGAATTTTTGTATGCGTAAAACTTTACTTACCGTGCTTTCCTCTTCCTAGCCAGGAAACGGTGTTTTCCTGGTCGCCAATGACGATCTGGTACATCTTCTGGGTCAAGTCCTGCTCCTCGGAGAGAGCAATGTGAACACCTTTGCCCGCCCGCACCTCGAACACGACGCCTTCCCGGTTCCTCGGGGCAGGGATCAACTCGTATCGGAAGTCCTCCGGGGTCGATATCACCATTTGCTCTGGATAAAGAGAAAGTAGTTCATGTTCTAAACGAAGTATACTGTTGCTTACATGAAGAAATAGAAATAATTACATTTCAAAAAATTTCAACTCGAGTGTGGGGCCTAACATTGGGATATAACAATGTTCCGTAACATCGTTTCATCGAGCAGCTCACTGACATGTACAAAATCATCTTAGGAGATTCCACAGCAGGCTACTAAGGATGGGGAACATTGTAAATTAAGATAGAGCGCAAACTGCAAGCGTGTTAGGCTATTCATTTGAAGAGTTGTACCATTCGCAAATTCGCAGAAATTGAGTTACGATAAGATCACGAGGGAATTCCTGTGGGGTGAACAATTTTATTTTCCGTACTATCCTCCGAGTTTGAGCAAAGTTGATTAAATACCTAGGCAATGGGACAAGATGATTTACTGATATACTTTACGTTTGCGCTAGCGCAAAAGCTACCAGTGAGCCCGGAGCAATGAAGTTCATTAGTACTACCTACTTGTACAGCTTGAACCTCTTAAAATGTCACCTAAATAGAATGAAAACTGAAGAAGTAAGGCTTGTGGCAAGAATTTCACATTTGCGTACACACAGCAGCTGCTAATGATGAGATCGCAATCAAAGGGATATGGATGATCAAACTGTATTTTCTCGACTACCTAGACTATTTATTTATTTATATGAAACGGGTCAAGCCCAGTTACTGGAAATACAGATTATAAACGAAAATAAACATTCAATAATGAAAACAATGATAAGTATACATTAATGACAGAAACATAAAGATCAACAGCATCAAAAAAGGACTAAAAAGCGTAAACAAAGAACGAATGCAGATATTAAATTGTCTAAATAGTTTTATGGCTACAATAAGGACTTAATAGATGAGATGGGGTCGGCAAAAAAATCGAAACCGTGCACTGAACACAATACATTGGCCTCTCTAGGCATTCGGAGAAGAGGGCGGTGGAGGAGATAGTTCCTGCTGGCGAATGGGACAAAAAACAATGCAGGATTCCTCGTGCGGTGTCCTGGGGCCGAGAAACCGACAGTTGACAGGAGGTCAGGGCAGTCAATGTCTCCATTAACCAGCCGGTAATAAAATTTAATGTCCGCAGAGAGTCTCCGAGAGACCAGAGGAACCAAGCCGCTACGCCGATACAGCTCATCGTAGTTGACCATGAACCCATCTCGAGGCACTCCGATCCTGAATCCAAAGAAACGGAGGAAGCACCTCTGCACTCGCTCCAGCCTGTGGCGATGAATCTCGTAGTACGGGGACCAAACAACGCTGCAATATTCGAGAATGGGAAGCACGATCGTCCGGTAAAGACTATGGGAAAATGGTGCTTGATGGATGGTAGGTCTCGTATTTTGCGGCGATATGCAATTCTGTCTTCACTCTGAAGGAATTTTACCAGTGGTTAGACGCCTGTTACTTTCAAGAATTTGTCTAACACTACTAATTTTGTCCACAGTAATACTGATACGGGGTCTGCATCCATGGAATTTGCAACACGTTCACGACCCCCCAAAGTTGTGCGACGGGACATGGGTGTTTTCGATCTTACCTGAAAAAGATCGGAAACGTGGACGAGGGAACGTGCATTTACTGCAAAAAGGAAGACGAAGATGCCCTCCACGCCTTCTTCTCATGCCCTAGATTGAGCAAATGCGCAGGAGCCTCAAAGATGAACTGGGAGATCTGGGCCCTGGAACGATTGTGGCAAGGATGTTGGAGGAAAGCAAGAACTGGGATGCTGTCACAACCTTTGTCATAGGAGTACTGAAAGTGAAGGAGAGGGACCGGGAGTGGGAGGGTTAAACCTCTCACGCTGCAAGACTTCCCAATAAAAACAGAAGCGGATGCCTCAGGACACACAAAAGCGGCTGTCCTGAAGTAATACAGTAAGCAGTCCCAGGATAGCTGCGCAAGAAGTGGAGAGGCTTTTAGACGGTGCGACTCTGTCATAACCGCCTAGGTAGCCAGCGGTCTCCATTCCTTAAGATTTCGGGTGGTTTAACTCCTTCTGTTGCTAGAAAGTTGATCACTATATGTTGCACAATTGACGAGGGCACCTCCCGCTCCGTCATCGTCATGACGCATATTGAGAGGGTTGAGGAGGCTAGCTCACTTGCTTTCGCCAATCCTGAAAAACCAACCAAACACCTCACAACGCAGGAACGATCTTCCATCACTACTGAGCCCGCAGGTCCCAAAATCTCGTTTATATTTGATTCACCCTGGTGACAAAGAACGACTTTTAACGATTACCCCTCCATTCATCCCTGTCCTATTTAAAGTTCTGAAATATGTTCAAGTACTAGACCAAAACCTTAATTGAACGAAAAAAGAATGTCCATGACTCAATTCTAATAGGCGTTTCTGTATAGGCAGCCTGGTTTCAGAGGGTTGTTACGAAAGTAATAATCAGGGATGAACATTGATTTGAACTATTAACTATTTAAAGTATTGCTTATTATTATTCACGGTTATTGATTCGATTTTGAAATGTAAATCCAACAAATTATGAGAAGGAGTTGTTTTGTGAATAGAAAAGCAATACGAGAACCCAATTTCATTTGAAGCTCTTTGGAGTGTGTGCTCATCACAAAGTAACCACAAGAGATTCAGCTCGTTCTGGTCTAATGGGCTGTTGAATAAACACGAGATCGTATCATGATAGGACTGACAGGTCAACTGCAATTTCAACCAAGGAGGGCGTTCTCCATACGACATCGCTGTATTTGAATGAAATACCGAACGATGCATCATTCAAACTGTATTGTTTAAAGATTCCAACAAGTTTCTGTAGTGTAGAAAGGCGTAGGAGTGGGAAACGTCCATAAAAATGCGTAACCCCCCGTTCCAAGCGCGAATCAACATTCTAATAAAATGTATGATAATGGGATGCGTTTCGAGGAACAAGTGTGAATACATTCCTCGCCTCGCGATAGGGAATTTGCAAATCAAATTTCCGCGAAACAGATAAACACGACTGAATTACGCCTGGAGTGGATGAGGGGAGGGGAAGGGGAGTATTCCTACAGCTCAATAGCAGTGGAGAGTTGTGAGGCGCGGAAATGAAATACTAGGCATAATACAGTTTCCATAAGTGAAACCTGACTGGTTATCTGTGAATTCTCGTACAAAGCGAAACTCGACGACCAGTACCTGAATCCCTCCCCTGCCATCAATAGAGTCTAACGTGGTTCTCCATAACCATTACCCTCTACTGACATGTACACATTGAAAAGCGCTGCTGGCAATTACATAAAGTTCGATTATTTCTATATTAGATAACGTTTCTACGATCACTGATCCATCTTAATTAGACGGAACGTGTGGTACAATCTTTAAACTCGGTGCTTCTATGAGTTGTAATTGCATTCTAGATGGCGTGAAGACAGCTCCATTTAAATGTCAGCACGGTAGATCGATTAGGGAAGAAATCAGCTTCAAGATTCTTCAGCTGATAGATGTGTCTCTATGCCTTCTAATTGAATTTTAGAACGATTTCTTTGTAAGTTGAATACACTTTCGTGAATACCAAACTTTACTAATCCCTTTGCACGAAATAAAAGCTGATATCAAAATACCTACAGTGGTGTAATATCGGCACGAGCGAATGGAACAAATTGAATAGGTAGAATAAAGGCGCATGTACGAGCGACCCCAGGGTGAAAGTAATAGGGGCATGAGCGTCCCCGTCCCCTTCATCTTCGTATGTACGAGCGTCCCCGTGATCATTTGAACGGCAGGCGTGAAAACGGTCGTGTTTAGTCAAAACATTAAAAATTGGTTAATGCGCTAAACAGGTTTGACACGTTTTAATATGTTGAACTGTAATCCAGTTAAAATACCCATGGACAAAATTGGGGTTTCAGCTCCAGGGAAAGTGCCAGTCAAATTTCCCTATCGATCTGCTGTGGGTGCGCTACTATACCTAGCAAGAGGTACTCGTTTTGATATTGCTTTCGTCGTCAGTGTTTTACCCAGATCATTGGAAAACCCTACGATTGAGGACGTCGGTCGTGTCAAGAAAGTTCTCCGATACCTAGCTGGCACAAAGGAATTGAAACTGGTATATTGCTGCACAGTTTGCAGTGCAAACCAGAAAGTCGTGTTCTTGGTTGTTACAGCGACGCAGATTTTGCTGGTTGCCATTCCACCTACCGTTCAACTAGTGGTGTGGTTATCACGTTTGCAGGAGCTGCTATTAGTTGGTTAAGCCAACGTCAACAATTAGTTGCTGACTCTACTTGCGAAGCTGAACTAGTTGCTGCAAATACCGCTTCCAAAGAAGTCATCTGGATCTCAAGACTTCTGAATGGACTGATTCAATTTACGTCAATCCCTATTCTCCGTGTGGACAACGATGCTGCTAGACGTCTCTCAGAAAATCCTGAATTCCATTCAAGATCAAAGCATATTCTGAGATAGCATTTCTTCATACGTGATCGCATCAAAGAAAAAATGTTACAAGTGTCTCATATTGAATCAGAATATCAATTAGCCGATCTGTTTACGAAACCTATGGCTCACGATAGACTCTTGTTTTTGCGTCAAAATTATTTTGTTTGCATTTTGCATCATATTTCATTACTCTATGTCTTGTTTCTCTAAAGTTTCTCATTCACCTTTGAATGATGTCTATTCGTTTGACCATGATTCCTAAAATTACTCGCTTAAGGGAAAGTGTTGAATTTATAAATCTCGCTATTTGTATAATGATAATACTCCAGTGGTACATGGTCATTACATCAAACGGGCTGCATCGATTCCTTGTTTGTTTTAACGTAACCATTGGTGACGATACTCACTTGCATAAAAAATTACGAATTTAGCTCGAAGTTAGCGTTTATTTGATTTCAAATTGACAACTTTTTTGGCAGTTATTTGTATCGAGTGGAACGTGCAACCGCGTACTTCTGTTAGTGGCCACACTTTCTTCAACGCGTTCTGAACGGTTTTTTCAAAATCAGCAACACAAATTGCGAGTGACAGAGAAATTTCGACTTCCTCGGCTTTGGAAAGGCGAAAGCGAACGCGTCAAAGAAATACCTGGCTTCACAATTGGATCGACAAACACGAAACAGGGGACATAACCCTAATCGCATTTGTACAAATAGCTGCCAAAAAGTACCATCCTCAATCAATTTTTAATGTTTTGACTAATTCTGATATTTCCGGATTTTTGACGATTATACATTTTTTATATGAGTACGACCGTTTTCACGCCTGCCCTTCAAGTGATCGCGGGGACGCTCGTACATTTTGTCAACACGAAAAAATCACGCTCATGGTATCACCCGTAGAATAAACACCCCAATATATGAATAAGTGTGAAAAACTAGATCGAATGCAGCTACAACTGTAGTATAAGCGTCAAGTATCCATCTTGCAGGTGGTTCTGCATTTTGCAGCATCCACTCTTGCGTTAAAAGACAGATACGCGATTTATGAGCGAACGGATGATTGTACAGTAACTGGAGTGATCTCATTCGTTACTAAGGAATTAATTTCCGTATGAATGCAAATGTTTTGAGATTTTAATCTTTCAATAGTTGAACCCTTAAATATCATCCCTCAGCGTTGATCGATCAAGATGCCGAGATTGCTGGACATCCAAGTAGAATGTGCAATTGTTGAGTCTCATTTCGTAAACTTTGGCCAATGGTTTCGGAGATGAGATTCGGAATGCTGATGGAAGAATTTTTGTGTAATTAGTTTTTCGAAATCTACGTCTCTTGAACAAAGACCAACAACTTTTGAGGGTTTTAACAAATTTTTTCGATTGCAAAGGTTCATTATTGAAATTTACAAAACGAAAGGTTAGGAAAAGGAAAGATACTAAATTCTTGACTTTCCGATACATGATCAGTTTGTGATGAACACCGGAATGAGTGTAGAAAACCATGTTTTTTTTACGAGTCTATAACTACACGGGTTTCCCTTTTATGGTAGGGACAAATAATAAACTAATTAATTTTATAATTAGAAATAATGAACAAGAATAACCACATGCAAATATGTTCTAGGAACATGGGCAATGTATTCTTTCAGGCTTATTACCGACTAATGAGACAAAAGAAATAACTTCAATCCAATATTGGTCTGTCTTTCTCACGAACGAGGTCTTCACGGAATTATCGTATGTTCTCCCTTCCTTGTTACAATTTAGCAGTAAGTTATCAAAAACAGATTTTTTGGTTTTTTTACTAAATCTCCAAGGAATGAGTTGTTGCACGTTTAGTAAAACCTGTAAGAAACTTCCATGTAGTATTTACATTAGAGTTATAGAAGTTACTTATATAATGCAATTATAGAAGTTACTTATTATTGCAATGTTACATATTATGCAATTATAGAGTAATGAGCGTATTACCGTTGGCGCAGAAGTAGGCGCTTTCAATATGTGTTTTGACGAGGCCTTCTGGGTCGACGGCGATGCTTTGGTGTTTCATGATGGTCGTCACGAGGGAATGATTGACGACAGCGTCGGAAGCGACGCTCTGACAGGTCTCGCTGTGATAGGCTGACACCTCCACTGCTCACATGATAAACAAAAAACAGGGGTGATAAAACCTTAAACGAATTTCTTGGTAATCCCAATTTGATGGGGCAACACAGAATATTTCAAGGGGCAGGACTAAGTATTCAACTAGAATGAAATGTGATGTTAAAATGTCATAGCCTTCAGCAAAGAAGCCTAGGTTTTTGTCAAACTTGACAATGTGTTACGTTTCGAAGCTTTCAATGAAATACATAGCGTAACCTATCTGATCTCAACCCGCACAATCTCAGTCTCTGCAACCAACCTGGCCGTACTCTTGACACATTTGATTTACGATTTTTTAATTATTGAACCAAGTAATACAACTTATTAGAAACATTTCTTAGGAATAATGAGTGATTGAAAAAGTCTGTGATATACAAAATATTTCATTACAGCTATTCAATGTCTTCAATGATCATGATTTGCAGGACAGCGCAGCGGGTTAAGACGTTTGGCCACGAAAGCATGTCAAGGGATCCTGGAGAGCGGACACGTTTCGCTACACAACCATCAACCAGGGTGGGAATTATTCGTGAAGAGTTCAAGGGTGACAGATAATTCTGCTTCATCCATTTGCGTTCTGTGTTCAAAGTGCGGATTCTTTCAGAATAACACCGAAACCAAGGATGCTCTACTGTACAGTACCACAGTTGGAGAAACATTTGCCATAACAGCAAAAAAAAAACGACACTGGGGAAATACATGGTGACGACTGAGGGTGACTCATTCAACAATGCTTATGAAGACATTGTCAAGTGTACTCTGATATTAACGGTTTGTCGTGATTCATTAATTTTTAATGGCCAAACGTACCATTCTCCTTGAGGGCAAACGTCCCCTTTCTGCTCACCATACTGGTGGTCAAACGTGTTGCGTTTTTGTGGACAAATTTTTTGCGATTTCATACCTAGGTGGCCAAACGTGGAACTCCCGCATTATCATGGATATGTTCAAACGAAGCAAGAAAACGCTTTTTGAGGTTTTAAAAGTACCTAGGCAAACCCATATTTGTAGGAACTTTATATCAGCGTCAAATTTCCAATAAAAATCCTTCAATACTTGGAATTATATCTGACTTCATCAAAACTTACTCATATTTATGGCAGGATGAAAGTCATTTGTGAAGTGGGGCGGGGCCAGGGATGCTGGGAAGCGAGGAAGGTGAGACAGATGTTTTCAGGGCAGGAGAAAGGAGAGGCAGGTAGAGAGTCCGAAGTTCATTCTTTCGATCGGTGGAGAGCACATGCATTTGAAAAGTTCTAAATACGCTTTGAAAAGCTTCTGAATTGGACTCGACAATCAGTGCCCACTTAACCCTCTCGCCAACCCCTTCCCCTTGAAGTGGAACTTCCCTGCTCTCTGATTTTCTTATCGATCATATCGCTCGTGTTTCCAACTTTTTTGAATATGAACGAGGGAACTCTAATGGTTCCAAATCGCATTTTAAAACTATAAGAGGATGGCTTGAAGTGGGAGGATCTGGTTTTGAAAATTTTGGACAATACAAAGAACACCAGTTTTGGTAAACCTTGATACCTCGTATAAAATTACAAGGGGTCCTACAGCTTGTAGGTCTCGGGATGCGTCCTAATTTTCTTTGGTGGGGAGTTAGACACCCACAAACAAATAAAATGTGTTTAAATTTGAAGGATTCTTCTCATTAACTTGAAATTCTTAATTCTAGACGCTTCTTAGTAGTGAATATTAGCAGTTTTTTCGGCTGTAATGCTAATAAATTACTCCGGATCCGATCAAGCTATGCCTTACATCAATAATCACAACTTTTGAGGTAAAATTGCCAAATCCTCAGCTCTATTAAAACAAGCTGATACACTATGCTGCCCTTCATAAACTTTATTGTACAAGGCGTTCACATAAGATAAACTACAGTAGCATTAGCTCGAATGCTACTTTTTAACAGGCAATCGGAACTGTTAGGAGCAGGTGGAAGCCTTCAATTCCTAAGGAAGAAGAATGCGCTCCGTGCTGGCGGTTTAGCAGTTTGTTGTGCAACCGCTAGATACTAGTTCTGAAAAGTGGGTACCGATCGTCGAGTTTGAATGGGTCACCTGTCATGTTCTTGCGACCAGGGGTCGATGCGACGACGCGAACGACAAGCGATGTCGCTCCGTGAGGTCCGAGCCGCAACTTTTCTGCCACGAACGGTTGACTGCTCCCTTGGAAATGAGCGCCCTCGGTCAAAGTCAGCAGAGCGCTCACCTGTTCGAAAATAATTCGTTGAAATCGTGGTGGTGGGAACAGAAAAAATGAATGAAATGCAGGAGTATGCAATATGTATGTGCTTAGTAACTGTCTCAGGGGGTCTACTAAATTATTCCCAGTTTTAATTATAAACACAAAAAGAAAACGCTGCGAATTCTTTCACTGGGGTTTATTATTCAATTGGCTTGCGTTCATGATTTGAATTTCTACTAAGCTTTCGAGTGTGCGTGTTTCACAGATGATAGAGCGATTATTGAATTTCAGGAGGCACACAAATATGATCAACTGATCAATCCAAATAGGTATTTTGGTTGAGACCAGATTTACGTGCCCTATGCATATCTCCTGAAGTTCAATAATCGCTCTATCACCTGTGAAACACGCACACTCCAAAGATTAGTAGAAATTCAAATCATGAACGCAAGCCAATTGAATAATAAACCCCAGTGAAAGAATTTGCAGCGTTTTCCTGAAAATTTCAGATTTTCTGATTTTTCCTGAAAATTATCAGAATGCTTCAACTCGTGTATCGGCTACAAAGCCTTTTAGGAGTTCACTCCAGTATCCACATTACTACATCACTAGGGTACTGATATCAACACAAAAACAATAATAAACCAAAGTAACGCGAATGTTGGCACCATAAATCGGACCTTAGATCGGGAATGGTTTGACCTACGGACCTGGGGAGGGGTTCATTCGATTCCTCGTGGAGTGTTCTTCAAAAAGAGTACAAATTTAGGCCGCCTTGACTTTTTTTGAGGGTTTTAGGGATTTTACAAAACTTTGACAACCCTTAAAGGGCACTTTAAATTAAGTGAGAGAGCTGGCTCAAGAATTGGGGCGTCGCCGGACCAACATGGATTTTTCCTGAAAATTTCAGCTTTTTTGCTTCAGCCGTTTGGGAGAAATCGTGCGTACGGCGGACGGACGGAAAATTTTTTATTGCAGATTCGGATTCTACACCCTTTGAAACGTAAACCATGAAATTTTCAGGGGGGTTAGAATTTTTTTTTCAAGAGCGATTACAATGGTTTATTATTGAATAATAAACCAAAAGTAAGTAAAATGTTACATTTCCACGATTTGCACAAAAAAGCTTACTCTAATTAAAGGGATTTTGGATCTCATAAAAAGAGTTATTCAAACTGTATTCACAATAATATGTATATAGAATCCTTACTTCAGCCTCAGTAGGTTCTTTAAATTGTACAATCTCTTACATTCCCGATTTGCAGTCGCAATAATGTGTTCTTAAACGTATTTCTGCTTCGCGAAATCGACGGGCGATCAAAACAGTTGCAGTGGTATAAGTTGCAAGATTTTGAGTGTTGCATTCATCTCTACGATGCACAGTGGTGGAAATGAGACATAACCAGAAACATTAAAAATAAAACAATTGATCTGCTTCCGAATAAACGAGCTCACTTGGCAAGTCCCTGGTAGAGTTGAGATACCCAAGTAAATTATTAATTAATGTATTTTTCTGCGAATAGGTACTTGAGAAAATCTACAAAAATTGTACAGCAATAGAGGGAAACATTAATAACAATGATGAGGCAAGAAGACCTGCAATCCATATTTTGGTATTTATAAATAAAAGTATAGATACATGTAAACACACCACCTCAAGTAAATGTTCATCTACTCAAACCACGCAAGTACATGTACATGTACCAAAACCATGGCAGAACATGTACCCTAACCATGCAATTCAAGTACATTAGGTACTTGCTAGGTACGTTATCGTGGTTTTTCAAATACTGATCAATACTTCAGTCTGCGCATGCGCTTTAGTAAATCAGGGTTTAGAGATTCGATTTTGCCCAAATTCGGAGGGTAGGTAGGAGGGTTAATTAAATTAAATCGAATTAGTCTGGCTTCTACAGTTTCCATCAGATTTTGGTGAATTTTTCAGGAAATGTGTGGACCTATAGCCCCATCCACACATTCCCTGCAATCCAAATAAAATGAAAACTGTAGACATTATTCTCGTCACAAGGATTTAGCCATTGCACATGCACAGGAGCTGGTGATGACAATATCATATTTAAACTTATATAAAATTATTAATCCGATCTTCCCCAACTACCCAATTAAGGAATTATTGAACAATACTATAAGAGGCACTTTTGTAGCAAACTACCCAGCAAATTCCCCGAGTTTGTCCTACGATTTCCCCAGACACCCTGTATAACAAACTGATGTGGTACATTACAGTTCATAGGTTGTTATTGATATTTACGTAGATAACTTACATCGACGCATGTGTTGAGGTTGTTGCCGATCTTGATGTCCACTTCCAAACTTTCACCGACCCGGATGGACGAGGGGAGTTTGAAATCGACGTCGAGCTGTCTGAAGACCTGGAGGAGAACGGGAGCCGAGTATCTGAGCCCGAGAGCTGGCGAAATTGACAAAGCCATCAGAGTCCACTTCCCCGGTTCCGAGGGGGCGTTGATTTTCAAGCCGTTCGTAGCAACGTAAGACCTGCAATGTACGACAAATATGGTAAATTAAAGAAGGTAATGGCGAGCATGGTAAACCTTGACTATAAATCCTTGTAAACAATCTGTTTACAACTATATATATGGGAATCGTTATATAAATAAGTTTTGGACACTGAGTGTTATCAAGGGGGAAGAAAATATTACTTTGTTTACCGTTTTCTCCAATGCTTGGGAGATTCAGTACAGCCAGTGTTGAGAAAGGAAGATCATTGGAAAACTCGTGTGGTGCAGGAGTACAGTCATGAAAGGGACAAGACTAGAGTACACCTGAGCTCTCGAATCATTGTTTCACAGAGGTCAATGTGACACATAGTTAGGTGGTTTGGATGATCGTTATGCTTCTATCCCAAAATTAATTAAAAAACATCTTAAATCAACCCTTCTAGTGATGTATTTGGACAAAAAGAACAGAATCGATGGCGCGGAGGTCAATATTCCTTATAATTTGGTGGTTTGGATGCTATGACTCGAGTACACTTGAACTCTCGAGTCACTGTTCTGTGGAAGTCGGTATTCTTTTTGGTTTGGTTTCTTTGATGCTCATTATTTCATCACAAAATTAATAAAAAATATTCCAAATCAGCCGTTTTTGTAACGTATAGATTATTTGGACAAATGAATCAGAATCTATGATGAGGACGTTAGTGTTCTGCGTAGTTTGGTGGTCCGCTAGCTTGCATCTTGAAATTGAAAAAAAATGTTCTAAATCAATTCTTCCAGGATGTATAGATTAGTTGGGTAAATAGATCAGAATCTATGATATGGTGGTCAGTGTTCTAAATGGTTCGGATGCTCGTTATGACCCTGGTAACACTGGCGATCCCTCATATACGAACCTCCCAAAACCAAATGCACTTTCTTTGAAGAACCACACACACGGAGTACGAGCCAGTACCTCTCCTCAAGAGGAAAAGTGAACGATGCAGATTCTAGGCCAAAAATATAGCCTTTACAATTTGGAAGCTCGTTATGCCCGGTTCTCAAAAACCAAAAATATCCTCAATCGTATCCTAATGTGCAGATTAGTTGAACAAACAGATCAGAGTCCATAATACAGAGATCATTGTTCTATATAGTTTGGTGGTCTAGAAGATCGCATTTCAAAATTAAATAATATATTTTGGTTTATAACTTCCAATTCCTCAGGTGTAGTCAGGCGCGGATTCAGGGGTGGGGCACAGGGGCACGTGCCCCAGGCGGATCAAAAATACACTAGATATAATAGAAATATTTTAATGTTTTAGAGATTTTGAAATTTGAATTGATAGTTGTCTCTCAAATACTTAAATAGCTATACTGGTTTTATTTCACAATAACTAAGGACATTTTTAACGTAAAATAAAACGTCTAAAGAGCCGTTTTATGGATGGAGATTATAATGGTAATAACATGAGGAGTACTTATAAAGTACATATAAAAATATAGGCCTAAAACGCATAATTCTGCCTTTACTTTTCTTAAAAATTTACCCAGCTTTACTGGGGTTTTTTTTTTCCATACCCCAAGACCCCCCGGTAGGTCCCCCCCCCCCTTACATAAATCCTGGATCCGCCACTGGGTGTAGTATCTATTGGGTGTCCCCATGTCATTTACTTTAGGGAATACAGTACGTCCATTGAGAGAATATCGAATATCTTTGTAACGTTTTCTTCCAGGAAATGTTAAGCGATTTTTTCAGAAGAAACTTCACAAGCCCAGCAGTTCCATAAAAGTAATGAAGTCTAAGACATTTTACTCATTGGGAAAAAGGGTATTCATGAATGAGCGTTTGAGGAATCCAATAAAATTATCTAGGAATTGGTTTGGACTGTATTTCTGTTACGGACCAAAAATATTTGATACCGCTGACTGAGCTCGATCTCTTGTCCCTACTACTAAGGGGAAATTTTCCTTGAGTAGCAACACTCTAACGGGTTGATCTATGAAGCCGATTTAATCAAACCTCTTCGACTGTGGGTTATACTCCTTGAACATAACATTTCCCCGGAATCAAATGCCAGCGGTCCCGGTTGGTTTGGGTTCGGACGATATTACAAAGTGAAACTGAAGGCCGCTGGGTCAACAGATGCTCCCTTGGAAGAAGTTCAGTAGTAGATATGAGCGAGGTCATTGTCAGAGAGTATGTTTTGACTCAAGATGCTACGTCAGGTAATGTGATGCTCACAATCACAGAGAGGGATATTTTTAATGGTTGTTTCGTATTATTTAGGGCCCCATCGACTGCGCTACTGTTACTGCCCAAAAATATATTCATCAAACATCAGTTCCTCATTATCTAACGGTTAAATTGTAAAAAATTGAATGGAAGAAGTTGGGGTTGAATATAAAACGACTTTCTACGAATTTTATCATTGATAGACAAACCATTGAGCTTGCGAAAATGTGGAATTCTTGAGACAAGTAACACATTTTCAATTTATATCGGGCACAATAATTTTTTGAGGAATAAAGGGGTCAATTCCTAGATTGCTTTCTGACCCTAAGAATTTGATCACTCGCTGATCAACAGTTTGCCTCAGAAAAGGTACAAAGTTGAGAAACATTAAACATTCTTTACCTGTTTATGATTTTATGATAGGAGATCATGAGTTAAAGCCGAATCATTCGGTAATTCCATCTCTCAACTCTTTTATGAGACTTTCAAGGATTTGTCATACTGCATTTCGAATTTACTTTAAAATATTCACAATTCACTTATAAAAACGCCTCTCGATTGTTCTCTGATTCAAATTTAAACAATCCTAGAACTTTTTATTGAAATGATTGATTCAATCTCTCCCTGTCCTTTCGAATCAATACATAATGTAACTGGCTGCCATGGACGTGTAAATACGGACGAACAACCCAACAACACACCTTAAACATTAATCGAATTCTCTATCAAGGATTCTACCAATAATCTTCTCTATAACAGATTGATCAGACTACCTAACTGACCAGAGAGAACTTACGAATAATTGAAACACTGCCAAAGCCATAGTTGCTCCAATTCGAAGTCGGAAGACGTGCTGTGATGGAAGTTTGACTTGGTGCTTTCCAGTAATTTGGTCATCCCGTCTGAGCTCCACTGATGGAAACCAACGCCCGCTTCCGTGAAATCCAGTTCGACGCCTCCCGACCTTAAATAATTCAGTAATGACGTAAAATTGTGCATTATTACCAGTAGATAAAATCAGGAACATCTAATTAGTAATCAACGGTACATCAGCATTTTGGTAAAAGTTGTTATTGCAGCGGGAGTTGTTTTGGATTGATTAGGTTGATGAAGATAATATGAATTTGTTTTATTTTATTGACTGGTTGAACCAATCAATAAACTACAAAAGCAATTATCATAGCGTGATTGAGTTACAACACTTTTTATATGGGTCACATTTGGGTATCGACTTTTCTTTTAGAAAAAATTTGAAACTTGATCAGTTTTCTTGTTCCTAATCAATCGCTGCGGTTCTCTCGGCATATTACCCAAGTGAGCACACATAATCTTGAACCGTACTGCTGATACGCCATTTTGAAATAAAAACTTTTGTAGGGAGTGTAGTAGGTATATACTACTATTTTGCTTCCGAGTCTACCAAGGTAGCGGAAGCATGTTTTCACTTTCGGAATGTGACAATTTTTTTGTCTCCAAAATCAAAAATTCCACTCGCATTTTGCGTTTTAGACCTTCCTGAACAATTTTGGTTCCGTGTCTGTCTGTGTGTCTGTCTGTCTGTCAGCAAATCCTTGTTACGGGCAAAACTACACGAAGTTATAGTCCAATGTTGATGAAATTTTCAGGGATTGTGCGGGTTGGGGTGTAGATGGTCCCCTGTAGGTTTCATGACCCCCGGATCAATAGTAGCCTCTGCGCATGCGTAAACGTGAAATCCTTGTTACGCGCATAACTCCGGGAGTTCTTGACCAATTTCGATGACATTTTCAGGAATTGTTCGGTTTGATGTGTAGATGGTCCCCTATAAGTTTCATGACCCCCGGATCAATAGTAGTCTCTGCGCATGCGCAAACGAAATCCTTGTTACGCGCATAACAAGGCTGTTTCTGATTTTCAGTCATGTTATGGATACGAGGAAGCTATGTGCCACACCCACTTGTTTTCCCCTCTTGAGCATCCAACCTCCATGGGAATTAGCTCTCAAGTCTTTCAATTTAGGTGAGTGGAACAGCACAAATTAGCTTAATTTTAGCTACAGTAAATACTAAGGGTTCCTTGCCAAAATCTCACTTGCTACAAGCAGATCTCACTCCCTACAATTTAAGGAGCTATTGGCTGGATATTGTAGGGAGTGAGGTTATAGCCTTTCACCGCCTTTACAGGCCACAAATCAATTGAAACTGGTTGAACCAGAAGGTTGTCAACGAACTTCCAACAACTACACTAATTGTCAACAAGTGCGATCAAGTTCACTTGCCACAGTCAGAATGCTATTGGAGTAGGGAGTGGGAGTTAAAAACCCACACTGCTGCCTCCAGGGATGGTTTTCCCAGTAGAACTGACTGGGAAGGTCTAGGAAAAATCCAACCACCAGCGTTGGGACCATCTTGAATAAGAGATGTCAACAAAACAGAAGCAACTTCATAAACACCCTTTCCTGCCTGTTGGGGGCTACTTTTCAAAACATTGTAGGGAGTGAGGAAAAACCGTGTGACACTGAAATAATGGGCTGATAAGGCTACTTGATTTGATCCAATTTTTTTCCTGAGGCGGATATCTATTGTAGATGGTATGTTCTTTCATAGTGTAAGTCGATATAACAGCCCCAATAAATATTTCGCTAAGTAGTGACGATGGAAGTTTTATACCTCTGGTTAGTGACAGCTGTAGGGAGTGAGAAATACGGACTTTGGTGTTTTCTCCTGGGTCCTGTAGGTACAACTTTTAGGTACATCCACATAGGAAAAAATTTTAGAACTTTTACAAAACTGCATTTAGTTGAGATTTGACGGCAATATTGATCAGTGACATAAATGTGACCGAACTTGTGAAATTACCCATATCGAAATGAGGATCTTAATTTGAGAAACCTGAACCAAATACTTCAAGCTAACGCATGAAATTTCATTGTTAAAGGCCGCGAAAGAAACTTGATCAGTATCGGAAAATCTGTGTTTCCCACATAGAAAATGATAAATTCAAGTTCAAGGGATAACTACTCGAACAATGAACTAACCGAACGAGCAATTTT
Organism: Creontiades dilutus; assembly: GCA_031894815.1. Taxonomy (NCBI): domain Eukaryota; kingdom Metazoa; phylum Arthropoda; class Insecta; order Hemiptera; family Miridae; genus Creontiades; species Creontiades dilutus. The sequence goes on along the minus strand of JAVIWC010006953.1, from coordinate 433,771 downwards.
CATTAAAATAGGTATGTCATTTGTAACTCTAGACTGAAATGATGTAGTTTCTGTGGTGTAGATACGACATCATTGGTGCAATAGTAAAGGTAAAGAAATATCTTAAATTAAAGAAGAAATTTAATTTGCGATAACAACTAATTGAGTTGAATCCACTCACTTGGCACTGGAATGAAGTTCACCCCCTCTACCGCCCATTAGGCAAGTGTAGGAATCATTATCAGAGAAAAGCTGCACATCTATCAAATCATCTGGATTCGAATAGTTTTTCTGCTTCAAACGCAGCGTTACCTGAAAATGTGACCGAGAAAATGTCACAACTTGAGTGAACAAAGCTTAAAATCTTGATTAAGGATCTCGCTGAATAAGATTTTTGAAGTAATAGTAATTATAGGGATTCATTGTGACCGACCTGATTTTGAAGCATTCTAACGTCAAAGGAAACGACGTCGCTTATCGGTTCGCCTTCCTCTGTGACGTAATACACGAGGAGGTGACTCACAGGGGCCATGGCAGCCTCCACTTTGAATCTGAAACATTTCGCAAGGGTTTGTTACTCTCTTAGGTGTCTTAAATTTCGGATGTTTTTGCTATTCCTGTACGTGAAAACTGCGTTGTACTTCAGCTACTGGTTTGTAATTCAAAATATTTCGTTATAGTTTTCTACTCGTTATTTCAACCCTTAACAACCCGTGACAAAGGGTAGTTGATGGAAAAATCCCTAATTTTTGGTTTCCCATTTTTCTAAGGGAAGAAATAACTCAAATCGCTTAGTTTTAGTATGGCATTCAAATTCAGTTCAGAATGTTGGTTAAACGCCCAGGACAAAGAGAAACAGATTGAACCGATTAGTGTTTGGGAATTCGAGGTTTAGTTAGAATTAAATTGGCGTAGAACGTGTATTTGCACCGCCTCAAGATTCTGAGGAAGTAGACTAAAAAATTAATTAGCAAACTTTCCAAATAATCCGTATTAGAAACGCTGCAAATTCTTTCACAGGGTTTATTATTCAATTGGCTTGCGTTCATGATTTGAATTTCTACTAAGCTTTGGAGTGTGCGTGTTTCACAGGTGATAGGGCGACTATTGAATTTCAGGAGATATGCATAGAGCACGTTAATCTGTTCTCAACCGAAATACCTATTTGGATTGATTTGATCATATTTATGTGTCTCCTGAAATTCATTTATCGCTCTATCACTTGTGAAACACGCACACTCCAAAGCTTAGTAGAAATTCAAATCATGAACGCAAGCCAATTGAATAATAAACCCCAGTGGAAGAATTTGCAGCGTTTCATGCATATCAGAATGCCCCCGTGTATCGGCTACAAAGCCTTCTAGGAGTTTACTGCAGTATCCACATTACTACATCACTAGGTTACTGCTATCAAAACAAAAACAATAATAAACCAAAATAACGCAAATGTTGGCCCATAAATCGGGCCATACATCGGGAATGGTTTGATCTACGGACCTGGGGAGGGGCTCATTCGATTCCTCGTGGAAAGTTCTTGACTTTTTTTGAGGTTTTTAGGGATTTTACAAAACTTTGACAACCTTTAAAGGGCACTTTAAATTAAGTGAGAGAGCTGGCTCAAGAATTGGGGCGTCGATGGACCAACATAGATTTTTCCTGAAAATTTCAGATTTTTTGCTTCAGCCGTTTGGGAGAAATTGTGCGTACGGCATACAGCGGACGGACGGAAAAATTTGTATTGCAGATTTGGATTCTACACCCTTTGAAACGTAAACCATGAAATTTTCAGGGGGGGGGGGGGGGTTAGAATTTTTTTTCAAGAGCGATTACAATGGTTTATTATTGAATAATAAACCAAAAAATCAAAGCCTTCTTAAACTTCGAGCTTAAAAAATAACAGTAACACTTATCAAGATCCCTAAGATCGCGGAGTCTGGTAACTCGCTGTCACCAAATAACTTATGTTTAATTATTCAAGCTCTCCCATTAATGATCCCAAAAAAGGCTTTCATATAGGGGACTCTTTTATGGTGTGTGGGTTCGCCCCATCTTCGTACTTTCAAACTGGAGATACACCGACCACACATATTGAAACGTAAAACAATAAATTTTGAGGAGCGTAAACATTTTACTTTTAATGAAAAAGTACATAACAAACCAAAACAAAAAATGAGATCAACAGTGACAGGACCATCCGAATCGAAGCTGAAAATGACGTAGAATTCTACCCTTAAAACTTAAGACCTTCTCGAGTCCCAATGTACCATCAAACCTCGATTTTCATCATTAAAAGTTGTTTCTTGGTCGAATAGAAAGGTTTAATATTGCAAATAATAAACCAAAATTAACGATTGGAGGGAAAGAGAGATTGGACACAAACATTCCTAGCAAAGATCTCCTCGGTCCAAACTTGAAAATGTATCAATAGGCCCTAATTAAATCCAACTGTATTCTTTCGATCACAGCCGTGTTTTACAACGTTTTACAAAAGTGTTATGGTGAAAAACCAGCCATAATTTTTAATTGACCCTCCTCTAAATGCAAATCTTTGCAGTTCACTGAGAATGCAGTTTCTCTGCAGTTCTTGGAATGTTCGGACTAAACAAACATTTCGAACCAACGGCGAGGTGCAACGCTGCTCTAGCTACTGAGATACTGCACCTTTATATTTAAACATCCCACATCCTGTTGTAATCTAACAAAATTTGCTTACAAAGGTCTTCTGAGAACTCTATTAGTTAAGTATTCGAAGCACATGCTCTGATGCGTTTGAGCGGTAACCCATTCAACACGATTTGCCCCACATGCCAAGTGTGGTTACAATCTTGTTATTACTGTTCCGACCATTATGTTATTATTTGCCTGTTTCCACAACGTCCTGGAAATTATGAGGCACAATAAATATGTTCAGTTCGTTTACGCAAATTACCGAGTTGAGATATTCGAAGTTAAGGTCTAGATCCAAGAAGCATATGCACACCTACATCTTGAAATAATAACCAACCTCCCCTTCATTGATTCAAAGTTTTCAAGATGGCCTTAATTATTTCAAAACATTGGCATAAATTTGTCTTTTATTCTGAATCAGTCTCATGCATTACAAGAAGTTTAGAGAAGATTTCAGTTCCTGGGCCTATAGAGTATTGTGTGACGATCAGTGCGCGCAGAAAACCACAAACGGAATACTCACTACAATACCTACATTCATACTGATGATGTTACACTCATACAATTTTCTAGCTTTAGTAAACACACAAAATATCGTACGTGACATTGAAGCGGCATAGCGATGGTTTCCCAATGTCCATCCGAGGAGAGAGGTCGTAGGAAGGAACATCTCCGCTGTCCCAGAACGTCAGATGTCCTTCCGTGGTCACGATGTAGTGAAGGTGGCTGTCGCAAGGACATGAAGACAGAACTGTTGGATGAGCTGTGTCCCCAGGCTGTAGCATAACAGTGATTTGACAAAGAGTTAGACAAGAAGTCCCTGCGTTATTACATCAATCAAGTATACCACGAGAAAAACCAAAATTTAGAATACGTCGAGGGGATCATAAGACACACCTAAACCTCACTGTGACTGTCTTTTGTCATCTTGGGCGGAATTAATAAACCATTATTCCATATTTTCCACATTTATACTGCTTTGCGATAGTGGTATTCCATACCGTATCAGTTTTACCCACTTGGAAAAGGGAGGCTACAGTTTGAAATCTGACGTACAATTTAAGGTTGGACTGGAGTTTAATAGCAGCAAAGGAATTATTGTACCGGTGTAGTGGTTGGTAGACCAAGAGCTTCCAATTTTGTGATGATCGATTTGTCCAAGGCGGAAAATGAGGAAGTTGCATTTACTTGCCAAACCAACAAAAACCTATACTCACCTGAAAAACATCGGAAATCATTCTAAAGATTTCCAACACCTGAAAGTAGGGAAGTTGTGCATCTATGCGACAATTTAAACTTTATCTCACGAAAGTTTATTATTACAAAATTTACACAGGTAAATGAACAATTCGGATTCAGCTATCAATCTACTCCGGACAAGTTTATTTTATCAGCAAAACGTCCAAACTATTTGGCTGATTATTTAGTTTAGCCCACAAGGCTCCCTTTAATAAGGTGACCATTTTTTGCTGGGGTGAACCGGGGACAGGTGAAGTCCCCCCCCCCCCGAAGCTGAGAAGGTCCGACGAAATTGTGTGTAAAGTCTAGTAAAATCGGGCACAGGAATAGGGGCTACCGAGGGTGGGTGGATTCCCCTCCGAACCCCCCTAAAATAGTTTATTTATACGTTACCGAGAACATTGATACGCAAGTCTCATAGTACTGTTAGTATTTTTTTAAGTGGAAGATAAAAGAGCCAGGATCGGCTGTGTCTAGAATGTGAGGAAAGTCCTTCCGAAGCTGTTCATTAAATGTATACCTCCGCTAGGTACCTTTTCCACTCATGACTCCGGTGTAAATATTTTAATCGGTAAGCAAGAAACTATAAAGAAATCAGGCTGCACAGAGCACTGTGGGAAATCGGTGGGCAGAATTCCATAAAGCTGAAAGAAGACGCGCCAATAGTTTTGCGCTGAAAGATAATGACAACCCAGTGTTGATAGATGCCTCGCACATCTCACGCATCCACTCGAAAAGCGTAATACACGTAGCAGACGACCGATAGGATGAATGTTGGATACCTTCATCTGACAACCGTAACGTAATCAGTGCGCATGCCCACATGCAGAGTGCCAATTTTGGTAATTGTATCAGAGCTACAGCGATTCCAACCGCACGCTAAACTAGAAGAAAAATAAGCGATGTGTCGAATTTTGTCGATGGCAATAATCGGGGACAACGGGGAAAGATTCAGAAAATCGGGGACATAAACGGGGACGCTTTGGAACCAGGGACAGTGTCCTGAAAACGGGGACGTCTGGCCACCTTACCTTTAAGCCAAACTGTAATCAGCCCAATGATGTTTGTGCTTGCGGAAAATACTCATAGTTTTCATGAAACATTATTTCTCACGATCTAATAGGCAAAATTCTAAAAGCTCTTAATTTCAGACCAGTAGATTGTAGTATTTAGATGACTGTCAATGACTTCCATTAGCAATGGCGATGTGCACGTGCAACGGTTTAATCTGAAGCCAAGGGCAAAACACATACTTTAAGTTAATCTGTCTTTTAATGTACAAATTTCAGGGATTATTGGAGTTGACGGAAGTGTTGCGGGCTAAAAATATCGATACGAATGACAGTAGTTCGAACTCGTGTCTTTACAGCTAAAGGGAAATTTCTCCTTCAGTGGATTGAGCTATGAGGGCAATTTAATCAAACCTCTTTGACTGCTTGAACACGACATTTCCCCGGAGTCGAATACCAGCCGTCTCAGATGGTTCGGAGGCGAATAAAATGAAGTGAAACAGCAGGCTCCTGACTCGGCAGATGCACGCTGGAGTAAGTCATCAGTCGAGCAAAGTCATTGTCACGAATGTGTTTTGACTCAAGTGAGTGAGGAAGTGAAAGATGCCACATCAGGAAGTTTACAGCCTTTTGGATCGAGAGGGATGCAATTAATTATTGTTTTGTATTATTTCGGGTCCTATGGAGTGATCCAACTGTTACCGAAATTGAAACGCAAGTTCGAGAGGTTTCGGTAAGCTTCCAAACTGAGTAAAAAACTGAACAGGTAGCAAGTAAGTGTGCTTTTGCCCAGTTTGGGAGATGAAGGTGAGGTTTTGATGGAAACTTTTGAACTTGACGACGAAGAAGAATATGACTTCGATTGCCTGTAGTTGAACGTTTTGAAAAGTACCGTAACATGAAAGAGAATGTAGTTTTTGAACGTGCCGAATTCTTGAAGAAGAGGCAATTAGTGTACAGTGCATTCGCGAAGCATTGCATTGTTCTGGCAGGAGGTTGGACCAAACAAGGAAAGCACAAAATGAAGACACCAAGACTTATTCATCTTAGGAGACAAATAGGACAGGAATTCAGTGTACTGGAAATACAAGAGTGGACTGGTTAACGAGCAAGGGTTGGTTGTTAAAGGTATAAGATTGTTCATTCCCATGAAAATGAGGAAAGAAATTTTACAACATCTCCATACAGATTGAACATAACGTAAGGACATTCCCGTTAAGTTTCATGGCCTTTAGATGGTGGGAAACATTTCAAGACGACGCAATAGCCCACATCCACTTCAAATCCCCATCACACATCACATCACCCTTCCCAGTATCACTGATATTACAACGTGATATTTTAGTAATCTTTTGAATCATGGGCCTACGAATCTGTTTAATGTCATCAGTCCAGATATATTTTCGAGTTGTCTGCCTTTTTTATTCGTAGAACATCTCAACAAGAATGAGATGTTCGGGCAGTAATCATAAACGAAAATGAAATTCATCGTCCGGAACAATAAGATGACAATTTCGGAGTCACTTTTAGGAATCTATGAGATTATCTATTCTCTCATACTATAGGGCAGACACTACAGAATTGGTACCTAATGGAGAGTACTATGACGTTTGGACGGAACCCCCCAAAATGACAGACCGTTTGGGCACACAATGACCGACCGTTAGGAAGCAACTATGACTGAGTTGAGGACTCGTTGGGACGCACCTTTGATGGAAAAGAATTGAAGAAATGTCTCACCTTTATCTGCAAAATTGCTGCTTCTTCGTTTATTGCCGCGGAGTTACTAAGGTGGGGAACGCCTGTTGCCAACGTCTTCTAGGTAGCTGATGACGTCTTTATCCTCACAATACTGAGCCCACCTGTCATTCAAAAACTCAAGCAGGCGAGCAGTTTTTGAAACTGAATGTTATAGTCTTTGTGGAACGATTCAGCTCCGTTGGAGTTTACTCAGGTGCGTCAAAGTTCCCATTCGCTGAAAGAGACAAGTGCGGTCAAACAGACTCCCGTGCAGGGCTGTTCGGGCGCAAGGTGCGTCCAAACGTCACTCTCCCATCTAATGTAGATTACTTTACAAATTTTATCCAATTGTCAGGAGTCGACGCCTATAGTTACTATCAGCGCCGGCGCATATCCTAGATTCATACCTTGGATATTTTGATATAGAACAATCCGCTCACAAACATCACCATCGGTTATTATTCTTGGACAGAAATAAAAAAGAGCCTCAGCATTTTGCCCTAGGGAAGAGGGTGTGGTATTGAGCATAACACAAATCATGGATTCCTGCAATCATCGTTCAACTTGGTCCTCAACCATGGTCGTAAGTACTTGAAACCCCTGATCACGTTGAATACTGCTGTAACTCGTGGTATGAAAAGACAAGAGAATCCCAGAAGAATCAACACCCGAAGATCTTACCGTGTTCATACGCGGTCATACGTCTACCTACCCAAATAGACAGTGATTGTCCACTAATTACAGTACATAACCCATATTGTAAGACAGAAAGAACAACTTACCTTCAAAGTTTCATCGAGTTCTTCCACCAAAAGGTAACAAGAGGAGCTTGAATTCCACTTGTAAATTGGTTCGCGTGCTAACACGTAGTGAGAATCAATTTCTTTACCCTCGACAGACACCAGCTCAGCCTGTAATATAAAAGAATCAAACTTTTACTCAACCTAACTAGTACTAAGCAATTATCGCAGATCTAAGAACTGATACTAAATGAATAATGCTGGGTGGATTCGAGTTAGCTATCAGAATAATCTGTACAGTAGGAAAAATAATTTGCATACAATCCTTCAGGACGAGATATCGGAGCTCACTCCAGCTTTGAGACTGGGATATATTTTTATGCTATAGAAAGAAAAGTTTGTTTGAAAGCTATCTATTCGTATATGTTGATTAAAATCTAACGAAATGCGATATATGAAAAACTTGAGAGTGGCAACGTATTTGCATTTCGCGATGATTGTTTTTTCATCCAAACTAAGGTGGCTGTGTGAGTTAGAGTACCAGGCCAGTTACTGTCAGTAAATATTACACTTGAACAGCAAAAGTTCTAAAAAAAAGAAAAACGTTCGGGGAAGGAATAAATATTCAAAGCTAGGTTCTTTTCCAGAAATGTTTTCCAGAGTTCAGGTTCGCAGTATCCGAGAGTTCATAGAGTGATAAATCTCTCTGAAATAATGACATAACAGAAAAAAGGCATATTGCAGTTCCAGTGAATAAAAGAAATTTGATTAGACAGAAGGCAATTCCCGAGAAGTACTAGACAATTAAAGCCCTGAATATAATAGAATTCAACAGTAAAACAAACGAGAACATCAATATTAAAGGGCAGTTTCTATTATAAAATGTTTCTTTACTTGGCTTAATTACAACACGTTTAGAGAAGAGAGTAAATACACACTATTATATTGGAACGGTTGATGAAATGATGATTGGTTATAACTTATGGTTAAATGAATGGATGTATTACGACACATGAAAACAGGGGTTGAAATCGAATGAAACCATCATTTTGGCAATGAAACCTACAAATACCTAACGAATTGCTCCTTTTCGGATTGAATCAGCCACGGATGGTTATTTTTCCTCTGGAGTGGATTCGATCCACGCAGGAACGTTATTTTTCCCTAACAGGATTCCCCTCCGGCTTTTGGTTTATTATTCAATAATAAACCATTGTGATCGCTCTTGAAAAAAAAAATTCTAACCCCCCCCTGAAAATTTCATGGTTTAAGTTTCAAAGGGTGTAGAATCCAAATCTCCAATAAAAATTCGGTGCCAACATTTGCATCCACATTCACTAAATCACTAGGTTATTGCGATCAAAACAAAAACAACTTTTTTTTTTTTTAATTGCAGTAACCTAGTGATGTAGTGAATGTGGATATTGGAGTGAACTCCTAAAAGGGTTTATAGCCGATTCACGGGTTGAAGCATTCTGTTACGAAATTTGAAATTTTCAAATAGAATATTTGTCCATGTAATCGCTTGAAGAAAAAAACGCTGCAAATTCTTTCACTGGGGTTTATTATTCAATTTCATTCATTTGGCTTGCATTCATGGTTTGAATTTATACTAAGCTTTGAAGTGTGCGTGTTTCAAAGGAGATAGAGCGATTATTGAATTTCAGGAGATATGCATAGATGCAGATATGCACCTAAATCAGTTTTTAACAAAAATAGCTATTTGGATTGATCAGTTGATCACATTTGTATGCCTCCTGAAATTCAATAATCGCTCTATCACCTGTAAAACACGCACGCTCCAAAGCTTAGTAGAAATTCAAATCATGAATGCAAGCCAAATGAATGAAATTGAATAATAAACCCCAGTGAAAGAATTTGCAGAGTTTTTAAATAGGTTAAATAGTTGAAACAACTCTGGTTATGGTATGGATGGATTGGGCTGTGCACCTTGGGATCTCTTAAGGCCTTAAACGGAGCCTCAGAGTTGATTCTAACACGCTTTTGGTAGTTTCAAAGTTAAAAAAAAAAGTATTGATATCGATCCGGTTCGACTAGTTACTGTTTTTTTTTTTTTTTTAAACATTGAACCCATTTGGAGGGATTTGAAGAGTAGTAGTTAGGAGCAAATCTTCCGGATCATATATTCAAACCCTCCATGAAAACAAAAAATTTACATACTGGAGGAATTACAGACATAAAAAATTGACATTTCACTTGGAAATCCTCATCGCTACTATCCACTAAAGTAGAATACCCCTTCCATGCCCCAATAAGTAATTACGATGTCTGAATCATCCTTCCATATACATACACAAACCGTACAAAAACCGTATCAATGCGTTTTTAAATTAATTATTGAATATCCACGAGGTTCGACTAATTATTGGAGTTTTCTTATCCTTCTGTACTCCAAGGTTCCATTGTTAAGACACCTTACGTACTTACATACGAAAATATTATTCAAGTAGCAGTTAATATATTAAGAAAAACAGCTTTTGTATAAGCACGCAACCGCGAGGGACATTTTATGTCTTTGCGCCCCCTCCCGCACACACACCACGTACTTCGTACGACAAGTGTTGTTACACTTGTGTTGCATATTGGTCACAGAGGTTCCGAAGCAACGAATGGTAAACTGTAAAGACATAATCATCACCACTCACAGGACTGTCACAGTTAGTAAACAATATGGTTCCATCGGGTGGTCACTGAGGTTCCGAATGCCCAGGGGTTAACGTAACAAGATTAAGTAAATCAACAGCTTTCAAATGAGTGGTGAACGAGTTTTGTACGATCACAAATGCCGAAGATAATCAGCAACGAATCGGTTGTAAGCGAAAATCATCAGAAATATTTTCGTGAAGCTGTCCGCGTTACATTTTCGAGTTTATGTAGCAAAGTAAAGACATGAAATGTCAATAGGATATTTCCAGCGCAATCCTTAACCGTATTGCCCTTCGTTTGTGCACAACGTGGCCATTCAATCGTCAAAACACACTACCCAGGTAAAACATTACTAAAACACATGATGATCAAAAACTCATTCCAGTTTTCTAAGAAGTACTGTAGATTTTTCAAAAAACTACAGTTATCTCCTACTTAACTCAGATGGGTTCCCATTCGGTTGTAGTTATCTGCGAGAAATCGAAACGGAATTCTGTGATGAAATTACGAAATTGTAGCTTCAAAACTCTCAACTGAAGAGGAAGTCGGCAATATATTCCAAAACGGATCTCGAAAAGAACAATTGCGGAATAGAACCATGTATGGGTACCTCTCAATGAGTTCTTAATAGTTACAGAAAATGGCAAAACTTTCTCGGTCAAAAGATGAAGAACAAAAGCTGATAGGTTTGCCACATACACAGTGAAGCGGGGAAATAAATGGTGTATCGAACCGTTTCTTAAGCCTTTGTGATATTCAAGATTAAATGTGACACTTTCAGCATGTTAATAATCGATTTGTCCTCACCTTTATCTTAATTTTAGCCCCACTACGACTCCAATCGACAGTAGCACCAATGATGTGTAAAAAAGGGCTTTCAGGCTATTCTAGCTGCATTTTGTTCGATAAATGGAACCAGAATGGGACTGTTTTGTGTACAATTACATTGACAGTGGTATTCTAACAAATGTTATAAAGATGGTGTTTTACCACAGATATTTGAATGCTAATAACATAACATATTTGGATCAGTTTTGGCACTTTGCTGAGAAGGGGAGGTTGGCCCGTGCAGGAGTAAATTCTGTTTGGTCGAGATTGTTTAGATCCAATGACATCCCAACTGGGGCTAAGTTTCAGGTCTTCCGATCAGTTTTGCTCGCTACTATTTGCTACGGTGCACAGGTTTGGGGATATGAGGAGATTGAAGAGCTAGAAAAGGTCCAGCGATTATTTTTGAAGAAACTATTTCGCCTTCCCATGAATGCTCCAAATTATATTGTATACTCTGAAACGAAACGTGAGCCCATTTACTTTCATACCCTCAAGTTGAATGCTGACTACATCACAAGAGTGCTTAAGCAACCACATCAAAGATTTACGAGACTGACAGCTGTGGAACTTATCAGGCAGAATGTTGGGTGGGCTGGAGTTTGGAGAGAGAAGATATTCGCCCTGGTGAGGGACAGGGAGAAGAATCCCTTCGACCCGCTCCTGTTTGCTGGATACGCTGGTTTGGTCCTGGAGGAGGAGTGCAGGCGACATGGCGAATTTTTGAGAACTAGGCCAGAAAGTGCTCGGTACCATTTGCTCTATCAACATCTGGATCGCTCTGTTGAATATGTATCCAAAACCAGTGTGTTGGACGCGGAAATAATAATGAAATGCAGGGGTGAACTGCTAAATGTCAACTTTAAACCGTGGGAAAGGGACAGGACGTTTTTGTGCTCGCTGTGTAATTGGAACGTAAACGAGACAACGGAGCACTTCATTGCTCGATGCCCTATTCTTGGCTGTTATCGTAAGCTATTTCTTGGCAGCGTTGAACTCAACAGAAACGAACTGCTGGGGGTGTTGAATGGGAAAAATTGGTCTCAACTGTGTGCTTTTTATAGAGCGGCTTGGTCATACCGAGAATATCTGGTCGCTGAGTTCAATTATAATAATATATAGTAGTGAGGTAAAGATAAGGTAATTAATCGAACTAGATGGCTCTTGATCCTTCCTTTTATGTTTATGTTGTTTGTTGTTGTTGGGAATATGTTGTATTTGATAGGAATATATGTTATAATGTACGTATGACGGGAATATGTTATATTTATATTTTGTAAAAATTTAAATTGTGTCCTTAAATGTAATTGAATGAATGTAGTTGGGTATTTATTGAAGAAGTTTAGTAGATAGATAGTTCTTTACTGTAGGCTTTTGTTGTTATTGAATTTATCAAATGAAGTGCGTAAAATAGAAAATTAAGTGAAGCGGAACTCTCGCTGACGGTTTTCGAACCATAGCGATTCACGTCTGGGTTACGACATGGAGGTACAAATATATTGTTTAGACAGTACGGAACTTAAGTAAACAGAGGAAAAATTGTTATCCATTATCGTGGGATATAGCAGTAGCTGAGATTTTACGTTCCCCGATATGTAATTACCATGAAGAAAAATATACGTGTTATTCATTCATTCATTCATTCATTCATATTTGGATCTTCTCTTAAGAATGCTACGAACCTGCAGCGTGATGAGTTCGCTGTCGGAAAGAACGGCTGGAACGAGGAAACTCCCGACGCCAGCGGCCATTTCTATGTCCTGGCTGTAGATGGACGTCGTGTTGTCCAAAACTTTCACTCTAACTCGAACAGCCTTTTCGGAACTGACGGCTTCAACCTGCAAAGGATCAGAACTTCAGAAACAGCATATTCCAAGAAAAATAATCTTTTTAGGTGGGGTTAAGAATGCTGGATAAAGATTAAAGGAACTGATGCCGCAGACCACAGGGGTGGGTTGTTGCACACCCCTATATGCGTTCTGAACAATGTGATGCGAAAATACTGGCCTCAAAAATGACACAAGTGAAGAACCAAGAAGCTCAGGAGTTCGGAAATCATTTTGTTTTTCCCTTGGTCAATTATTCAATACTAAAATTTAGTTAATTTTTACCAGGGGTCTCCAAACTACGACCCGCGGGAGGATTTGGTCCGACTCGCCGCCCGCGGACGCCAATGGAAAAAATTATGCTACCGCCAGAACGGAAAGAACAATCAACAACAAACAACAGCCATGTGACCCAGTGGAAGGTACCCGTACTCCCCTCCGCCAGACGGCAGGCACGAAGGGTGGACCCGTCCAACCAATATTAGGCCTAATTTTGAATTTGTCAAATTCGTTAAGAGTACTTAAAAACCCTGTTTTCAAGTGTCTGACTTTCAAAATTTTCAATCACTGAAAATTCAATTGTTAATATTTTTTATTGAACAACGAAAAAGTAATTATGGAATTAAAAAAACATAATAACTAAAAACTTATTTTTTGAAACTATATTAGACCTGATTTTGTATTTGTCAAACTCGTCTAAGTCTGCTTAACCCTTTTTGAACCGAGGTGTCACAAGTGACGCCTTTATTTTTATTTTTCACGGAGACGGAGTTGTGATACAAGGTTGCCCAGTGTTTTCAGCCAGAAAAGTGAATTGTTTTTACCCGTTTTTGTAAACCGTAGTTTTCTGGATTGCAGAATTTTTCATTCTGAATTGGGTGGTCGAATGGAGGTACTTAGAAGGAAGAATGGAGATATTATTCATTTCCCTTCCCCCCTTTTTACAACCGTTTTTTGCTACTTAAACGTACTTACTGTAAACCGTACCTAAGTATAGTTTTCTCATTTTGCTGTATTAGGTTTTTGGTAAACCGTACCAATAGTTTGCTCATTTTGTTGCACCACGTTTTTTTTAAACCGAACCTAAAGTTTTTGAGGTTTCAGAATTGATTGTTTTCTCATGATGGTTTTAATACATATTTCTATCATGTTTAGGTCACATACCTCATAATAATTGTAAGGAAACTTAGTTATGAAAAGTAAAAACTAGCAATATTCGACTGTAATAATCGAAATAACAACTGATTGTTCTTTTGCAACGAACTGTTATATTAAGACTAAAATTAGTAAGGAAACTTGGCTGTGAAAAAATGCCTAAGATTTACAACTTGATGACTGTGATACTGAAATACGATCAGACATAACATTTTTGTATTCTTAGTTGGTATCGTAACTTAGATGAACACTGAACCTTTGTACCTCATCAGAAATAATTTCTAGTTATTTTCATAAATACATGAATGTAATCAATTTTTGAAGCCTATCATTTTCAAAACGTTACCCTATTACCACTGTGTCAGCAGTAACCAAAACCACTCTATAATAGCTGCACCTGCCCCAAGGTGTTACTAGTGACACCAAATGATTTCCATGAATACCACTGCCGTCCGAAGGTGTCAAGAAAGAAAACTTTACTAAATTGCTAATTTAAAAAAAATTGCGTTGTCTTTAAATACTTTTAGAGACTCAGTAAGAAGCCTACCAACGGATAAATAACGAAAAAGTTTGAAGATTCTGGGAAAAAATGTTTTAGGCCAAAAAGGGTTAAAAACAATGTTTTCAAGTGTCTAATTTTCAAAAATTTCCACGGACCCACCCTGTTGGCCCGCCCCACCACCTCCACATTATGATACGGCTCTGGGGGCAAATAGTTTGGGGACCCCTGTAATAGACCAACTTAATGGCCATTATATATATTTGAAGGAGTAGGAGCTACAGTACCATCAAGACCGGAAGGTCGTGCGGGTATTGTATAACCTAGCGCCGTCCTCGTATTGTTCACCTGACAATAATGTTGATTCACTCATTTAAAAACTGGCGGTCAACAAAAATTTTTCGGCTTAGAGAAAACTATCTGCAGCTATGCGATTGTGGCAACAAGATGGTTCTACATGTTCCTTTAGTTGCAAGACGATTTTTACTATGTACAAGCAAGACGATATTTTTCTTTTGTCATAATCATAGATTAACAGCTGAACAGATAAACGTAGAGCGGTCAAAGGGTTCTTTCAGTCAGTAATATTATCAATAAATTGATTCTACACTGCCCAGTTTCTCAGATGCTAAGTACATAAATAAATGAAGAAGAGAATCCATTACTACAAAGCCTGATTTGTTCGTAAGTTGAAGAATTCGATCTTCAGTTCTTCACAAAAAAAATTTAATATTACAGTAAAAATTGATCAAGTATGCTGACTAGGCATTGCAAAGGGTATAGAGATAACTTCGAAATTTTATTATGGTAATGATTTATGTCTACCTTCATATTTAAACTTTTTACTCCAGAAGTGCACGAGTGTTCCTCAGACGAATCACCGGTAGGTTGATATAGATCAACCTCTGAATAGAATACAACATGCCAGCCGTACTCTCTAACGCAACTTGAGATTTGTCCTTCTCAAAAGCCATCTCACACCATCCTCTCCAAAAGTTTACGCACCTTCCTTCTAATTTTCTGTATCAGAGTGGGTTAGATTGTTTCTGGGGTCATTCTGGCCCAATACAATCTGGCAGGACTTGACAAAAGCGCCAGTAGTGGATTTCCTTCGCTCCTTCTTGATGATAGAGCAGGACCTCCTGTCCTCTCCGGCGTTAGCAACACTACAAGAGTGCCCGGGATTAACCAGATGGGAGGTGCCGGGTTTTTATGTGATGCGGTACTATTAGGGACAGGAATTAATTACACCTAGGTGCTAGTCCAACTTGTGGTCTTCCCATTATCGGATGTAATTTTAAGTTAGGTCCATATCTTGTTGATAAAGGACCGAGACTGGGCGAGTACTGAATATCCTTCCAGGTTATCACGAATCCTACCTAGATACTAGATTTCTAAACTATCAATTGTACTTATTATCATAAAAGATCCATTTTCTGCTACTGTGTGAGTCACGCTCACACAATAAATACACTCAGAACCTGTTAACACGGACTTTCATATTAGCCAGCGAAGTTGGAAAGAAACCCAGACCGACACCCTCGAGCCCGCCCTCCCGGGACCCTGTAGGGTTTCCAGATCTCAAACGGTGTTTCAAAACCCAGGAAGGCCTACAGCCCTTTTACTTACTTACTTTTTGACACATTTTTTAAGGCACCTGATCAAATGCAGATTAGAGTAGAGTACTGAACGTTTGAAAAACCTTCTTTTTCAAATTTTCTTGAAGTTTGCTTTGCAGAGTGATTTTTCACCCATTTGATGTGAGGGGGAAAAAAACCTGCAAATTCTTTCACTGGGGTTTATTATTAATTTGGCCTGCGTTCATAATTTGAATTTCTACCAAGCTTTGGAGTGTGCGTGTTTCACAAGTGATAAAGCGATTATTGAATTCCAGGAGATATGCATTGAGCACGTAAATCTGTTCTCAACCAAAATACCTGTTTGGATTGATCAGTTGATCATATTTGTGTGCCTCCTGAATTTCAATAATCGCTCTATCACCAGTGAAACACGCACACTCCAAAGATTAGCAGAAATTCAAATCATGAAACATTGAATAATAAACCCCAGTGAATGAATTTGCAGCGTTTTGATTGCAGTAACCTAGTGATGTAGTGCATGTGGATGCAAATGTTGGCACCATAAATCGGGCGATACATCGGGAATGGTTTGAGCTACGGACCTGGGGAAGAGCTCATTCGATTCCTCATGGAAAGTTCTTCAA
The DNA here is from genome assembly GCA_031894815.1 of Creontiades dilutus. NCBI lineage: Eukaryota > Metazoa > Arthropoda > Insecta > Hemiptera > Miridae > Creontiades > Creontiades dilutus. The sequence continues at coordinate 417,197 of JAVIWC010006953.1, read as the reverse complement.
TAAAAGTCCATATTTAGGCCGCCTTGATTATTTTCAGATTTTTAGGGATTTTACAAAACTTTGACAACCCTTAAAGGGCACTTTAAATTAAGTGAGAGAGCTGGCTAAAGAATTGGGGCGTTGTCGTACCAATACAGATTTTCCCGGAAAATTTCAGATTTTTTGCTCCAGCCGTTTGGGAGAAAACGCGCGTACGGCGGACGGAAGGAAATTTTTTTATTGCAGATTTGGATTCTACACCCTTTGAAACGTAAACCATGAAATTTTCAAGGGGGGTTAGAATTTTTTTTTTCAAGAGTGATTACAATGGTTTATTATTGAATAATAAACCAAAAATCGGTTTGGCACTTGAAAGAGAAAATTTAAAGCACTTTCCAACGGTATCCTCAACTTTTACTTTACACAATTCTGTATGTGAGTTATAGCCGTTGTGCTGAGACAAGGTCGAAAACAAGAAAAGAAAATCTTAGAAGTGAAATAAATCAAAAACTAAGCGAGATAAAAGAAATTGCTAAGAATCAGTTTTTGTTGGAAATTGGTTGTAAAATACGTGGGTGAAGTACTGCGCACCTTATCTGATGCACCTTGTGTATCTGTAAGTTCCGCTTAATGGATACTGGTTCATAATGAATATAGACTCACGCACCGAGTAGAATGCATGTAGTCTACAAGGATACCTGCGTAACTTTCTGTTGACCCTTTAGATTGCGAAGAAAGTATCGCATGGCAATGTACTAGTAAGCTCTCGCTCACTTTTCCGAGCTCGTTGTCGGTATTTGTTAATAGTCTCCGGATGTTGATCCCGGGATCGACGAGCTGAACCAACACAGACGTTTCTGAGAGGGCGAAAAAAAAACCCTTCCCGCCTCTGCGAGAACGAAGAGGAAAAGAAATATCGGATGCTGCTCGATCCGTTTACCGAACTCGCCAGGTTTAGTCCGTTTCGCAAACACAATTTTAAAGCTCCCGACGAGACGAGACGGCGAGGTGCGGCTGAATCAATCTGTACCGTATAAACATGGGATAAACCTCCCCGGCGAGGTAAAGGTAATTCAGGGGGTTTAGCAAGTTATTGTGGCCGGGTGACAGCTTTGATAGGCGAGGCGTAAGTGATGGGCCGGGTTGGGAGGGTTCGGGGCGTAGCGTCGAGGAAGCGACTTCAATCACCAGCCTCCCTCGTCCTACAACTCCACGAGAGCTTCATTCCACCCACTTTATCATCGTTACACATAGAAGTTGAAGGTTGTTGAAAAACCCTTCTCTCGCAACTTTATTTTCTCTCAAATTGAGATGGAAATGTCACTGGGTTGGTTGCCCTTTTTTTTCAGATTTATACATCCGTCCTCAAAAAGTCTGAGAGTCCCCATTTTTTATTGTCTGTTCTATGACTCTTGAATTCCATTTTTGTACAGGTTTGTGTTCGCAACACTGGCCTGAGTGATTAATCATACACAATCTATACGGTCGTCCGGTTTATATTATACTTCCTTCTCAGGGACAAGCTTGGCGAGTATATGGCCCCTTTTGTTACCACTTGGCAACAGTCCTGCTCGAGGTTTTGTAAATCACTCCTTGGGAAGCGTAACATAATTTATCGGAGTGATCTATACAATTTGGTCTCTTTTCTCCCTTCTTAAAACTAAAAACTATTCCAAATGACAACTTTCAGTAAGTAACAAACCTAAAATGATAGTTGAACGGTTTATGAGAGAGAGAAAAAACATTTATTGATCATTATATGGGGTGGAATGTTGGAATAGTTGGGGTTGTGAAAAGTATAAATTGATATGCCAAAAGCTCGAATTGGTACGCCGAAAGTTGAAATTGAGTCGGCAAAAGTTGAAATTAAGATGCCAAAAATATTAAAATTTATTTGTGCCAAAGGTTCAAATTACTTTGTTAAACGGTTTATTATTACAGTTTCCAAAAAAACGCTGCGAATTCTTTCACTGAGGCTTATTATTCAATTTTATTCATTTAGCTTGCGTTCATGATTTGAATTGCTACTAAGCTTTGGAGTGTGCGTGTTTCACAGATGATAGAGCGATTATTGAATTTCAGGAGGCACACAAATTTGATCAACTGATCAATTCAAATAGGTATTTTGGTTGAGAACAGATTTGCGTGCTCTATGCATATCTCCTGAACTACTCCCCTCCCCCACACGGTGAAAACAGTATTTTCGACTACCAACATCGCGTTTCAACCTCTTAACTTTCGATCAAAGGATTTCATCACTCTATACGAGTATCTCATACCCGCACGTCCTCACACCCCTGTTCCTGTGAATTGTTGTTTAGAGATAGGCAAGCTTACTAGTTGATATTTACCGTTTACCTTCAGGAAGCTTGAAAGCGTTTTGAACCGGAAGGCAAGGGTTTGTAATATTTTCAATTTACAATATACAATCATAATGAAGCCATGTAATGCTACTACTACATAAATAATCAAATAGGTAACCTTCATGTAATTACAATAAATTAATTTTTATACAAATCCTTAACATTTTGTCAGCCTTCCTCTGTGAAATTATGGAAGGGGTGGAAGTCGCAATTCTGGTGAAAACTTATCTCTAAAAAGGAATTCACAGGAAGGGGTGTTTGGGGACGTACAGGTATGAGTTATAGAGTGATGAAATACTTTGATCGAAAGTTAAGAGGTTGAGACGCGATATTGGTAGTCGAAAATACTGTTTTCACCGTGGGGGGGAATACCGAAGAATTTGACATGGCAAATACTTCAATACTCCCCCCCATTTTTTTCGATTGAATAATTCACCATTATCATATCGTGGGGTTCCGAGTAAAAGTGACCAAGTAATATTTGCAAAATTTTACAGGGGAACGATCTGAAGTTTCACCTATTTTCTTCTTACGAACACTGGTTGTGTGATGTCTCATCCGACTATGTTTCGATTTTTCTTTATCCTGTAGGTAGTTAGCTAGTGTCTTCCTCTCATATCGTGCTTCAAAATTCACTTCAGATTAAATAAGAGCTGTTTATTCGGAAAACTCTATTTGATCATTTTTACCTGCCTGGAGTTTCAAGCTTTACCCATTTGGTCAATTCAATTCTTCGAAAATCAGTCGCATAGTTACATGAAATTGAGGATTGAATAGTTTTTTCGTTAATTTATCGTGTTGCCAAGCATCTAATACCAATGATATACCTATTTCTGTTAGAAAAGGTTATCCATTACCTATCACTGTAATTCATATTCACCTCATTCATATCATTCACCTGCCCACTATGCAATCTTACAAATCTTACACAGTAAAAGTGATCAAATGGCCATTGATAACATTTACATGCACCAGCGAGAGTACATTTATAATCCATCTCGTGTTATGTGGTTGAGTTCAAATGCCATTTGGTCACATAAAACTCCTTGGGTCAGGCAGGTAAAATTTATTTTCAAGTATTTCTTGCACATCAGTTTGAAGATAACGTTCTTAGCAACAACACACAGTAGGCAACGTTCCTTAGTACCGGAATGACAAAAAAAGCTCATTTTGAAAAAAATGTTACTTGGTCACTTTTACCCGGAACCCCACGATATAATTCTGGTAAATTGAGGTTCACTAGACATGAAACTAGACAAACTGAAGTTTTCACAAATCACCTCAACATCAAATTTTTGTTGGAATTTCGTGAAGCGACGAGCGTTTGAAAATGGGGGGGAGTACCGAAGAACACCCCGAGGCACCTTTGAACACTACCGTTTTACCGACAAGCTCCACGCTCACCTCGAGCAGTTCGACGCGAGCGGCTCGTAGCGAGCATCCCCAGTACATACAGTCCGAGCATGCATCCTGAGCAGGCAATCGCACTGTCTGTACCCGGCTTTAACTATATTGGGTTAGAAAAAATAGAACCGGATGAAACTGTAGCGATATTAGGGGTTCAAGAGGTGAATGTTTTAGGATCGTAGCTTTATTAGGGGTTCAAAAGGTGAATCTTGGGGAGTCCTCCTCCCTTCATATGGATGCGTCGGGTGCGGCTGGGGTGGTTCAGCGGCTGTGGCGATTGTAGCGGCGGACTGTTCACTAGCGAGAATCGACGGCACCTGCGTTCTGTAACGTGATTTATTATTCCAAATTTCCGCTCTTTTTCTTACTTGTTCAATAAGATTTTCATTGATCTCCATGCCAATAACGAAAATGAATGAAACTAAGTGCACGAAAACGAGTAAAACTTTAAAAGGAAATGACGACTCAAAACGAAACGAAAAAACTCGAAATGAAACCAAAAAATATGACGGAACGAAACGAGAATGACGAGCATGTTGGCGGGAAGCCGGTTGCGCGGGGGCCCAGTGCGCACAGCAACACATGCGGCTGCTGCGTCAAATATCTAATTATTTTCAGCTAAGGCTGATTCTTGAGCTGTTTAAAATTTCCATCAGTGATTACATGTGATTTTCATCACTTTCTCCGAGGAGCTTCATCCTTTCTGGAGGATTGTCACGGCGGAAAAGCTATTTCTGCTTCCCTTCTCGTCCTATACTTCGAGTCTCCAGAAGTACTGACCCCATCGTTGACAATTTGGAGGCAGATTCTCTTGGAGGATCCTGGGAACCATTTCGGAAATCTCCGAGGACCACCATACAAAGAAATTGGAAGGGAACCGTCCACATCCGGAACTTCAAAATCCCAGGTGCGATCGGCCCAATTATTACCTAAAACTAAGGGGAATCCTATCCGAACACAACGAGACTCTTCTCAAACTATATCAAAACTACGAACTAAATATCAAATATAAATGATATCTAAACTATGAACTAAATTTCTAATATAAATTATATCAAAACAATGAGCTAAATATCAACTATAAACTATGTACAAACTATTAACTATATACAAACTATAACTACGTAAATATTAACATCTAAAGAGAAAGTTAATTTGGGATTTTAATTTTGATCTTGTGTACTACACGAATTTATTTTATTGATTTTGTGAGGGTGGCCACTCGTAGGGTTTTGTTGAAAGGGAAGTACTATAGTACATTAAATACCTACCTACAGTTAGAAGTGGAGTTCATTATAAAACCTCTCACAAGGAACTATTCATTTCAGAAATTTCTTATAATTTTCCATGCATTATTATTAATAAAATTAAGTTGTTTTCTGTAGCAAACTGAAAACTGGTGTTAAATTTGTATTCCTTCATCAAGGATCAACCCTTCTCCAGCTCGAGTTGAGCTTGGCCCAGATTTTAGAATCTGGAATTTTAAATTGAGATCCTTTCATTTTCAAATACCATTAACTAGTATTTTCCTGGTAAGGAGCTACAAAACAGCCGAGTACGAATTCCACAAATCGATTGTGGGATGCACGAACATGAGCTCCATCTTGTCTTCCCCTTCCCTGTATTTTGACGTCATCACTTTAATCACGTTGGGAGCTATTTCAAACCTCCTCGAAGAATCGCTGCATAATGAGCTCATCCATAGGTGAGTGGAATATTTACCACCCAAATTAAAATTTTAAATTCATCTGTCTCGCAGTTTAGGGTTAATAAATATTTATCAAAAATTCTTATGAATAACTTACCAACGGAGCAAATGTATTTCCAGCCAGATGAAATAAAATAGAGTCCTGGATTCCATATACATTTATTGGATCACCTACTTTTAGGAAACACCCTATGATCTAGGAGAAATTCTAGAAGAAATCAGCGATGAAGAGAGCAAGCAACTTGATAATGATGAAAATGGTCATTTCGACTTCAGAGGTTTGCAAATGTGGTATTGATATTTTTTCCTTTATTTAAAACGGTTGTGGTTATGTGTTTGATTTTTACAGGAAATGGTGATCGAGAGGAAATAATAAATGTATATCTCCCAAATGACTTTTCACTGCTCTCCATAATTACTCTCCCTCGTAAAATCTGCTTTTGGTTAATTATTCAATAATAAATCATTGTAATCGATCTTGACAAAAAATTGTCTAACCCCCCCCCCCTGAAAATTTCATTTTTTACGTTTCAAAGGGTGTAGAATCCGAATCTGCAATAACAATTTTTCCGTCCGTCCGCCGTACGCCATTCGCACGATTTCCCCCGAACGGCTGAGCAAAAAATCTGAAATTTTCAGGAAAAAATCCATGTTGGTCCGACAACGCCCCAATTCTTGAGCCAGCTCTCTCACTTAATTTAAAATGCCCTTTAAGGGTTTTTTTGTAAAATCCCTAATCACCTCAAAAAAAGTCAAGGCTGCCTAAATTTGGACTTTTTTTTTAAAGAACTTTCCATGAGGAATCGAATGAGCCTCTCGCCAGGTCCGTAGCTCAAACCATTCCCGATGTGTGGCCCGATTTATGCTGCCGATCATTGCATCGCTAGAATACTCCGATCAAAACAAAAACAACAGGTTTTTTTCCGCTGTAATCGCTGTAACCTAGTGATGTACTGAATTGGATATTCTGGAGCATGAATTCCTAAAAGGGTTTATAGCCGATACACGGGTTGAAGCATTCTAATATGCATGCTCCGTCATACGAAATTTGAAATTTTCAAATAGAATATTTTTCCATTGTAATCGCTCTTGAAAAAAACGCTGCAAATTCTTTCGCTGGGGTTTATTATTCAATTTCATTCATTGGCTTGCATTCATGATTTGAATTTCCACTAAGCTTTGGAGTGTGCGTGTTTCACAGGTGATGAGAGATTATTGAATTTCAGGAGATATGCATAGAACACTTAAATCAGTTCTCAACCAAAATACCTATTTGGATTGATCAGTTGATCATATTTGTGTGCTTCCTGAAATTCAATAATCGCTCTATCACCTTGAAACACGAACACTCCAAAGCTTAGTATAAATTCAAATCATGAACGCAAGCCAATTGAATAATAAACCCCAGTGAAAGAATTTGCAGCGTTTTGGTTGGGTCTGTTTCAAATCTGACTAAACCACCCTTTTCTCCATTAAAAAAACCGTAGAAAAACATAAGATTTACCTACAAATATTACAATAAGCTATGTAGAGATTTTGATCAGCTAGACCACCATTTTTGAATTCTACTCTCCTTGAAACGTAAAACAAATTTTGAGGTGGAGGGGAGGGGTTAAAATGTGTTTTTCTTGGTCGATTTCAAAGGTCCATTATTGAAAATAATGAGCCATAAAAACGGCAACAGGTAAAGATTGTTGGAAGATATCTCACTTGTCGTTTCATTCTGGTACTGAAAAAATGATGTACAGTACGTTGGTGTTCACTACGGTCATGTTTATAGTTCGGCGCTTGATTTGACGGCAGGCTGGTTTCCAAATCGGATTAAGCCGAGAGGCCTCATTCGGTCGGTGTGGAATCAATCACAGGCCGCGTCCCATTGGGAGGTCTGCAGATAGCTCCAAGTGGTCCGGTAATCGGAATTAGCCCATAGACCCACTGACCCTCACAAAGCGTCGGGCCACATTGACGGAGGTGGTCCACGCTCAGGCGGCGTGATCACTGAAGAACTCGATTGATGTCGAATTAAATCACTCATGAAGAAGCCGAGAAAACCCACTCAAGTAACGAAACGGGTCAAGCAAAACTCTTTTCTGTTTCTACAAAAGAAAAATCACGACGGATATTTCACAGCGGGACAGATCACATCCCGGGCGTTTTCACCGCCATTGAACTAACTTCCCTCTGGCTCCAGCTTCCATTCAAAAAATTGTTCGCTCTGATAAACTGAGATATATTTACCAGATAAACTTCATATTTTTCATCTCCAAAGTATTTTCCGGCTCCGTTTCCTAAGCCCGTAGTGGTCTTCCATGTAGGTTTTAATAATTTTCTTGCTTTGCATTGTTTTGGGACAACGATGTATTTTCGGAAGAACAAATCACTAGAGGATAGTTTTGAGAAACACTAGGAAAAATATAATACCAGTTCAGCTCTAAAGAAGAAATAAAACCCAACAAATTATTAAAGTTGTGTCACTTTTGTCATGGAATATCCCTCGTAGTGAATCACTCATTTATATTTATTAGACGTAGTCCACAGTATACGGTATCGGCGCCTCGGGTCCTCTTACCTTGTAATTATCAGCAACAGGTCCAACAAAGTCGGTCATTTGGGAAAGATATGAGTCAAATTCGGACTCCATCTGATCAGTATATCCCTGTACCTTGTAATTGTCTTATAACGTCCCAAAGACGAAAGAGTGGCCTTCACAAACATAACTCCGTTAAAACACGTTACTGCCTTTTCAGAGCCAAAAAAGATAGAAGCTGGAGTCCCGCAAGGCAGCGTGCTTGGCCCACTACTGTACCTGCTTCACACCTCCGACTTACCCGAAACTGAAGGCAATACCCTCGCAATGTTTGCGGATGATACTGCAATTATAGCGACTGGGGAAACTAATAGTGAATCAGTTACCAAGTTGAATCGTTCTATCTCCCGCATACATGACTGGACAGTGAGATGGAGAGTCGGAATGAATGAGACAAAGTCAGTGCATGTCGATTTCACTAACAAAAGGATCAAATATGTGCCAGCCTTTCTCCATAACAAGCCGATACCATATGCCAATGAAGCGAAATACCTTGGAATGACACTGGAGGCCAAACTAAGGTGGAAGTCCCATGTCAAGAAAAAAAAAGCTGAGCTTATGATCAAATACAGAAAAATGTACTAGCTGATGGGCCGACGGTCAAAACTGTCAGTCCACAATAAGTTGTTACTGTACAAGCAAGTCCTAAAGCCTGCCTGGCTGGTGAGCAACTGTGGGGGTGCACGGCCCAGAGCAATCGTGACATTATTCAGCGCTTTCAGAATAATGTCCTAAGAAGCTGCGTAGATGCATACAGATATTTTATAAACGACAGACTTCACTACGAGCTGCAGATTGAATCTGTCAATGAGGTCATTCGAAGCCAAGCCGTGCATCACCTCTTGAGGCTACAAGATCATGAAAATGAGGATGTCGTCCAGCTTTTCAATACAGAGGATCTGCTCAGAAGACTGAACAGAACCAAGCCACACGATTTAATTTACTTAGTGTGAGCATCATAAAGTGCAATATCAGGGCAATAAGGACTAAGTGATGTATCTTAGATTTCTTAATGTACACCAACTATATATTAGAATGTTGCTTATTAGTTTATAACTTAGTGCAATAAAATAAATTTAAGAAAAAAAAGCGTCCTCCATCTGATCAGTGTATCCCTATACCTTGTAATTGTCTTATAACGTCCAAAGACGAAAGAGTGGCCTTCACAAATATAACTCCGTTAAAACACGTTACTAGTCTCTCAGCACGTATCACAAAACCTGATACCTGCAATGGTGCAATACTCCTAGGAATTGTATATCGATATAGACATTGTGAGGGTGATGGAATGGTATAGTTGCCCCTTCCGAGCAGGTGGATGCATTGTTATGCTGCCACGCTCAGAGGATGCTCCGCCACGCTCAGAGGATGAAAAGCCGGGGGGGGGGGGGGGGGCTGAATGGAGGTCTCTCATTCTGGGGGGGGGGGGGCTCGCAATGAGTGGGGCAGGAATATAACAATCTTTTAATTGATCATTACAAAGGGCATACAGCGTCCAGCAGGACAACCAGGATGTTATATAGTAAAAGGGCAATGATCGTAACCCAAGGTGAGGGTGATGGAATGGTATAGTTGCCCCTTCCGACATTGTCATGCTCCGCCACGCTCAGAGGCGACAGATTCTAAAATCGGGAAGGGGCCAACTAACCATATCCATCACAACATTAACCCCATGAATGACTCAGCCTAGGAAGATGGGAGATACGTATAGTAACGGGCAATGGGGATGACAATCCGTCCGCTGAAATGCCGATTGAGGATTCCTAATCAGAATCATCTTCATTTCCATCGCCAGTAGCACCAGCTACAGTCCAATCACCAGTAGCACAACCTAAAGTTCCTCAATCTATTCCTTTGGTCCTAAGTAGTGAAAATGACGGACTCGGAAGATCCCAGGGAACTCGGAAAACCCCTGAAGATAATTTGGTGTATCACACATTACTATTAACCGGCCACGAAGAACGACGAACTATAATATTGTAGCTCAGGTGTAGCTAATTAAAACCTAATAGTTTGAAAGGTGTTCATTTCTTACAACAAAAGGCAGACGAAAACGAGGCAAACTACACGATTTGGCTCGTCCAGCATGAATTAGCAACTTCCCGGTGCATAGAGACCTTCTCAACCGGGAGACTGGCTTTACCCTGGGAGCTATCGCGGAGTCGAACGCTTCCTTCCCGTTCATTCGAATTGGAAACCCCGGGTTTAGTGGCAACTCCCGACTCGGATTTCCGAGGGAGGTTATCCCCCGATAACTGCACGCTGCTCTATAAATGGTAAACGGAGCTGTCACACTCTAATTTCAGTTTGACAACCTTATTTATAGGTTTGCCGTTGAAACGGAGAAAATTGAACGTACCTACTTCGCTCTTATCTGATGGGATTCCCATTTTAACATGGAAAATGTTTTAACCCTGCTCCAGCTTATAAAACGTTATTAAATCACCCCACACAAGTAGAAAGGTTGCAATTTCCAGTATATGGCCTATTTCCGTATTTTTTCGTCTTTCTGAAGCAAGGCTAAAACCGAATCCGTGGAAAAATATGTTTGTCCTCTACGTTAACATATCCTTGATACCATCATTACCTCGTGAACTATCTAGAGAAATTAAAGGATTCTAAATTGACTTATCACAGTCTTTTCAGATGCGAATTCCATGCGTTCTTCTTCTTCTTAGTTCCTTTCACTTCTGGGGGAGCATAGGGCCTGGACGAAATAGCGCCACTTTCCTCTATCCTGGCTGAGCTGGACGACTTCGTTCCACGTTTTTCCTGCATTACTGATCTCTTCTTCGATCGTCCTTCTCCACGTTTTTCTAGGTCTCCCTACTCTTCGCGCACCTTAAGGGTTAGACGTCAATTCCCTTTTCTCTATCGAATCATTCTTCTTCTCGAAGCGTGTGTCCTATCCACCCCCACTTTCGCTCTCTGATCTGAATTTCAATAGGCTTCTGGTTTGTTCGTTTCCACAGGTCCCTGTTCGAGATCGTGGCCGGCCAGAAGACCCAAAAGATTCTTCTCAGGCAGCAGTTTACGAACACTTGTAATTCTCTCTCTAGTTTCTGCGACATCTTTCAAGTTTCACTGCCGTATAGAGAACGGACTTGACATTAGTGTTGAAGATGCGGAGTTCGACTTTTTCAGAGAGCGTATTACTTTTCCAAAGGGGGTGCAATTGGACGAAGGCACAGTTAGCTTTTTTGATGCGGGCTTTAATATCTTCTTCAGTGCCACACTGTACAGAAACAATGCTTCCAAGGTATGTGAAGCACTGTAATTCTTCCACAGGGTCCTCGTCAACGATAAAGTTTTCTTTATTAACACTATTTATGCGGATATCTTTTGTTTTTGGGCCTTTAATTTTCAATCCCGCTTGCTTTCCTGCTTCAATGAGCCCCTGAAGCTTTGAATCCATATCGTGGAACCTCTGCGCAAGGAGACATACATCGTCGGCGAACTCAAGATCCTCCAGTCAATCACTCAAGCCCCACTGAATCCCTCTTTTTCTTTTCCATATAGCTGTAAACATGACTTTGTCAAGCACCAGCGTAAATAGGGTCGGTGACAGCAAGCAGCCCTGCTTTACACCCGTTGTTACCTTAATAGGGGCTGAAAGGTTATTATTGTGTAAGACCCGACATTCGTTACCACTGTAGAGGTCTCTGATAATACTTATGAGCTTAGTAGGTATCCCATATTCTATAAGTTTCCCCCACAGAAAGTCTTGGCTGATCGAGTCAAATGCTTTCTCAAAATCTAGAAAAACGGCAAATAATGGACTCTGCAGTTCGAGACTCTGCTCCACCACAACGCGAAGAGAACTGATAAGGTCAATACAGCTCCGACCTCTCCTAAAGCCTACCTGTTCCTTCCGCAGCTTCGTATCGACGCATACGGTTCAAAATAATTCGGCAAAGAACCTTTGAAGGGCATGAAAGAAGAGTGATTACTTGCCAATTGTTACAATTAGTAAGGTCCCCTCTCTTGGGCAACAGGATATTGCGTTGTTAGTACTAAAAAATTACGAAAAATAGGAACTCGCTCCCATGAACTAACAGCAAGTCTGCATATTCCTGGTTGGAGTATTTTGCAATGATGATATGAATCACTAGCACTCAGTATGAGTATGACAAGATATTTAGCAACAAGAAGGAGCATTGCAACCCTTTGGTCACAGGACTTCCAGTCCAATTCGCTAATGGAGCATCTGTATGAACTAGCATGACCTAGTTGCTATCCAAACTCACAAGTCGTAAAAAGTCACTTTCCGACTGAAAACGTCAATTTTATCTGCCAAATCCACGTTTTTCTGCTGTCAATCTCAATTTTCTTCCTTAATCAGTAGAGTGAAAGTAAATTTGGTTCTACCATTGGAAAGTTAAGACCCTGGAGCCATTTTCAGACTTACTGCCCAATTACTGGGTTAGATGAGCATTAAAGAGATCTACAGATTTTCAAATACTGACCAATTTCATTTTTAATGGGATTTATCCCTCGTAAAATTCGAGCGAAGAAGTTTTGTTTGGCGTTACATAAAAAGGAAATTTTATGTTCTTTCCAACGGTCCTGTTACATTTCGATTTACTTGCAAAGATAAGGGATTTATGGCTGTTTTAATGAGTCAAGGCCGAAAACATAAAAAAACTGAGAAACTAAGAGTTAAAATAAAAATTCCGAAGACGGAAAAGTTGCCGCAAATCAGTAACAGAATCGAACACCTGCCCGGTGGTGCGACCATAATGCGTTGTCAGTGCTAGTTTAGGCGTGTTTGATTCAATTAGGTATTTAAGGAAAAGTCGGCAATCAAGCTGAATAAAGACTATAATTAACAACTTTGTCTTAATCCTAATTATCTACTAATTAACCCTAAACTAAAGTCTCTCCTCATATGGTACCTTAACGTTGAGAACGATGGGGCGACAGCTTGTTCCGAACGCGAGGGGGGACTGTTTCGAGCATTGGATACTACAACGCGGCTATTAGTCGTGGGATGTGATAGGAAACAACAGCGAATTGTTTTCTACCGCAGCTTTCTCCGGACTCGGATATCACCTCACAGCAATCACGACACGACCGAGCACACTTTACACCGCCTTGTTGAACGAGACTAATATTCTCGTTGCTAATAACGCCGTGTCTCCACAAGCCACACCACCGTCACAAGTAGCTGAAGGCCTTATTGTGGTTCAACATGGTATGGCAAGAGTTCCTGTTAAACCTGGAGAAAGAACAGACTAGAAAGACCATTCGTAGCTGTTCATAACTAGAGTGAAACAAAGTCGTGACACGACTCCGTCTCCTGTACCTGTACAACTTCTTCAGGAGTCTAATTTAGCAACAAGTTCGTCAACGCTACAGTCTGGAAAAATGTCTCACAATGACGCTAACTCCTCTGTCGAGCAAACCTTGGAGGAAATGGAATGAGTGAGAGGTCTTTGGTATCCTGCAACGCAAGGTGATTTGGCTGGAATAGATGTTCTTGTGGCCAAAAGGAGCCGATGTGAATAAAATTGCTAAAAGTGGATGTACTCCTCTTCAATATGCTGTTCGAGCTGGGAATATTGCTGTTGGACAGCTGCTAAGGTTGATATGACAACAAAAGTTGGCCCAGCTTCTCCCCTTCATCGAGCGTACAGCTGTTTAGTTATGGCAACACTCAGCAGCACAACAACGAGCAAAACCACGCTGGTTATGTCTTTTCTCGGAGGGGGGAGATGTCGGGTCCACGACAAGGAAGCGAGCGCCCAGTGTCCCCTCCACCTGGCTCAAGGCGGCCTTCCCCCGGAAATTGAAGACGGCAGGAGTTTTCTTAGGAAGCAGCGAACTGCACAAAATTTAGCCCGGAGAAAGCTGCGGTAGAAAACAATTCGCTGTTGTTTCCTGCCACATCCACGACTCCTAAGACGAATAGCCCCGTTGTAGTATCCAGTGCTCGAAACAGTCCCCCTCGCGTTCGGAACAAGCTGTCGCCCCATCGTTCTCGACGTTAAGGTACCATATGAGGAGAGACTTTAGTTTGCGGTTAATTAATAGATAATTAGGATTAAGACAAAGTTGTTAATTGTAGTCTTTATTTAGCTTGATTGCCCACTTTTCCTTAAATACCTAATCGAATCAAACACCCCTAAACTAGCACTGACAGCGTAAACTCTGTATACAAGTTGGGCAGTAAAGAATTACATAGTTAATTAAACAAAGGTGCAATTACTTCTAGTAATTGTTTGTTAAATTAGAAAGGAAATTGAACAAAAGGCTGAATTGATCAAAAATAGACTATTGAGAGCAACAGTTACTCGAAAAAGTTATTATTATTGAAATTGTTAGTATAATTATTTATAAATTGAAAGTAATTGCGATTCCAATTACGTAAATTGCAAAGTAAATGCATTTTAGCATGGGACATGCTTTAGCCACTACCTAACTGCTCAAAAACGTGACAAAATTATCCCACATATCCAGGTTCAACGACTTATCCAGGTTGAACTACTTATCGTCGTCATTCCACTCATCGTTATGCTTCTTTGTCGTTAGATCTTGGCTTTTGCAATGGGTATTTTGTGAAATCAAGTCCTCCAAAACCGGCATTATCATGTATTTTTGCGTTTCGTAGCTTTCTTAACAATATGGGTATCGCTGCTACAACAATTCCTTGTTCCGAGTAAAACTAAAATAAGACATTCCTAGAGTGTCAGCTGTTTAGTGTCCAGTTGGCCCCCATAGTTTTCAATGTCGTATAATCGTAATATGCGCGCATCGAAAGTAAGGACACAGCCGGTGGAGAGATCAACTGATTGCAAAGTTTTATACCAGCACTTATAGCTTATTCTAAACTCTCCACAGAAATTACAAAAGAATACACCGATGAAAAATCATCATAGAACTTTCTACGTAGGATGAAAGAAATTAATTTGCTGTATAAACGGGTTGTTTCGCGTTTTTTTTTTTTAAAATAAGAACATTGATCCGGGGGATTAACTTCTTGAAAGAACGTATAATTCATATTAGAACGTACCTAAATAATCGGATCAAATCCAATAGCACCACTAGAGACTACTGAAGCCGACAACGCGTCGAACCACTTAACAAGGTTTAACCACCAATCAGGTTGATCACCTGGATAATTGATTCAACCTGGCTTAGTGGAATAACCTGGATATGTTCCAACCAGGATTAGTAGAAAAATTGGGTTAGACAATTGTGCTTTTTAGAGAAAATGCTTTTAACAGAATTTACTTGAGTCTCAAATGTGATTGTAATTGGGACCTAAATTACAATTATGTACCTTTCATAGGTCTGTAACTGCAATTCCACGTACCTAATTGTAATTTTGGGGTTTTATTTACAAATTATTAACAGGTAGGTATTTCGACCATCTCTATATACAGGCTGTATATTATCTACCGAAGTAAAAAGGCAACTTTACCTTGCCGACGAAGGGAAGTCCGGGCTTGTACCTCCTCCGCATCTCTCGGGAGAAGCGGAGTTCGACGAAATGCTCTTCGGCGATGGGGAGCTCAGGCGTGACGGGGTCTTCGCAGCCTCGATCGCTCGAGACGTTCAGACTCGAAGAGAAGACGTTCTCCTCGATGCGGACGTCGATCCTCCAAATCCCGATGGACGTCCTCCGTGACAGCGGGATCCTGAATCGCTTCATGTCTGCCAACAGAATGGAACACTTCGGTAAATCCACGGATAAACTGAAAATCTCTCTTGAAGGAAGCGACGGAAATCCATTACCCGGGGTCGTTTCAAAATAGTTACCATTTGACGTCCCTGACAAGATGGGAGAGCCACATGGCTTCCTCGTGTCGGTAACATGGTTGTGTAGACATCGAAATATTATAAATAACACTGGTTGACCTGGAATGTTAGACCAGCTAATTTCGTGCAGAATGGTCAAGCTAGTTAGTGCTTCCACTGCACAAAATTGGTGGATGGTACTTAACGGTAATGGTAATTAATTCATGCTACTTCATTACGTTCTTTCTTCATAATGCCATCACATCATTCCTAACACATGCCTTCAATACTGATAAAAAAGTGCTTTCGGTTGCGTTTTCTTATACCACGTTTTATGAGTACGGTAACGTGGTAAAAAGTATCCTATGTTCTTTCTCTGGTTCTAAGATACCTCCCCAACAATTTTCAGCCAAATCAGTTCAGCTGTTCTTGAGTTATAAATAGTGTAATAACACGACTTTCTTTTATACACATAAATTGAAAAATTATCAATCAATAATCTTGTTAAAAGGATTCAAGGGACAACAATAATGACCCGGGACATGTTCAACGTGTTCAAGTGGCTGAGTCGAGATGCTTTGCACGTCTTCGGCACTAATTCTAAAGGGTGAACTGTAACGATCTTATTAAAAATTATAAACGATAACTCCTTCCTTCCCCAAGTACCTACTATCCAAATTGAAGAGTGGTCAAACCTCCAATTGATCAAATCTTAAAATCCTCCAATTAGACTTGTTAAAAATGATTTGTAGGCACACGACTGACAAGAATCGAAAATTGTTGAAAGTGGTATAAAACGTAAAAAGCAAGAAAATATGATTTTGGGGGGCAATTTTTCTTTTTTTAATCTTTTAAAACTGAAAAAAAACGTTTTTGCCGGCTTGGAATTTAGCTTGGGAAGTGTTGAATGTGGCTTGACAAGTGACAAACTTGACTTGACAAACAATAGACTTGACTTTTGCTCGATCGGACATGAGAAATCCTGATTTCGACTTGAACAAACATGAACTTCATGTTAGTTACTGATGACGACCTAACCGTCGAAATCGATTTAACTGTGTAACTCTTTACTTTTGTGGAAATATAGACAACGTTCTATCTTACTCCGTTTTTATTCATGTTGAAGTTGAGGAATGATGAAAGCTACTTCAGCTTTGTCTAATTGAAAGCTGTAAACTTTGTCTTGAAAAATGTCAACTTTATGTTTAGAAATGTTGCATCTGACGTGAGGAATCCTATGTGTTTGACTGGAGAACATATGAATTTGACCTGAAAACTGTTTTTTTTTTTTTTTGTCTTGTAAAATGTCAACTTTCAGTTGAGAAATTAAGAACTGGACTGGAGAAATGTGTTTAAGTCGGGAAATGTTGAATTTGACTTGGAAGCTGTAGACTTGGTCTTGAAAAATGTCAATTTTAAGTTTAGAAATTATAAATTTGACTTGAGAAATATTGTTTGACTTGGAGAATGTTGCATTTGACTTGAAAACTGCTATCTTTTCTACAACAATCTCAATTTTAAGGTTGGAAATGGTGAATTGGACTTGAGAAATGTGTTTAACTTGGGAAATATTGAATTTGACTTGATACCTGTGGACTTTTTCTTGAAAAATGTCAACTTCAAGTTTAGAAATGATGAATTTGATTTGAAAACTGCTTCCTCTGTCTATAAAAGTGCAAACTTAAAGTTTAGAAATGATGACTTTGTCTTGAGTTTAAATGTGTCTTGGAAAATGTCAAAATGTCTTCCAGTTAAAAAACGCTGCGAAATTCTTTCACTGGGGTTTATTATTCAATTGGCTTGCGTTCATAATTTGAATTTCTACTAAGCTTTGGAGTGTGCGCGTTTCACAGGATAGAGCGATTATTGAATTTCAGGAGATATGCATCGAGCACGTAAATCTGTTCTCAACCAAAATACCTATTTGGATTGATCAGTTGATCATATTTGTGTGCCTTCTGAAATTCAATAATCGCTCTATCCTGTGAAACGCGCACACTCCAAAGCTTAGTAGAAATTCAAATAATGAACGCAAGCCAATTGAATAATAAACCCCAGTGAAAGAATTTGCAGCGTTTTTTTATTGAAACACGCACACTCCGAAGCTTAGTACAGATTCAAATCATAAACGCAAGCCAATTGAATAATAAACCCGAGTGAAAGACTACTTATTTACCCCAGTAATAATATTGTATAATAATCCTCAGTGATATTTACCTATATATAATCAGCGTTTCATACATATCAGAATGCTTCAACCCGTGTATCGGCTATAAACTACAAGTATCCACATCGGCTATCACTCCAGTATCCACATTCACTACAACTCGACGCTATCGGCATCACTAGGTTACAAACAAACAATAATAAACCAAAAAACGCAAATGTTGGCACCATAAATCGGGCCATACATCGAGAATGGTTTGACCTACGGACGTGGGGAAGGGCTCATTCGATTCCTCATGGTATGTTCTTCAAATAGGTAAATATTTAGGCCGATTCGACTTGTTTTGAGGTTTTTAGGGATTTTACAAAACTTTTACAGCCCTTAAAGGGCACTTTAAATTAAGTGAGAGAGCTGGCTAAACAACTGGGGCGTTTTCGGACCAACATGGATTTTTCCTGAAAATTTCAGATCTTTTGCTCCAGCCGTTTCGGAGATATCGTGCGTACGGCGTACGGCGGACGGACGGAAAAATTTTTTATTGCAGATTCGGATTCTACACCCTTTGAAACGTAAACCATGAAATTTTCAGGGGGGTTAGAATTTTTTTTTCCAGAGCGATTACAATGATTTATCATTGAATAATAAACCAAAATGAAGAATTTGCCTTGAGAAATGTTATCGATTTGGGGAATGTTGCATTTGGCTTGAAAACTGTTGTCTTTGGCTTGAACAATTTCAATTTTAAGTTTGGAAATGATGAATTAAACTTGGAAAATTTTGAATTTGACTAGAAAACTGCTTTCTTTCTCTTGTAAAATGTTAACTTTCAGTTGAGAAATCATGAATTTGACCTGAGAAATGTGTTTGACTAGCGCAATGACTCCACCTTCAATGAAAGACCTTTTTATCTCACTCTTTAAGGAATTCATACGCCTCACAAGTATCAGAACAATGAAACAGTGTGAATAAATTTATCGATGTTCTCAAAAAAGTTAATAATCAGCCATTGTTCCTTGCGGTTACTTGCGGCTATTGATATTAAACGCGCGTATCTCAATATTTTATGAACAAAGTAGTTTACAAAGCTCTGAAACACAAAACGTGAGAGACATTTTCAATTTCCCTAAGGCAGTTTTCAACCTTGGTTAAGTTGGAAGCGACCTACTATCATATTCTCGTGCGGGAACGCTGAGGATCGGGGTTTACGTAAGTTCCTACTTCAAACCTCATTTTCTCAACGCGAGACCATAACTCGAGTGTTCCAGTTTCAAATAACCCACCCGAACCTCGGCCGCCCTCGCTATCCACCTGAAACCCTTCACCTGAAATACAGTAATTGGACGACCAGAAAATAACATTTAATAATGATACGTTCACCGTAGGTAAAGGAACAGGTAAATTGTCCATTCATAACACGTTTATAAATCGGTTACACCTCCGAGGAGCCAAGATAAAGAGGAATGCGAAACGAAACCCTTTCTTAAAGACTTAAGTAGAAGTAGCTTCCCTGAAAGAATTTACCTGCCGGGAGATAATTAAAACAAGATAGAATGAATAATTAATTAAGGCGTAGTGATTTCCTTTCTTTATTATCTCGCAATAATTTAGTTAACTCTTAACGGTTTCATTGAGTTATGTCACAGTTTTTTTTTGTCCTTCCCCGAACGGAAAATGTTCTTTACTGGGGCGCTCGTTGAGGTGTCTGACAGAATTAGAAATGGGAGGTTCATGCCGTCGGAGAAGATAAAGGCGAACGTAGCTGATGCGGGATGTCGAGCGTTCCTTTTATAAATACCTTGACGGGACAAGGGAGGTTTAAAATTCCAACAATTCTGCACAATCGTATGAACGAATTAGAACAAATATCGTACAATATTTATGTCCCATCATTTTGACATTTGGGCACTTGGTAATTGATAACTACGGCAAAAAAACTTGTTAAGTTGACCGTAAGTTGTTCGCTTTAAAGATCGCTTCACGTGTGATAGTGACACATCTTAATTCCAAGTTACTAAGTTAAAGCTGATTGCCATATGAAGAGTACAGGGGAAGAATGATACAAGTCCACAAAACTAAATTTCGAGAAAAACCATTATTAATGTTTCAAAACGCTTAGAGGCTGGGGTATAATCAAAATTCAAAAAATAAAAATTTGTGCAAACGTCATAACTCTTTAATAACCAACTGATGTAAAAAAAATTAAATAGCCATTTTTGTTCTTCTGAAAAAAAAAAAAAAAAAAAAAAAATGAATGAGAGGGTTGGACAAAAACCATTTCTCCCTACAATTCTACTCCAATCACAAAACCGTCCTCGCTTTCCTCGTCATTCCCTTTCTTGTTTTTTCCCTTTTTGGTCCTTTCTTTTTGGGTCCCTCTATTTTAGAAAGGTTTGAGTAGGATTGGTGGGATGATGGTTTCTCCAAAAATTTCTTGAGAAACTGCAAACTTTCGTGTTTGGCTGCTTTTATAGGAAGACTTGTCGAATAAATCCTTTTCTTTGGGATGATTGGCTGTTTCTTGGGGTCTTTTCTCATCTTCGGTCGTTTTGAAGGTTCGGACGTGGAAGCTCTTTGATCGCGATTGTTCCGGAAAGTTAGGCAAGGTTGAGCTTGCCAAAATAGGTGTTTTTGAAGGCAATGTTTGGCTCATCATTGTTTATGTGAATAACCTTAACAGGCCGAGTGGGGAATGAGCATTTCATAACGTAAAACCCTGATAGGTGCTCAGTCCAATTGGAAAATTCAATTTCTCGAGCACAGTAAATGACTATGATTGGGAAAGGTTTCACCCTACTGTTGCGAATAACTTTGTGCCAATCCACGGGCACTTCCGTGTAAGCTTTCTGGTTGATCAAGGACATGTCTCGGTCACTCTCAAAGTATGAATGCCCTCTTACAAAATTGCTCGAAAAAATATAAGCAAAAATGGGATCAGGAATAACAATCTATCATGCCAACTAAACAAACTGATCCTATAAATCACAGACTGTCAGTGAGACGCTTCCACCCCTTGGAGGGGCACCTGGGACAAGAACCATTCTTTGCCGGGGGCTCGACATAGAACCATTCATCCCCTGTGTGGCATATCTTTTCCGCTTAATATCTTCAAAAGAAACTATTTTTCCCCTTTGACGATACCACAAGTTGCTAGCTACACTAAATAGGCAGCAGATGCCACTCTTATCCAATTTTTCATACTCACTGGACAAGAACCATTCTTCCCCAGTACTCTTCATATCCTTTACAACCGCTAGCCTCTTTCACTCGTTCATATACCTCAATACTGCCTAGGATATACAGGTCCAAGTCAGCTCAAGTTGTTAGCACAATGCTAAGCCATTGAGATGAGTTACATCTGCACACTGCCCTCAAATACTGGGATTAGATTTAAAGCTGTTCACAGCAGAAACATATTGCCCCCTACTATTCAACAAGTATAAATAATATTTTCAATGTTAATAAGAATCTTGACAATGTTTGATTTGTCCAAATCCATTGACGGGATTCAGAAGGTTTGTGGGAGTATTGGACCACTTATTCCGAAAACTAATAGCACCACGGGATTCCTGGGAGAAATAGTACTATATGCACCTCAATGTACTGTCCAAAAATGATGGATTCGTACAAGGTACCCCACAAGAAATGTAACATCGCCAAGATCGGTATCAACATTGCAAATTCAAAGGTCAAAATTGATTATTTCCATTATCCACGCTAGGTGGCCATATGAAAAGGCCTCAATGATACACAATATCGAAATTTCAAAACGCAAATTATAATGTAGAAGTTGAAAAAACTATGCAAATTCTTCCACTGGGGTTTATTATTCAATTTCATTCATTTGGCTTGCGTTCATGATTTGAATGTCTACTAAGCTTTCGGAGTGTGCGTGTTTCACAGGTGATAGAGCGATTATTGAATTTCAGGAGGCACACGAATATGATCAACTGATCAATCCGAATAGGTATTTTGGTTGAGAACAGATTTACGTGCTCTGTGCATATCTCCTGAAATTCAATAATCGCTCTATCACCTGTGAAACACGCACACTCCAAAGCTTAGTAGAAATTCAAATCATGAACGCAAGCCAAATGAATGAAATTGAATAATAAACCCCAGTGAAAGAATTTGCAGCGTTTTATGCATATCTGAATGTTGTATCGGCTATAAACTCTTTTAGGAGTTCACTCCAGTATCCACATTCGCTAAGTACATCACAAGGTTACTGTGATTAAAAAAAAAAAAAAATAAATAAAAAAAAAAAAAAAAAAAAGCTGTTGTTGATCGCAGTCACCTAGTGATGTAGTGAATGTGGATGCAAATGTTGGCACCATAAATCGGGCCATACATCGGGAATGGTTCGAGCTAGGGACCTGCGGAGGGGCTCATTCGATTCCTCATGGAAAGTTCTTAAAAAAAAGTCCAAATTTAGGCCGCCTTGACTTTTTTTAGGTTTTTAGGGATTTTACAAAACTTTGACAACCCTTAAAGGGCACTTTAAATTAAGTGAGAGAGCTGGCTAAACAACTGGGGCGTTGTCGGACCAACATGGATTTTTCCTGAAAATTTCAGATGTTTTGCTCCAGCCGTTTGGGAGAAAACGTGCGTAAGGCGGACGGACGGGAAAATTTGTATTGCAGATTTGGATTCTACACCCTTTGAAACGTAAACCATGAAATTTTCAGGGGGGGGGGGGGGGTTAGAAATGTTTTTTTCAAGAGCGATTACAATGGTTTATTATTGAATAATAGACCAAAAGGGTTAGCAAATTTAAAACCGTGTTCAGCATGATTTATGAAGAATAACTGATGTAGAGAATATCTTATTAAAAAACAAAAAGATGAGAAAGAACATTATAATCTTAATATTATAGACAGATAGCACCTTATGACAGACAGATAGTATACTAGGCAGACGTATGAGTACGTGTTTTATTTCAAACAGGTGGTGGTATGCTTACAATGTGGACGAATCATCGAGACTTTAACCACTAACACAGCCAAGCCTCTCGCTAGGAGTGAGTGCATGCTAAGCGAGTAGCATCATTTCAAAATTTAGACAAACTACAAATTTTCGGATCAGTAACTTTTCATTGGATACACCGATCTATCTATTTTCAAATTCCCTCACAGTCCTCCAGGTTTTCCTTCCACCTCATTTTGTATACTTCCCCTCAAATCTATATCCACTTGGTTCTGGCTTCAACAGCTTCTTGGCGAGGTTGTCTGCCTTCATTACCATGACATGGCCAGCCCATCGCGAGCGTTCCAGCTTTTTCAACTGACAACAACCCTTTACCATGTGCCAACCAGTTATTCTCTACACCATTTTCGGAGGGGGAGGAATTTGTAACTCGACTGAGAACAAATTGTTTTTGAAACAAAAATCAATTATGATTATGTTGCCCCTGCCTTGACGGACTCCTACGCACGAGAAGTTGGCTCCAGTAAAAGTCTTCAATATTCTCAGCTATACATATACGAGTATGAACGCTGTTCTTTTAGATTATCCCGAATCTCCGTACGAGGTACGTTGAAAATTAATACCACAATATTAGACAAGTTACATGATCCTTGGTAACATGGTTTCTCCAAGGCTTCGACTGGCTCTCATGTAACTTTTTCATTTTATATAAGCCATGGAAACACGAGTAAGTTGTAAATGTAAGCATAAAAGGGAGAAAAACGAGAAGTAAGTGAAAAAATGTTATTGTGTCTTGGATAGTGCAAAAACATGCTACTGATCACAAGCAAATACCTGTAATAAGTACTCATCTATGTTCACCACGAAAAAAACGCTGCAAATTCTTTCACTGGGGTTTATTATTCAATTGGCTTACGTTCATGATTTGAATTTCTACTAAGCTTTGGAGTGTGCGTGTTTCACAGGTGATGGAGCGATTA
This sequence comes from Creontiades dilutus, assembly GCA_031894815.1. Classification (NCBI taxonomy): domain Eukaryota; kingdom Metazoa; phylum Arthropoda; class Insecta; order Hemiptera; family Miridae; genus Creontiades; species Creontiades dilutus. The sequence continues at coordinate 393,343 of JAVIWC010006953.1, read as the reverse complement.
TTGAATTTCAGGAGAAATGCATGGAATAATGTCACTTGCGCAAATATAATATTTGAGATCCTTGCAGAAAAATATGAAGATTCAAAAAAATATATATATATATTTTGTTGTTTTTAGCCATTGGGACGATTTTAGGAAGGGAAAGGAGGGGGGCGGGCTGGTGGGACACTCTGTACATCAGTTAGTTAGGAGAAACAGATGGGAATCCGTTTAGTTTGGTGTTCTGGATGCTCGATTCACCCAAACCTCAAAAAATACAATAATATCCTACCTCAATCCTTCTAGTAATATGCAGATTAGTTGGGAAGACAGATTGGGATATGTGTTAGAACTAGTGTCTCTGCGTTTTGACGTACAAACCAGCATTTCGATGATGAAATCAAACTGTAAACCTAAAAACCAAAAACCTGCCATCATTCTGGATTTTAACATATTCAAAAATATTTCTGTACTATGTAGCTCCTGCTTGTCCGTCTGGAGTGCAGTCCCAATGGTGACTTTTACAGGATGTTAATGGATGGTGTGGAATTCCAAGGTAAAATAAATGGTATAATCAAACCGATTTAATCGATTACCAATTAATCGAGCCTGAATACCATCGACAAAAAAGTAAACAGTTTTTGATACAAAATATCAATTATTTCGATTATTCGATACCCATTCCTTCTATTCTCGAATGCGCTGCTGAGATGTTGTCTCCTGACTGTGAGTTGATCATGTAGACCAACTCGAAAGAGTCCAACGAGTTTTCTCAAGGGACTCCCCTCGGATTTTGATTACCGATCGCAGCTGGTAAGATGTAATACGATACCACTTCGAACTCGTCGATCGATGAAAGACCTGTCTTCTTTGTAAGTTGATTCGCGGCCAGCTGAACTGCCTCTCCCATCTTCCCAAGATCAACTTAGCAGTTTCGCAAGTTCGCGCTAGAAACATGGTTCTTTCCTGGATCGACTTTTCACCTTCGAATTACGTGTTTCAACCCTCTCCAAAGTATTACGTAGTGCCGATTTGCTACTTCAGGCCAATCCCGATATTGACATCTTTACTTCTTATGTAACTACTAGTTTAATGGCCCTGCTACGCAGGTTAAAAAGAAATAGGTAAATAACACAATTTTTTTTTCGTGATTTATTTTGACTTACCGATCGCGGCTGGTGGTTGTAATACGATTCGTTGTCCAAAACGTAGAGCATCGTTCTCGTCGTTCCTTGAAAGACTGTCTTCCTCAAATTGATTCATCGTTTCGCACCAGTAAACTTGCACTCGTCTGTTTCCAAATAAGCGAGTTTCTGCTTATATAAGTTTGTTGTGAAGAGAGAGATGGAATTCGCGCTAGAAACATGCTCCTGGATCAGACTTTTCACCTTCGATATTGACAACATTTTTACGTTGCCGATTTGCTACTTCAGTAACCCGATATACATCTTTACTTTTTATGTAACTATAATAAAGCGGAAATGTTCGTAATTTATTGTCTACCTACATGCGTAAACATGTCATGCCAATTTGCTACATTTGACACATTGACATTTTTACTTATACTGTAACTGTATTGTTGTACTTATACTGTTTTACTTATTCTGTCCTGTTAGGGGAGGCTAGTGAGTTGCCGTTGACGAATAGAAGGAGCTTATTGGCAGACCGTTATGTTTTTAGAGTTATAAGCTTGAAAAAAGATATATTAGAGGACATTCAAAAACTGGCGAGGGACGTAGAAAATAACGCACGTTGGAACTGCAGACCAACACCTCTAGTCGTAAATGGTTATAAACAGACTGCAACATAACCAGCATGTGGACAGGAAATAAAACGCCCCAATATGAAAATGATTACGATAATATAATTTTAAAAGTAGAAGTACACAGATATCAAACACCAAACGGAGTTAAACATACTGAAATTAATAACCATTTCCTGGAATATTTAGCATCACACTGGATGCAGCATTTAAACATTTTCACGGATGGAGCGAAGATTGGTGACAGTGCTGGCTGTGCGTTCTTGGTTGTCAACAATAATTATTCTGAAATGTACAAACTCCCGACAGATTGTTCAAGTTACTCGGCGGAGGTGATAGGAATTTTGAAAGCACTGAATGTTAGACGAATAAGGCAAGAAAACCCGAACACCACTGCCGTAGCAGTTTTCTCTGATTCCTGGAGTGCACTTCAAGTTTTGAAAGCAGGAGGAAGGAAGAGAGCTCAACATCCAATTCTCGCCGAGATAGTGAAGATAATCTTTGAGTTACACAATGCAAATGTAAATGTAGAATTCATTTGGGTGAAGTCTCACATTCTTCTTCTTCAGTGGCGCGACAATCCGCGAGGGATAAAGGCCTCCTTCAACAAATTCCTCCAGACAGTGCGGTTCAGAGCTGTCGTCCTCCAATCTCTTACACCCAAAATGGCCCGGGCATCAAATGATACACCATCAGCCCATCGCAACCTTGGTCTTCCCGCCCCTCGAGCGCTGTACAACCTCTCGCTCAGCATCCTCTTAGGAATCTCACAGTCTTCCATTCGTACTACATGGCCTGCCCAACGAAGTCGTCCGACTCGGATGACGTGCACCACATCTCTTTCCCCATATAACTGAATTATTTCCTGGTTAGTCCGCCGCCTCCATTCATCTCCGACTCGTACGGCTCCAAAGATCCTTCTAAGAATCTTACGCTCAAACCTCAGAAGGGCCGATTCGTTGTGTACTGTGAGAGTCCAGCACTCTGATCCATAAATCAAGACGGGTCTGATCAATGTTTTGTATAAACGAAGCTTGGTAGTTCGGGAGAGAGTTTTAATTTTTTTCAGCAGCCCAAAATATGCCCGATTTGCAGCAACTATCCTTCTCTCAATTTCAGGGCTTATACGGTTTACAGAATTTATCTGTGTCCCAAGATATATAAATTCATCAACCCACTCAAAGTTGTGGGGACCAATCTGGATAAATCTGCTATGGTTGGTGGGGGCATTTGTACGCATGTATTTGGTTTTCTTTTCATGAAGTCTCACATTGGTCTGAACTATAATGGAGAGGGTGGATGTATTAGCCAAAAGAGGAGCGCCTCTAGGGATTTTGAGCGCGGACACCTACCGAAGGAAGATTTTTATCATACAATCAGCTGCTACTATAAGAACAGCTGGATGGAAGTGTACCGCCGATCTGAAAACGGAAGGAAATACAAGAACGTGCAGGTCACACCATCCCAGAAACCTTGGTTTACTGGTGTTGCCTCAAATCGACGGGAAATTAGCACCCTGTGTAGATTCAGAAGTAACCATTATGCGATTACTACCGAAATCGATTCCTAGGGGATGATCACCCAGCTTTGTGCCAGGATTGTCATCTAGAAGAGGGTACCCTAGAACATATGATAATGAATTGTGTAGCATTTACAACGGCTAGACAGACTCTATTTGATGAGATTACCCCAATACTAGCACTACCTTTTAATTATCATTCATTGATTAGCAATAAAGTAGTACTTCCGAAGATATATAAATACTTGTCAGAAATAGGAAAATCAGTATAAGGTAAGAGTTAAAGGTGTTCATTATTGGTGTGGAGTACAGTGTTATAATATAGTAAACATGAAAAATACGTTGTGATATATTGTACATCATGGCTGTATATACTGTGTAAAATGGACCCCCTTTTGCTTTTATTTAGAGACTACTGCCACAAGTATAGGAACGTAGAATACGGTTTAGCCTCGATTGAACGCTGAACGTTCAACGATGATCATCGAACGTTCATTGTCGAACCGAAGGACGATTCGCGAACGACTGAAACTCCGATTTACACAAATAAAATGACTCACTTCAAACGGGTTTGTCGCAACTACTACACATGGATGTAAATATTCTTATGTTTATTGGTCTCGTGTCACCGTTTTCGTTCCTGGATACCATACCCTTTTTCGTTCCTGGATACCATACCCTTTTGGTTCAATAATAAACCATTGTAATCGCTCTGGAAAAAAAAATTCTAACCCCCCCCCTGAAAATTTCATGGTTTACGTTTCAAAGGGTGTAGAATCCGAATCTGCAATAAAAATTTTTCCGTCCGTCCGCCGTACGCCGTACGCACGATATCTCCGAAACGGCTGGAGCAAAAAATCTGAAATTTTCAGGAAAAATCCATCTTGGTCCGACGACGCCCCAATTCTTGAGCCAGCTCCCTCACTCAATTTAAAGTGCCCTTTAAGGGCTGTACAAGTTTTGTAAAATCCCTGAAAACCTCAAAACTAGTCGAATCGGCCTAAATATTTTCCTATTTGAAGAACATACCATTAGGAATCGAATGAGCCCTTCCCCACGTCCGTAGGTCAAACCATTCCCGATGTATGGCCCGATTTATGGTGCCAACATTTGCGTTTTTTCGTTTATTATTGTTTGTTTGTAACCTAGTGATGTCCGGCCGATAGCGTCGAGTTGTAGTGAATGTGGATACTGGAGTGATAGCCGATGTGAATACTTGTAGTGTAGTTAGTAGCCGATACACGGGTTGAAACATTCTGATAATATATAGGTAAATTGGCATATATAGGTATTGTGGCATTGTGATATGTTGAATAAATAAATGCATTAAATATTTAAAAAAAAAAAATATTATTCAATATTATTACTGGGGTTTATTATTCAATATTATTACTGGGGTAAATAAGTATTCTTTCACTGGGGTTTATTATTCAATTGGCTTGCGTTCATGATTTGAATCTTACTAAGCTTCGGAGTGTGCGTGTTTTACAGGTGATAGAGCGATTATTGAATTTCAGGAGATATGCATAGACCACGTAAATCGGTTCTCATCCAAAACACCTATTTGGATTGATCAGTTGATGATATTTGTGTGCCCCCTCTACATCTGTCTACCTTTGGCTACATCGTTTAAATTTGGATTTGGGGAAGTTTTAACTCAATACGAGTGCCAAAGGACTTGATAAATTCGTTCGTTCCTGGATACTATACCCTTTTTCGTACGGGTTTGTCGCAACTACTACACATGGATGTAAATATTCTTATGTTTATTGGTCTCGCGTCACCGTTTTCGTTCCTGGATACCATACCCTTTTTCGTTTCACTCCCGCGTGACACTTTTCGGCTAGTTAGTCCATGGCTAAAGCGTATTCTACGCTAAAATACTTATTCTGTCAGGAATCATCCGATCGGAATTGTTTCCACACTCTCACATTGACAGCAGAGAACCCCAAGAAGCCTCTTTAATAACCTTCCGAAGCTTTATTGGACGGTCGGTGAAAATTTGCTTATGAGGCCGTATGTATTCGAACCCCCAACTGGTCGTGAAAGAGCCCTCGAAAAGGGGGCGTAGCAGAGTCGAAGAGTCGATGGTAGGCGGGGTAGGCCGTCCCGAAGGCGACATAACGCCCATCTGTACCCACCGGACTCTGTGGGCCTCCGGGGAGCAATTTCCCTCTCCCCCGCGCCATCGTACGATCTTCCGGTCGACCGTACAATTTCCCTTCTCCCCTCCCTTTTCACCGTACAATTGATGGGTGGAGTTACTATCATATTGTAGCTCGTATAATCGACATCATCTCGGGCCGTTGGTGGCTCCCTGCGGGTCTTCCGAACCCTCCCCTAACTATTTCTCAACCTATTTGTACTAAACGTACTTTACGACTATACGCTCCGCCCCGGTTCGCCGCTCTCCGCATTACGTTTTATGATTATATTTATGTACTTCATATCAGGTACTCGTACTAAAGGCACCGAGTGTATCGCAAAACGCATCATAAATATGCACATACACTGACACCCTATATAACTAAACACGACTCGCAATTTCCTTGGCTTTATGCTAATGATGTTGTTTATTCGCGATAGTAAAACGCTATCATTTGAGAGGATCTGCTCGTTCACATGCCTGAGCTCCACAGTGCATTCAGGCAGCGGCACCAGTTTATTGCATTATTTGACTTTCATCAAGTTATCTCCACTAGTTTCGGAAAAAAGCCCAGGACGGCGACCAAAGTTGCGAAAGGACCGATTCATTGGGTATCGCTTTCAATGTTCGTCCTGCGAAGTATTTTTTTGTGGTTTATAGAATATACAGTTCTTTGGTCTTTGAAAAGTTGCTCCTATGAGAATTGCATATCCTGGGATAATGTGCCATCAAATGCCACAGAGTGACTTGCTATCGGTCAGATTGTGCCTGTTCTGAAATAAGTCCAGTATCGTATACTGACAAGTTCTAGTTCTACGCCCCTTTTAGCGGCTCTTTCACGACTAGTTGAGGGTTCGAATACATAAGGCCTCACAAACAAATTTTTACCAGTCCAGTAAAGCTGAGGAAGGTTATTTAAGAGGATTCTTGGGTTTGGACAAGGTGAGAAGATTCCAATGTATGAAGACGATTCCGTTCGGGAGATTCCTGACAGAAATATTCCACCAGTCATTCGGATCCATGGCGAGGGATGAGTGGAATTTTTACCCGAGCCACCTGCCACAAAAGCGAGCTTAGGGTATAGGGTATAGTTACTATGGGCCTGCAATGAAGAAATCTACGGTTGATGAAAGAGTGCACTGTGACTTTACCCGAACAACCCAAGCTAGTCTAATACTTTAGGAGCACCAAGTACCGATTAATGAGCAGGAGGTTGGTAACCGGGGAAACTATCTGTTTTGACAAGAGGTTCCGAACCAGTTCGGGATAGAACCAGAACCTACAGGAGGAGAGATAGAACCACCGAGAACTTTCGGTATTCGTTCTACTTGTCCGAAAGCTTTCCGAACTAGTTTGGAACCAAAAACCTGAACGTCCCCTTCCCGCATGGTTCTGTCAGACATCGAGACCAAAAAAAGAGGCAACAGCAACAATAACACATAATAATATTCCTACAAAATCAAACCAACTTGACTGCCTAATTTTTTTTAATTTTTGACTGTTTCTGTCTGTGACTGTATTTTTGATTCTGACGACTGATTCTCTATCTGTACTTCTGCTCATCAATGGAAGGTAAGTTGGGAAGAGATTGTTGTAAAACTCGGAATTTATACTTGAAACAAAGTTTGTTTTGACAACCTCAACGGTGTAGATAGGCCGTATTTGGGCGGGAATAGATGATAACCGTTGATAACGCGATAAATCTACTGCGCATGTCTCGGACTAAAAGTTCTGGCAAAAATCTTCGAACCACTTGAACTAGTTCTAAGTGGTTCTGGACTCCTTGTCCGAACAGCGAACCAAGAGGTTCGAGATTTTTCAGAACTAGTTCTGGCGTGTCAAAACAGCCAAAAAGGGTCGTGTTCGGTTCTGAACTGGTTCTGAACCTCTTGTCAAAACAAACCTTATAAATTCGTGAACGTCATCAAGAAACTTATTGGTCAAGTGACCTACCTTGATCCAGGCTAACTTGCTCCCACATAGCAGCTTTGGTGTTGCTTGGGTCCACCAGGTAGATGCTGGCGGTGATGTCCGAAGCCACCCTGAGATCGTGATCTACTGCCAGTACCCAAAATTCCACTGAAAAGAAAAATATGAATCACATTAATCGTAATATCAATCAAAATACCTGTGAGGGTAATTGATGCCAACGTTAGTGTACACCAGGAATGGGCCACCTTTGACGTATTGTGGGCCAAACTTTAGTGAGCGTATACGTTAGTGGACCGCGCTTAAAAGCAATGTTCATAATTTGATTTAAATTATTGATGATTTGATTATAATTAATGAACAATTGATGATAACGTAGGAAGGCTGAGATAAATGACAGCTCTGTCAATTATAGTTGAAAAATTGACATGGAAACCCATCATTTTCCAACAAAATATAAAACTTTGACTTGGGCCAGTTCTTTTTTTTTATTTAGCCGTCAAAATTGCTATAGGGCAGTTTATTTCTCACCAAACTGACTTTTCAACGAAATCCCCAAATTTGAAAAACACGAGAAAAAAATCTTGAAAAGTGAAAAATATAGAATTTTTAGTTGACTAAGAACAACTCCAAAAACCACAAACCACCACACCAACCAACTCCACTTTTTCAAATTTACAATTTAGGTTCTGAATCGATTTACATTCAAAATTTTTCTTTAAATTAAATTGGTTTCAAAAAAAAAAATTTGTGCATTTCTTTCAATTCCCAAGCAATTTGAGAATTTTTTTTAAATTTGAGGCTAATTATAATCAAATTCTTTGTAATTTCATTTCTCGCAGGTCAAGTAATTTTGTGATACCCTAGGAAAAGCCGATTAATACAATTTTCGTATTTCTAGTGACCCATATGGCTCATAAAATATACAGAACTGCAATTTAAAAAAAAATGATTTTAAAGGATTGCCACCAAAAATTCCATTAATCGGGTTTTCTTAGAGTATCACAAAATTACTTGCCAGTGGACCTGCGAGAAATTGAATAACCTCCAATTTGACTTCAATTCGCTGTAAAATTAATGAAATTCACAAATTCATTTGTGAATAAAAAATAAGTGAACCAGTGTGAATGGAAAAATCACTGGGGTTTATTATTCAATGATTCATGATTTGAATTTTTACTAAGCTTTGGCATGTGCGTGTTTCACAGGTGATAGAGCGATTATTGAATTTCAGGAGATATGCGTAGAGCACTTAAATCGGTTCTCAACCAAAATACCTACTTAGATTGATCAGTTGATATTAGAATGCTTCAACCCGTGTATCAGCTGTAAACCCTTTTAGGAGTTCACTTAAGTATCCACATTCACTTCATCACTAGGTTACTGCAATTAAAAAAAATAAAAAAAATAAACGCTGTTGTTTTTGTTTTGATCGCAGTAACATAGTGATGTAGTGAATGTGGATGCAAATGTTAGCACCATAAATCGGGCCACACATCGGGAATGGTTTGACCTACGGACCCGGGGAAGAGCTCATTCGATTCCTCATGGAAAGTTCTTTTAAAAAAATCGAAAATTTAGGCCGCCATGACTTTTTTTGAGGTTTTTAGGGATTTTACAAAACTTTGGCAACCCTTTAAATTAAGTGAGAGAGCTGGCTAAAGAATTAGGGCGTTTTCGGACCAACAGGGATTTTTCCTGAAAATTTCAGCTTTTTTGCTTCAGCCGTTTTGGAGATATCGTGCGTACGGCGTACGGCGTAGGGCGGACGGACGGAAATTTTTTCATTGCAGATTCGGATTCTACACCCTTTGAAACATAAACCATGAAATTTTCAGGGGGGTTAGAATTTTTTTTTCAAGAGCTATTAAAATGGTTTATTATTGAACAATAAACCAAAATTGAATTCATTTAGTGAAAAAATGTGAATTTGGATAATAATATTATGTAAATATTATGTACTTATTATTTGTGAATTCACAAATTTATTTGAGAATTTAAAAGAAATCACAGGTTTTTTGTAATTTTTAACTTTTTTGTGATTTCAACAAAAGTACAGATGATTTACAGTAATGTAAATTAATTCAAAACTTTATCTATAAATGAAAACGTGGCCAGTTCTGCCCACGGTTCGCTTCTTGTTGCTAATTAGGTGTACAATCGTCCCCCTGAGCTTCCCCCGGCAATTTCACTAGACACCCTGCAGAGTTGATTTGTGCTTCTATCGAATCCCTGGGAGTTGACTGAACACATAGAACGGAATCGATCCACACGAAATTCGTATATTCCGCACTCCCTTCATCCACGTGACGGGAAAATCTCTACGGGTGTGTTTCGGCTCCGACTGAAGTTGAATTATTGACGCTAAGCGGCCCTCAGGGCTCTCGGGTTCGCGGAGATCTAGGTGTCTCTCCATCAACCCGCCGACCTCCAAGGGATTCCAGAGGGGGACGGAACAGAATTAGTATAATCTTGAGATTCCCACCTATATTAATTAGCAGGAATTAATTAGTATTCGATCCAGCCCTCACCCTTTCGCCATAGGTCCGGCACCGGTAATATGGGTCAAAACGGTAATACGGGCCGTAATTCACGATTATCGCCTTATTACTGAAACCAAAACGGATGTTCACGACAGATAATCCAGTATTCATGGAATTATCCATGATAGATAGATAGATAGATAGTAGTAGTAGTAGTAATTATTTATTGTAAAAAATCGTAGGATTATTACAAGAGTACATGGTATCGAATTTTAAATAACATAAATACTGCATGATGCTTCATCCTTAAAATATTGATGTGGCTCAAATCTAGCAAAGGAAAGTTGACTGAGAGGGCTAATGAACGTTGCTTCCTATAATAAAATACATTTAAACCAAAAGGAACTGAGGCATGGCTGAGGTAAAGGTTTCCGATTCCGCAAATAAAGACAAAAGTGATGAAATCAAACCAGAAAATTACAAGTCATACAAGACACGACCAACTCAGAGATATGAGAAACAAATGAAAAAACCGGCTTGCCAACTACCCGCACAAATTAATCAAAATGCAACATAAATATTTCCACGTACCTATACGTATGTAAATAAATAAGTAAAAATGAAATGATAGAACATAAGTAATTCTATGTATTTTTGATACAATAAATACAACAATAAAAGTTCTAGGTGTGGTAGGTATGTGATGCCTGTTCTATAAAAGCGGATTTTATTCGTTGAGAGCAAATGCTCTGAGTAAAAGAGAGTTAGTGGCAAACCGGTACAAATCCAACATCTTCTGTCTATCATTTTCAAAATCTAACAGTCCCGACAATTATGTCTTCACAATCATGGTAGCCGACCATATGTCGTGAAAGATATTGTTGTCTGAAGGGTCCGAGGATAGGGCAACGGATGAGAAAGTGAGGAAGGTCGTCGGTGTCTTTTAAATTACAGATATTACACAGCTCAGGACTGTTAAATTTATATGAGTTGCCTTTATAATAAATTGTAAATTTAGCTTTATGCCCCATTCTCATTTGTGCCAAGACCCTCTCTATAATAATATTTGGGAATGAACCTAAATAGCTTTGTCGCCCTGACAAATTTACAACAGCACGATAAAAGTTGTTAAATCGAGCGTTGTAGACGAGATCTATATCAACTGATAGAAAATGATTTCTTAATTTATCAACGAGGGATGGCTCAGCATGCTTCAGAAATTGGGGATCCCTGGATGACAGCAGAAACTCGGAACCAAGTACTTGTGAGAGGTTATATAGCTGAGTGTACCAATTATAATCTCCTGGTCTGCCCGAGGATGCGTGGAGGTTTGCAAGTATTTCAAAGGAGATCCTTGGGAGCCTATTGTCGTCCATATTCACTATCCATGATAGATAGTTCACTTCACATCTTTCCCTTTACATGTTACATTCTATAACTGAACAATATCCGATTTGGATAGCGTAACACTTGGGCTTAGCCTGGAGTTGGTTTTTAGTACTAATTGCTATGAAGTGCCTAAAATAACTAAAGTAAAATGAACACTAGATTTACGCCACATTAATTATTGAAATTTTATAGCAACATTTGAATTGAATTCTTGAGAACCTACGAGGATTGCAACAGGGGGATGATGGGCACAGCTGAGTATCTGTAATCATGAAATCCCATCTACAGACTACTCGAGTTTATTGTAAGACCAGCAGACCTACAGGAACGATCAGTGAACCTACCCCTATGGGAGCAGCGTAGAGCTCTGCAATTAAGCGCTACACTATTGGCTCTCAATGACTGAATACAGGTCGGATAGCCCGCGCAAGTTTTGTTTCCTTTGTAACTTGGGGAACTTCAAGAAAATATTGCTTTGCTGAATCCCCAGTGTTTACTGAATTTTGGAGACGTTCCATGGGAACAGGGGAACTGGACCTAGCTGAAGCAGTGAGCTTATTGGTCTACAATTTTAGTTGGCTGCATTCGGCGAGGCACAGCCACTTTGCCTGGGAATACCGAGACATACCCGTGTCAGAATTCAATTGGAATGAGTGAGATCAAATAGGGAAAGACTAAAGTTGGTGGCGAGAAAACTCGGTTGGTGGATGACACATCCATGCTTATTATGTTTTTCGTTTGATAATATATTAAGTAAAATAATCTAATATGCATCTAAATTAATTATTAATATTTATCACTATTACAACCTGATATTTGTTTTAATAAACATGCAACCCCTTAGCGAAGGGGGATGGACCTGATGCCCCCGGGCCCCGCCTTTGTAAGGGGTCCAGGATTTTTGGTCGTTTGACGTTTTTGAAGCTCCCTCGTTTCATTTTAATTTGGTTTGGAAGTATTAATACAGAATTAATAAATACACACAAACAAAGCTGTAGAACAATTCCCATTTTCTCAATTTTCCATAAAGGTTCCACATAGGTAGTGGGTTCGTTATTGTAGGGGACCCAGAATTTTGCCCCAGGGCCCGGATTCTCTCTCCACGGCCCTGTAAACATGTTTTCTTCTCCTTCATTCGCATTAATTGAATTTAATTGTAATCCATTGTACGAGTAAGGTTACTAAGTATCCACAATGAAGTTGCTACTTCAAAAAATGAAATGAACTAACCACCTCTTGTTGTAGGAAGAGTAAAATGGCTCACCTGTTTCTCCTGGTTTGTAGTATTTGCTTTTGGGACGGATTATGACGTCCCTGACGGGGCCTACGAGGCGGAGGTAGCAGGTGACCTGGGGATGACAAGATCGCTTGTCCAGGTCGCAGTCGACGAACGTCTCCAAGCTGACTTCTCCCTGGGCGTGGCTCGGGACCGGCACCCCGATCGTCCCTTCTCCTGTGAGATCAAAATCGAAGCAAATCAAAATCAAATCTCTAAAAAATACAAGCATACGTTTTTTTAAATATTTAAGAGACAGTAATTTTTATGATTGCGTACGTAAATAAATAAAATTATTTCACATAATTTTCTTTGAATGTTACATTCTTTAATTGAATAATAACCGGTGACCGAGCTGGATTGTATAACATTCTGGTGGTATTATTCCAGTGGAAATCGAGGGCACAGAGGTCACTAGCAAACAAACAGTTACATAACTAGGAGTTACTTTGAATACCAAAATTACATTGTGGGAACAAATTACAAAAGCAACGGACAAGGCAGCGCAGAAAACAACAGCTCCCAGTCACCTTGTGCGAAACATGAATGGGCCGAGATCATGCAAGCGTCGTCTGATGAGGAGCGTGGTATTCTCTTGTATGGCGCGAAGGTGCGGGCAGACGCTCTAAGCATAGCCTATTACCGCAGAAGAATGGTAGCAGTCCAACCAAGAGGAGCGTTGAGGATCGCGAGGAGCCAGCCATGCTTGTACTCACTGGCTGCATTCCAATTCAAGTACAGAATACAACGAGTATTTGACCGACGTGAAGAAGGAGAAAGAACCCCCATTATCAAAGAAAAGAGGGAGCAGACTATGGCAAGGTGGCAGGATGGCAATGAGTCAATATTAATTTGACTCATTTTACTAATATATATATTCCAGGGATAAGGTACACAACTTTGTCCCATGTCTCTTTAACTTTCACAATCACTTCCTACACAAGTTCATGTGGTTTTACGCGCTTAAGGCGACGCGTTATATCTAGTACATTCAGTAGCTTGACAGCTTCCTCATTTACCTATTCGAGTCTGTTAAGGTGAGGGGAGTACCTCGCTTTTTAATTACTTCATCCACAGGGTCACTCGAAGTTCACGGTGGAGGGCATCGTTTCGGAAATACCACGGTTCATCCGTGACATCGTAAAACTGTGTTCTGGAATCTATGGATTATCTGTCTATTGGTTGGACCTGTGCAGCCCCACAACTGCGATCCATACTCCCAAACTGGCTTTAGTCAGGCCTGGATTTACGCATAGGACCGCTAGGCACGGGCCTAGGGGCGCGCTCCAAGTCTCATGAAAAAAAAAAAAAAATGTTAAATCGAAATAAACATTTTAGTTTGTATTAGAAAACTTGTTTATACCTGTTATTGTACCCTGAATTATTAGGTCTATTCTTGAATACAAATAATTTTATTTGAGTTTGCCGTTCGTGAGGTATGTAAATTTGCTCTAGAATTTAAATCTGCTCTCGAATATGTCAGGTATTTACTCTGGCGTTCTGGTACGCATCAAACAAGTCAGTCCTCTAGCGGAGTAAGTACCTTATGCTGTGCAGTCGTTAAACCTTGTAGGTTCGTGTGCAGCAGAATCATGCCTGTATAACTTTTTTAGTCCACCCCATAGATGGGCTATTTTGAAGAGGAACTGTTCCTTATTGCTGCAAAATCAGTCCAAGGCTCGATAGTCTGCTCGTCACGACGCCTGTCGAGCTTTCAACGAAAGCAAAGACAGCATTTTAAAAAGTTTGGATGAGATTTCAAGTGATAGTGACGAAAAGCCCTCAACAAGAAATGAAGCCAGGACTCTAAAGGAATAATCTGAGGTCCTATGGGGTTCAATTCTAGAAAGATTTGACAAAATAAATGTAAAATTGCAGTATGAAACCTTGGAGCTTGGGAAAGTTGTAACATATTATGAATCTTTGTGTGGCTTCTTGGAGGAATGAAGGACACATTTTCACGATCTGGATCGATCAGCAAAACAAAAATGTAAAATGTAGTATTAGGCTGACAGTCGGCGCAAAAGGAAGGTACCCGCTAAGTTTGGTGAATATGGTGGTCTCAGCAGTGAAGTTCAATTTACATTTGCTCGAAAGAAAGCAAGAAGGAAGGCTTTATAAATTATTTTTGAACGTGAAAGTAGTCTAATTGTTATTATTAAAAACGCTGCAAATTCTTTCACTGGGGTTTATTATTCAATTGGCTTGCGTTCATGATTTGAATTTCTACTAAGCTTTGGAGTGTGCGTGTTTCACAGGTGATAGAGCGATTATTGAATTTCAGGAGATATGCATAGAGCACGTAAATCTATTCTCAACCAAAATACCTATTTGGATTGTTCAGTTGATCATATTTGTGTGCCTCCTGAAATTCAATAATCACTCTATCACCTGTGAAACACGCACACTCCAAAGCTTAGTAGAAATTCAAATCATGAACGCAAGCCATTGAATAATAAACCCCAGTGAAAGAATTTGCAGCGTTTTTTTTATTGGACCTCAATACCCCCCCCCCCCCCCCCACAATAAAAACATCTGTAATTTATCAAGTCCTTTGGCACTCGTATTGCGTTAAAACTTCTCCAAATAAAATTTAAACGATGTAGAAGGGTAGACAGATGTAGAGGGGCCCACACATCAACTGATCAATCCAAATAGGTGTTTTGGATGAGAACCGATTTACGTGGTCTATGCATATCTCCTAAAATTCTAATAGTAAAACAGTATTCAAATCATGAACGCAAGCCAATTGAATAATAAACCCGAGTGAAAGAATACTTATTTACCTCAGTAATAATATTGAATAATAATCCCCAGTAATAATATTTACCTACATATTATCAGCGTTTCATACATATCATGATGCTTCAACTCGTATAACGGCTGTAAACTACAAGTATCCATATCGGCTATCACTCCAGTATCCACATTCACTACAACTCGACGCTATCGGCATCACTAGGTTACAAACAACAATAAACCAAAAAACGCAAATGTTGTCACCATAAATGGGGCCATACATCGGGAATGGTTTGACCTACGGACGTGGGGAAGGGCTCATTCGATTCCTCATGGTATGTTCTTCAAATAGGTAAATATTTAGGCCGATTCGACTTGTTTTGAGGTTTTTAGGGATTTTACAAAACTTTACAGCCCTTAAAGGGCACTTTAAATTGAGTGAGGGAGCTGGCTCAAGAATCGGGGCGTCGTCGGACCAAGATGGATTTTTCCTGAAAATTTCAGATTTTTTGCTCCAGCCGTTTCGGAGATATCGTGCGTACGGCGGACGGACGGAAAATTTTTATTGCAGATTCGGATTCTACACCCTTTGAAACGTAAACCATGAAATTTTCAGGGGGCGTTAGAATTTTTTTTCCAGAGCGATTGCAATGGTTTATTATTGAATAATAAACCAAAATGTATGATAGGAGTGGGAGGAGGAAGAAATGGTGAAGGGGGAGGGGGCGGCAAATAATTTCGGGCCTAGGGGCAGTTGGCTAAATCCGGCCCTGTATTTTATTGTATTTTACTGTATTTTTATTTTATTATTTGTAGGATTGTACAATAGCAGCTTCTTACCAATGGTCATGGTGGATCTCCGGCCGATTAGCCAGTACATTCTTCCAAGTTTTAACACGATTCACATTTCTTTCTTTTTTTTTTTGACGTGTTCTTTCCACCTGAGCTTAGCGTCAAGCGTCATGCCCAGGTATGTGGCTTCATTCGCGTAGGGAATTAAACAGTCACTGTTGAAGAGAGTTTTTAAATTTCACATTTCACCAAATATCTCATTCATTATGGGAGTGACTTCCACTCGTAAATTACTCTTTCGGCTCAGCGTGGATTAAGTATTCGAAACCGCTTATCAAACTTTGTGATGTGCCCGTAATTATTCGCCGGGATTTAATTATTGGGGAGGATAATCATTTTTGAAGCTCCCCCGGCAGAGGGGATGGGGAGCCTTTGATGAGGAGAGTGCAACTTCTCATTTCCATCACGGCGAAAACTGATCAAAAACATGAAAATAACCGAAGGGGCAGCTCCGTCATCAAAGGCCGAGTTCAAGTTACCTCCTTTGAAAGTGCGGATAACGGATCCGCTTGAGAGATTTATTCTCTAACAGATTTAAGCAGAGTAAAAAAGAAAAAAATTCCCAGAGCCTCAGTATGGCCCTGCGAATAATATTTAGTACGAAGCACCAATTAAAATAAAAACATTAAAACTTCTTTTGCAGGGTGGTAGCGGATAAGTGAAGGAAACATTTTTCTGTTAATCTGTACTAAAAATGTAGTAAAACCCCGCCAATAGGGTGAGCCATTTTAAAGCCCAAAAACTGAATTTGGAGGTAATCATCGGGGCACGCCCCTATCTTGTTCCTTTTCATGAAAAAAGTGTTCTGTCAAAATTTCAGTCAATTATCTCAACTGGAACATAGTGCTCACCATCGTATTTTGAAAGGGTATAGCTGCGGTTTACTGTTAATCTGTAAAATTATAACAAACTCAGTTTAAGACAGAAAACGCTGCAAATTCTTTCACTGGGGTTTATTATTCAATTGGCTTGCGTTCATGATTTGAATGTCTACCAAGCTTTGGAGTGTGCGTGTTTCACAGGATAGAGCGATTATTGAATTTCAGGAGAAATGCATGGAGCACATAAATCTGTTCTCAACCAAGATACCTATTTGGATTGATCAGTTGATCATATTTGTGTGCCTCCTGAAATTCAATAATCGCTCCATCCTTTGAAACACGCACACTCCAAAGCTTGGTAGAAATTCAAATCATGAACGCAAGGGAATTGAATAATAAACCCCAGTGAAAGAATTTGCAGCGTTTTTTTGATAATACCCCCCCCTCCCCCCAAAAAATAAAAACATCTATAATTTATCAAGTCCTTTAGCACTCGTATTGCGTTAAAACTTCCCCAAATCCAAATTTAAACGATGTAGCCAAAGATAGACTGATGTAGAGGAGGCACACAAATATCATCAACTGATCAATCCAAATAGGTGTTTTGGTTGAGAACCGATTTACGTGGTCTATGCATATCTCCTGAAATTCAATAATAGCTCTATCACCTGTAAAACACGCACACTCCAAAGATTATTAGAAATTCAAATCATGAATGCAACTCAAATAAATAAAATTGAATAATAAACCCCACTGAAAGAATTTGCAATGTGCGTGTTTCACAGGTGATAGAGCGAATATTGAATTTCAGGAGGCACACAAATAGATCAACTGATCAATCCAAATAGGTATTTTGGTTGAGAACAGATTTACGTGGTCTATGCATATCTCCTGAAATTCAATAATCGCTCTACCACCTGTAAAAGACGCACACTCCGAAGCTTAGTACAGATTCAAATCATGAACGCAAGCCAATTGAATAATAAACCCGAGTGAAAGACTACTTATTTACCCCAGTAATAATATTGAATAATATTTACCTATATATTATCAGCGTTTCATGCATATCAGAATGCTTCAACCCGTGTATCGGCTATAAAGTACAATGTACTTGTCATGTATCCACATCGGCTATCACTCCAGTATCCACATTCACTACAACTCGACGCTATCGGCATCACTAGGTTACAAACAAACAATAATAAACCAAAAAACGCAAATGTTGGCACCATAAATCGTGCCATACATCGGGAATGGCTTGACCTACGGACGTGGAGAGGGTCTCATTCGATTCCTCATGGTATGTTCTTCAAATAGGTATAAATTTAGGCCGCTTCGACTTGTTTTGAGGTTTTTAGGGATTTTACAAAACTTTGACAGCCCTTAAAGGGCACTTCAAATTGAGTGAGAGAGCCGGCTCAAGAATAGGGGCGTCGTCGGGCCTAGATGAATTTTTCCTGAAAATTTCAAATCTTTTGCTATAGCCGTTTGGGAGATATCGTGCGTACGTCGTACGGCGTACGGTGGACGGACGGAAAATTTTTTATAGCAGATTCGGATTCTACACCCTTTGAAACGTAAACCATGAAATTTTCAGGGGGGGTTAGAATTTTTCTTCTGAGCGATTACAATGGTTTATTATTGAATAATAAACCAAAATTATAGTTAAGAGTCATTATTGTTACACTAGTAATCCGTAGCGGTCAAACAAATCACAATCAGCATGTGTACAGGAAGTACAGCGTACTCGCAAAATCGAAGGGAGATTCTTACTGAAAAATCTCAGTAATTCCTTTGGGTCCAACAGATGGTACCATCTCGCCCTTGGAAGGTTAACATTTTATAAACGACCCTGCTCCTTTTTCGAAAAATTCCACATTCCCAACGATTTTGACTGAGTGAGAAAGTTTATAATTGAAGAGAAGCGATAAAAAATGTAATTTCAGTGGTAGAGGATTTCTCCAGAATCTGGTAAAGGCGAAGTGTTTGGATGTATTCAGCTCCAAACAATATTTGAGCTCCCACCGGTGCAGGGGCGCTTTTACAATCTGCTGTCACTTTCAATAAACGTGTAAGTGCAAAACAGGGTTCCGGCGTTATGAAAGGACCAAAAGTCAACGGTATTAAACACAAATCTTCCACGCTATCCTTGGGCTACACTTCTGCAGTGAAACCTGGATAACCCTTATAACAGCTAAAACTTCTTATATCCTTGTGAAACTTGTCTGTTCCGACGCCCTAACGTCCCAAAACCGGGATAATGGAGGAGAGATTCGATAACACCAAGATTATTGAAGTTAAAAATCTGTGAGTGTGATTGCGAAAGGTTTCGTTGCGACTTCTTTAAAACTGAATGGATCTTCTGCTTCCCTCACGAAAACCTGTTCAATTGAATCTGACATCGACCAAGACCTACACATATTTCCACACATATTGTTACTTGCCAGAGCAAGTTGATCCACTCTGGCAGGCGAAAATGACTTTTATAAATGTTGCTAATCTATATGTTCATCTATTTCATTTTAAACTTTACGATCTGCCATTTACCTCAGGGACACAGAAAACCCTGCAGAAGTTGGTGCAGAACCTATTGATGCAATTTGCTCCATCTCTTTCGATTGCAGTTACCTAGATTCTATGGCACCAGTTAGCTATTCGAGCTTAACAACTAACTGTATTTATTGTACGACTATTCATCTAGTTATTAGCGGATAAACTGTTTTGCATAAACTGACGACCTTGCTTCGAGGAAAATAAATAGTATTAGGCTACTAAACACTTAACGTTCATATAATTTGTGAGTTGCGGTTCTGAACAGAACCAGAACAGCTGCAATTTTATGAAACTTGTCTCGAAATTAAATTCTAAAAGATTTGCGCTTTACTGGACATGCTGTTTGGTGCAGACAAGGATGGTTGCACTAATCCAGGTTGTGAGATTATCAATAAAAGCCTTGGTCCTGAAATTTATCAAGAATTGTAGGCCCAGGTTTATCCGACGCAGGCCTTGGGATTTGGGAAATAGAGGATGATGTAAGAGGGAGGGAGGGATGAAAGGAAGCGCCCCTGTATAATGACCACCAGTTTAAGTACGAACCACACATGAGGCGGGCGGTGGTATCACGAAGTACTCCTGACGAGATGCCCAGCTCAGTACCATCGTGGCACTTTTCCCGCACCACACTCCGCGCTATGACACGGCCACAGTCATGACCTAGATGTTATCAGGTGCCACTCCTTCAAGCTCAGATATGTCTTGTTGTTCAGCCCCATTTAAATGGATCAAGATGACGTTCGTGATGGACATGGAGTACCACATCATGGTTCCCTCTCATGTTATAGCATAGCAGAGAGTGGTTATGACTGCCCTATTATTAATTACTGTCTTGACCCCCGTTGCTCTGGCATTGCTCCCTTACGGACAATTCTTAGTAAGTATTCTACTCGGCTGTTTATTGCAAGCCCCTTTTTAGCCAATTTTTAGAACCGCAGAGGTGTAACGGACATGGTTAGTTTGCAAGAAGTTAGGGACAACTTGAGAGTGTTGCAGGATTAACCGTTACAGCCCTTGGAAGAGGCAACTATACTCATACTACATACTCATGGTACATTCCCCCGCCTTCTTTTCTTATAGGTTGTAAAGAGACTCATGAATTTAGCAGTTAAACAGGTGCTCTGATCCAATGTGAATTTTTTCGAATTTGAGTTTTGGTAAAGGGTAGGTACTTTTGTTTTGCAGGAATGAAGTTCTCGCAGTCAATATGGTTGTACTGTACTAGTTCTAGCTATAAGGTTCTACAGATATAATATACAAATACTTGCCTGCGATCTTGACAGTGTTGTAGGCGAGGAGGTCCCGGGACATGAAAGTCGTCGACGAGACGGACACGAGCCTGAGCGTGACGTTGATTTCATCTCTCTGGAGCAGCGACACGAGGACGGCGGTGCTTTGTCCGGGCACGGCCACCTCGGGGCAGACCACCGAGACCCTGCAATCACAACACAAACTCTCCTTTAACATTCACTGTACTTATTGGAGCTGACGCTCTGTCATACACAATGTAAGCATAGTGCGATTTGTGATAATTTTTATTAAGAGAGAAAAACCAGCAGACTGCACGGCATATCCGCCTGCTGGTGTATTTTATTGCTATTATTGTTATAGGATGAGTCATTAGCAGTCGTTGTACAGGTTGTCAAGAGGGTCACTGCAAAAGGGATGATTCTATGGGGAGCCATATTGATTTGACGTCAAAACGGATTTCCTTCGTGCTCTCCAATGGCAGATCTGGGAAGTGAAATAATGATTTGTTTCATTTATTTCAATAATACGGGCAAGCCTAATACATTAGAGATAAACATTATACATGAATAAATCACCGCAGCGGGAAAAAAGAAATCATATTCACTTATCTTGGTTTACAAATTTGTGGAAAATGAAAAAAAAGAAAAAGAAAAAGACAACTGTTAACAGTCCAAAGTTGGGTACAACTCACATAGTTTCTTCACCTTCAGGCGGAGAGAGGGCAACGAGATGTTGAAGAAATCAATTTCAGGGTATTAATTAAGCAAGTAGTTGGCCTCACGTGGCACTCTAGACAGAGGGCGGTGGTAAATGTAGTTAGTCGGCGAGAAGGATGTCCAAAAGAGATTGCTGGATCGTGAGGCGGGACGAGGCACCAACAAATTTACCATTTCCAGAAGATGGGGGAATCGACTCGATTATTCAGGATATTGTACAAAAATGAAATGTCGGATTGGTATCTTCTGACTAGAGGGGGTACAGTTCCGCACTGCCTGTCAATAGTCTCATAGCTTATGAAGTCCATTTGTATATGCAGCTTGAATGCCACGTAACGGAGGGAACGTCGATGGACTCTCTCCAGCTGGTCAGTGAGGCACTTATAGAATGAGCTCCAAATCACGGAAGCGAATTCCACTTTAGGGGCAACTAGGGAAACATAAAGAGCAGTTATAGCAGGGACCTGGGTGAAGTCCCTCGTATTCCTTTTGACGAATCCCAAAGCACGAATTGAACGGGAAGGAATCGATGTGATGTGGTCAGTGAAGGTGAGCCGCGTATCTAGAAGCACTCCAAGAACTCGGGCGGACGTGACTCTTCTCAGTAACGAATCACCGATTGAACATTCATTTGAAAACGATACTATCCTGCAAAGCAAGGCATCGAAGCATCTATCAGTAGGGATACAGGGGCGTCCATCTGTAACTTCTGTCAAAGGGGAAAATACGCACAAAATTAAAGGATCATTAGATGATGCTTCAGCTATTTCATCATACAATCGCCCCAATGTACGAATGAGCGGAAAGAAGCTATGACTACACGGCCACCTCTGGGCAAACCACTGAGACCCTGCAACTAAAACGCAAACCGCCCTTCAATGTATATTGTCTTTATTGATGCTGGTTCTCTGTTGTACACAATTTCATCACAGTGTGATTTGTGGTATTGTTTATAAAGAAGAAGGGCTAGAAAAACCAACAGATCGCACGTCGTACCATGCTGATAGGTCTTTTTACTATTTCTATTATAGAAATGGTCGTTAGCAGCATTGTACAGGGTGTCAAAAGGTACGATTCAATTAAGATCCATGTTGATTCACCATCAAAACGGATAGCCAGTCTGCTCTCCAATGGCAGATCGGGGAAAACGAAATAATGATACCAGTTCCGAGTCTACTAAGATAGTGGTGATGGTGGTTGTTTGACTTTGACAATAAAGAAGGTTAAAAATTAGTATTTGTATAATTAAAAAATTAGAAAGAGGCAAATGTATCCTGCAATAAGGCGTCGCCGCACTCTGCCACCAGGGATATAGGGGAGGACATCAGTAATTCCCGCTATAGGGGAAAATACTCATAAAATAAAATTATCTGTAGATAATAATAAGCTTTAGCTACTGCATCATAATATCGCCCCAGTATACAGCTAAGTGAAATGAAGGAATGATTATTTACAGCCTCTGGCTGTCAGTTCATCAGAAGGCATTTCTCCTCTCCTTATTTTATTGTGACTCAAGCTCCAAGGGACGCCAACTCAGCCAGCCATCACTACACGGCTGACTCAGGCCACGTTGTATACCTCCTACCTGTGCTTCTCAGAGTAGAGCATCAACATGGTATTTCCTAATTTTGGCAGAGTTGATATCCGCAATTTATTTCCTTTCTGGCATCCCAAACACCATAAATTCACAAAAAATTCCGTATTCAAATACTGCTAAATATCTGGGCGTGACGCTGGACTCCAAGCTACGCTGGAAAGAACGCGTCAAAAAGAAAAAAGAAGAGGTCAACGCTAAGCTTAGGAAGCTGAACTGGTTGCTGAGTAGGAAATCTCAACTATCCACCCATAACAAATTGCTGTTGTATCAGCAAATGATTAAACCCGTCTGGGCCTATGGCTGCCAAGTATGGGGCTGCACAAGCAATGGAAATGTCAAAACTGTCCAGACACTCCAAAATAAAATCTTAAGGAGTGTTGTCAACGCACCCTGGTATATCAGGACAACTGATCTCCACCGCAACCTCAAAGTGGAAATGGTGAGTGACGCGATCAGAAGAATTGCAGCGGATCACGAAATTCGGCTGCACAGACACCAACATCTCGAAATCCTGTATACCCTGGACAACAGAGAAGAGGTACGGCGACTCAAGAGGACCAAGCTGCTGGACCTAGTTGTGACTAGACGCTGATTAGTGTTTGTGACTTGTAGTGGTCTTAGATAATGAACTACTGAACCACAAAAAGTGACTTTACTTCATTCTAAATTAAGTTCCTGGATGATTTGTTATTTAAATCAGTTGTAATTATAAATAAATGAAAACAAATTCCTTTCTGAAACAGAGAGCACTGAAACATCAAGAATACATGCTCTTGATGGTTTTGCTATCAGAAGGTTAGGACGGGAACCACGCTCTTCTAGGTTCATTGGGATTCTAACCATGTTGGCCATCCTTTACGTCTAGAATATCTATCTAGCAAACACAAACGAAAATTTTGAATTTGGGTGAAGACAAAAGTTCAGCCTTCTGCTGAAGTGCGCCCCCTCCGTACCGCCGGTATTGAGGAAACAATCCCATAACCACAAAGTCTGATGGAGAAAACTTCTAAAGAGAATTGAGGGGTATTTTCAGCCTACTTTTTTTTGCGAGGGTAGGTACTTGATATTTTAATGAAGTAGCTCCTTACCGTCTGCAATATTGAAATTCAGTGTTATGAGGGGAGCTGAAAACCTTGGCTTCACCAACGTCCCTTGTTCGCAATAATGGCTCGGCTTAATAATGTATAATAATTTAGGTACTCTATGGAAACCATTACCTCCCTCGTCGGAGCAGCCATATGATCGATCCCTTAGGGCCGTTGAGAGTTGAAAACATTCTGTTACGGATGTTTTCTTGGGATCCGCTCGATCTTGCCAATAGGAGAGGTTAGAGTGTTACCGGGAATAATATTCCCTGGATATTTATGGAGGAGTGGTGAACGTTTAAACATTTATAAAGGCTTTCGTTCGATAACTACTGAAATATAATGCTCTCGAACTACAGCCAAAAACGTAGCTCAAGGTCAGATTGGGCTAAGCGTGGAAGAAATCCATGGTGGAAATGGATTCCGAGATACAAAACTGAATAAAGCGACATCCTGAATTATTAAAACAAGGGACTGGCACAATACTAGAAGGAAAAGCGCGTGTGAGACTTGAAGATGGAGCCATTCCGAAATTGTTCACGACCCATTCTCTTTGCACTCAAGAAAGCAGTGCGAATGGAATTGGATAGATTATTGGACAGAAGTACAATTGAAGCAGTCGATCAAGTAAAATAACATTAAGAACGCGCATTTCAATTCGTTACAGCAGGGGTGCCCCCCCCCCCCCCATGTAAGTTGGTACCCCCCAAAACAAAAATGTAAAAAATACTCGTAAGCACCCCTTATTTTATCTAAAACTGAAAGAAGATTTATGTAGACATTGAATAAATTCAAACCTAGTCGTACAATATTCGGGCACTGTATTCGTTATTTATACATTTGCAGATATAAATACGTTCATTATTATATACGTACTACGTCCTATCTAGTGATGTGTTATACTTTTAATGTCGTAGCGTTAAACACTGTTCCAATAAACTTTTTTTAAACAGCAGTCTTTCTGGTATTGAATATTTTGATTTGTTTGCATCATCGTGGGCGTGATCATCAAAATTTTCATTAATTACGTGTATATGTATGTTCAAATTATAATATAATCCATCTGCAAGGTAATCAATTAGCTTCGGAGTGTGCGTGTTTCACAGGTGATAGAGCGATTATTGAATTTCAGGAGATATGCATAGAGCACGTAAATCTGTTCTCAACCAAAATACCTATTTGGATTGATCAGTTGATGATATTTGTGTGCCTCCTCTACATCAGTATACCTTTGGCTACATCGTTTGAATTTGGATTTGGGAAGTTTTAACGCAATACGAGTGCTAAAGGACTTGATAAATTATAGATGTTTTTATTGTGGGGGAGTATTGAGGTTCAATAAAAAAAAAACGCTGCAAATTCTTTCACTGGGTTTATTATTCAATTGGCTTGCGTTCATGATTTGAAGTTCTACTAAGCTTTGGAGTGTGCGTGTTTCACAGGATAGAGCGATTATTGAATTTCAGGAGGTACACAAATATGATCAACTGATCAATCCAAATAGGTATTTTGGTTGAGAACAGATTTACGTGCTCTATGTATATCTCCTGAAATTCAATAATCGCTCTATCCTGTGAAACACGCACACTCCAAAGCTTAGTAGAAATTCAAATCATGAACGCAAGCCAATTGAATAATAAACCCCAGTGAACGAATTCGCAGGGTTTTTTTCGGAAAAACCTTCCGAGTAGTAGCCAATAAGGTTTTGGGAGGGGTTGAAAATGCAAGCGAAAAACGAATGTAAAGGTCAGGGACATCGGAATCATGACATGACATGAGAATGACCCCTATGATCGTTTCATTAGAGTTGGATGGCAGTTTTGGAAATTAATGTGAAACCTCTCCTACTGTGTTGAAACTATAAGCAGTTACGGATTCATTGCAGACACAGACAGTAAACGTAAAGTAAAAGTGTATTCTATTTTCTGTGATAGCAGACAAAGACGTCTCCATGTCTGGTTTGTTGAAGGGAGGTAATAAATCTATATCATCCTCGTTTCGCAGATTCACTGGGTTCCACTGAATGCATAATGATTAGTTTAGGTTCGCTCCAATAAAACAGTTCATTCAACGGTTCACAATTCGGATATAACAGCGCATAGATCATGATTTACCAAATGAACCCCTTCATTAACATTTCACTGAATATTGAATTTCAGTAATGAATAATATTTCAATAATGTCGTTCAAGCAGGTGAATACAAGAACTCATTAGCACAGTAATTTGGGGGTTTTGAATCTCAGAATAATGAACTGCTCACTGTCACAATTCGCAATGATGGCAGAACCACTTGAAAATGATAATTAGCTCGTTGATGTTTGCATCTAAATGACATTTCCCAATATCAGCACATTAGGAAATTGTATTATCATAGTAATCCCTACCATGCAATAATCCCTAACCCTTATATACAGCGAAAATATTGTGCATGTCAGTTTTAACCCCCTCCCCGCCCATCTTTTTAATTTACACGTATTTTTTGTATGTTTGTTAAAGAAACCTGATTTAAAATTTACTACATTTAGTGAAGAATGTCTCCGTACATCCCAGAAATGTGTCATTTTTAAAAGCTTTTATTTAACTTGCAATGTATGTTCGGGTAGAATCTTGCGACCCGATTTTGAAGCAGATACTCTCAACCGATTAAGCTAAAATGTTGTGTGCACGTTTAGATTGGATGACAATACACGATTAGTTGTGTGACGTCATTCCAAATTCAATATGGCGGACGATCCAAGATGGCGGAACAGTAATTTTTAATGCATTTCTATATGGGTATCGAATGAAAGGGCTTGATGAGAGTGACTTGAAAAGTAATGTGACGTAATTCTAAATTCAATATGGCAGAAGATCCAAGATGGCGGAACAGTAATTTTTAATGCATTTCTACAATATGGATATCAAATGAAAGGGCTTGTTGAGAGTGACTCGAAAAGACATGTGACTTCATTCTAAATCCAATATGGCGGAACAGTGATTTTAAGCATTTCTACAATATGGGTATCAAATGAAAGGGCTTGTTGAAGATTGGTTTCAAATGCTTGTTGAGAGGAAGTTAAAGTTGAGGAAAAACGCATGTTGAAAAAGAAGATGCTCTTTTCGGAATCCCTCTGAAATTTGGTGCAGAGACGTCGTTTATTCTTGATTTGAACCAGTAAAATCGGTTGATTTTATTAAAGAGCTAGACTGTTCCAAATTAACCGGCAAACGACCTTGCAATGATTCTTTGAATGATATGAACAGACTCATGAACCTAGTTCAAATGACTAAAAAGTAATAAGTAAATTAAACAAAAAAACCTTTTTAAGAAAGCTCTTATTTGAATGCCCTAAAAAGAAGGGAATACATTTTTACTTACAAATTTTAACTGTCTACTTATAGCCTATTTACATAATTCATAAAATCATAAAAGCTTGTGGCGACGTAGGGTAAGGTGCTGTACCTTGCACATGCTTGTACTTGGAGCCACCCGTAACTTTCTGAGTTTGGAGTAACGATAGAAATATTATTTTCCCATAATCCACGAGCCCACACATCACCAAAAAGTATAATTTCACAGCTGATGGCAAGACTATTATCCAACTGGAAGGTTATAACGTTTTCGCGGTGTTGTGATGTAATTTTCTGAGGAAGCTGAGGAAGTGATTACCACCAAAGTAAGTACAAATTTAAGGTGATTAATCCTGAACTTTGTAGTGAAGTATCTTGTTTAAAAGTTAATCAAGTCACTCTCCATCAAAACATTGACATTTGGTCATCCAGGCTGTTTTTCATGTATGATATACTCGTTTGTACCTAGAGCCACTTTTGTGTTTGTACCATGAGCCATCTAACATAGCTTTGTTTGGAGGTGAGTTGATGGTGATAGGGGTTTTATGGTTTGAATCTGTATATTGCAGATGCCTCGGAGTAAACTGAACATCAAAAGACATTGGTAGGAGGGGAGAAATTACTTTTGGACTTTCATTCAACGGAGTGCATATGATGTAGGGCCGAACTCGATCTCAACAAGTGATTTAAGAAAATTAAGGTTCCTTCCAATGAACTCAGCCTGACATTTTAAGGCACTTCCTACTTTTTTTTTCTTTCTTTTAGATCTCTGAGCATCCTGATTTCATTGAAATGTTCATCCTACCTAAGTCAATTGATAGATCTAAGTCAATATTTCAAGAATGAGCTTTTCAAAATAGTTCAGTCCATAATTATTATATTAATATTTTTCCTCAGTTTTAGTGAAATCTCACCTCAAATGAATGACATCCTATCTAAGTCAATCGATAGACCTAAGTCAATATTTCAAGACTGAGCTTTTCAAAATAGTTCAGTCCTAATTATTATATTAACATTTTTCCTAAGTTTAAGTGAGATCTCACCTGAAATGAATGACATTTAATAGTTCCTATTTGCATCTGTGACAATAAAAAAAAAAGGTTTTTAGTAAGTCATGTTTAACTTTCCTGCTGAATCTGAGAAACCGCTCGAATTACTATAAATCGTATATGTGGCTCAAGGTACATCCACAGTTGGCTCCAGGTACAACCATGTTTGTACCATGAGCCAGTTTGGAGGTTTTGGGGAAATTGGGTAGTATGTAAAGATGAATGCCGATTTAAATATTATGAAAATTGGTTCCTGAAGCCAACTTCCTTCTGGACGGATTGAGACCAAAACCGAATTGAACGGACCATAATTACCTCCAAGAAAAATCAAAATGCAAAAAGTGGCTCAAGGTATAGCACCTTACCCTACTCGTAAGCAGGTACTAGATAGGTATCTGTCAGTATTTACCTAATTAAACTGAAATAACAAAATAAACTTATCGGAATAAGTTGGTCAATGAAATAGGTACCTAGGAACTAGTTAATTTACACAAGCCTGAATCTCGCTACAAGCTTTTATGATTTGATGAATTGTGTATATAGGCTATAAGTAGACAGTTAAAATTTATAAGTAAAAATTTATCTTCTTCTATATAGGGCATTTAAATATTTCCTTTATAAAAATGAATTCGTGTACGTTTGATGACAATTTGGCCCGGTTTGCTTAGTTGGAAAATTGTTTGACGTGAAATACGTTATTTAAGACCTCTGTAAACAGATTCTTAAAATTAGTATCCGATTCTTCTAGGGTCGTGCAGCTAAAATATTCGTGAACAGCCAAGTGGGTGACGGATATACTTTTTACTGAGTGTATATCGTTGATAAGCTTTGGCAGTTTCTAGACAGTTTTTGAACAGTAGTCGCGTTTCAAAGATTCGCTGAAATTGTATTTCTGTGATTAATGCTGATGGTGGTTGTTGCTTTATCACAAAATCATAATGATTCTTCCATCGCTTACACGAGTCTGAACACATACACTAAATATTGTCGAACTTAGCCCGTAATGTCGCTTCCCTCGTCCCAATATTGATACGACTTGATCCCAAGTTTCTCAACCCCTATTAAAAGTCAATCCCGGTCTCTGAGCGAATAGCCCGCTCGGATGAATTGTTATCGACCGTTCGACTCGCCTTACCGTCAATTAAGGGCCGCGATAACAGAAGCCGTAACGTAGCCGAGTATTGTGTTTACCCATAACGGCGATCATTGTGCCGAAAGCGGTATTGAGAGCGGGACCCGGCCACCACAATACGTGTTGTGAACGGAACAATGCCAAACCGAGTTTCAATTAATTACTTCGATATAAATTGAATTAAATCAACGCCCCAGATCAAAGGACCGCTACCGGCAATGTTGTCGATGAGGTGGTTAGTAAACCTTAGAAATCAATTCAAATACAAAACTCGATGTCTACATGATAATTTCGTCCAAATCATGAAACGTGATTGAGTAATTTCTCGTTCACTACAAAACAATTTGGCTTTCTACACAACAGCCAGGGTCTATACATCATGGGAACGCTGCGGACTGTTACTCGAATATTTATTTTGGTTTATTACAGCATTTCCAGGACAAAATGAAACCTTTTCCAGACCAAATGAAACCTTTTACAAATCAAATGAAACAATTTCCTAATCAAATGAAGTCTATTGAGAAAACGCTGCAAATTCTTTCAATGGGGTTTATTATTCAATGATCCATGATTTGAATTTCAACTAAGCTTTGGATTGTGCGTGTTTCACAGGTGATAGAGCGATTATTGAATTTCAGGAGGCTCACAAATATGATCAACTGATCAATCCAAAGAGGTATTTTGGTTGAGAACCGATTCAAGTGCTCTATACATATCTCCTGAAATTAGGCAGCCTTGACTTTTTTTGAGGTTTTTAGGGATTTTACAAAACTTTGACAACCCATAAAGGGCACTTTAAATTAAGTGAGAGAGCTGGCTAAAGAATTGGGGCGTTGTCGGACCAACATAGATTTTTCCTGAAAATTTCAGATTTTTTGCTCTAGCCGTTTGAGAGAAATCGTGTGTACGGTGGACGGACGGAAAAATTTGTATTGCAGATTTGGATTCTACACCCTTTGAACGTAAACCATGAAATTTTCAGGGGGGGTTAAACTTTTTTTTTCAAGAGTGATTACAATGGTTCATTTTTGAGTAATAAACCAAAACAAGTGAAATGACAGGTATTGACAGGAATTGTATGAATTTTAGGCATAGGATCGTCGAAGTAGATCTCACCTCAGTGCAATAGGTGACAAGAATTCAAGTTTTAGACATTTCTAACTGGGTGATTCTCAAACTACGGGCTAATTCGTGTAAATGGCACGCTGTGCCGTTCAAAATCGTCTGACTTTCAACTTTTCCCCCTTATCCGCATACATTTATTGAGTACTGCATCGACCAATAGAAAACCCTCGGAAGCTAATACAATTGCATTGTTTTTTCGGGTTGAGAAACCCTGATTTGCCATTGTCATGACCTGCAACTGTGTCGAGATTCCCAATTTCGAGTTGGTTTTCGAATATTCTACCTGAGATTTAAAATTATATGAACATTTTCTCGTCTTTAGTTACATCTGAAGAGCAGTGTTCAATGGTTTTTCAGTGATTTCTCGCCCCGCACTGAACGTGTTGGGTCAGTAAATTTTCGAATTGTATCCGGAATGAGGCTCGGATTCTGGTCGGACTCCAGAGCTTTCCGCCACTACTCGCAAAGGGTCGTTTTGGCATGATCTTATTTCGGTATGTTGCCAACGAAATCGTACCCCTTGCCTTTAATGATATTGAATCCATCCCTGAATATAGTCGACACGGGAACGGATAGTTAATTTTCCTGTCTATTCTCACGTGCCACACCAACTACTTACTCCACCTCGTTTAGAAGTCGTAGTTCAAAGGTACACAGTTCCAACGAGTTTGCGTCGTTCCGCGATTGTAAGCACGGTGTTCTATCAAATAAGACGGAAAAACCTTTAATAGCAGTGCTAAACAACAATTGATCATTACCGTGTTTCCCTACAAAATTTTAGTAGCTTACCCCCTCAGCCGACGCTACCCCGCAGAGGACCTTGACAGCTTAACCGACTCATCAAATGCAAATTTCATCTAGATCGGACGAAAAGGGTAGGAATGAAACATATTACAAGCACGCAGACAACACACCCAGTTGGTCTACAACGCAAACGGGAATTTCGATTTTGAAGCAAGAGAATTTTCATTTTCCGAAAGTGAATACAAAGCTTTTGCTACCTTTAGGTAGACTGGGACGTAAAAATCCCTGCAGTAAAAGTCTGAACCCCGTCCACGGCTTTGCCCTAAATAAAGAATTAAAAGCCCCGGTTAGTTTATAGGACGCTAACTCCCGTGGAATCGTCGGAGAAACTTCGGCCGCAAACTGCCGCTCCCACGTTACGACGCCGACCGTTATTAATATTAATTAGCCACTAGCGAGTATTATGCAGTAATTAGCAGCAGAGGGTGCTATCGCGGCAATGACACATCTGCAAATGTTCGCAACCTGTCAACATTTGCCCCGTACGTTCAATTTGCCGCGAAATTTAGTGAATTAGCAATTAGGCAGCACGAAGGAGAAAGCGAGGGTTATCATAGGGACCAATGCTGCGGTTGATTCGTTCGGATAATGATCTTAATTAAGGAGCGTTTCGTTAGTTACCTCACTTTTGGTAATTTATTTAGTTTCAACTTCGACAAATTAGCACGATTAGCTGCAATAAGAATCAGTGCTTGCTGTAATTGTTTATCGATTCTACGATTACAGTCGTCAAAACAAAACACTCTCCTAAGTTGTGTGTGACATATAGCAGAGGCTGCTCCTCCCGTGAAACTCTGGACACGCACTGATCACCAGAGGCTAACGCAAAGGGAAGAAAGATGGTTTTATAAAGTAGAAATCTACCCACCAAGACCGCAGAATTTAGTGTGGGGAGAAGTTTTGCGAATGGCGAAATGGATTGTTTCATCCACCGTTGGATTCAATTTTCCGTTCTTTCAATTCCAACACAAACATCGTTGTTTCCTTTGAGAGATGAAAACGGATGAGGGGTCCAACATCATCAAGAGTCTCAATGTAATCTGGACGAGGTCGAATTGTGTATGGCCTCCTTTCATGTTCCAGGAATTGATCAATGATATCAACATTGTTAATAATGTTTCGTTACTACACAAGATAGCGAAAAAAGAGGGAAAATACCATCCGAAACGGCGGTACCATAGCTCCAACAAGCAGGTAAAGTGCGTCGACAAAGAGTCAACCTGTATGTTAGAATTTAGTTGCTGTTGACATGAGATGATGATGAGCTTTCCCCGCCTATAATCCAAATTTCCACAGCCATTTATACAGTAACTTGCTCATTAACCTAAAATATGATCAAAATCCGTTGAAAGGTGTAGTAATTAAGCTTTTTGGAAGGACTTTCGGACAGACATGGAACGAAAGTGGTTCGAAATGGTGATTTTCACATTAAACGTCGTGAAAAAGGTAAATGAGGCGGGTGGAAATTTTGATTTAGGAGACAAAATTGATTTCATAGCTGCAAAGTAGGGATGGCCATCGATATCGATGTTTGATAGTATCGGCGTTAAAATATCGATGCCGATATATATCATAGGTTAATCATCGATATTTGTCACACAACCTAAAGTTTATAAAGCCTACCTAATCCAAGTAATAACCTTGATTATTTTAGTTAAAAAGCTCAGATATATATAAACATAGTGTAAGATTAAACAATAATAATTATTGTTTAATCTTACAATTATTGTAAAATTAACTATTAGTTTAAATTATGACAATTACATATTTACAGACCGTAGTGTGGCAAAAAATATATGTTATGAACCTATATAAAAATATCATTTATCTAGATGAATATATATAACGGGCGCCGATATATCGGTTAAAAAAAATCGGATGTCCATCGATCGTCTTGTCGCACATAA
The DNA here is from genome assembly GCA_031894815.1 of Creontiades dilutus. NCBI lineage: Eukaryota > Metazoa > Arthropoda > Insecta > Hemiptera > Miridae > Creontiades > Creontiades dilutus. Next base: position 359,898 of record JAVIWC010006953.1, on the reverse strand, counting down.
AATATCGATATATCTGAAATATCGATTGAAAATAATATCGTAGTTTAGATCGATCACAAACTATCGATGAAGCCGATATATCGGTTATACGGCTGAAATATCGGAAAAAATATTAGTCACTATATCCGAAACTATTGGCCCTTGCATCATCGATAGAAAAATATCGAAATATCGGAGGAAAATATCGATATTTCGATACTATCGACTATCGATGGCCATCCCTAGTGCAAAGCGAAAATAAAGCTCCCATTACCTATAGACAGACTCGGAAGCAAACTTCAATAAGGTTGTGACCGCTAGCAAATTGAAAGGCATAAAAACTAGAAAACATTGGACAAGGTTTAGGAAGCCACTAGAACCTATCGATTGATGCTTAAGACCAGAGGTAGAAGTCGGAGGGCAAACTCGGTCATTCTGAAATTTTAAACTTGGTAGTGATGTGTGGAGTGAACGAGTCAGAAAGAACGGATTCTTAACATGAACGAATTCAGGAATGGATCCGAAAAAGAAAACTGTTGTTACAGGATGCTATTAATAAGGTAGTACCTATCCATCCACATTTCATAAAGAAGAAATGAATACCAAACGTAACTAATTTCTTTTTGGTTTTCTACTAGAAAAAATGGGGAAAGTAATTTAATTTAATTTATAACGGGTTGATGGTAATTATTATTAAGACAAGCATTTTTGTCGTAAAAACCTATGTCAGGGATGACCACAGGGGGGCTGGCGGTCCAAAAAAATGAGTGGGGGTAAAGTTGATTGAAACACCGTTTAACGAGAATACATTCAAATATATATTCCGTCACTAGATAGAACGTAAATAATAATGAGCCTAGTAATTATTAATCGAAGGGTTTTCTGTTTCCTCGATATGGTTTTTTTTCTATCTGAAAAAAGTTAATAGTTAAAATCGTCAAAAACAGACTCAGTACATGGGAGACTGATGGTTGTCCATTCTAATGGTTCTAGCTGCAGAAAAAGATGTACCTGGGTCTATTTCTAATGAACAGATAATCGAAAGATTTTCTGTTTCCTCACCCCAAAGACAGAAACCGTTATGTAGGGTTTGAAGAGATATATATTTATTGAGAGATATATATTTAGCAAGCTTAGAAGGTGCCTAGATAACTTGTAGATGGTCTCAGACTATAAATTTAAAATTTTTGACTTCAAAATGTTAATGTTTTTATGTATTTTACGATATTATCAACTTCGGTTTTTCACCTTTTTGAATGTTAACAATGTAAAGAACCTCAAGAAATAAACATTTTGTCTATTGCTGACTGGGTTTGAATTTTTTTAATACTTAAATAAATCTTCTTTTAGTTTATAAGGGGTGTTTATGATGAGTGTTTTTTTACATTTTTGTTTTGGATAGGGGGTACCAACTTACATGGGGGCTGGGGGGTGCCTCATGAAGTTTGGGGGGGGGGGGGGCTACCCCTACCCACGTGATTAGAGTATCCAAATACAATCAATTGGCTGTTGCAGATTCGTTTAAATGACTTGGAACGGGTCCAAGGATCCGAATCATTCTTGGCGTAAACAGATCCGGATTCAGTTCGTCAAAGGAACAACTTCTTTTCGTATTTTGGGGGAGAAAAGAACTTTTTATCACTTTGGATCGGTGCTCTCAAATCTGGACTTGAACTCTTCTTTAACCGCCCTTATGAGGTGACTTTTGTTAGTGCAATTTATACTGATATGCTGAGTTCTAAAAGTTGTTTCTTGAACGTTGAAAAAGTTAGGTTTTTTGAAGAAGAAGTTTCAAAGTTATAGGAACAACGTAGAAGACTAAAATAAATGCATGGTACAGGGGAAGTTAAAGTTCCAAGGTGGCCAACAATGGAGTAAGGGGTTCGTTTGTTTATGACCTTAGGGAGGGGGATGTGAATGTGTTGGCTCCTACTTTACTCAGTGATTTCTTCTTTTATGATCAGTGTTGAATTAGATGAGGCAGGTCGAATTAAATTAGATCACCATTGGATCAATACCAAATAAAATTAATTAGAGAATATTTAATATTTAATGTGAGCAAGTAGAAACAATGGACTGTTGCATCAATTTCTTCCTCCATACCGCACGCTTATCAAGCTAAATACCTCGGGATGACCTTGGATGCTAAACTGCGGTGGAAGGAACACGTCAAAATGCTGACGATCAAGTTCCGCAAAACGTACTGGTTGATGAATCAAAATTGTCGATCCATAATAAATTAACTCTGTACGAACAAGTCCTTAGGCCAGTTTGGACTTATGGAGCGCAGCTGTGGGGCTGCACTTCCCAAAGCAACCGTGACCTCATCCAGAGGTTCCAAAACAACGTACTGAGATGCTGTGTGGACGCATATCGGTACACCAGAAATATCTGACTACACAAAGAACTTCACATCCCCACCGTCGATGAAGTCATCAAAACCCAGGCCATAGCCCATCACAAACGGCTACAAGGGCATGTCAATGAAGAAGCTGTCCAGTTGCTCGATGTTATGACCTACTCAGACGTCTCAAAAGAACGAAGCCTCAAAATTTGTGGAAGTGAAAGTGGTCCCTTTCCTTGCGAAACCGTTCGGTGAATGTTTATAAAGTGCACAGGAATCACGCCTTTTCACAACGCATAAGACTTAGTGGCGTATCTAAGTTTTGTATGACTACTAGTTATTTTGTCAAAATGAAAATTGCTTGTAAATTAATATTTGGGGCAATAAATTATAATAAAATAAAAAACGGGACAGTAGACCTCTATGGTTCTACAGCCAGATCATTTAAATGATTCATTTTACACATTTAAGGAGAGCTAGTAAACGGAAATGGGGTTCTAGAAAGCTACGGCGGGGGGGGGGGGGAGGTACACGAATTACCCCCTCGGGCGGACGGAAAAGTGGTGATGCCGGGATAACAAAGGGCGGAAGGAGCTCAGCCTAAGGTTAGTTGAAGGAGTGATGAGCGGATGGGGGGACGGGGGGGGGTCTCCTGTTAATCATTTAAATGATAATATGCTCAGAAGCACGAAAAACGCCTCCACCAGCACGAGAACCTGGAGATGCTCAACGTTTTGGACAACGAAGGAGAACTGCGGCGCCTCAAGCTAAACAAGCCACTGGACCTGATTGTGCTGTGCAAGTTATAGTGTGAGTTGTAGTGTCTTAGTTTTACTGTTCTATTCTTGAGGGTTTGCTGGAGTCCCACCCTGTATACCGTGTCCACTTGTGAGATAAAATATTGCTAGATGATGTATCTTACAATCAATTGCAATAAATGAGACCATGAAGAAAAAAAAAATTCCAGCGATCTAAGGTAGAAGGGCTACCTGATACAAAAATAAGGAACCATTGCAATTTATGGTGATTTGGAATTATCACAATGTTCAATCTTTTTTGAGTGTCTCCTCAAAATACGCACTGTTGCCACGCTATCGGTTGAATTGCTTGATGGAAGTTAACTCTCGGTTTTAACCTTGGGAGGAATAATTCCCCAATATTCAACGGCACTGTCAATTAGGATTGCCGGGATCCGCCGGGTTTATTACAGTCCTCGTTACTCTCATTAGTTCTGACAGGGTTAATGACCCGCCTCCCTTCCTGAAAAGGTTATTATTCACCATCAAATTGAAATTGAAACGGAAAGGGGGGTCTCCTACCCGCGTTCCAACCGATTTTCCCTGTAGGTGATCAATTAACTCTAAGTGCTCGAGGTGGATTTACATAAATGAACGAGCCCGCCGAAACGTCCGACATGGGCATTTTGCAGCTCGCGGCCGTTTGTATCATAAATGCGGTAATCCACTCAGCGGCGATGGGTTCGGCAATTTAGATTTAGTCCGCCGGTTCCACATAGTGGAATTCGACACCTCTCGCCACGCTCCGCAAAGACATTTTTCACCTTTGACAGATCGCTTGTTTTGTTGTATTGGTCCGGAGACAAAGGGAAGCTGTGGAACTCCCGTCTGCGATTGTGTTTTGTCGTTTCCCGCTGAGGTGTGAATTTATATCGATGTCGGGCGACGACCCCTGGCTTGGGGAGTTTGTTCTCGGCAAATTACGGGGACAGGGTGGCTGAGAGGGGTCAACCAACTGACATGAACTCTTCAAAATTTTCCAGAACCTGACTGCTCCGAATTCTCCAGGAGTCTCTCTTTTTCTCACTAACTATCCTTCTCGTTTTATCTGTATCAGATAGGGCTTCTACATAAATCAATTACACAGCCCCAGAAATTTTTTTTTTCAAGTTCCGTAAAGTAGACCAGGGTATTCCTATGTATTTTTCGATGCTGAATTCGAATCCAAGGTCCAAAAAATCCCCTGACCCCCAAAAGTTTGAGCTATGGCCAAAAAACTACCCTTATATTGGAGTCGGAACATTCTTTTTGACTGTACAAACAAGTCCTCAAACCAGTCTGGACTTATGGAGTGCAGTTGTGGGGCTGTACTGCTCAAAGTAATCGCGATATTATACAGCGGTTTCAAAACAATGTACTTAGGTGTGTTGTTGAGTCATACCGGTACACCCGAAATGTTCGACTTCACAAAGAACTTTGTATACCAACAGTAAATGAAGTAATCAGAATGCACGCTATAGCCCATCACAAGCGGCTACAACTACACGTCAATGAAGAAGCTGTGCAGCTCCTCGTCGTTGACGACCTATCCAGACGACTCAAGAGAAATAAGCCTCATGATCTGTGTAAGTGAATTAAGGTGTTCGCGATAACAAAATCCGCACAGTGAAAAAAGAAATTCAGTGAATCTCAAGTGCAACAAATGACACTTCTAACATTCGAAACCATTAGAGACTTAGTTATGTACCTAAGCTTTACTATAACCAATCCATATTTAAATGTCAAAAAATTTGTTGCTAATAAGTTGTAACTTGGTGCAATAAATCATTTTCAAAAAAAAAAAAAAAAAAAAAAAAATTCTTTTTGAGTCATGAGATTGGGATAAACTACGACATCTTTTTGAGTGAATTTCTACTTTTTTTAACTTCAGACAAGGAGAGTACTTGGGGAAACACCTCCCCCTCAATCACCCCCAGCCACCCCCTCCTTGGGGTTGAAATTTGAATTCTCACGCCAAGTCGAATGGGGTATGGATTTCTATGTTTTTGGGGTTCCTGAGGTCGAATTTGAACTTCCAAGAGTCCGTAGACACCTGTTCTTCCCTCAATCACCCCCTCCTAGGGGTTGAAATTTGATTTTTCACATATATCGCAAGATAAGAGAATAAAATCCGAAAGAATTAAAAGTGATTGGAGGAGAGCCCAACAAAGTTTGAAAGCCTTTCAAAAATCATATTCAATTTCAGCGAACCTGGGAACACAGAAATCCTTCCCTTATTCGACTTGGTGGGAAAAATCAAATTTCAACTCCTAAGAGGAAGAAGAGGTGTCTCAAGCATCATACATGGATACAGTAAGTACCTATTAAGTTATTTAGCTTTAACGTAATTACGCATTTTTATGGTGAGAGTTCACTAACTAGCACCACACTACACTATCACATCGGTATCAGCATCCCAAGTCCAAGGGTTTGGTCCTCTTCAGGCGCCGAATAGTCCTGGAGTTGTCAAGAAGCTGAATGGCTTCCAAATTAGTATGAGCGTGAAGCCGCTGTTCATATCTTCGAGCTAATTTTTTCGCAGTATCCCTTACGGTTTCCACTCTGAGATGTTTATGGAGGTCGTCATTTCTGATGTACCAGGGAGCGTTTACAGCACACCTCAGTACTTTATTTTGTAAAGTTTGAATCATTTGCATGTTAGATTTTGCTGTGCAGCCCCATAGTTGGATGCCATAAGTCCAAATAGGCATTAACAATGTCTTATACAGAAGTTTGTTATAAACGTTGAGTTGTGAGTATCGCCCCATAATCCTATAAAGCTTGCGAAATTTGATTTGCAGCTCTTGCTTTTTTTCTTTACGTGTTCCTTCCATTTCAACTTTGCGTCCAGGGTCATACCCAAATATTAGGCAGTCCATACCCCACTCGACTTGGCATGAGAACTCAAATTTCAACCCCTAGGAGGGGAGGTAGTTTCCCCAAGTACTCTCCTTGTCTGAAGTTGAAAAAAAAGTAGAAGCTCACTTAAAAAGATGTCGTAGTTCATCCCAATCTCATGATTCAAAAAGGTTCTGACACCAATTTGAGAGTAGTTTTTGGGCCATGGCTCAAAATTTTGGGTGGTCAGGGGATTCCTTGGACCTTGGATTCGAATTCTGCATCTAAAAATACATGGGGATACCCTAGGCTACTTTACGGATTTTGATATACATATATGAATATATTTTGGTTTATTATTCAATAATAAACCATTGTAATCGCTCTGGAAAAAAAAATTCTAACCCCCCTGAAAATTTCATGGTTTACGTTTCAAAGGGTGTAGAATCCGAATCTGCAATAAAAATTTTTCCGTCCGTACGCCGAACGCCGTACGCCGTACGCACGATATCTCCGAAACGGTTGGAGCAAAAAATCTGAAATGTTCAGGAAAAATCCATCTTGGTCCGACGACGCCCCAATTCTTGAGCCAGCTCCCTCACTCAATTTAAAGTGCCCTTTAAGGGCTGTAAAAGTTTTGTAAAATCCCTGAAAACCTCAAAACTAGTCGAATTGGCCTAAATATTTTTCTATTTGAAGAACATACCATTAGGAATCGAATGAGCCCTTCCCCACGTCCGTAGGTCAAACCATTCCCGATGTATGGCCCGATTTATGGTGCCAACATTTGCGTTTTTTCGTTTATTATTGTTTGTTTGTAACCTAGTGTTGTCCGGCCGATAGCGTCGAGATGTAGTGAATGTGGATACTGGAGTGACCGATGTGAATACTTGTAGTGTAGTTAGTAGCCGATACACGGGTTGAAGCATTCTGATAATATATAGGTAAATATTATTACTGGGGTTTATTATTCAATATTATTACTGGGGTAAATAAGTATTCTTTCACTGGGTTTATTATTCAATTGGCTTGCGTTCATGATTTGAATCTTACTAAGCTTCGGAGTGTGCGTGTTTCACAGGTGATAGAGCGATTATTGAATTTCAGGAGATATGCATAGACCACGTAAATCGGTTCTCATCCAAAACACCTATTTGGATTGATCAGTTGATGATATTTGTGTGCCCCCTCTACATCTGTCTACCTTTGGCTACATCGTTTAAATTTGGATTTGGGGAAGTTTTAACGCAATACGAGTGCCAAAGGACTTGATAAATTATAGATGTTTTTATTGTGGGGGGTTATTGACGTTCAATAAAAAAACGCTGCAAATTCTTTCACTGGGGTTTATTATTCAATCGGCTTGCGTTCATGATTTGAATTTCTACTAAGCTTTGGAGTGTGCGTGTTTCACAGGATAGGACGATTATTGAATTTCAGGAGGCACACAAATATGATCAACTGATCAATCCAAATAGGTATTTTGGTCGAGAACAGATTCACGTGCTCCATGTATATCTCCTGAAATTCAATAATCGCCCTATCCTGTGAAACACGCACACTCCAAAGCTTAGTAGAAATTCAAATCATGAACGCAAGCCGATTGAATAATAAACCCCAGTGAAAGAATTTGCGCGTTTTTCTTTTGTGGGGCTGTTAAATATGCTTATTAATTGTAGTCTTTCGTATATTATATAAACTTGACACTTCGCGCCTCGATATCTTGGCATAATTACAAGAATGTTAAATTAAATTACAAATGAATAATTTTATTTCATTCGAGATGAAAATATTTGAGCGACCGTCAGCCATGCGTTCTAGCTCATTCTTCCCCTTGAAGGGGCCATGCAGCTCGGCTCTCCTGCTTGACCTACCTGGTCGTAGACGACAGATTTTCGATTGACCTAAGATGATGTTTTTCAAATCGATAGCGAACGGATAATCGTGCAGCGACCCGAATGGTTTCATTCGAAACAGTATAAAGGAGGAGGAATCGCCACTCATTCATATACAAATAGGTAGCATTAAATCAATGCTTTTTCGGAAAAGACAGTAACCAATTCAATTCAAAAGTTTTCTCAAAATTACATTTTTTGGTTTTTGACAAGTTATTGAAATGCTATATAGTAAACTTGCTGCCTTTGGTCAAAACATTTAAAAAAACCTCTGCCAAGTGGGTGTGGCACATAGCTTCCTCGTATCCATAACATGACTGTATAGATCATTGAAAATTATTATTGACTAAAGAACTTCGTTCAATTAGGCGAAGTAAATGTTGAATTAGGGTAAATTTATTGTTATGCAGGAGCGTAACTTGAGAAAATAAAGGTAGGCATGTTCAACTATTGAACAAACTATAAAATATACCTAATAAGTCCGAACAATCCCTGAAAATTTCATCGAAATCGGTCAAGAACTCCCGGTGTTATGCTTGTGGCAAGGATTTCACGTTTGCTCATGCGCAGAGGGTACTATTGATCCGGGGGTCATGAAACTCATAGGGGACCATCTATACCCAAACCGACAATCCCTGAAAATTTCATCGAAATTGGTCAAGAACTCCCGCAGTTATGCGCGTAACAAAGATGTCACGTTTGCGCATGCGCAGAGGCTACTATTGATCCTGGGGGTCATGAAACCTATAGGGGACCAACTATACCCTAACCCGCACAATCCCTGAAAATTTCATAAAAATTGGTCAAGAACTCCCGAAGTTATGCGCGTAACAAAGATTTCACGTTTGCGCATGCGCAGAGACTACCATTGATCCGGGGGTCATGAAACCTATAGGGGATCCCTAACCCGCACAATCCCTGAAAATTTCATTGAAATTGGTAAAGAACTCCCGGAGTTATGCGTTTAACAAGGATTTCGTTTGCGCATGCGCAGAGACTACTATTTATCCGGGGATCATGAAACCTATAGGGGACCATCTACACCCCAACCCGCACAATCCCTGAAAATTTCATCAAAATCGGACAATTACTTCGTGTAGTTTTGCCCGTAACAAGGATTTGCTGACAGACAGACAGACACACAGACAGACACGGAACCAAAATTGTTCAGAAAGGTCTAAAACGCAAAATGCGAGTGGAATTTTTGATTTTGGAGACAAAAAAATTTTCACATCCCGAAAGTGAAAACAATGCTTCCGCTACTTTAGTAGACTCGGAAGCAAAAAGGAATGCAGCCCAAATATCATCGAGTTTTTTGGAATTTCTGATAAAGTTTACTTGGGAATTGTAAACTTTTGTATTCTCAATTTGTGTAGTCATTAGGTAGCTGAGAACACATGTGAAATGGGAGAAATTTACTTCAAAAAGTCCATCAAGTCCATCCATTATTCCATGCAGTTCATAATTGAACATATCGATTTTCGACATAACCGCTCAGACTGAAGAACTCCAACGTGAGCCTCAACTTCCAACCTGATCCCAATTACCGTACGATCCTCCACCTAATTCTTACATGAAGGTTCCCAGAAATGGTGGAATTGAACAGTCAGAGGTAGTAGACGGGTTGATGAAAAAGGCAAAAAGAGCAGTTTCGTTGATTTCCAAGAGAAAGTTGAAGTAGCATTAAATAAAGGAAAAGGTTGAACGAATTCCGGAGAAAAGGTTTCAGGGGATTTCGCCCGTTTTTCGTCGGGGAAATTCGTAATAAATTCTCTCTCGCAAGGTAACAACACCCATCACTCAACCCTCGCGGAATTACTCTTTGAAACTCCGGTATTAGTATAGCTTTTACTCGAACAACATTCTCTGTTTTTCTAACGTTAGAACGAAGAACGATGATACGTTTTGAAAAGAAGTTGGGTGGAATGAATGGTGAACTCGTTCCACTGAACATTTTAAGAGGCTGTTCATTAGAGTTAATCTTGAACGTGGCAAGATTTTGATCGTTTCAAGAGGGCATTCTTTCCAGGTTAGACAATCAATGTAGTTTGGTATAGGGATGGCCATCGAAACATAAAATATCGATATATCGATGTTTGATAGTATCGGCGTTAAAATATCGATGCCGATATATATCGTAGGTTAATCATCGATAGTAGGCACTACCGATAGTATCGACCCAAATATATCGATAGTTTTAGAAAAATAGTGGACAAAAAGTTGAATAAAATTTACGTATTTAATGCACTTAGTAGACCAGATGCCACAATTGAGTTTGCAGAAGTTCAAATTTGATTTAAATAGAAAAGTTAATTAATACTAATCAATAAATTAGAAATATACGTCTTTTCTGATTTAAGATAAAATATGTTTCAATTGATACTATGTTCACTTTAATGTATTACTATTTCTAATTTTGTTTTACCAATAGTTTTGTAACAAATTATATTGTTTGATAAGCTACCCAAGTTTTCTCGGAGGGGTTGTAGCATTTATTTCCTTCCTTAAATGAATGTAAATACCTATGTTTCGAAAATATGGTTCAAACAAATGAGAATAAACAAAAAAGAATCAACCGTGAACAAGATACAATCTCAAAAAGAACAGCACAACACTTGCTGAAAAACCTCAACAACAAGTTGCTGTCAACAACCGCAATCTTCCAATTTTCCTTGGAACCTCCAAACCACTGCTTATTCTTCTATTTGTATCGTCTTGTCGTCTTATTATCCATTTAAAGACGAACTAAGGGCTTCATATTTGTTTTTCAGCCGTGAAAAAAATGGACCAACCAACCATTATTTTATATAATCATTATATTCCTATGCAAATGGGTATCAGATGAAATATTAACCAACCAAAGAAACGAATATACTCAAAAAATAGTGGGCCTGTTGAGGTTAATTTAATCCAAAATTTTCTGCAATATTTGAACGGATTGATGAAAAAAAATGGATACAAAGATAAATTTGATTATAGAAAACCTATTTCACCTCCTGAAGTGTTTTATGGTTTATTTGAATACTAGAAACTAAATATTCTGAAATATATACGTAAACAAGAATCGAAGTTTGTATTGTTATTGCTTTGTAAGAGATTAATGGGTATCAGATGAAAACAGCATTTAAGCCAAACAAAGACAACGTCTATAGGTCACCTAACGCTTCACGGTCAGCCATTGATGCTTTGTCAAATTATATTGTTGGATAAGCTATAAGAATTCAGTTTTCAAGTGAATTGTAGCGTTTTCCTTGGCTCAAACAAAAAAGAATTGTGAACAAGTACTTGTCGGAACACAGAAGCAAACACTTGCTGGATCCAAAGATAAATTTGATTTCAACAAGCGAAAACTTCTATTTCACCTCCTGGAACCTCCAAACCACTACCAATACCTCCAGTCTTGTCGTTTGTATGCCGGAAACTAAATTAACTTTGTAGATAGTTTCCAGCAGTGTTTATTTCAAACTCGGGAAGAAAAAATGGAACGATCGATGTTTATATTCGTTATTATATTTGTATTCCCCAGATTATGGGTAGCAGATCAAAACAGCATTTAGCCAAACAAAGACAACGTCTATAGGTCACCTAACGCTCAGAATCACGGTCAGCCATTGATGCTTATGTCAAATCACCTGTTGAGGTTGATTGGCTCACTGTTTCTGCAATTATTTGTCGGAACACAGAAGCAAAAGTGGTCTGGATCCAAAGATAAATTTGATTTCGTAGCGAAAACCTATTTCACCTCCTGGAAGTGTTGCCAATACCTCCAGCTCTTTGTATGCTCGGAAACTAAATTAACTCTTGTGAGGAAGTTTTCAGTGTTTTAGCAACTCGGGACTAAGAACGAAGTTTGTATTCGTTATTGCTTTGTATTCCCCAGATTATAGGGTAGCAGATCAAAACAGCATTTAGCCAAACAAAGACAACGTCTATAGGTCACCTAACGCTCAGAATCACGGTCAGCCATTGATGCTTATGTCAAAACAACTGTTAGGGTTGATTGGCTCACTGTTTCTGCAAGTACTTGTCGGAACACAGAAGCAAACTTGGCCTGGATCCAAAGATAAATTTGATTTCGTAGCGAAAACCTATTTCACCTCCTGGAAGTGTTGCCAATACCTCCAGCTCTTTGTATGCTCGGAAACTAAATTAACTCTTGTGAGGAAGTTTTCAGTGTTTTAGCAACTCGGGACTAAGAACGAAGTTTGTATTCGTTATTGCTTTGTATTCCCCAGATTATAGGGTAGCAGATCAAAACAGCATTTAGCCAAACAAAGACAACGTCTATAGGTCACCTAACGCTCAGAATCACGGTCAGCCGTTGATGCTTATGTCAAATCACCTGGTGAGGTTGATAGGGTCACTGTTTTTGCAAGTACCTGTCGGAAAACAGAAGCAAAATTGACCTAGATCCAAAGATAAATTTGATTCTTAGCGAATTATTTGTTGACCTTCTAGAAGTGTTGCCAACACCTCCAGCATCTTGTATGCTCAGAAAAGAAATGAGCCCTTGTGAGGAAGGTTCAGTATTTTAATTATCTACTTGGGCTTAGGAAGAAACGTTGTATTTCGTAGATTAGAAGAGAGCAGACGAAAACAGCATTCAACCAGACAACTACAACGCCTGTAGGTCACCTAACGTTCAGAATCACGGTCAGCCATCGTTGATTATGTCAAATCACCTGTTGAGGTTGATTGGCTCACTGTTTCTGCAAGTACTTGTCGGAACACGGAAGCAAAAGTGGCCTGGATCCAAAGATAAATTTGATTTCGTAGCGAAAACTTTGTTCACCTAAAAGAAGTGTTGTCAATACCTCCAGCAGCTCGGGAACTAAATGAACTCCTGTAAGGGAGTTTTCAGTATTTTAATTACTCGGGACTAAGAACGAACTTTGTATTCCCTAGATTAGAGGGGTCCCAGATGAAAACAGCATTTAGCCGCTGAAAAAAAGTGAACGGGAGGAAAACAAAATAATACGCCGCGACATCTGAAAACCTCCAAGTTTTATGGACTCGCGGGGAGGGCGGGAGTGTGGATTAGCGCCCGCGTTAGGGGGTCGTCCCGGCGGTTAATACTCCGGCTATCGAGCCGACAGCGGTTCTGCTGGTGAAATGGAAAGGGGCGACGAGAGCAGTGGAGGGGGTATTTTAATAATTCGAGGATTAAGAAAGGAGGTTTTAGGAAATGAACAAATTAGCGACGAAAAGCCGCTCTCCCGCTCAGAAACCGGGTCTGGCGCGTCCCCGAGTAGGAAATGAAGTGGTCGACCCGGGCTTGTATTTCGCACGGGGTACCTCCCTTCCCCACCATCCATCTCAGGCTCATACATATATACGTGTATATATATATATATGCTTCATTATTCTGGGCAGGGTCCAACGGTGTAATTTAATTTAGGAGTCGAGAGCCAGGGATTTGAATTTTCTCCCGTTTTCCGCCCAACTAAAATAAAATAGAGATCCATTTTTTTCTCGGAGAGTTGAACTTTGTCCCTCATCCCCTCCTCGTCCCTCCTTCGTTCACCATATTGTTTCCTCTCAGTTTTTTTCCCCAGTTTTCCGTACCTACGTGTAAGGAGAGACCGGACTTCGTAGTTCAGACCTCTATGAATTGAATATGAAGGGGCGGAAGAGATATTTCAACTAAAACGCCATCGATCGCTTTCCGTCTACTCGGGCGACCCCGGGACTCGGGAATATATTATCCGGGTGTAAATCGTGTTTCCGAGGGAGGCTCGTGCCCAATTAGCGTGCGAGCGGAGATACGGCGGCCCGTCCGAGATTTAGGTGGGGGGCCGACGAAATCGGATGAAACTAACCAGATTACATGAGGTAGGTGTAATTAGCCGTCATCCGATCCAAAAAATGAAGCGAAATGATCGAATCTTTGAGACACCCTGCACGTTGCATGATCCGCCACTGAAATGGTGTTAATTTGATTAATTAACAAGTTTGGAGTGCTATTGGGGGGCTTCCTCCAAGAACAGACTAAGCAAAATTGAAAAGAGCTAGAAACAAGCGTTTTGTAGAACGCGTTTCTTCAAATGCCTTCCGGCCTCCAAAATGTGATTTGTTCTGTTCTTTCTGATGCTCAAGGAAATGCAGTTTCTTTGAAGCTCAAGTTACGTGTTTGTATATTTATCGCATTACCATTAGGTATAGTTTGTTTACGTTGAACTTGAAAAGAACGTCCCTTCTTATGTTATCGGGTAAGGTTAAATAAGTTTTTAATTTTTGAACGGTTCTTTGTTTCATGATCACGATAAGAACCAGTAATACTGACACTATACACTACGACTTCATGCCGAGCTACACCTACCTGCTTGTAGAACAATAACTATAATTGCTAACAACCAAATTATGCTATCATGTGTTCATTTTGTTTTAACATTCACCGATTCAATTTTTTTGGTTTATTATTCAATAATAAACCATTGTAGATCTGACAACGCCCCAATATCTTTGGCCAGCACTCTCACTTCATTTAAAGTGATCTTTAAGGGTTGTCAAAGTTTTGTAAAATCCCTAAAAACCTAAAAAAGTCGACGTAAATCGCTCTTGAAAAAAAAAAATTTAACCCCCCCCCCCCCTCCGCTGAAAATTTCATGGTTTACGTTTCAAAGGGTGTAGAATCCAAATCCGCAATAACAATTTTTCCGTCCCTCCGCACGATTTCTCCCAAACGGCTGGAGCAAAAAATCTAAAATTTTCAGGAAAAATCAATATTGGTCCGACAACGCCCCAATTCTTTGGCCAGCACTCTCACTTCATTTAAAGTGCCCTTTAAGGGTTGTCAAAGTTTTGTAAAATCCCTAAAAACCTAAAAAAAAGTCGAAGCGGCCTAAATTTGGACTCTTTTTGAAGAACTTTTCATGAGGAATCGAATGAGCCCTTCGCCAGATTCGTAGCTCAAACCATTCCCGATATACAGCCCGATTTACGGTGCCAACATTTGCGTTTTTTTTTTTTTTTATTATTTTTGTTTATGTTTTGTTGGCAGTAACCTAGTGATGTAGTGATGTAGTAATGTGGATACTGGAGTGAACTCCTAAAAGGCTTTGTAGCCGATACACGGGTTGAAGCATTCTGATACGCATGAAACGCTGTAAATTCTTTCACTGGGGTTTATCATTCAATTGGCTTGCGTTCATGATTTGAATTTCTACTAAGCTTTGGAGTGTGCGTGTTTCACAGGTGATAGAGCGATTATTGAATTTCAGGAGGCACACAAATATGATCAACTGATCAATCCAAATAGGTATTTTGGTTGAGAACCGATTTAAGTGCTCTATGCGTATCTCCTGAAATTCAATGATCGCTCTATCACCTGTCAAACACGCACACTCCAAGCTTAGTAGAAATTCAAATCATGAATCATTGAATAATAAACCCCAGTGAAAGAATTGGCAGCGTTTTTTCAATGATCAGGAGACACCAAGGCCGTCCTGGAATACCGTGGATGAAAATGAAGAGGCTGCAAACTGCGACAAATCACAATTGGTAAGAAAAGAAATCAAAATTTCCTACCATTACCTACTTATTATAATCTAGAAATACGGTGTCACTAATTCCAGTAAGTAAATGTACGTGTCCATGTCCATTCTCTAAGTAGTTTCGCCAATTATGATAAGTAAAGTCACGTAATTCATGCAATAATCTAATGTGGGAAAAGTCCCGCCTTTTTAAAACCCATTTCCGTGACCATTTTGAACAAGCGGTTCCTCTGATGTGTTCCAATTTTTTTTTATTATACAGCTAGCGAAAATTGGCTAGAGCAGATCCTCCTCCAAGGCGATATCACACAAAACTGAGCGGAAAATACGAGACTGAAACGTCAAGACTTGCAACGTTTTCATTCAGTCTTGGAACTGTGCAGTCTGAAAACGTTGCGCAAAACGTAGCGTGTGGACCGGCCTTAAATGACGCTCTCGGAAAATTCCAGACAGATCAGACAATTCTAGATATATCTAGAAGACAATTACAAGATATGGAGGCACAATCCGAGTTTAGATAATGTTTCACAGACAGCGTCTAATATACGAAGATCAGTGATACGTACAAAGGATATTCTAATACAGAAATAATGAGCCTCTTTGTAATATTTTGCATCGCCATTGTTGTTGTAGGTACGTAATAACAATTTTTCTTGCATACAAAGCTTAAATATCAAAGCAATTTAGCTTGAATGTGATACGAAAATTCGTTTATTCGATCATGATGCTTGACGGGAACTTTTTTTTCTTTTGATGATGAATGAGATCATATTGTCGATATCGGCCTTGTCGAATGGTTGTCCGCAGTCTGTTATATTGTCGTATTTTCTACGAAAACTACCGTTGACTTGGTTCCTTTTCTCCGCCTTTCTCCCGAGAAAGACGGGATTTCCACCTGAGATCCTCCTTCAAATATTGAAAAAAAAAGTATTGAAGATTCACAAAAGAGCTCTCCGAATTGTATTGCGAGTTCCCTCGGGCTGTTTCTTCAGGAGTTATTATGGGTTTACCTTTACTTCTCGATTTCTGAGCGAAACGTCTAGAATGTTGAGTGGCCTATTAATAGAAAGTCATTCATCACCTAACTACATAGTCCTGTAACAATGAAACTTGTTGGGTACCGATTTGAAGGTAATTTATTCGAAATTATAACCGTTGTCAGTGTCTGCAGAGTACTTATTGCCACAAATTTGAAGTTCGTTTTAGGTTAATCAGCCAGAAATAAAAGTCTGCCAAGTGGACTGTGCCACACAGCTTTCTCGTCTGAGTGACATGATACCACTACGTGGTCCACCATTTTCTCCAAACTACAAATCCAATGTGTTCCTGACCAGCAAGATGTTTTTCCATCATAACCTTCCAGAGACAACGTGGATCTTCAGAACACGTGAGACAACATTGCTTCAGTTTGGCCCAACATCGCGATAAGAGATATGAGTCATTCAAAACATTCTGGGAAACAATTTTGATTCCATTTCTGTCATGAAACAATGTTTTTTTTTATCCACCATCAGCGAATTACTTTTCAAAGTCACATACAAGATCAAAGTATCTAGCGCAACTGAGTTCAACTTCTTTCACATTTCACCCAAAGCGTACTGTAAAAGAAACAAGATATAGAAACATAATTGATTTTAAGAAAAACTGAAAGAACCTAACTGAGACAGTGCTTAGTCAAGTTGATTTCAAAAGCATGAAAATAATGCTTTGAAACCAGAGAAATATGAAGAAAAACACAAAATCAGGCATGTGTCACGTTGACCCATAGCACAATTTCTTTTACTATTTCCAATAATGAAAAAGTCAATCACCTCTGGAACCGGTTCACACCACTTTGACATCTATAGGTTTACTGGTTTGACAGCCACTCAACCCTCCAAGCCCCTCCCACCTCTCCCTTAGAACTCATGAGCGTTTTCCCTTTCCTTGGGTCATTTTGACCCCACCTTGTCTCTGGAAGAGTAACAATAGAAAATAATGTCACTCACTTGCTTCCTAGACTTCCTACCGAAACAAATTCAACGTTCTCAATAATTCTCTCCAACTGTTCAAAACTCTGAATTACAATAGGTAGTGCCACCCAATCACGTTTAGAGAAAGAAGAATAAAATTACAGCATGGCAACAAATCAAAACTAAAGAATTGAAATGCTTACGACCAATAACTACGACACTTGGTTGATAGATGAACAAGATGAAGATAAGTCGTGCAGGTTTTAGCGAATATGTCACTGGAGAGATTCCTGTTCCCAATCTAGATCTAGTATCTCATGCCGGGGAATAAAAGTGGAAATAAGAAGAAGACCGAGCTAAGCCTGAACTCATTTTGAATATATCTAAATTTATACTAGCGAGTTAGACCAAATAAAAATTGTACAACAGTAAACAATGTTTGGGACACGCTGAAGCCAATATTATTATCGCCATGTACTTAGATGATGGTCAATGTGTCTGCAAACAGATGTGGAATGACAAAATTGAAAAAAGACCTGGCAGTTACAATTTAAATGAGAGACTTTTGATAGACAAATTAGAGTTAATTTCTTTAAAAATCCAAATTGGGTTTTTTTACACCTACACCTCCGAGCTCGTTTGAAGTATAAACTTACGTCTTCTTATTGTAAATATCATGTACCTGTACATATTGTACATTCTTTTACTTTTTCTTGAGGAAGTTTTCGTAGCACGGGGATACGAGCGTAGGTATCGGGTGGAATGAATAACACAGTGGTTTAAGGAGGTCCCAGTGAGCCTGGGCCTAAACATAACATAAGCCCAACGGCAGCGTAAAAGGGGTTTATTTAGATGACCCGGAGCTTCCCGTAATGTGTACGAGTAGGGGAACGGAGCGTAGCGTAGTGTAGTTAAAAGGCAATATTCCCCAGAGGTCACAGTCACAAAGACAAAGAGAAAGAGGGGATTCTCTCTAGGCGTAGAACAATAAAAGGGAAAGGGGCTTCGTGCTGTAGCGAACCTTACCGGTAGTATCATCTATGAAAAACATCGCAAATAACTGGATGTAGACCACCTCGTACGACAAAGGAGCTCCCGTAATCGTGTCAGGTTGGTCTCCAAAACGCCATATTCCCATCAAAGCTTTGTGAAGTTACAATGCTACAATATTGAGAATACGAGACTCTGCAATGTTACTGGTTGATGATGGGATGTTTCACTATGTATTATGGTTTGTTTCCTCACTGGAATAATGTTTCCAAACTGTTGGCTGCTTTTTGGAGCAAAACCAGTCCTATATTCGAGCAATGGAGGTAATAAAGCCTAGACAAATGTCCGCATCTTGCAGGCCATATTTATTGCGTCAAGACCGAGATTAACGTTGTCAACCCACAGTCCAAAATTTATTACTTACATTATCCGCAGAGCCCTGCGGTCGTATGAAAAGAGCTCAAAAATGAACAAGATCAAGCAACAAAAACGATCAAAATTGTCACACAAACGTTTAATATTTCTTTATTAGAAAACCCTCCAAGGTGGATCACCAGAACCATATCACCAGAACTGGATTGTACAGTCAGAGACAATAATTCCTGCACACTCGGAGAATAGAGCAATTGAAATTTAACGAGGTAACTAGATTTAAAGATCCTCCTAGTTCGAGCAAGATCAGACAACTACAAAACGAGAAAATTATGCTAGACGGATTTTACTTTTTCTCATGTGCAAAGCGAATTAATAATTTTTTCGAGCAATGAAATTGATTTACTACGTCCGCATTCACATTTGTGTAGGCGTTCTTTTATTCTGTGGAAGTTTTTAGCCGTTGGGAGGAGTGGACGAGAAGCTGTCCGGGTGGGCTCATTCCATTCATTCAAGGGACGTCTATCAATGACGAACATGAAACCGTTGATTATTTAGAATATTTTCGATATTCAGATTCGTTAGGATGTCACCCTTTTGATTTATCCGTTCGGGATTGATTGAGAGTCATTTTGACAATTCAGTCCTAACTAGACCCCAGATGTGTTTTTTGATCCGTTTAATTAACTTTGGCTCAGCAGTTTTGGAGAAAAGTTCCGGACAGCGGACGCACAGAATTCGGATTATACACATGTTGACAGTGTTGCGTGAAGCAACAAAAGTTGGAGTGGGTGAATATAGTTTCTTTATTATATTTCTTCGTTGTTAATGTTTACGGGGCGTGTACAAACAACATCAAGATACAACTTCAGTTACTTAGTACAGAGAAGTAAGGTTTGTCGGAGCTGTTGACGAAAATGGGCCTCAGCAGCGTCCCCACCTCCGACTGAGGTTATATAAGCGACGGAACTGTGTACCTTCAGGGGGATCTTCCGTCGAGTTTTGTCGCAGAAACGATTGGCCGTTGTTCCTGTCCCCGACCGACTTCAAGAGATCCGAGACCATACTTACGTCTCGTCAAGAATCATCAGGGCTCATCGAAACTATCACCAAGACCCTTCGCGGGACCGCCAACCATAGGGGTTGTGAGGTGGCAAAGGAGCTCCAGAAGCTACGTAATAAGCCAAAAAAGCCTCACAGGAAGGCCCAAGTCACTAGCAGAAGAGGAAGCACTGCATCTGTTATTGTAGACTTCATACAACCTACTAAAAAACAGGGACTATAAATGCGCAAATAGCCGGAGCTCATGCCCCTCAAAAGCCCAAACTTACTGCCGAGGAAATGCTTTCCCAGGTGCTTACTAGGCTGGAAGAGCAAAATGAAATAAACAGAATCGTGTTAACTCGTCTGGAAAAACTAGAATCTAAGCTTACTCTGAGAAAATGACACCATCTATTAATAGTCTACGCATTGCAACATGGAATGATAATGGACTAGTCATGCAAATATCAGAACTTGAAATTTTCCTCTTGGAGGAAAAAATAGATGTGTGCCTGATCTCAGAATCACACCTCACACGAACATCTCATACATAAACCTGAAAGGATATGACACTTACACTGCAGTTACAGGTGGGTAGCGAATGAGTGACCTTGTCTCAAAGAACTTCTCTTTCAAGTGAACTTGTCCCAAATGACCTGTGGAGGGAAGACCTGCAGTTCACCACAAGACGTTTGCGACAGCATGGCTCCCCGCGGCCGAACTCTTCTTGGGAAGAGAAGTTCGAGACTTGCAGGTCGTAAGCGACCTACAGTTCACCCATCCGCCATTAGCTCGGGTTTCCTTCTAGTCAACGAAGGACTCCCTTCATCGCAGAGTCAATACCATTCAAATTCACTCAATACTATACTCAACTATACTGGTCGACACTATACTATATTTATATGAAAATCTGCATGAGGACTCGAAAAATGAGTAGGGAGTAGGAAAAGAGAACAGTAGATGACTGTCATCTACCGAATTCTGACGGATGACGAAGATAATAGAGGTTGACGGTCATGCCACGAGATAGCGGTAGTGATGGTGACTGTCTCAGAATGGAGACGACGAACTGCAGGTCCCATTCATTCACAAAGTGAACTGCAGGTGTCGCATTCATCCACGGAGTGAACTGTGAAGCGGCCTGCAAGTCACATTCAATCACGGAGTGAACTGGTGAACTTCTCCCACCAACCTTGTCCTTGGATTGAGTGACCTGCAGGTCGTCAACTCCTTCAGGGGACCTGAGTTTACACACCTCAAATAGCAGTGCACCCTGCAGATCGTGCTCGCGGAGGGTCTGCTGTTCTCATTAAACATAACGTCAAACACTCAGAAGACATCAAGATAGAGTTAGATGAAATGCAGGTTATGTCTGTCAAAGTGAGACTGCAAAATAAGCTAATCAGTATTGCTGCAATCGACATCCCTCCCAGCCATCCACCGGATAAAAACGATAACCTGAGTCTCTTCAACGAAATTGGTGATACTTTCATTATAGGTGGAGACTTCAATGCCAAAAATGATTTTGGAGCTGGAAGCTTTCGTCGTGGTCAAAGTTAGGGGAGTTTTGAGGACAGAATTTAGCGGAGTAGGCAATATAATCATTGTACAAGTATTTAGGAATTAATGGTAGAGTACATTCAGTCAGTTATATTCCTCTTGTTCAATTATTCTTCCATTCCTCTAAAAAAAACCCTGACAGGTTTGAAACAAGAGTTGGTTTAGCTGACAAGTATTTCAAATTTCCTCGGCTCGAAATTCACTTTTGATGCCGGCAGTATTTTCGTTGATCATTTTAAATGTCCTGAACAAACTCGGCCCTTCACAAACGAATACCGAAACGTGAAAGCTCGAACAATGAAAACGCTCGGAAGAGGCTGTTTTCTCTGTTCCCTTTTTCCAGTCACGTTTGAACTCAATTCGTTACCCACCTAGCGCAAAAGTCAAAGGGGTGACAGGAGGAAAATAGAACTTTCCGTAATCCCGGGGTTCGAGCCTACAGAACAAACTACTCTGGTGAATAAAGGCCGAAGCTGAGCGAGTTAATCAAGAGAGTTTGAACGGGGAAAATCAGGAGATGCGCGGGGGCCGGCCAGGCCGTGTGTCAAAAGTTTTGGTTCATTGATATGAATAGCCCCCTGCAAGCCCTTGTTTGTTAATGAACCGCCGTGATATAACCAACCCCTCTTGATTAGAACCTCCCGCCGCACTTTTACCCCTTCGCCTGATGGAAATGTATGTTCGTCCGGACCCCCACGCCGCCGCACAACGAAACAAGAGAAACCTGCACCAACGCCGAAGGGTGGGAAATGATAAATCGTCTCTTCGCCCCCTTTATGTGTAATAGTCTCCGCATAAATATGACGGATAAAATGTGGCTTGGCGTTCTTGATTTATCCTTCAACCAACGTCCGTATCAGCTGTGGGGGAAGGGATGCGGTTCTGGAAGAGAACGAAAAATGTATTTCTGAGAATAGGTATCCATTTGAGATCGAGGAGGGAGACCTGAGTCGAAATAAAGTGACGATATATTCAAGGAGAACGCCGGTAAAAGGGGGGATCTTTTTCGGGGATGTAGAAAATTAGGTACTTTGTCAAAAAAAGGGGGAATGTTGTTCCCCCTCGAGTATGAAAAAAGAAGAAAAATTCTTTTGCCTCGGTTTGACTTCCGAGGGGGTGAGACCGAGCGATGGGGTGCGGAAGTAACGAAACATCCCGCAACCCACTAACTGGATTGATCAACTTGGCGGGGTATATACGAACCCATTCGTAATCTTTCGGCATTCGTTTGTGAAGGGCCGAGTTTGTTCAGGACATTTAAAATGATCAACGAAAATACTGCCGGCATCAAAAGTGAATTTCGAGCTGAGGAAATTTGAAACACTTGTCAGCTAAACCAACTCTTGTTTCAAACCTGTCAGGGTTTTTTTAGAGGAATGGAAGAATAATTGAACAAGAGGAATATAACTGACTGAATTTACTCTACAATTAATTCCTAAATACTTGTACATTGATTATCTTGCCTACTCCGCTAAAGTCTGTCCTCAAAACCCCACTAACTTTGACCACGACGAAAGCTTCTAGATCCGAAATCATTTTTGGCATTGAAGTCTCCACCTATAATGAAAGTATCACCAATTTCGTTGAAGAGACTCAGGTTATCGTTTTTATCCAGTGGATGGCTGGGTTGGATGTCGATTGCAGCAATACTGATTAGCTTATTTTGCAATCTCACTTTGACAGACATAACCTGCATTTCATCTAACTCTATCTTGATGTCTTCTGAGTGTTTGACGTTATGTTTAATGAGAACAGCAGACCCTCCGCGAAAACGATCTGCGAGGTGTTTTCACTGCTATTTGAGGTGTTAAACTCAGGTCCCCTGATTTGACCACCTGCAGGTCACTCAATCCAAAGACAAGGTTGGTGGGAACCAACAGTTCACTCCGTGATTGAATGTGATGCAGTCCGCTTCACAGTTCACTCCTGGATGAATGCGAAACTGCAGTTCAAAATGAATTGCAGTTCGTCGTCTCCAAATTTGAGACAGTGCGCTACCGCTATCTCGTGGCATGACCGTCAACCTCTATTATCTTCGTCATCCGTCAAATTCGGTTAATGACAGTCATCTATTGTTCTCTTTTCCTACTCCCTACTCATTTTTCGAGTCCTCATGCAGATTTTCTTTTAAATATAGTATAGTGTCGACCAGTATAGTTGAGTACAGTATTGAGTGAATTTGAATGGAATTGACTCTGCGATGAAGGGAGTCCTTCGTTGACTAGAAGGAAACCCGAGCTAATGGCGGATGGGTGAACTGTGGTCCTCAAGTCTCGAACTTCAAGAGGAGTTCGGCCGCGGGGACCTGCTGTCGCAAACGCCGAAGGTTGAAATGATAAATCGTCTCTTCGCCCCCTTTATGTGTAATAGTCTCCGCATAAATATGACGGATAAAATGTGGCTTGGCGTTCTTGATTTATCCTTCAACCAACGTCCGTATCAGCTGTGGGGGAAGGGATGCGGTTCTGGAAGAGAACGAAAAATGTATTTCTGAGAATAGGTATCCATTTGAGATCGAGGAGGGAGACCTGAGTCGAAATAAAGTGACGATATATTCAAGGAGAACGCCGGTAAAAGGGGGGATCTTTTTCGGGGATGTAGAAAATTAGGTACTTTGTCAAAAAAAGGGGGAATGTTGTTCCCCCTTCGAGTATGAAAAAAGAAGAAAAATTCTTTTGCCTCGGTTTGACTTCCGAGGGGGTGAGACCGAGCGATGGGGTGCGGAAGTAACGAAACATCCCGCAACCCACTAACTGGATTGATCAACTTGGCGGGGTATATACGAACCCATTCGTAATCTAATCGGCCGCTGATATGTATCTGTCCTATCGCACGAGGCCTCCACGAGAAGGAAACTAACCGAATTTACTTTCTTTCGTTGAATTCGAACGGGGAAAACGAATGTGTGATTGCCGACGAGGTCACGAATTCCTGTTAGAACCGATTGTTGAGTTTCCCAACCCACAATAATCGCAGTTGATGTTTAAAAAGTTGCAAATTATAATACGAATCTCTCATTTGGCTATCTGAAATTGGGCGGGGAAAACGCGTGCTCCTCCTCCACCAAGCATTCACGAATTTAGTACCTTCTTCAAAACAGCATTTCGCAATTCATCACTCTTATTTTATAAAGAATATCTTGATTTAATCCGTTTTACTCCTAGTGGATCATGGAGCATCAATAGATAGCCTCCAGTCATCTCTGCTCTGCGCCAATTTGTTTGCCTGTCCCCACGTTCTTCTTGAGCATTGTAGCTCCCTCTTGGCAGATTGCTTCCATGTAATCCGTGGTCATCCTTGTGCCTTCCCTCACGTTGTGGATTCCATTCTACAGCATCTTTTTCAATGGCGTTTTCTTTTCCAAGCTCATGACTCATCCATCTCCATTTGCTTCCATAGGACTTCAATAGTGACAACTTCCTGCTGTGTAGCAGGTGCTTCATAAAGATCCTCATCTCTTATTGTTTCTGCTTTATTTATTCTGCCGTATTCACATGATCCGTCTGAAACACATGCTAATGAAAACCTGGAGGCGGTTGGATGTGCCTGAGGTGACTTTTCAGGTCTCACATCCATGGAGAAACACATTCACATTCACATTTGTATTGAAGTTGCACAACATCCTGGACAAGTTTCCATTCTTCCACACCAGATATAGTTGGTTGGAAGAAATGTTCCTTCCTCGACCATCTGGTGACCACACTACCAAGGTATACGAAGGAGGTCACTTCTCCACATCTTCATCTCGGAGATTCAGTGAGGCATCTGTTC
This sequence comes from Creontiades dilutus, assembly GCA_031894815.1. Lineage (NCBI taxonomy): Eukaryota > Metazoa > Arthropoda > Insecta > Hemiptera > Miridae > Creontiades > Creontiades dilutus. Next base: position 334,887 of record JAVIWC010006953.1, on the reverse strand, counting down.
GTGGTTCCGCTTTCATTCCCATTGTTTTCCCCGTATTCCTCTTCAAACCGAATCCTCTTGCAAAGGTGTCGAGGTGAGTCACCTTAGCCTGGAGGTAGCTGAAACGCTGGGGCAGCAAGCTAAGGTCGTTAGCGAACTCGAGGTCCTACAGGCGATCTCACAAAGACCATTGTATTCCGAGTATCGGCCCGTCGTTATTAATGTATCACTGAATCCAGGACTACTATGAGAAAGCCGGGGGAAGAACGCACTCCTGTTTAACATTTTTGTTGTTTGGTATAGGCTCAGGAAGGGGTCCCTCATGGGTAACCCGGCATTTGCATCCCTTGCCTTGCCTTAATAATCAACAGAATTTACCCCCAGCATCCCAATGTCCACTGGTGATGTTGAAGAAAGTTGCAAATTATAATACGATTCTGTCATTTGACTGTCTGAAATGGTGTGGAACAGACGCGTCCTCGTCCTTCGCTGAGCATTCTATGAATTTATCAACTTCATCAGCAGCTATATTACGCAATAATGTACTCCTATTTTGTAAAGACTAATTACCCTAAATTTATAGAATGTGTATAATCAGAAATGATCGTTAATGATAACATTTCTTCCGAATTCCTTCAGGAACATTAAACATTGTAGTGGTCTCTAAACCAGGCAGCCCATTAGCAAAAATTCAGACTGCACCCAACCTATCTGTAACGGATTCCCATGACAAATCTTGTAGGTATCTAAGAACATTATCTTAAATAAATTAATGCTGATTATTAATAATTAATTATGATTTTAGCGGTTGTTTTCGCGTCCCGAATTATTTAGGCAGACTTGTAATAAAAAAACCTTTATAATATAAAGGTTTATAATTATACCTTTATAATTATACATATTATGTATAATTTATTTATACTAGCGTGAGATTGTCCCGTAGTATAAATACTCCAGTGCGAGAATGCCCTCCGTTCTTTTACGTCATCGATCGGGCTTCACAGTTTCTTTGGTATCTCCGCATTAGGTCAAGTAAGGGAGGGAATCTCGCTCTGCGTTGAAATGTTGCCGCGATCTTTCAGTAGCCCTTCCCCCCTTCACCGCTGCTTACCGCAGCGATGGCACCTGCTGAAAGGACGGTCGTCAGATTGATGGTCCGGCGGTCAAGTGTTTCTTAATGGGAGAGAGCGAGAGAGGCAACATTTCCGCGCCTGCGCGAAAGAGAGATCGCTCCCACACTGAGGCTAATGGTAGGTGTTATGTATTTCAAGAGATTCCCCCTTTCGCTGCTGACGGAAGCAAAAGAAAACTCTTTGAGTGCGACGGCGAAGGGGGTGGAAGATTTACGCGCGTCCGTCCAGATAAATGGACAATTAATGCGGGGCGGGCCTGTATAAAACGGACCCGGCTCAAAACTGTACTATATCGCTTCTCATTTTCCCTTCATTCAAGCGGCTATAGAAGAGAGCGTTTACATTTAGTCTCCGCCGCTCTCGCGGCCACAAAAATACGCACATATTTACTCAAACGTTCTGTTGTCCCAACGTTATATTTTTTAGGAAATCTCCCCTCCCTCGTTTGCACCCTTTTCCGGCAAAGGTAGTCATGGAGATCGACCCTCCAAAAAAAGTCCCAATTGCAGAGCGTGTATTTTCGTTTTTCTTTTATTATTCAATAATAAACCATTGTAATCACTCTGGAAAAAAAATTCTAACCCCCCTGAAAATTTCATGGTTTCCGTTTCAAAGGGTGTAGAATCCGAATCTGCAATAAAGATTTTTCCGTCCTCCGCCAAACGCCGTACGCACAATTTCTCCCAAACGGCTGGATCAAAAGATCTGAAATTTTCAGGAAAAATCCATCTTGGTCCGACGACGCCGCAATTCTTGAGCCAGCTCTCTCACTTAATTTAAAGTGCCCTTTAAGAGCTGTCAAAGTTTTGTAAAATCCCTAAAAACCTCAAAACAAGTCGAAGCGGCCTAAATTTATACCTAATTGAAGAACATACCTTAAGGAATCGAATGAGCCCCGCCCCAGGTCCGTAGGTCAAACCATTCCCGATGTTTGGCCCAATTTATGGTTCCAAGATTTGCGTTTTTCGGTTTATTATTGTTTGTTTGTAACCTAGTGATGCCGATAGCGTCGAGTTGTAGTGAATGTGGATACTGGAGTGAGAGCCGATGTGGATACTTGTAGTTTATAGCCAATACACGGGTTGAAGCATTCTGATATGCTTGAAACGCTGATAATATATAGGTAAATATTATTCAATATTATTGCTGGGGTAAATAAGTATTCTTCCATGGGGGTTTATTATTCAAGTGGCTTGCGTTCATGATTTGAATTTGTACTAAGCTTCGGAGTGTGCGTGTTTCACAGGTGATAGAGCGATTATTGAATTTCAGGAGATATGCGTAGACCACGTAAATCGGTTCTCAACCAAAACACCTATTTGGATTGATCGGTTGATGATATTTGTGTGCCTCCTCTACATCAGTCTACCTTTAGCTACATCGTTTAAATTTGGATTTGGGGAAGTTTTAAAGCAATACGAGTGCTAAAGGACTTGATAATTTATAGATGTTTTTATTGTGGGGCGGTATTGAGGTTCAATAAAAAAACGCAGCAAATTCTTTCACTGGGGTTTATTATTCAATTGGCTTGCGTTCGTTATTTGAATTTCTACTAAGCTTTGGAGTGTGCGTTTTTCACAGGATAGAGCTATTATTGAATTTCAGGAGATATGCATGGAGCACGTAAATCTATTCTCAACCAAAATACCTATTTGGATTGATCATTTGATCATATTTGTGTGCCTCCTGAAATTCAATAATCGCTCGATCCTGTGAAAAACGCACACTCCAAAGCTTAGTAGAAATTCAAATCATGAACGCTAGCCAATTGAATAATAAACCCTAGTGAAATAATTTGCAGCGTTTTTTAATTACTAATATGAATGAATGAACGAATTTATGAGAATTTCATTCCGAAATAACATAAATAGATGATCTTCTATAAATTAAATGGAATATACCTCCACAACCCTAGGGTATAACATTGTGCGGCTGGGGGGAGTTGCTATTCTTAGATGGTGTTACCTATTGCATAACAGACTTGTTATTCATAAGTAATAACAAAAATATCATTATTCAAGCGCTACTGGAAACTGATATTTACAAACTGGTCTCAATTTCGTCCGCTGGGCGTATTAAGAACGCCCAATGAGTCATAACCGATATTAGGATACATATGTACTAGAGATTATTGTATTACAGTTTTCAGATCACTAGGACATTGGCCAGGAAAATTATCTTCTTTTCGAAGGTAGTCCGATATCCTCAGGCAAAGAACGAATCAAAAGAGGCATACGATAGAATGCATGTTCAGATGTACTCCACTGACGGGTTTTCGGTGTGGGGAAAACAGCTTTGTAAGTCAGTCGGAAAGAGTAAGGAGAGCTCTTGGAAAAGTTGAAAAATTGAGGGTGTTTGTGGAAGAAGGAGAAGGCAGATTTGAGGTACAATTGTTGGACAGAAAAAACTTTAGCGCAGCAATACAACTCATGAGTAGGGAATCTGCGGGGTTTTCTCAAAATTATTTTTAAAACTTTTGCACCACATTTAATGGGTTGAGAACTGCTTGAGCAGGGCCCCATCATACGATTATTCCGAACCCAATAATGCTTTGGCCTCATAGACTATAATTAAACTTTCCTTATTAAGGCATCCTCTAGTTTTATAAAATAGATGTAGAAACGTAGATGGTGGATGAATGGGGTATGTTAATGTGGTATACAATTAATGGTTTTCCAGTGGAATGTCTATCAAAAGGATGGTGTTTTATCCAGTTTAAATGATTTTTAATCCTCTGCGGAACACAGGAGGGGTTTTGTAAATAATCAACGTTTCCATATTTGGAGCCTGATCTTCAAGTAGCATAGGTGATAGCAACATTCCATCTCCAGATTTGATAACTCTTCCTAACCACTATCTTGAAGTGGGGTTTATGAGGGGGAGAGTGATTGTTGAATTTAACGTTTTTTAATAGCTATTACTTCTTTCATTGATTTATTTATTAGGTTACACGGGCCAAAAGCCCAAATTTAACAATACAGATTTAAAAAATAAATAAATAAATATATCGACAGAGAGTCAACAGGACATCTGTACATATGAAAACCAAAAATGTACATGAATGATAAAAAAAAGAAGTGATTTGTAGCACATCTGTGAATATATTCCCTCCAACCCTAACTTGTCTATTGAACAATGTTACAAAAAACTGATCACACGAAAAACGCTGCAAATTCTTTCACTGGTGTTTATTACTTCAATTGGCTTGCGTTCATGATTTGAATTTCTACTAAGCTTTGGAGTGTGCGTGTTTCACAGGATAGAGCGCTTATTGAATTTCAGGAGATATGCAAGGAGCACGTGAATCTGTTCTCAACCAAAATACCTATTTGGATTGATCAGTTGATCATATTTGTGTGCCTCCTGAAATTCAATAATAGCTCTATCCTGTGAAACACGCACACTCCAAAGCTTAGTAGAAATTCAAATCAAGAACGCAAGCCAATTGAATAATAAACCCCAGTGAAAGGTATGTTCTTAAAAATAAGTTGACATTTAGGCCGTCTTGACTTGTTTCGAGGTTTTTAGGGATTTTACAAAATTTTGACAGCCCTTAAAGAGCACTTTAAATTGAGTGAGAGAGCTGGCTCAAGAATTGGGGCGTCGTCGGACCACGATGGATTTTTCCTGAAAATTTCAGATCTTTTGCCCCAGCCGTTTGGGAGAAATCGTGCGTACGGCGTACGGCGTACGGACGGAAAAATTTTTATTGCTGATTTGGATTCTACACCCTTTGAAACGTAAACCATGAAATTTTCGGGGGGGGGGGGGGGGGGGGTTAGAATTTTTTTTTTCAGAGCGATTACAATGGTTTATTATTGAATAATAAAACAAAATGTACAATAATAACGAAGTCCTCGATGCTACCTATGTCAGAGAATGTGATGTTGACAGTCTTTTGTAACGAGAGTGATTTAATTGATCATTTTTCGTATTATTTCGGGTCTTACTGACTGCGCCAACTGTTACAGCCCAAAAATACACTGCCAAGGAGATGGCACAGCAGCTTCCTCGTTACAATCAAAGTGACATCATTATGAAATGTATTGAAAAATGTGGAAATTACCTCTGTTTCAAGAATTTCACGTTAGCGCATGCGCTGATTATATTGAGATGAAATTCGTATGGTAACTCAAAAGGTCCCTCAAAATATGAGCTAAATTCATTCAAAATTGTGGAGTTGTGGGATTGTGTGCCCCTGCCATCCTGAAAACAAAACTACAATCCTCCCCATTATTTCAATTGTAGTCCTTTAAAGTTGCATGTCATGTGAAGTTGTATCTGATTTCTATATGTCTTTTTTTTCATATTTGCTGATTTTTTTTTTTGTTCTTAGTAATTGGGCTTGCCCGTAATTATCGAATCAATTATAAATAAATAAAAATATTAATGCGGACAGACAGACCGACAGACACGGAACCAAATTTGTTCAGTAGGCTATGAATCGCAAAATGCGAGAGGAAATTTTGAATTCGGACAACACAAATTTTTTGGCTCCCGAAAGTGAACACAAGGTTTCACAGATTCAGCTTCATTGCTTCGCAGACTCGGAAGCAATATCGACATATCTGACTGAGTTCGAACTCGTATCCGTAAAACTAAGAGGAAATTTACCCTTTATTTGCTACACTCCAACCGGTTCAGCTATAAGGCCGATTCAATCAAAGCTCTTTGACAGTGGGTTATACTCCTTGATCATGACTGAATCTCATATTGAAGAAAACAAGTCTATAAGAAATCTATTGGCAATCCGTCTTTTAACGTAGATATCCTTCAAATATTCTGCAGAGTAGATAGGTGTAGTGCCCGTATGCTGGTCATTGTATTTTCATGACTGGGAGGACGAATGAACTGAAAAACGCGTCTATTGGAGAGGGCTTAGGTGCCTTTTTTTTCTTTTTTTTTTCCAGCCCTGCAGCTTCGAGTGTCGACATTTTCCGGCATGAAAAGAACCGGCGACGGAATCAAAGCCCCATCGACTTCGTTTCGTAGGTTGGATAAAATGGGCTGAAAGTCACCCCTTCATAGACGAGTCCCTTTATCCGACAAAGATAAAGAGTCAGGCAGGTCAAGCAATCATATTCCTCGCATTTCCGAATCGAGATGGACTTTTTTACTAGATTTACACCTTTTCTATGTAACTCTATCGACTTTTTACACTTAGGTGTTGTTTACGCCGATTATCGGCGTCTTCGTTGGAAGCGGTGAAGGAGGGCGGAGAGGGAAGGACCCCGTCTTTTTATCAAACTTCTCGCTATCTCGTCGCCCTTTATCCGAATCGCTATCTACTTTCGCCGAAGCCGTGGGCCGGCAGTTCTCGTTCGTCTTCCAGACCATCAATCTGCGCTCCCCAAAACTTCATTATAACACGCGTGCGACTCGTATTTTCGTACGAAAATCCTAATTTCGCCCGGTTCCTCGCGAAATACGCGTTCTACGAAGCTGTCTGACGTCCATTTCTATCCCGCGACAACAGCAGCCTAGCAAACTCGTCGAATATCGCCGAATTCTCTACTCTTCGCCGCTTTTCTACCCCATAAGTGAGCGAGGAAAATTAATTCTACGTGCGAATATAGGTACCTCTGAGAAAGAATAAGTGTTGAAGTGCGAAAGTGATTAAATACAAACTAATCATATAAACTAAAACTAAATAATACTTAAAATTAATTATTCTAATTAAATCTATTGGACAGTTCGAGCGACTTACCTTTTTCTAATCTTCTAATTTTTCTTCGACTGTTTGTTAAAAATAAACACTAAAATTAACGCACTTACTTCTATTTTTCCTTCCTACTATACCAACCAAAACTATAAAACTTAGGCATATTTAAAACTAATTTGCCTATACAGGTGTAACTGAAAAAGTTGTACACGTACTTAACGCGACTTGAAAAGTAATGAAAAGAATTAGTTGCCAATTCCGACAAATGGGTTCATTATTTTGGATTATTATTTTCAGTGATAAGCCTTTGTGATCGTATAGCACAAAATTTGTTCAACCATTCAAACTGTTCACTTTACGTTTCAAGGTGTTAAGGTTTAAAATTTGAAATGTCCGTGAGTCGAAAGGGCCATGGAAGGCCTCAGAATTGATGTGAACAACCCGTTCTAGCACAAGGATCCTAATTGACCTTTTCCGATTTCAGGGGCCCTACGAAAGCTAACATACAAATTTTAGCTGAGCCAAAGGTGTGAAACGCCAATACCTACAATGGTAGAATATACTGTATATGGTTTATTCCAGATTGATACTGTCGTTCATCTTAAATCGCACTTTCAACGCGAAATGCGAAACGGTACGACCTTCGAGAAAGGAAATGACCGCAACGGTACCTCAGGGTAGCGTGTGGGACCCGATTATGTATCTGATGTGTGTAAGTGACATCCGGTTTCAAGTAGCACCACCTCCGCCGATGATCAAGCTATACTTTCTCGCGACCCTCTGGGCATAGTGGCGTCGAATAATGTACAACGCCATCCCAATGAAATCCAGCACTGGACGAAAGAATGGCGAATATCAATAAACGAAAGTAAATCGACTGCCACCAGTTTTACCCTGGAAACAGACTTCCACACCAATTCACTGATGCTGAACAACACCCAAATCCCTCAAGTTAGTTGGGTGCAGTTCGATAGTTGGGCATCTACCTTCAACAATGGCTCACTTACGATCACCACGCAACCGAAAAAACTTGCTCACAATTAAAACTCCTAAAAACCATGCTTGTTCGGAGCTCACTCCTATCATTCGACACGAAAGGTCTACCCTATCTTACCCTAAATGACAATTAGGTTGTACTGTCGACGGGTTAGCCAGTAAAAGCCAAATTAAGGAAGTTCAGACACAACAGAATACAGCGCTTCATAGATGGTGATAGATGGTGAAGAAATCATAAAAACCTCCATCTACCGCACCCACGTCTCTTTTTCAAACCATCCGACCTTTACATTCGAGAAAGTGTTATCATTGTGGGTAGGACATATATATGTGTAGGACATAAATGTAGGTATATATACCAAGACCACGGTCTAAGTGGGGTTTAAAACTAAAATGTTCATGTGGGCTTGAGTACTGTGGTCAAACTGGTAGGAAATTTAGGGAACGAATAAAAGAGCATGAAAAGGATTTCAGGGACAACAAGGGTGATTCTGCCTTTGCAAGTCATCTGAATGAATCCAATCATAGTTTCAGTTTTGATCTGACAAACAGGCAATATGTAGAATTTCCTCACTTCTGCCCAAAGGGAGGTATGTTGGATGTGCTAGAAAAATTCGAAATTGTTGAAAAGTGATAGGTCAGGAAAATGTTTAAATGATGTCATTCCTCAAAATATTTCACCATTATTGGGTTCTTTCTTGCAATAAGTTTGGCTCCGCCTTTCCATAATGATACTGTTTGTGCACCTTTCAATTTGTAAGCCTTGAGTGGCATTGGTTGGTCCTCCCCGCCCCTTTCACCTCCTTGAGCCAATAGGATTCAATCTCCTCTCACTCGATCCTATATAAGATATATCTGTACACTGTACAAATAAATTAATAATAATATCGGTAATTTACAAAACGTACAGCTTGTGATACTGAAAAATGAATAAAATAAAACACCCACCTACCCTTCACTCGTACCACAATTATATAACACAAGACTTGAAAAACACGTTTTCAAAAGGAACTCTTGAATCATATTTTAGTGTGTACAAGTAGGTTTATGTTCACATTCATGTTTACGTCCTTTTTTCGGTCCGGGTTCGTTTTGGGGCCGCGAACAGGTAGACATAAGCTCCTCGGTTGGGCTCATTCGATTAAAAATATTTTTTTCTTGGTCAATTACAAAGGTTCGTTAGTGAGTGTAATGAACCACAATCAATACCCGTAAAATGCAGTATCCATAGTTTCATCACATTATAATAACCTGATCTTTCCCAAATTTGGATGGCAGTTGAAGAGAGCCGGTTTAATCATTCCATTTCAATTTCGACTCTATCTTTTCTTATTCCATCTTATTTAGTGCGATAGACCCGCAATACGTGTCGACTTATGAAAGCATTGGTGTCCGCCCCACACCATTTCCGAATCGTACTAATGAAAATGAACTGTTTGACGGAGCTTTTGTGGATCTAAATTGGTATCGCGAGGCGGAGCGAGGTATGAAACTGAACGCCATTAACATTCACTGTTGAATATTTCGCTTGGGAAAAGTGGACAAGCCACGTTAAAACTGTAGTCCATTTCATTCAAATGCCCAATATTAGGGGCTGTTGACAAATTAATTTGTTCCACTCACAAACACGCAATGGAATTGGTAACGAAAACACCCAACTGGCATCGAGCGCTATTCATTGTTGTAACGTTTGGTTTTCGTTTAACGCTGGTTCTGTTTATAACTTTCATATAACCTTTCCGACAGATTCAGTCCATGAAATTTTAACCTTAAAATGAGCTTCTGATTTTGTTTTATTATTTTCAATAACAAACCTTTATAATCGACCAAGAAACAAAATGTTAAGCGCTTAAAAAATGGTTGGCTTACCTTTCAAGATATGCATATTTCAAAAATCAAAAAAAAATACATGAAAGAAAAATAAATGAATGAAAAATAAATGAAAAAAATCAAATAAATTTGTCTGTCCGTCGTAAGCCCTTTGCCGAACAAACCTTTTATAGCTTTTCCAAGTCAAATTCGGAAATTTCCAAACCAACTTCAGAATTTTCCATTTCAATTTCAGAATGTGGGAGCGTAAAAGAGTGGGATAAAGAAAAGGAAATGAGTAGGTAGTACACAAAATGTATTAATAAAATTAAAAAATTATCACGATAGGTGAGAAGGAACTCGTTCATCGAAATTGATAACGTGAAACGCGCTAACGTGAAATTGTTGAAACAGCCGAAACAGAACGAAATTCGTATGGGACCTCACGAGACCTTATCTGCATAATCCCTCAAAATATGAGCTAAATTCATTCAAAATTGTGGAAGTTATGGCTGTAACAAGGAAATGCGGACTGACAGACAGCGCAGACGGAATTTGATAGGGGGTCATGAAACGGAAAATCTACACCCCAACCCGAAATTCTGAAAATTTCATCAAAATCGGATAATAACTTCGTGTAGTTTTGCCAGTAACAAGGATTTGCTGACAGGCAGACAGACACACAGACAGACACGGAACCAAAATTGTTCAGAAAGGTCTAAAATGCAAAATGCGAGTGGAATTTTCGATTTTGGAGACAAAAAAATGTTCACATTCCGAAAGTGAAAACGATGCTTCCGCTACCTTGGTAGACTCGGAAGCAATAAAAGGTTAAAATAAATTCTCCGTCGTAAGCCGAACGAACCTTTTATACGAAACTACTAAAATAATCGAGTATCGGTAGTCTAATCGGGTATCGAGTTTAGATAATGGACCATAGACTGCGTCCAATGTCCATAGACTCATTTACGTAGATTTGTGTTTCATTTGGATTCTTCAATGTTGAATTATTTTGGAATTCATTCACTTTGAGTGCACAGCAATTATTATCCACACATTTCATTTGAAAACAGTGTTTCTTCATACTATTAGCTTTACAAACGAGCGTTAAGTAAATATTTTCGGGTAATTGCTTTCAATAATAAGCCTTTTTATTCGAGTATTCTTTTTATACCCCCCCCCCCAAATTTGTCATTTTGCGTTTCAATGTACGTAGATTACGAATTAGCAGTGACAGCACGCCGCACGGGCCATGAAAGACCTTAGAATTGAGATACAAATCCATGGGTGGGAGATCTATGTGGGTGATTCCTAAACTAGGGGCATTTCGAGTCTAACACCTGTAAAATTTCACTCGTTAGGCTTACGCCCTTGATTTTTTCCCTAATTACAGGTTTTGATGGGTCTTCAATAGTCTTTGAAAACACTAAGTCCAATTGGTTTTTAAAGAACCGTGAATAGGTAATTTACCTACCTATTCACGTTGTCGTGGTTGGTCTTAAGTTGAAGACTCGACGTAGCAGTTGATTTTTATGCACCTATAAATTTTCTATGAACGCAATTTTTTTTCCTCATTCAAGTGAGGATCTTACGCCTTGAAAATAGGTTTTGTAATGCCTCTGTATAATCATGTCAACAATAATGATCAACGAAAAGTTGTCTATAACTTTTCTTAACATTGTCGTGGTGGAAGAGGATCCCCATGCAAAAGGGGATTCAGACTATTTTGGAAGTTGATGTTCGTCACGAAGGGTGGCATCCCGCCCGCAAGCTCATCGCGTTAACGGCCACTCAGTGACTAACCCTCTCGGAGATGATATTTCAGGAGCGTAGGTTTAGTGTTGACATTGTCGTGGTTGTATCTAGTTCTATTATTTTAACCTTCATGCGTTCGCGAATATAAGTCACATTCTGAGCGCTCGCGCGGAAAATCTGTTGACCGCCCTTGCTTTTTCAATGATTATCTGGTTTTTTTTTTGGAAATTTCCATCTGCTAGTGAATACAAAATACGAAACTACTAAAATAATCGAGTATCGGTAGTCTAATCGGGTATCGAGTTTAGATAATGGACCATAGACTGCGTCCAATGTCCATAGACTCATTTACGTAGATTTGTGTTTCATTTGTATTCTTCAATGTTGTATTATTTTGGAATTCATTCACTTTGAGTGCACAGCAATTATTATCCAAACATTTCATTTGAAAACAGTGTTTCTTCATTCTATTAGCTTTACAAACAATCGTTAAATCAATAATAAGCCTTTTTATTCGAGTAGCAAATATCTTTTTATAATTAACCCCCCCCCCCCCTCACCAACTTTGTCATTTTGCGTTTCAATGTACGTAGATTACGACGCACGCCGTACGGGCCATGAAAGACCTTACAATTGATGTAAAAATCCATGAGAGGGAGATCTATGTGGGTGATTTCTAAACTAGGGGCAATTTCGAGTCTAACACCTGTGAAATTTCACTCGTTAGGCTTACGCTCTTGATTTTTTCCCTTACAGGTTTTGATGGGTTCTTCAATAGTCTTTGACAACACTAAGTCCAATTGGTTTTTAAAGAACCGTGATTTAATTTACCCTAATTTAGGTTTAATTTACCTACATTTACCTATTCACGTTGTCGTGGTTGGTCTTAAAGTTGAAGACTCGACTTAGCAGTTGATTTTCATGCACCTATAAATTTTCTATGAACGCAATTTTTTTCCTCATTCAAGTGAGGATCTTACGCCTTGAAAATAGGTTTTGCAATGCTTCTGTAAAATCATGTCAGCAATTATGATCAACGAAAAGTTGTCTATAACTTTTCTTAACATTGTCGTGGTGGAGAGAGATCCCCATGCAGTGGAAAGGGGATTCGGAATATTTTGGAAGTTGATGTTCGTCACGAAGGGTGGCATCCCAGCCAATCCCGCCCGCAAGCGCATCGCGTCCCAACGGCCACTCAGTGACTAACTGATCCTCTCGGAGATGATATTTCAGGAGCGTAGGTTTATTGTTGACATTGTCGTGGTTGTATCTAGTTCTATTATTTTAATGACCAAGATTCCATCCGATGCATGTTTTCACAACTTCGTTGAAGGCTGTAATTAATGAGCATTGGAGGAACCCTGAGACATGAGTACTTCTGTGACAATCTGATCTTGAAGTTGAAAATAACATTGCCGTGGTTTTTCGTTTTTAACATTGTCGTGGACATTCCAAATTTCCAAAAGACTACGGCAATATCAGAGTGCCACAACAATTTTAAAATGTAGTAATTACCTTCTTTTTTTACCAAGCTTATTATTATAGTGTACCACTGCTTAGGAATCCACCTACTTGTTCAGTTACTGCGCAACTTACGGTTTTACTGGGTAAGCAGAATGGGGAGATCAAGAATTTCAGAAGAGGAGAGATTAAGAAGAAAAAGAGTTTTCGAGGTTTATTTTTCTTTATAGTTTCATATTTTGGTTAATGTACTTAGTTACATGGGCCTTTGGAATGAGACAATTACATCTCTCCTGCTTGATTCAACACAAATTTTCATTTTCGTTACCAAGCCTTTTTTTTTTTCAGAGTGATTTCATTTTTACTTCGAGTAGGAGTTATGTGATTTGGGAAACTTTGAAGGCCGATAGATGAGGGACTGCCTGCAAGTACTATAATGTAGTGCTAAATATTACGTAAGTTTTCATATTTTCTTTCTTGTTAAAAACTTTTTCACATTAATTAAATGACATCAAAACTAGTCTTCCAAATAAAATGCCATTTTTTCCTTTTACCTACCAACCCAAGAAAAAAAACGCTGCAAATTCTTTCACTGGGGTTTATTATTCAATTGGCTTGGGTTCATGATACTAAGCATTGGAGTGTGCTTGTTTCACAGGTGATAGAGCGATTATTGAATTTCAGGAGATATGCATAGAGCACGTAAATCTGTTCTCAACCAAAATACCTATTTGGATTGATCAGTTGATCATATTTGTGTGCCTCCTGAAATTCAATAATCGCTCTATCACCTGTGAAACACGCACACTCCAAAGCTTAGTAGAAATTCAAATCATGAATCATTGAATAATAAACCCCAGTGAAAGAATTTTCAGCGTTTTTTTTGTTCCCTTCAATTATTAGGGCTTTATTTCATTTGAATAGAACCTCAAAATATTTATACAAAAGTAACGAGTTATAAATGTCATACCGGTTTTGACAGTTAGATCATCATCAGTAAAAAAACTTGACGGCTAAGTTACTGCAAGAACTAACAAGATAAGACTCTCCGGTACAAGTGTAGTAACTTTTGAACTTCAGTAAGGTTTGAGGGTATGACGGACGCAGAGAGAGAAAAACCTTTGGAAATCCGTTAAAAACCGCCGCTCAACACAAATTCGTCCGGACGGCTCCGGAACGCTGAACCCCCGGCGACACATTTTTTTCCCTCGTCCCCCTTCCAGCGGACTCGGACGACGGAAACGGCTCCTACGAAGCTCCTCCTAAAGGATTGCGGGGCTTTAGGCGTGACAGAGAAAATCCCTGTTATGCGTATGTTATCGTTTCGACTCGTACGGGGTATTGATTTTGCGACTTTTTACATTAGTATACGACCTAGGGGGGGAATTTATTGTCGCTCTGTATCTCCTCGTCTACCCTTTAAAACCGCAGGAGGGCCCTCCGCAATCCGATCCTTCCGCGGAAACCTCATCGTATCGACCCCTGCGAAAGTTACTTCAGTGTCTCCCGCGAAAATCGAACAGAAGGCCTCCGGCGCACAGTGGTTCAGAATCTTATTTTTGGTTTTTTCAATGTATTCATAATATAGGTAGGCAATAGTTTTGTATGCAATACAAATTAACATCAGCAAATTGTTGAAGAAGAAATCAGGAGGAGAAAAAACCAGTCTGAATTTCATATCAATCGGTTCCAGGAACACTTTATTAAACAAGTGTGTGGGCGTATTGCAAAAGTGTAATAAATTGCAAAAAACGCTGCAAATTTGATTACACATGGGTTTATTATTCTTGTGTCGAACTTTATTACACTTAAACTCATGTTTCTTTGATCCAACCCTGTCAGATGGGATGGGGCTCGAAAAAGTACGGAAATAATGTCATTTTGCACCATTTTACCCCATGAAAATGGATTTCCTCGCTCTGGGTCAATCGCACAGGTTTGGGACCCACTCCAATCGCTTCAGCGTCCAAAATTACATGGAACACTATACCCCACATGCCCACATGGGAAAAAAACCCATTTTTGTTTGAGTTTGACAAAAACCGCTATTGGAAACTTTTACATAACGTCTAGGTATGTTTTTCCAGTTCAAATTTATACTCGTTGTGTCCCTTTTTTCATGTACATCACGATTCTGGTGATGGCATGATCGAATTAACTATTTGATCACATTTGGATTGCATAAGACGTACGTACCACGCCGTAATTAGGGACCGATGCGAGCCGTCAGGCCACTACAAGAAGGCTCGGATTTGGGCGGCGTTGCCAGACCCAGAGGTCTTCAGAAAACCTCAGGGTCGCTCCTATGTGGGCAAGAGTATAAATATTGAGTTTTAAGCGGTTTTAGACGACCCTGGAACACTGCAGCGTGTCGAATCACGAAAAGGGTTCATTCCCAAGTTAATGCCCCTTTTCCGTCGAAACTACCGATAATTGTTTCGCGTTGTGAAGGTTTCCGTTGAAGTAACCGTTTCGTCAATTAATTTCGAATTACCTTGGACAAATTGGACCTGAGGGCATTTTATGAATCCAGCATGACAAACAGGGAGAAGTTGGTAGGTGAGGAACTTCGTCCAACTCGCATTTACATAATCGCAATTTTATTATGTAGGACGGTGCCTCGTCTTACTTCTGTATCGTTGTTTCGTCGAATTCGCTTTACCCGGCGGGGCTGAGTTGGGTCCGTCCTTATTTATACGGACGGTTTACATCGAACAGATTCCGAAGTCCTCGGAACTCGTAGTAAACTGTTTCTGGTAATTGGGCTCCACTGGTCGTCATACAAGGAAGTTGCTTCGAAGTTTTCCCGAACGGTGGAGACACGTGTAGGCGGCCGATGAGGTAGGTGGGGACGGAGCCCATTTGTGTTTCGATAGTTTATGACGTCACGAGAAACACACACTTAGGGGAATGAGGGGTAATGCCGTGCATCGGGTAATGCCGCCCATGGCTGTTTCGGATGTTTGAATCGACACTAGAAACGGATGAGCGCCGATCCTAGAGAAATGTCCCGCCAACTAGGTTCTAGCGTTAACTTACCTGCAAAGTTAGCCTTCTTGACATGAGTGCAGTAAGTATTTTTCCGAATCGTTTGATGTTATTTTTTGTGCATCGGAAATAAGCAATGTAAGTCCCATTTCAATTCTTTTTTAGATTAGTTTTCATGTATATACGCAGAATTTCATCATCTTTCTGAAGCACTAACCAAATTTAAGTTTTGATTGTAAATGAAGTCAGCGCAAATGAATTACGAAAAACGTAAACATTGGGGTAATGCCGCGCAGCGTATCGGGGGAATGCCGTGCATTTCTGAAACGTCAAAAAAAGATGGAAAAGAACAACAAATAACCAACAAAGCGCCAAATTCAGCTGGATTTTGATCAACTCACTACTAGTAGCAGAGATGGGGTTCAGAAGAAGATGAAGAAAGGTGGAAATCATGAAAAAAATTGAAAGACCTCAAAAAAAGAAAGAGAAGCGCAAGAGAAGCAGAAGTGAGAGCATTGACAGTGATGACTGGGGAGATATCTCTGAGGGAGACCTTGTTGTAGACACAAAATTCTTGACTTCGTCTTTTGTGGACAGCTTGTGTACAATTTACCAAGAAGCCGATAATAATTCGCCAAAGTGGAATTGCGAGCACTGCAATCACAGCAGCCACTACATGTGTTCCATGGGACGACCTGATCACGGACTATGTGATGTATGCAAGGCTATTTTATAATTTTGTAAAGAAAGAAAAGCTAAATATTAGTGTGGGTTCAAAAAAGTTCTATATACAAGACTGCAGTTTACCTATTTCTGAGTCATCGTTCTATTTAACTATAGTTTATTGACTGTTTTCATGGTTTTTATTGTTATAAATACATTTAACCTTCTAACTTTGGAAAAAATGGATTGAATGACGGTTGGGGGGGGGGGGGGACATAATTCAGTTCTCGGGGTTGGGCGTCATTACCCCAAAGTGCGGGCGGCATTACCTCACAGTGTGGGAAATGCCGCCCAAAGCGCTTTATTAACATTCACGGCTGTTTCTTCTTTAAAAATCCTTTTATGTAAGGGAAATGCTCAGATATCGAAAATAGAATAAATTCTAGAGCCATTCGTCCAAGAAAAACATTTTTATGACGTTCTGTCCCTTAACTGTATGGTTCCAAAGTTAAGTGCTCGGTATTACCCCTCGTTCCCCTAAATATTGATGCGTTTCCCGTGACGTCACAAACTACACAGCCCCACAAGAAAAAAAAATGTCAAGGTCCGTAAAGTAGATTAGAGTATCCCTATGTACTTTTCGATGATGAATTCGAATCCAAGGTCCAAAAAATCCCCTGATATGATTTTTGAAAAGGCTTTCAAACTTTGTTGGGATCTACTCCAATGACTTTTAATTCTTTCGAATATCACAGAGATATCACAAGACAAGAGAATAAAATCCGAAAGAATCAAAAGTCATTGGAGGAGACCCTAACAAAGTTTGAATGCCTTTTCGAAAATCATATCCAATTTCAGCGAATCTGGGAACACAGAAATCCTTACCTTATTCGACTTGGCGCGAAAAATCAAATTTCTAGGAGGGGTTATTATGGGAAGAACGGGTGTCTACGGACTCTTTGAAGTTCAAATTCGATCTCAGGAACTCCAAAAACATAGAAATCCATACCCCACTCGACTTGGCGTGAGAACTCAAATTTCAACCCCTAGGAGGGGAGGTAGTTTCCCCAAGTACTCTCCTTGTCTGAAGTTGAAAAAAAAAGTAGAAACTCACTTAAAAAGATGTCGTAGTCCATCCCAATCTCATGACTCAAAAAAAGGTTCTGACACCAATTTAAGGCTAGTGTTTTGGCCATAGCTCAAAATTCAGAGGATTTTTTGGACCTTGGATTCGAATTCAGCATCGAAAAATGCATAGGGATACCCTATCTACTTTACGGATCTTGACTTTATTTTTTGTGGGGCTGTTCTATCGACATGCTTCAATAATCGAACCCGCCAACAGGTTTCCCTGTATGTGAATGTTACCAGTATGTGGATGATCTTTTTGAGAGGCAATGACATCCGTTCCCCGTCATATTACGGCTCTGAGATGTTATGAACATCCTCTTGAGACCTGGGGGGAGTGATTGGGAGAGCAATAACGCATATGAGCCGATCTAAAGCACCGGTAGAAGCACCGGCTTGTTTCTGATAAATCGTAAACGACTGAAAGTTAATTCTAAAATACAGTTATTGAGATTTTAATTGTTTCATGTATTTATATAGGAATTGTTGTGAACAGAAACAAATAATACTAGCTGTCAGCGCAAATAGATATCAAAGTTCTTGTACTTCATACTGATGTGGCGGCTGACATTCTAAATGGTAACACGCAGCTGCCTGACGTAGTGAAATTGCGATATTACTAAATATCACACTATATAAAAACCGTCTTATCTGAGTATATCGACGTTTCAGGGGGTGGTAACGCTGGGCGGGTGGAATTCTCGCCCCCGTCTCCCAAAATACGGACCTGCTCCCCCCCCCCCGACCCCGCCAGTGAAGGAAGGAGGGGAAAAATAATTAAAAAATTCGGGGTAGCGATCTCCCAGGGCAAGCAACGTGGTCCTCTCCTCGGGGATTTGGGATATACGATTTTTTGACTTTTAATATTGTTATTATACTCCCTCATTGTGTGTTTAGTACTCTACCTCCTGTACACACAGGACTTACCCCAACAAGAAGGCACAACTGTTGCCACCTTTGCAGATGATACGGCTATCCTCTCTGTTGGAGATGATATAGAAGCTGCAACACGCAAACTACAGACGTCTACTACTGAGGTTTGTAAATGGACCAAGATGTGGAGAATGAAGCTGAACAAATCAAAATCAGCCCACATCAACTTCACTAACCGAAAAGTCCCAATCTTGGATGTTGAGATCAATTCGAATAAAATACCGCATACTGAAGCAGTTAAATACTTGGGTTTGACACTTGACTCCAAATTAAACTGGAATAAACACATAGAAAAGAAGAAAGAAGAACTTAAAATCAAGTACAGAAGGATGTATTGGCTAATGGGAAGGAATTCCCATCTCTCTCTTCACAACAAACTGCTTATATATAAGCAGATCCTTCGCCCTATTTGGACCTATGGGATACAGATCTGGGGCTGTGCCAAGAAATCAAATATTAAGAAAATCCAAACCTTTCAGAATAAAATACTGAGAAGTATAGTTGGAGCCCCTTGGTACATGCGAAACGATGATATTCATCGAGATTTGAGGATGGAGACAGTCTATGAAATTATTGCAAAATACGCAAGGAAGCATGAACATCGCCTCCACAAACACGTGAACCCGGAGATGCTCTACGTTTTGGACAACGAAGGTGAAATCCGACGTCTCAAGCGAAACAAACCACTGGATTTAGTTGTGCTGCGTGAATAGAAGTGCAATCGAACTCAGTGCTAATTAATTGAGCTATATAATAAAGGGCTAGATTTTGCTGTAAACCTACCTCTTGGAGTGTACCTTTATTGATCTGTAAAATTGCTGGATGAAATGTATTTGATTTTTCAGTCGCAATAATAAATCACGAAAAAAAAAATTGTGTTATTCACCTATTTCTTTTTAACCTGCGTAGCAGGGCCATTAAGCTAGTCGACATATAATAGGGTGGGCCGAAAAAGACGATTTTTGGATTTCAGAATCCCATTACCCCTCAAAATACGGAGGATAATGTCCTGAGTTCGGGAAAAATAATTAAAAAATTCTAAGTAGCGATCTTCAGTTCGCGCCAAAGGCCCTAAGTTCTACAACATTGTGGAAAAACTGAAATTTTCGGAAATTTTTTTAAGGATGTTGTTGGTTTTTTTTTTTTTTTTTTTTTTTTCTTTTTACTTTCTATTGGTGATTAGATTAGAGAACAAAGTATTTAGTTACGAAAAAGAATTATTTTCAATTTGGTGTGCTGTTTGTAGTTCGCGCAAAAGCCCTGATTTGCCTAAAATTACGAAAAAATTCAATTTTACTGACCAAGTTGTTTTATAATAATTGTCTAACAAGATTACGTATCCAATTATATTAATTGACTACTAAATTAATGTGTTATTTAGTATTACATTAATACAAACAACAAAACGCATTGGATGGAAACTGAGTGAAATGTAAGGCGCGAGCACTTCGAGTTGCGAGCAGTGAGTGCATTGTGTACCGACGTTGACATGTCGCGAGTGCAGTTTCTTGTTGTGATGCCCAAGTTGATATTACAGTATAGAATATCCCAAGTTGTAGTAAATGTGCAACCATGGCAGATGAGAATTAAACTTTCTGCAACTGCGTTAGCTAGCAAAAGGTATGGAGTGTCGAGTAAGGCGACGGCTGCTATCGCCTCGTGTGTTTCACAGGATCCAGGACCTGGATCCATTGTATATCCATCGAAAACAAATAGCGATATTCCAAGATATAGATATCCAACATCGAAACCATGACCGTAAAGGGAAGGACACAGAAATAGACGACGTTGAAATTACGGATAAATCAAGCAGTAGGTAGGTAATAGTTTTATATAAATCAGAATGCATGTTAATGGGCAAAAAGTCGAAAAGCAATTAAAATTTTCCGGCGTTCTGCATAATCTTGCTACAAAAACTAATAAGATTACAAAGCGTTTAAAAATTAGTTAAGTTAGTTTAGGCATCAAAAACGCTGAAAATTCGTTCACTGCGGTTTATTATTCAATGATAGCAAATTTCAGGAGATTAAATTAAATCGGTTCTCAACCAAAATACCTTTGGATTGATCAGTTGATCATATTTGTGTGCCTCCTGAAATTCAATAATCGCTCTATCACTTGTGAAACACGCAGACTCCAAAGCTTAGTAGAAATTCAAATCATGAATCATTGAATAATAAACCCCAGTGAAAGAATTTGCAGCGTTTTTTTAAAGAGCGATTACAATGGAAAAATATTCGAAATATTTGAAAATTGAAATTCTAATTGAAATATATTGAAAATAGGAGCATGCATATCAGAATGCTTCAACCCGTGTATCGGCTAAAACCCTTTTAGGAGTTCACTTCAGTATCCACTCCAGTATCACTACATCACTAAGTTACTACGATCAAAACAAAAAAGAAAAAACGCTGCTGTTTTTGTTTTGATTGCAGTAACCTAGTGATGTAGTGAATGTGGTTGCAAATGTTGGCACCATAAATCGGGCCACTGGGGAGGGGCTCATTCGATTCCTCATGGAATGTTCTTAAAAAAAAGTCCAAATTTAGGCAGCCTTGACTTTTTTTGAGGTTTTTAGGGATTTTAAAAAATTTGACATCGTTAAAGGGCACTTTAAATTATGTGAGAGAGCTGGCTCAAGAATTGGGGCGTTGTCGGACCAACATGGATTTTCCCTGAAAATTTCAGCTTTTTTGCTTCAGCCGTTTGGGAGAAATCGGCGTACGGCGTACGGACAGAAACATTTTTATTGCAGATTTGGATTCTACACCCTTTGAAACGTAAAACATGAAATTTTCAGGGGGAGTTAGAATTTTTATTTCCAGAGCGATTACAATGGTTTATTATTGAAGAATAAACCAAAAGACTGAAAATTTCACGTTCTTTCTATGGGAATCCTCATATTGGAATTTTTCGTGCAAATTAAAGAAGTTATTGCAATTTTGGCGCAGTAGTAAGGTCGAAAACACGAAGAACATCTTAAAACTGAAATAACTCGGGAACGAAACCTATAAAACAACTCTAGGAGGCACTAGGTCGGAAGTAGGTTGTAAAGCACGTAGAAGATGGGTCGGACACAACTCGCGTTACACTCTGCATAAGCAAGAAAAGGGGAAAACGTATAATTAATTTTGAATTACGTCATTATATGGTTTTAGAATTTGTATTAAGTAGATATTGTTTTGTTATTATATTACTATTGCATTTCAGTCCGGTGTAGGAGCTCGAAATTTAAATGATTACACGCGGTAACCTAACCTATGTCAGACCATTACTACGTAAGGAGTAGTCGGGGAGAATGCAACTTATACAGAAAGCCTATCAAGTGTGCTAATCAGTCCTTTGTACGCGTATGGTGGTAGAGAATAGGCTTGAGCCTCGAAAGGGGAATGTACCGAGGAACTTAGTTCAACTCACGCTAATCGAAGTTTCACCCAAGATGGGCTCGATCCTCTCTGTACCCCCCCTCAAACCTTTAGAAGTGAAACTTTCCTCGTACGAGCGGGTAGCTGTTTGTAAACTTATGTGTCTTCTTTGAAGGTGGAGACAGTTCACTAACAAGCCGCAAGTTCTAAAAATTGAAAAAGTGTGAATCCTTCATTCGTTTCCCACTAGGTAAAAGTAGTTGTGAAAGCCTGCTTTTGAACTCGGAAATAGTTTCTACCACCATGTCCCTAACGTGGAAAAAAGAAATTGAGAACTAAGCAATTACACAGGTAAGTGAAGAACAGACAGACCAGGCTATTGCATCATGTAATCCATCAACTCTAGCTATTTGAAGTGCAACGCACCTCAACATCGATTTTCTGAATAAAGGTAAGGTATAACAGAATAGGCTAAAATATTTGGAATGGAAAACTTACATCAACTCTGGGAGACTCTAATTCGAACATTAATCATTTGAAGGTGAATATTTGAAGTTATAAGAGTCAACGCACCTCCAACATCGATTTTCTGAATAAAGGTAAGGTATAACAGAATAGATTAAAATATTTTGGAAACAATTATGAAACCACTGGAAAACTCTCCTACGAACAAAACTATTACCAGACAGAACCAAAATGGGAGACTCTAATTTGAACATTATTATCATCGACGGTTATTTATGATACATAAATAGAAACGATTTAATGAAGGGTTGCCTGAAGGTACACTTATTCATTAACCCCTGGTTCAATATCCCACAAGCTACATCCCAATGTATCAAGGAAATTATTTCCTCTAAGTGGCCTGACAGTATAACCATCTATACCGGCGGATCACTCTACAACGGGAAAGCTGGGTGTGCGTTCTTCGACTCCTTGAACGGTGCTGTAGGTATGTGTTTTCGGTTTATGGGACGAAGCATCCATATATTTAGCCGAGTGCTTCGCGATCCTGCAAGCCCTTAAGTACGCAAATACGAGGCCCATCCAGAAAGTAAGGTTACAACTGCTGGTAAAAATCGAAAAATGCACATATTTTATTCAATTTTGATAAAATGTAGCAAAATATGTCCTTATTGGTTTATTATTCAATAATAAACCATTGTAATCGTTCTGGAAAAAAAAAATTCTAACCCCCCCTGAAAATTTCATACGTTACGTTTTTACGTTTCAAAGGGTGTAGAATCCGAATCTGCAATAAAAAATTTTCCGTCCGTCCGCCGTACGCCACACGATATCTCCGAAACGGCTGGAGCAAAAAATCTGAAATTTTCAGGAAAAAGCCATCTGGTCCGACGACGCCCCAATTCTCGAGCCAGCTCCCTCACTCAATTTAAAGTGCCCTTTAAGGGTTGTAAAAGTTTTGTAAAATCCCTGAAAACCTCAAAACTAGTCGAATTGGCCTAAATATTTTCCTATTTGAAGAACATACCACAAGGAATCGAATGAGCCCTTCCCCACGTGAGTAGGTCAAACCATTCCCGATGTATGGCCCGTTTTATGGTGCCAACATTTGCGTTTTTTCGTTTATTATTGTTTTTTTGTAACCTAGTGATGTCCGGCCGATAGCGTCGAGTTTTAGTGGCACACAAATATGATCAACTAATCAAATAGGGATTTTGGTTGAGAACAGATTTACGTGCTCCATGCATATCTCCTGAAATTCAATAATCGCTCTATCCTGTGAAACGCGCACACTCCAAAGCTTAGTAGAAATTCAAATAATGAACACGAGCCAATTGAATAATAAACCCCAGTGAATGAATTTGCAGCGTTTTTTTATACCTATACCTAATTTTATAACTAGTTACACAAAATTTCCCACATAAGCTTTTCCGATCAAATCGCCGAACCTATACAGTCCACTCCGTTAAACCGTTTACCCCATGACGTATATTCTTACAACCTCAATTATCTATTTGTACTAGATTTGTGTACTTATAGAATAAGAGATAATAATACTTACTGTAATAAGATACAAATTTGATAAACAAACTCTTTCGATAAAAGAGTAACGATTGATAAATCGGCGGGAAGCAAAAAGGTGGCTGCGTCGGTAAATCATTTTTTGTTTGTTCAATCAAAAAGCATTAAGTAGAGGGGATAATCAGTTAGGAGCAATTTGAAGAATTATTTCCAGTCAGTTCTGAGATCCGACGCCCAGTTTCAAGTGGTTGGGAAATTTGTTCGAACGCACGCAAGCGACGAGCCACCACTGATTTGATGGATTCCGGGAACAGACCTATTGTTGTTGATCCTACGCCACCTGAAGAACGTGATTTGGGTGTACTTGGACGATTTAATTCTGTAATCTTGAAGTGAAATGAATAAAGTTTAATGAATTGCTTTGCTATGCGAGATCTGGGAAATACCAGCTAATGACTCGGGATAGGATTTGAAATAACTGGAAACTCGGCAATGACGAATTCATTGAACCAAAACCTGATCGGATCTGTTTAAAGCAGGGCGTTGAACCCAGTTAAAACTCCTTATTTTTCGCTCATTGTTAGCTTTCCAATACTAAGTAGCGTGAGAACCGTTACTGGCCGTTCCTCATTTTTCGTTCCGATCACCAAGTCAACTTTTTACAAATTCTCTTACCAGTTACACAAAGTCCTTATCTTGTACTAGCACATAACAATACAACTTAGAAATTCCTTGCATTCAGTGAAAGCCACTCCTTTCTCATTGATTCCTTGGGCAACCAAATGTCCAACCAGAACTCTGGGTTTTCTCCTGTGAAAATTAGCCAGATCTTGCCCTTGTGCATTGCGAGTTTCGTTGGTTCCCTGTTTTACTGTCAACTGTCCCTTTTCCGGTACACTTTTGGAGGTATTACCTATTGTGAAATGATAATTTGTGTGAAATATTTAGTTTAAGCGACTTACTTCCTAGCTCTCCTTATAAGCGGATCTTCTCAAATCAAACCTTTTTATATTACTTGTTTCAATTCCTTTAGTTAAGTTAATCTGCATAAAGTGTAAGTATATTCTAGTAGTGTGATAATTCAAATAAATTATTTTAAAGTGCGTGTTTTTCGGAGGCAGTGTTTTCCACTGCGATGCCACCGACAACGGGCAGACAGGATCTCTGTTGTTTTTGCCAACTGCCAACTGCCGGAGATATCTTATGCTGCAAGCTACTTATCACAATTCAACAGCAGTCATGGGATTCAACACTTGTCACCGGCAAAATTAGTTTAATGTTATCCCAAGAGGAGTAATGGTTTGAGCCTGGTGTTCGGTAGAGCAAACCAACCAGTAAAGGGTTACACAGACGCAAACTGGGGAGCTGCAACAACGAGAGCAGATCTTATACCGATATTGCTCCATACATCAGTTTCTTGAGTTTTTTTATCGACAACCGTATCTCTTGGACCCAGTATATACAGCATACCTGCAAGAGTTTGTCCTCCACAAATTTGATTGCTCATCCAGCTGCCTGTCTCATTGCTGCCTGCTTGTCTTCTGATTTCCTACTGCTGAGGGTGGTGATGCAGAAGGAATATTTCCACTCTTCCGTTCTTCTTGCCTTTTTTGACGGATCAACAATCGGATCAACGTCAGAATCGCCAGTCTGTTCAAGAATTGGCTCTGAATTCATTTTCCTCAGGATCCTCAGCCAAGCCGATGTGCTTCTTCGAACGTGGCTCCCTCTTAGGTGCTAGTGGTGATTTCTTCTCAGAAGAAGAGGGTTTTTTCTGTCGCCAACGACTGCAACGCTTCTTTAATAATCCCTCTTCACTATTGGAGCTCCTTCCACTCTTTGGTGGTATCTTAGGACAAATCTCATCACGCAGAGTGAACACTTTGTTGGCTGTACATCAACATCCTCCTTACGCTCATGTTCATTATGGGGAGGGAATCCTTGTGAATCCTCAGCTATATCTTTTGAAGGACTTCGAGTTTCTCTCCTTCTATTTTGCGTTGAAACACCTATTTTGTGACAAGGCGTTGAGTTTTCTTATATAGTGGGTTCATAGCCTGGGTCTAGTTCTTCCTTTATAGTAGGCTCGTAACCTCCATCCGCAGAATATGCAACTGTCATAGCCTCACTATCCCTATGTCTATGTGGTACTACAATGTCCATTAAAAGATTCGGTATAACTCGAGAGTTGATAGACCATAGAATTGGCAGGCACGTAACGTCTCTCTTGAGAACAATGTGAATTACGTCAACATCGTTGGAGGGAGAATAGATGCGGGACTACCTACAGTACCGTTCAAAATTCAGCTCTCTAGGTTGGGTGAAAGGCTCCCAGAACCATTTGAACGTGTCTTTACACCTACTTCCATACATGCCTTCTCATCCGTTACAAAAGAAACACACGATTACTCCTCAACAATAGGAACTAATCAATAATTGATTTGAGTTGAACTTACCTCGAGATGTCAGATCTAACTAGCGCTGGCAAGAAGAGAACTATGATGAACCCCAACATGGCAGCTTCAACCGTTAATCATTTTTCCTGTAAATAAATAAGAAATCATACTATTAGGAAGATTATTTTTGATTAAAAGTGCATATTTATGGTTACATCCATGATTTATAAGATTTTCCGTCCTACAATATTATAATGGTGGATTTGCATAAATGTTACTCATTGTATGGAGGAGAACCTTGGGACTTGATCTCCGCTCAATTCCTTCTAAGCATAGAACTATCTAGTTACGCACGCAGCAGGATTTCCAAAATAATGATTTCCAATGTGATTAAGGGAAGTTATAACCTGATATAAGCTGATTCCTAGGCTAATCCTTGTCTAAGCCACTGATTTATCGCGGATTTGTTAATTTTCTCGACGAATAAAACCCGGCAATAGGAGCGTAATTCAGTTCCTAGAACTCTTAGAAACTTTGAGGCATATTCAATAATTAAAGCAGATCAGGACAAATGTTTGATGTCCGGGGGAGGATATTGTAATTTGAAGATAATGTTTTGATAATAAAATTAACTGGCAGTACGGTTACGGGCATTCTCCGTTCAAAGTCAAATGTTCTCACTCCTGCATAAAGAAATGGGAAAATGGACATTATTTATTGAAGAAGAATTCTGTCGGGATTTCTTATTCAGAATTTATGAGGGAAAAGCAGGGTTGAAAGTTTCGAACTTGTCGTGGCCGTCTAACACAGACAGTTAGGCAAAGACAATAATTACATCGGAAGCAATCGAATGAAGTCAGTTATTGAGAAAAGAGGGTTCGGACTAGACCGAACAGACAAATTCCCCGTCATCCGGCTATCAGCTTCAATTCCTTCGAAAGCAAATTTCTGAAGCAATCGATTTGAATAAGACTCCCGCCCGTGAGATGGGCTTTTATTACGGGTTTCCGATTTCCACGGGGTCTCTGAAAAGGTTGAATTTGTGCATCGCGATTTTCAACGCAATCACGGGACCCGTCAACGAACCAAGGGCTTCGGAGGAAACAGGAAAAGTGGGAGGAAATTGCGTCCAATTCTGCTTGAGCCCTCTTCACTTCGCTACGACCCCTCGATTCCACCAGAGCTATACTTACGTTTACCTGGTCTCCCCTCTCCCGTTCACCCGTCTAACTGCCGGTTTTTTTTTCAAGGGGAGACAGCTCTATTTCCATTTTTCATAGCACTTCAAACCGCAATTTGCCCGCCGATTTGAGCTTCGAGGACCGGCCGTTTCTCCCTTTAGAGGGACCTTATTTTTCCACGTTTCGAAAACACACCCCATATTTCCAAGGGGGTGTTATTACGGTTTTACCGTCGCGGGTTTCAGTTATTGATATATCTCCGTGGGATGTCTCTTAGTGGCTTACCGAACAGCGTGATATGAAACTAGCATTCAAGGGCTCTTGTTGTTTTTCATTTTTGTCTGCAGCTTCTGCCTCTCATCTAATCATCACACTATATAAAGACGAGCTTATCAGAGTATATCGACGTTTCAGGGGGTGGTAACGCTGGGCCGGTGGAATTCTCCCCCCCCCCCCCCGTCTCCCAGGGCAACCGACCTGCTCCCCCCGACCCCGCCAGTGAAGGAAGGAGGGTCCCAGCGGGGGGAAGCGTCTCCCAAGGCAAGCGACGTGGTCCTCTCCTCGGGGATTTGGGATATACGATTTTTTGACTTTGCATATTGTTATTATACTCCCTCATTGTGTTATTCACCTATTTCTTTTTAACCTGCGTAGCAGGGCCATTAAACTAGTGAAGAGAATAAAGATGTAAAACCATTGATGGATATGGTGAGTTGGCCCTTCCCGATTTTAGAATCCGTCGCCTTGGGAGATGAATCAGACGTTTTCAAGCTTCTGGATCATCCTCTGAGCGTAACAGAGCATTATTACTGCATCCACCTCTTTGGAAGTAGAGATGGGCAGATAGAAGAAAAAGATGGATCTCTGGAGATCGATTAATCGAAAATTTTCGATTCTCAAGATCGATTAATCGGACGTAAAAGATCGATCTTTAGTCAGATCGATTCATCTAAACTGAATTCCCCCCCCCCCCCCCACGGATAGTACAGCAGTTTATATTGTTGGCTATTAGTAGCTTACTAAAATATAATGCTTACTTATTTCATTAACAGTAAGAGACTCCAGCTTTACAGGCAAGTGAGGCAGGGAGGAACAAAGGTATGGAGTGGCAAGGGAAAATGTGCCTCCGACTTTCAACTAATATTTCTCCTCTAATACGGCACTAAGAAACCTAATCGATACGGCATTTTATTTCTAAAAGACCAATCTTATGTTAAAGCGGACACAGTGAACACGAGCTCAGTAAAACGCCGCTAAAACACAAGGCGGTAAGAATTTCCTGCCAACAGCTCTACGGTGGATCGAACCCCTTGCCACTCCATACCTTTGTCCGTGAGTGAGGTTTCTTTAAGTGATGGGAGAAGGGAGACCAAAAAGGAAAGTTCTTCAAAAAAAGTCCAAATTTAGGCCGCCTTGATTTTTTTGAGGATTTTAGGGATTTTACAAAACTTTGACAAAAGGGCACTTTAAATTAAGTGAGAGAGCTGGCTCAAAAATTGGGGCGTCGTCGGACCAACATGAATTTTTCCTGAAAATTTCAGCTTTTTTGCTTCAGCCGTTTGGGAAAAATCGTGCGTACGGCGGACGGACGGAAAAATTTTTATTGCAGATCTGGATTCTACACCCTTTGAAACGTAAACCATGAAAATTTTCAGGGGGGTTATAATTTTTTTTTTTTTTTTTTTTTTTTAAAGGGCAAGAGCGATTACAATGGTTTATTATTGAATAATAAACCAAAACACACATGAAAATGTCCCAATGTGTTGGAGACTCGTATGCAAGCATTTGTCAACATCATGGAAGAAAAGGCTCCATTCATTTGTTTATGATTTGACATCAAGAGACAAAGAAATCTTTCAGCTTAGAATGAACATTCTCTTTCCATGTCAATATACCGTTGAAACTGAGGGTCTTCAGTACCGTTGGAATCAATGGAGCTCTTTTATAAACGCCGTTACTGACGCTTGAGTACTATTAAGACTGCTAACCTAAGAACTGAGGATAACATTTGCCACGATAGTTGATGGTGATGACGGATCCAAGCGGTTGAATGAAAATAGGCAATTTCATACGATATCCGGATTCTGCACATCAATAAACGTGAAACTAAAATTATTTGTAGTATTTGGTTCACGCTGACAGCACACAATACCTGCAAGATGTTATGTGCTCGTGAATGTTTCTTTGGGCACACGATCCAGTTAATTTTGAGAAAAGCTATGGCGCTATTTAGTTTAGCTATCGCACTAGCTAGCCCGATTGAAGTCTAACTAAATCAGATAACACCTACCCGTTTATCAGTTCACTTCCCTTTCTCAGTTATCCTTAACCGCTGATTACATTTGACCGGGGTAGGTAACCGTTTTACGGCTCGGTTTCTCCAACAATCCCTAACCATGGTTAAAGTAGAGGTACAGGACCAGAGATTTGAACGTTGATTTAAAACAAACGGGTTTCGCTAATGTAATCAGTGATTTTACTGGTGTCATTACACACCGATTTGAGTTTCTATAAAACGTTGATTTATACTATATCGAGAAGGCGTCCATAAAAGAGAACTATAAAAAAACTAATAAATGTGGTAACATATTTACACGTTCGATTTTGTCACTTGCTGCATAAAATTTATATTAAAACCAGAGAAACTGTTACAATGAAAATTTTCAATATTCATCTAGCAATTTTTTAATTTCAAATTATTTTTACTCCTGTAAGGTAAGTTTACAGCTAAACGTGACCTTTAGTGAGTTTATTTTAACTGCGTCTATTTTGGGGAAAAGGTCACTGATCACATTGGGGAAAAATCGCCGAGACTGTAAATGTACAACTGTATTCCATCCATGTAAATATCAGGGGGTTTCATGTTCAGGTGATTTATGCTTTTTTGCCATCAGGGAACGTAAATCAAGTTGTACCACTCTCCCATTTCAGGAGCCACCAATTTTCTGAAAACGTCAACCCGTGACTTGCAAGCAAGGTGGACGGAGACTTGATGAATTACCTGGACGGAATCAGTAGGCGGTATAATTTGATAGATGACGACGTGGTTTAAAAATGCACCCCGCTTCAAACTCAAATGATGAACCAATGAGAGCGCCTAGTCGCCCGCTCACCTGGTAGAATGCGTGTGCATCTAATCATCAAAACACAATTTTATCCTATGACCAGCTGATTGTCCCCAAACTTTGTGTCTGAACTGTGTTAGCTCTAAATACCCGATGAATTCAGTAAGTGCTATAAAACGTGAGTTCTTTGAATTGTCGGTGGAGCCCAATGCCAGTTTTGACAGGATTGCTGTCAATCTGGTTTTTGGTTTATTATTCAATAAAAAACCATTGTAATCGCTCTGACAAAAAAAAAATTCTAACCCCCCCTGAAAATTTCATGGTTTACGTTTCAAAGGGTGTAGAATCCGAATCTGCAATAACAATTTTTCAGTCCGTCCGCCGTACGCCGTACGCACGATATCTCCGAAACGGCTGGAGCAAAAGATCTGAAATTTTCAGGAAAAATCCATCTTGGTCCGACGAAGCCCCAATTCTTGAGCCAGCTCTCTCACTTAATTCAATTTGAGGGTTGTCAAAGTTTTGTAAAATCCATAAAAACCTCAAAACAATTCGAAGCGGCCTAAATTTTTACCTATTTGAAGAACATACCATGAGGAGTCGAATGAGCCCTTCCCCAGGTCCGTAGGTCAAACCATTCCCGATGTATGGCTCGATTTATGGTGCCAACATTTGCGTATTTTGGTTTATTATTGTTTGTCTGTAACCTAGTGATGCCGATAGCGTCGAGTTGTAGTGAATGTGGATGCTGGAGTGATAGCCGATGTGGATACTTGTAGTTTATAGCCGATACACGGGTTGTAGCATTCTGATATGCATGAAACGTTGATAATATATAGGTAAATATTATTCAATATTATTACTGGGGTAAATAAGTCTTCTTTCACTGGGGTTTATTATGCAATTGGCTTTCGTTCATGATTTGAATCTTACTAAGCTTCGGAGTGTGCGTGTTTTATAGGTGATAGAGCGATTATTGAATTTCAGGAGACATGCAAATATGATCAAAATCGGTTCAATCCAAAACACCTATTTGGATTGATCAGTTGATGAAATTTGTGTGCTCTACATCTATCTCCTTTGGCTACCTCGTTTAAATTTGAATTTGGGGAAGTTTTAACGCACTTATTGATTGAACCTACGAGTGCTAATACGAGTTTTTATTAAAGGACTTGATAGATGTTTTTATTGTGGGAGGGTTTGAGTGCTGTTCAATCGCTGCACGCTTTCACTGGGGTTTAATTCAATTGAAAAATAATTTCTACTAAGCTTTGAAAAAACGTGTTTCACAGGATAGAGCGATTTTTGAATTTCAGGAGGCACACAAATATGATCAACTGATCAATCCAACTAGGTATTTTGGTTGAGAACAGATTTACGTGCTCCTTGCATATCTCCTGAAATTCAATAATCGTTTATCACCTGTGAAACACGCACACTCAAAGCTTAGTAGAAATTCAAATCATGAACTCAAGCCCCTTGAATAATAAACCCCAGTGAAAGAAACAGCGTTTTTACAGTGAAACAAAATTTGCACCACTGTAGGTATTCCGATATCAGCTTTTGTTTCGTACAAAGGGATTAGTAAAAGTTAGTTTTCATATATATAGTCACGATGGGTAATCTTGGGGAGAGTGTACATGGAGACACGGTGATCAACTGAAGGACCCTTTTGGCTAATTTCGTTCCTAATCAATCTACAAATATATCTGTAAACATAAACGTGATCAAAGATAGATGGCTCGCATTGTATGCCATCTACAATTCAATTACAAGATATAGAAGCACTGAGTGACGAGTTTTGATAATGTACCACAAAATATACATGGATCAGTGATTCGCGTAGAAGTGTAATTCTACATAATGGACAATTCTTGTAATCCCACCACTGTGTAATACTTTGGAGCGTTTTCTGTTATTATTTATCTTCCATTTTTTTGAAATGGTTCAACAACCGTGATGAATCTTATTTCATTCCCTTTGACTCCGAGCGCTTCAATCACCTATTTCGCAGTCGTTGACTTTCAAAAAAGGGGCAGGACGAAGGGGTAAAACTCCTCTCCGGTACATAATTTTCAGCGCCGAGCGAAATCATCAGGAAAATGAGGAAAGACGGTAAAAATAAAAAATAAAAAGGAGAAGGAAAAAAAAAGGAAATCCGCATGAAAGAAGAATATTTTAAGGTCCTTCTGTGCGTTTTGATTTTTCTTTTTTGGGAAGGGATGCCGTCGTTATCCCGGGGCCCCTCATTTTTATCCCGTCTAATTGTGAAGCGAAATCCCCCACCTCCGCCTCTATCTCCGACCCCCTGACATGCCGCGGTCTGTCGCCCAACCAAAGCTGACTATTTTCGTTTGAACAAAGGTTTCCCCTCCCGTTTTGAAAGCCATTCGATGTTCGTGGGACCGACCTTTTTATTTTCTTTCTTCGTTTTCACCAATCAAGCCCCGACGCATGAACCATTCATGCTGCCCGCCGCGGTACAATAGCGGAGATTTCGCCGACATTTATTTGCGTACGTTTCCCCGCTCGTGTGTGAAGTGTCTTCATTATCCTTCGTATTCAGGTATTCGTGCGTTACGCATTTGAAGCGTTTCAATTTTCTCTCAATAACCAAACAATCGCGTTTTCACGAAAATTGTGGACACAGTAAATAAAGTCGCTTTGAACAATTTCGTCTGTGCGTGTAACTATTCATTGGAACTCAAACCCAACTTCGCTGCTAAAATCGTACCTATGTGGTATTGCATCGAACATGTTTCAACTACAAAATTCACGTTAAGAGGTTGTCTCCAAATATACAAAAATGCAAACTAAGTTCTTCATTATTTGATGAAACTTACAGCCACCAAGGGCCATAGTCCAGGAGCCGAGGTTCAAAAACATAACTGAATTCATTACTTTCGTCGCATGTACTGGTTGGGTGGTCACCAAAGTATCCCATCTACTAAGCGAATAAATTTCTATCTGTCATGTCAGATCCAATGGAATACAAAAGGCGGCTATGTTGAAGTACAACCAGTTTGAAGAAATCTGGCTGATATCAACACTCAGGAAACTTGGTTCTTTTAAGCGGGAATGAATATAAAGAGGTTTGAAGGTTGTCTGCCTCCATACAATCTAAGGGAACTTAGAGGCATACATGACTCAAGTTCCGTACTTGAAGGACATAAAATAGACCTCTTGGTTCTACAGCCAGATCATTTAAATGATTAATTTGACATTTAAGTACCGAAAATGAAAATTCAGTGTGAAAACCAAGTCAATCGTTGTGTCATTCCGAGTTGTCGGATCACGAGAATCACCCTTTAGTTCCATACTGAACCATTTCGGCACGTCGATATTGAATTCTCCGCTTAATATGATACGAATGTTCGAGTAAAATACCAAATCTTTTCAACTGTGTTCGTCGAATTCGTTGTGAATTTTGGCCATTTGGGGATTGTACTTCAGGAGATTCGTTAAAAGGAACGCTTCGACATCTTTCATCGAAGTTTGCGGGGAGATATACGTAGACACGAGCAACATCTGATGATCTCCGACAGTAGTTTCAACTGTGCAAATATCTCCGCAGTGATCCGAGAGGCTAGTGCTTACCAAGGTGGCAGGTACACGAATGACCCCCTCGGGAGGACGGAAAAGTGGTGATGCCGGGATAACAAAGGGCGGAAGGAGCCCAGCCGAAGGTTAGTTGAAGGAGTGTTGAGCGGGGGTGAGGGGCGGAACTGTTGGGTCGGTCGCTAAGAACTAGATTGTACTCCTGTTAATAATTTAAATGATAAAAATTACCGATTTCAATAGTCATGAAGCTTGGTTCTTCTGAAGCGGGAATGAATATAGTGAAATTGTCTGCAGTTATCGAATCACTGGGAGTTACCCAGCAGACAAGTGTTAAGGTGGTTGCGTGTTTGAAGTATTTTATCATCATGATGACCCATAAGTTAAGTCCTTTCTGATGGTCCTTTATGATCTGTTTGACAATTCTTCAAAACAAAATTCTAACCTTTGATATATCAGATTTTTTGATGGGGAATCTTTGGGAAATACATAAAACTAGCTGACCCGGTGAACTTTGTTCCGCCTTAGAGGTTATAAATGAGCAGAGTGTTAATTTTATCTAGATCAATTTTTTATTTGGATAATTAATGCAAGGAAATAAAAAGGAGAAGTATGTTAAGGATTATTTTTGGCCATATATTTTAGTGCATGGATCCCACGTTTAATTGAAGCACTTTGTGATGTACAATATTTTTTGTTTTATTATCTGCCCCAAGAATAAATGACGCACATGGTCCTCCGACCCTTGAACACGCCGCGTATAATTAACCATGGAAAAAACACGGGTTTTTTAGATTCAGACAACAAACATTCAAGGATTGGCCTTATGATTTGTTTATGGCCATGGCGAAGCAAGGATCGGATATTGAAGTCGTTTGAACTCAAATGGAATGTCTGTTGGGATCATCGGGATCCTTGGAATGAGAACTTCCTCACCTTCGAATTTTCCTTTGAGTGTCATCGCCTAAATAACGTTCTCCATCAATTTACTTATCACCAAACGGGTTCCGTTGCACAGTTTTGGTTGGTTCATGTTTCGAAGCATGATTGAATTTCAGGAGATATGCAAGAGCACTTAAATCGGTTCTCAGCAAAAATACCCATTTGGATTGATCAGTTGGTGATATTTGTGTGGATCATATTTCTGTCTACCTTTGGCTACATCGTTTAAATTTGGATGCCAATACGAGTGCCAAAGGACTTGATAAATTATAGATGTTTTTATTGTGGGGGGTATTGAGGTTCAATAAAAAAATGCTGCAAATTTATTAAATAAAAAAATCAATAAAAATCAAAAATCATTAAAAAACACTTTAAATCAATAAAAAAATGCACTTTTATTATTCAATGAAAATTCAATAATCGCTATGATCAACTGATCACGAGAACAGATTCACGTGCTCCAAAAATTCAATACATCCTGTGAAACTCCAAAGCTTAGTAAAAATTCAAATCATGAATCATTGAATAATAAACCCCAGTGAAAGAATTTGCAGCGTTTTTTCAAGAGCGACTACAATGGAAAAATATTCTATTTGAAAATATTAAATTTCGTAAGACTACATATCAGAATGCTTCAACCCGTGTATCTGCTATAAACCCTTTTAGGAGTTCACTCCAGTATCCACATTCACTACATCACTAGGTTACTGCGATCGAAACAAAACAAAAAACGCTGTTTTTTTTTTGTTTTGATCGCAGGAATCTAGTGATGTAGTGAATGTGGATATTGGAGTGAACTCCTAAAAGGGTTTATAGCCGATACACGGGTTGAAACATTCTGAGAACCATAAAAAAACCTGCAAATTCTTTCACTGGGGTTTATTATTCAACTTCATTCATTTGGCTTGCATTCATGATTTGAATCTCTACTAAGCTTTGGAGTGTGCGTGTTTCACAGGTGATAGAGCGATTATTGAATTTCAGGAGGCACACAAATATGATCAACTGATCAATCCAAATAGGTATTTTGGTTGAGAACCGATTTAAGTACTCTATGCATATCTCCTGAAATTCAATAATGGGCTTAGCAAGCTGAAAGCGTATAAAAACAACGATGAATCTGAAGTATTCTTAGAGTAGAATGCCCGATCTCCTGACACGCTTAGATGCTATGGGCCAGAAACTATTCAAAAAACTGCCAAAAAACTTGATATTTTTTTCTTTTCATTGAAATGGGCA
This sequence comes from Creontiades dilutus, assembly GCA_031894815.1. Taxonomy (NCBI): domain Eukaryota; kingdom Metazoa; phylum Arthropoda; class Insecta; order Hemiptera; family Miridae; genus Creontiades; species Creontiades dilutus. The sequence goes on along the minus strand of JAVIWC010006953.1, from coordinate 298,648 downwards.
AGGTTTCATATTTCCTGTAATTTTGGACGGTAAATTACCCACAGCAAATCATTGCAATTTCTGAACCGGAATGTGACCTCACCAACCTCACAATATCACGAAGAAATAAAAAACCCATTTGTTAGAATTGTCAAAGTTTTCCAGGTAATCGGCGGTCGAACTTGTTGACCGGAATGCAGTTCAGGCTCATCAATTATTGCTTTCGATTCAAAATGCATAAGCATTTTGTTAACGTCATGTCGCTGTTATTACATCACCGCTCCGAGGTGGATTTCTCCCTCTTATGCAGAGTAAAATGTTTAAAATTTTAACGGCTTCCTCTTTTGGGAAATGTCAGTGAGCGAACGAGTGTCGAGCTCGTCTGCGGTGCCTCCGCCAGTCGCTTTCAGATCCGCCAGCGCCGCCTTAAATATTTCACGAGGGCCGTTCGAAAATTCATTGAAACGCCATTGGCGGGCTGTCACTTTTGTTTGAGTTCCTTGAAAGCCTCCCCATAATCGAATGGGGCGGTCCTCACGTGGCGGGGCTCACTCGACAAAGGGGAGAAACGCGCGGAAATATTTATCTATTTTTGGTTTATTATTCAATAATAAACCATAGTAATCGCTCTTGGAAAAAAATTATAATACCCCCCTGAAAATTTCATGGTTTACGTTTCAAAGGGTGTAGAATCCAAATCTGCAATAAAAAATTGTCTGTCCGTCCGTCCGCCGTACGCACGATTTCTCCAAACGGCTGGAGCAAAAAATCTGAAATTTTCAGGAAAAATCCATGTTGGTCCGACAACGCCCCAATACTTTAGCCAGCTCTCTCACTTAATTTAAAGTGCCCTTGAAGGTTGCCAAAGTTTTGTAAAATACCTAGAACTTTTCATGAGGAATCGAATGAGCCCCTCCCCAGGTACGTAGCTCAAACCATTCCCGATGTATGGTGGCAACATTTGCATCCACATTCACTTCAACACTAAGTTACTACAATCAAAACAAAAAAACATCGTTTTTTCTATATCGCAGTAACCTAGTGATGTAATGAATGTGGATACTGGAGTGAACTCCTAAAAGGGTTTATAGCCGATACACGGGTTGAAGCATTCTGATATGCATGCTCCGTCTTACGAAATTTAAAATTTTCTAATAGAATATTTCGTGGGGTTCCGGGTAAAAGTGACCAAGTAACATTTTTTTCAAAATGAGCTTTTTTTGTAATTCCGGTACTAAGGAACGTTGTCTACTGTGTGTTGGTGTTAAGAACGTTATCTTCAAACTGATGTGCAAGAAATACTTGAAAATAAATTTTACCTGCCTGACCCAAAGAGTTTTATGTGACCAAATGGCATTTGAACTCAACCACAAAACACGAGATGGATTATAAATGTACTCTCGCTGGTGCATGTAAATGTTATCAATTTCCATTTGATCACTTTTACTGTGTAAGATTTGTAAGATTGCATAGTGGGCAGGTGAAAATGACCAATTACTGTGATAGATAATGGATAACCTTCTCTAACAGAAATAGGTATGTCATTGTTGTTTAGATGCTTGGCAACACGATAAATTAACGAAAAAACTATTCAATCCCTCAATTTCATGTAACTATGCGACTGATTTTCGAAGAATTGAATTGACCAAATGAGTAAAGCTTGAAACTCCAGGAAGGTAAGAATGATCAAATAGAGTTTTCCGAATAAACAGCTCTTATTTAATCTGAAGTGAATTTTGAAGCACGATATCATAGGCGGGCACTAGCTAACTACCTACAGGATAAAGAAAAATCGAAACATAGTCGGATGAGACATCACACAACCAGTGTTCGTAAGAAGAAAATAGATGAAACTTCAGATCGCTCCCCTGTAAAATTTTGCAAATGTTACTTGGTCACTTTTACTCGGAACCCCACGATTTTTCTATTGTAATCGCTCTTGAAAAACGCTGCAAATTCTTTCATTGGGGTTTATTATTCAATTGGCTTGCGTTCATGATTTGAATTTCTACTAAGGTTTGGAGTGTGCGTGTTTTCACAGGTGATAGAGCGATTATTGAATTTCAGGAGATATGCATAGAGCACTTGAATCGGTTCCCAACCAAAATACCTATTTGGATTGATCAGTTGATCATATTTGTGTGCCTACTGAAATTCAATAATCGCTCTATCACCTGTGAAACACGCACACTCCAAAGCTTAGTAGAAATTCAAATCATGAACGCAAGCCAATTGAATAATAAACCCCAGTGAAAGAATTTGCAGCGTTTTTTTTTTTTTTTTTTGCTGTTCATCCCACGACGAAAGATGTTCGAAGAAAAACGTGGTTTCATTTCCCACGAACGTGTCGGTTACAAAGTTAATGGGTAGGTGTAGAGATCGGGCCATCAGCTATGGACGTGATTAGTGATGGGAGGTTAGTTCTCTGGAAATAGTGGGAACGAACTAGACATGACAGCTTTCCAATAGAATCGCTTCCTGGGAACATGGCGAACTGGATCTGCACTTGTAATGACTCATGGTATCCGCTCAATACTGCGGTACATGTACGTACGAAATAGTGTTCAGCGAATATGTACGTACAAAATAGGTGGTCACATATAATGGTGCTCGTCAGTAATGCAAGTGAGTACCTAATGGTACGAAATTCAGTCTACCGGAGATGCTGCTAACTAACTGTACTTTTTACAGCTTCTGGCAAAAACGGATTCTTTTCACTCCCTTGAGCCAATTGATGCGAACATGCTGGTATGAGCTAGGCGTTCATTTGTAGAGACAGTCTCATCAGCTAGGGATGTGTGTAGTACAGGGAGGTTTAATTCTCTTGAAAGACTTACACTTCTTGAACTTACTTAACACCTCCTTATAGAAACTGATTTGATTCACTAGAACTATCACTAGAATCAGTTTTAGCGAGCTTGTAGGTGCAAAATAGGTGGTCACATATGGCGTTCATCAACTATAGAAGTGATTATTGATGGGAAGTTTAGTTCTCAGGAAATACTGAGAGAGAACTGGACTTGAAAGCTTCCCAATTAAATCACTTCCAAGGAACATATAGTACAGATGAAATCTGCACATATCTCCTTACTGCTCCTTACTGACGGATTGTATTCACTGTCACTTGAATCAATGCCTGCGAGCATGTTGGTACAAAATAGGTGGTCACATGTTATAATGCATGTCAGCTATGGAAGTGATTAGTGATCGAAAGTTCAGTCTACTTGACACTGCTACCGAACTGCAGGTACTTTACAGCTTCTGGCAAAAATGGATTCTATTCAGCATCACTTGATTCAATTAATGCGAATATGTAGGTAAGAAGTAGGTGGGCATTTGTAGGGATAGGCTCATCGACTACGGAGGTTTAGTTCTCTTGAAATACTGAGAGCGAACTGTACTTGACAGCTCTTACGTTGAGGCCCGTTGGTATCAGTTCTTCAAATGGAATCTGTCATTGTTTCAGTTTTCCAGTTACGTATAAGTTCTCGAAAATCTGATCGATTTCGATTATTGTCTCCTCGCATTTCCCGTTCTGACCAGTTTCATTTGGCCTTTAAAAACACTTTCCACTCTTATGCGGTGAGCTATGCTGGTAGGTTTATTCATATTAGTTTTAACGTTCTCTTCAGCGAAATATATCATCCTGAACTGCAGGTTTTTTTGAGTACTCTAAAACAGTTACCCTGGTGCGGTAACTCTCTAATCTAAGATTCTGAGAACAGTTCAATACAGTAGATGTACAGCAGTCTTGCAAAATTTCCGAAATGACGGCCTCTCTAAATGTGGCAGAGTACCACACCACCACAACCAGAAACTACCCAAAATTTCACAGAACTTGTGGAATCACACTAACCAGCTGTGAGAGCTCTGCAGCTAAGTGTGTATATCATTAGCAAACTGAATTAAACCTTCCGCAAACTGAATTAACCCTTTGCAATTAGAATTAAACTTTACCTCCATATCTGTATCTGCGAAAGGTTTAATTCTAATTGCTAAAAGGTTAATTCTAATTGCGAAAGGTTTAATTTCAATTGCGAAAAGGTTAATTCAGTTTGCCAAGAGTGTTAATCCAGTTTGCTAATGCTATATACTTTATGAGGCTTCTCAATCAATGGTGGATCGTAATTGCAGCTACCAGTTTCTTGGGGTGAATTGATTGGAGTCACTTTGATTAGAATCATGTTTGGTGGAACGCTGTGTTCTACTGGTCTTGTACGACCGAGCGAATCGAGAAGGCAGAGCTACTTTCTAAATGAAATAAGGACATCGAGAAATTCTTCGTACATGATCAGCACTTTTAATAAGTTTTGAATAATATAAAATGCTGTAGAAAATAAGCTTTTAACAAAGATTCATCCGACAGAAATGATGGTGGACTTGTTCCAGAAGACGGCCATGGCTTCAAAAGGTTAGTTAGTTCAGTGTGTTGCGTTCCTAACGAGATAATTCTGTACGGATACTATGATGATACGATCGGGTTGGAATTGATACCTGTTTATTGGGATGTTTTTATCGACTACTCTCCAGAATTGAACGAGATCTTCTTGTTAGATCCTAAAAAATTATGCTTGGTGGAGTGTGTTTGAGTATGCCAGGACTGATGAACTGATTCTTGACCGATGAAACTCATACAGAACCATCTACCGCTTAACTTGAAATTTTTTGAAAATTTCTTCAATATCGAATGAAAACTGTATCGGAATTAGACTTGTTACAAGGAACTGCGGACACACAGACAGACAAACAGTCACGAGATGAAAGTGGTTCAGAGTGGTCTAAAGCGCAAAATGCGAGTGCAAATTCTGATTTTGGAGAAAACACATTTGTCATTTCCCGAAAGTGAAAACAAAGGTTTCGCTACCTTTTGGATGACTCGGAAGCAAAACATCGAAGTTTGGTTTTAAGGGGAAAACAGCGTTGCCGTCGACCGCTAGTGATGTCAAGAAAAGTTGTTCTAAATGGCTTTCATCGATCTGTTTGGTTAGCGGAATTAGCCCCACATTATTAGTATTGAAAAAAATGCAAATAAATTGTCGCAAGTAAATACACAAGCACAGTAAGATGGTAAGAGAAAAACGGGAACACTGTAAAATAGAGATGTTGCTCTAAACAGAAAAACATCAATCGCAATTCAGTGAACACAATCGGCTTTGAAAAAACAGTAAGTAATTGCTCTTCTATTTGTATGAAGAGCGTCGGTTAAACATCACCTAAAAATTTGTTGTTTTTTTGCGACCGTATCGAGTATTTCCTCGTCACAGTTATTATTTTTATTCTGTTTTTCTTCTCGAGGAAAACCCTATCGGAAAAGCTCGACGGCACGTCACACTCAGATTGCCACATCGTTTTCGCTACATTCAGGATTTTCCTCGACCCGCCGATCTTTCAACGCATCAACGGTGGGCGCTTTTTTTTCACGATATTACACCGGTTTCGTTGTTACGGGTAATGTAGCCGTGACAAGATAGACGCGTCAAATATTGAAATGAAACGGTGTTGGGTTTTCACGGACAACATAAACACTGAATGGTCTAATAAAGACTCAAATCCAATCAATTTGTTCAATAAGATTTTATTGGAATAAAATCATTTTATACGGTAATGGAGTTTAGAACGAGGTAGTTAGTGAAATGTAATAGACCTAATAAACATCAAACCATAGCTAAAACTGCGAGCCAATGATTGTACACGCACACTTTTATCAGTTGAACAACTGGAGGTACAGTGGCGACTAATAATTTTACGGTTAGAACGAACTATGAAATGAGGTAGGTAATTATGTGGATCTCCCATCTTCCTTTCTCTCAGAACATAAAAATCAAATATCTTTTATTTATAGTAACATGTTGTTCGACAATTGTAAATACTTCACGATATGTCAGTTAACTGTGAAGATGTATAGTCATGAGAAAAAAGACAGTAACATTGTTTAATCTATTGTAACCGACAGAAGGGGAAAGGTAAATGAATGGGAAAATGAACCTAAGTTGTAAACATAGTAAATAAAAAATAAATAATAGAGAATGAATAAATCAGGATATAAATTAATAAAAATTTGATACTAGTAATGCATAGCCTTTATCCCATGGCGGCCTCCCAAAGGCGTCCATCGGTTGGTGGAATAACACCCCTAAACACACGTGTGGGCAACATCCGGCACGGGAGACATTTTGAAAAATCCAATCAAAATTTAAAAAGTAGCGGTGACCATCGAAGAGTGAGGACATTTTAATGAAGTTCAAAAGGCATTCACAAGTTTTGGGTTGCCATGGTCGAAATTAGTTGGAGTGCACAAATGGTGCACCTTCTGCGGCTTAAGAAAACGTTTCATTTGAATTTCGAATTGAAGAGGAACTGAAATGTGCAAAAAGATGATTTGATGGTCCTTCATTGCATTATTAGTTAGTCCTACTCTCCAAAAGAACTTGCACTGTAAGTCTCTTCGACTTGTACTGAACGAATTTTTATTCTATTAACTTCAGATTTCAATATTTCAGTATTATTATTTTCAATAAAGAATCCTTGTAAGTTTATTAATGAAATTCCTCTGCTGCTGACATAAAGAACTACAAACGCCACAATATGAGCTAATTATAAAAAATAAGTGTAGGTATATCTCATTACAGGTTAAAAGTTCCATAATCCGAAAAAAACGCTGCACAATTCTTTCACTGGGGTTTATTATTCAATTGGCTTGCGTTCATGATTTGAATTTCTACTAAGCTTTGGAGTGTCCCTGTTTCACAGGTGATAGAGCGATTATTGAATTTCAGGAGATATGCATGGAGCACGTAAATCTGTTCTCAACCAAAATACTCAGGAATGATCAGTTGATCATATTTGTGTGCCTCCTGAAATTCAATAAACCTGTGAATCACGCACACTCCAAAGCTTAGTAGAAATTCAAATCATCAACGCAAGCCAATTGAATAATAAACCCCAGTGAAAGAATTTGCAGCGTTTCATGATAATCAGGAATGCTTCAACCCGTGTATCGGCTACAAAGCCTTGTAGGAGTTACCCAGTATCCACATTACTACATAACTACATCACTACGTCACTAGGTTACTGATATCAAGACAAAAACAATAATAAACAAAAATAACGCAAATGTTGGCACCATAAATCGGGCAATACGTCGGGAATGGTTTGACCTACGGACCTGGAGAGGGGCTCATTCGATTCCTCGTGGAAAGTTCCTCAAAGAATCCACATTTAGGCCGCCTTGACTTTTTTTGAGGTTTTTAGGGATTTTACAAAACTTTGACAACCCTTAAAGGACACTTTAAATTAAGTGAGAGAGCTGGCTCAAGAATCGGGGCGTTGTCGGACCAACATGGATTTTTCCTGAAAATTTCCGCTTTTTTGCTTCAGCCGTTTGGGAGAAATCCTGCGTACGGCGTACGGACGGAAAACATTTTTATTGCATATTCGGATTCTACACCCTTTGAAACGTAAACCATGGAATTTTCAGGGCGGGTTAGAATTGTTTCTCAAGAGCGATTACAATTGTTCAATAATAGAATAATAAACCAATAACGATGGTGAGTTTGGAGACAAAGAAAGTCCCTTCAGAATTACACCGCAGTCAAATTTCGTTTTAGGCATCACTCAATGATACATGGTCCTATATTTCTTACGAAAGCTTCCTTCCGATTCTTTTCCCTTCTCGGCCTGAAGCAAGAATGTCCTTGGGCGTGGTAGCATCTACAAGATAATTCTTTTTAAGTTAGTCATTTCCTGTTCCTCCTATTCAGGAGCATAGGGCTTTAGTGAAATTACCCCGTATTCCTCTATCTCCGGCCAGGACCTTGAACTCGTTTAACGTCTTCCCGATCCGACTTCCCTTCTCTCCCACCGATCTCCACGTGTAACGAGGGCGGCTCCCCTGGGATATCCTTGTGGATTCTAGTCAAGGGCTCTTCTTTCCGCAGACTTATCTTTTTTCTTTAGGGTGTGTCCAAACCCAATTCCACTTTTTGTTCTCAATGTCCTTTGAGGTAAGCGCTCGGGCCCGTTTTACATCGGCTATTACACCGCAAGAATCTGTCTCAAGCGATGATTGACGTAGGCCTGTACTTTTCGGATTAGATACGAGGTAACTCTCCACCTCTCACAACCATAAAAGACCACTGACATGACATTTGCTAGGAATAGGCTTGCCTTAGCTCTCAGCTAGTCATTCCTATTTCTCCAGAGTGGGTACAGTTGGGTGCATCCTGCTTTTAATGTCCACGTCAGTATTCCTGCCGTAGAATTGGAACGCGCTCAAAAAGCTCGATCTGGTGTCCATCCACCCCGTGAGGATCCCTTGGTGAAACATTCATACTCACCTCCCTTGTCTTCCAGACTTTTATCCAGAGTTCGGCTTTAGTAGAGAACTCACTCAAGTTTTCCAGTTTGGGCATCATGTCACCAAACCTCTGGGCAAGGAGACAGACGTCGCACAGTGGACTCGTTTGCGCCATTGTTGTGAAGAAATGTAATTTCCTTTTTACCTAGTAAAGTAGGGGGGTATCCCGAGGGATGGACTCCATACATTAGACCTTCACCTTATCAGAGCTAAATCTGCGTTTCTGGTCAGAGTCAAACACACAAGAAAATATAATATGGAGCTTTCTTGGACATTAGGAAAGCGTTCGATTCAGTCAATTATGAAATCCTATTTGAAAAACTGTTCAACTGCGGAATAAGAGGGTTACCCTTGGATTTGATTCGTTCTACCTGTCGCATCGTCCCCAGTCCACTAGAATAAATAACGTTTTCAGTGACGAAGTAATACTGTCGTGTGGAGTGCCACAGGAATCAGTTTTAGGCCCTATTTCATTCCTTATTTATATAAATGATTTATTGAATCTCCAAATTGATGGTAAGGTAACGGCACCGGTAGTGGCCACTGCTCCAGTAGTGGCCATTTTAAAGTTTATATTTGAGAATTAAGGATTCCCGGTTTCCTAGTGGCTTCAAACTTGCAGGAGGTACAGCTCATGTCATCTTGTAGTCAGAGGTTGAACTAGGAGTGCGCAGAGCATCATTGGAAATTGTGGTAAACTTCTCAATGTGACCGTCCCTAGTTTCCTCGTTTGTTGGGCTGTATCCTAGAGCTTCTACTGGATAGAATCAAATTTGTTCATCTAGTATTGAATTTAATGATATTAAACACGTAAGGAGGGCAAAGTGTCAAGTGGCCACTACTGAGACATGCACGTGGCCACTACTGGAAATTTCGTAATTTGATGTGACCACTACTAGATCAAAATAAAGGTGTGAGAAAAAATTAATAAAAAATAGAAAAAATTGTTCTTTTGATAGTTTTAGGCAATGGATATGTTAGGGAAGAGTCGGGCTATATTCTAAATGAGTCCTGAAGAAAGTCAGTACTACTGTTGGCCCACAATTGTCAAAACTAAAGAAACAAATTCTTAACTGTGGCCACTACCGGTACCGTTACCTTACTATACTGGGTTTTGCTGATGACACACCAATTCTATTTTATGGTAAAAATCTTCCTAGACTAATTGATACAATCAACTATGATTTGTTCCTTGTCAAGACATGGTTGGATGTCAATTGTTTAGCCCTCAACATAGATAAGACCTCGTTAATTAGGTTTTCATTTTCAAATCGTGAATGCTCTGAGTAATCTGAAGTCTCTTTTCATCGCTTTTCAGGCTTTCATAGCAGAGTAACTTGTATTTGTAAATCTCTTCCTTTGGTTGAAAAATGTAAATATTTGGGAGTTGTATTTGACCGCAAGTTGAAATTTAATTTTCATATTGAGGCTTTGATCAAAAAATTGAGGAAGTTATTTTACGAGTTTAAGGAAGCTAGAATTGTTTTTCAGTTGCTCTGTTAAGAATTATTTATTTTAGACTTGCATTTTCTTTGTTAAAGTACGGGGAGGGATTTTTGTATGGGGAAGTGCCGGAAAATCTCTGCTAAGATCTCTGCAAGTTGCACAGTACATTATTTTGAAAATTGCCCTCCGTAAGTCTCCACGATACCCCATTATCCTTCATTACTCTGAGTTTGAGGTTTTTTGGCAATTGTTTTTATATCTATCGTGCTTGATAGTTCATAAAACCGGTATTGAACCTTCGCATAGAAGTACTGTCGCTCATACACTCACGGCATTGTCATCTAATATTCAGTTGCCTAAGCTTAAATTTGAACGTACAAAAAGTAATGCCTATCACAGAGCTTTGAATTTCTTTTATGACTCCAATGTTAATGTTGATAGGTATAGTAGTTTCATCAGTTTTAAGAGGGAAATACTGAATAGGATTAAGGGAATTGGTTTGTAGAATGCTTATAATGTATCTCTATCCATTACAAAAATAAACATACTTAAATTTTCTTATTCTTTTATGTTTTTTTTTTTAAATTAAAATTTATGGCTAAGACTAGCTCCACCAGCCGCCACAAGTTCTTGTGAACTTATTTGGTTGGTGGACGGGAAGAAATTGTTTCATTTATTCATTCTATGCTGCCTTTGTTCAATCGATTTTTTTCTGTCAATAAATTAATATTCTATTCTATTCTATAAACAAAGAAATCTTGGCTGTCTTAAATCAGGCGGTGTCAAGTTCCTAATTTGAACGAGGTAGTTTTTCATGCAAGAAGTGGAATGAAGAATTCACAGCAAGTTAAGAGAAGTGAGCGTTTTCATGTTAAAAATCTAATTTAACCTTTGAGGAGGAAAAATCTCACAATTTTCACTGTTCTCTTAAAAAAAATTCTACTAATTTCCACGTCTTCTGTGTCGGAGTAATTTGACTGAAAATTAATTATTACTTTAAAACAATGAAGGGCCCAGAGATGCGCCCGTTGTGTATATTTTGGTTTTTGTTAGCGGTTCGTAATTATTTTTTCTCGTTTCTTTCTCTACTTTACTAAATCCAGTAAACTGACAAGGGGGGCTGATAACATGAATATGCTGTTAGTTCGGTGATAGTTTTAGAATTTCTATGCGCCATTATAGTTGAGGATCTACATGTGATATATAGGAAATAACGTTTTCCATTTTCTTCTTTGTTAAATTGTCTCGTCAATTAAGAATGAATTGTACGTCTCGAAGTTGGTATTTTGAGATGGAGTCTTCCAGAGAATACTAGGTTAGGTTGAGAATACTGGGTGGCGGTTCTCTTATCAGTTGAGTGGGCTCTGAGGCTAATTTCTTTCCTATAGGTAGACTTTTTCAAGTCGGAGATAAAGAGGTTTTTCTACTCGGGGAAAATTCGGCTCCACCCAGCTGTGAGCCACGTGATAAGGCACTTGGTGAGGAACCTTCCGACAAGCACCCTACACCCGCGTTTCAATAATAAGCCTTTTTAATCGTATAGCAAAAATTTTTTATAACCTAGACCCCCTCCTTTCCTCAAATGTTGTCATTTTACGTTCGAAGTTGAGTAGATTGAAAATTCGCAATGTCCGGCCGCCGTACGGGCAATGAAAGGCCCTGGATTTGAGTTGGAGATTTATTATGCTGTTTTGTTCGTTGTATACCGAAGTGTCACCGATTGTCCACGGACCTCCTCACTTCTTAGGCGATTGACAAGTCCGCAGTCCGGCCTGCAAGAAATGCGGACCCCCAAAGTCGGAATCTTTAACTATATTTATTCATCTTCACCTCATGTTCCACCATTCCTCACTGCTCACCGTCGCATGTTTCAAATGACGATTCTAGCTGACCATAAAGGGCAAAAATCATGTTCGAATATTTTATTGGAGATGCTTTCAGTTCATTCCTAGACTTTGACCTGAGTCAGAACCAGAGGATATGGCCGCACCAAAGTTGTTTTCATCATGTTAGCAAGCATGAACTTGAACGCCGCGGCCTTGTCTGCCTCGTCTGCATTGTCGGTCAGTCGGTCATCGCTTCTGAAGGAGTTATTTTGAATAATAAACCCCAGTGAAAGAATACTTATCCCCAGTAATAATTTGAATAATAAACCCCAGTAATAATATTGAATAATATTTACCTATATATTATCGGAATGCTTCAACCCGTGTATCGGCTCAACTACACTACAAGTATTCACATCGGCTATCATCTAATCCATTCACTTCGACCTATCGGCCGGACATCACTTTGAAACAAACAATAATAAACTAAAAAAGCAAATGTTAGCCCATAAATCGGGCCATACAGGGAATGGTTTGACCTATTTTCGATTTACGATGTTCAAAATGTTTAATTCATGCCGCTTGGACTTGTTTTGAGTATAGATTTTACAAAACTTTGGCAGCAAAGGGCACTTTAAATAAGAGAGCTGGCTCAAGAATTCTGAATATCCAAGGAAAATTTCAGATTTTTTTCTCCAGAATGCTTATAATTCGTGAACGGCACCATTACTACATCGCTTTTACAAATTTTCCATGAAATTTTCAGGGGGGTTTAGAATTTTTTTTCCCATAGCGATTACAATGGTTTTTTATTGAATAATAAACCAAAAGAAGAGTTGACCTCTAAAGCCGCCAATTTTGTAAAAAGATTGAGAATATTGGAAAGACTGTCATTTACTCTTATTCATACTTCACAACGAAGCGTCAAGATTGGCTTACCCGTCAATTCATAATTCAATCTGTAAGACTTTTTAATTTCCGTTTCAATTTTAAGTTATAATTTCTCACAGGTACCATAGGTACATAAATTTTGTTCATGCCTACAATGTTGATGGTTCCTCCTAAGGAAGGATTCGAGGACAAAGATTCGAGTTTATTTATTTGTATAATATTATTCTACGCCGACTTCTATTATTATATTCGATAAGTCCCATCTGAAGAAGGATTAAAACCCGCGAAAGTAAATAAACGATTATCATCTAAGGTCTACGCAGTTTTGAACGCTACTTTCAGTTTTTCTATTGCTATGCAGGCTTTGAAGTTTAACAGCAAGTTAAGAGACCACTGCATTCTTCATGTTAAAAATGTAATGCAGTATAACAATAAGGCACGTAAACCAGGCAACAGTTGCACATATTTTCAGCTGTTCTTTTGAACAAAAATTCTACTAAATTTCCACGTCTTCTGTTTAGTCGGAGTTCAATTTGATCTGAAAATTAATTATTACTTTATTCAATGAAGGTGCCATCCTTACCAACAATGCGGCCAATTTATACGAGATTTTTGTTCGAAACATTAAATCTTAATTATTTTTTTACCTACAGTTTCTTCTAACAAATTACATAATTTGCACTAAAGTTCCAATAAACTTGCAGGCAAAGGAATCATTCTCGTTATTTATGATAATTCATGAATAGTCCACGTATTATTTGGTTTCGGAACAGATAGTTTTCTCCACAATTTCTATGTCTCAACGTCTTACCAGACAGATCGGATCTTCTGTGATATATAGGAAAATTAACGATATTTTGTACCATACTGTATCGGAAGGTTATCGATACTCCAAAAATGTTAAATATGTATCGTTTTCAACATCAATTAAGAATGAATTGCAAAAAACGATCGTATCGAAACAGTATTTTGAGATTTCTTCCAGAGAGGTAAGGCTACAGTTAGGTAGAATACTGCTGGCGGTTCTTCGTGTTCAGTCTGTATCGATACTCGATGTTATTTCTTTCCTATAGGTAGAAAATTTTCAAGTCGGAGATAAATTTCCTTTCCTCAATAAAATTCGTTCCTCAGACCCGTAGATGAGCCAAAAACATGATAAGGCCTTGTTAGGCAAATGAGGTCTCGTTTTCAATAATAAGCCTTTTTAATCGTATAGCAAAAATGTTCTATAACCTCCACCCCCTCCCCTCCTCGAACTTGAAAAGTGACCTCCAAACCTCTCTATGACATAAGCAACCACGCATTAGTGCAAAAAATACAGAACCTACTTGTTGAAACTGGCAGCGGTTTTCATTTTATAATTTTAGTGAAGAATTTTCGTTACTGTCCAAGAAGAAACAGTCAAAATTTAGACACAATGCACCTCTTCATCCTACTCAGATCACTGTATGGTTTATATGAAGTGTGTCACAATGTCGGTATTTGGTGTTGATAACGTATTTCAACCATCTGTTATACCACTTCCAAGTCGAATTGAGAATTTCCCGAATAAACTCGAGGATTTTAAAAATTTCAGAATTTTCCTAACTAATTCAAGATAAGTCCAAACTAAAAATGCTCTAAACGAAAAAGGCAACGAAGTTGGGTGTGCCACAAAGCTTCCTCGTATCAGTATCATTAAGATGTTTGGAATAAACTTAAAAGATCCTTAATTTTAAAGGGTGTCGTATATAGGCTGCAATACGGCAGGAAAGTGTGAAGGTAGCGTATATTGGATCTTATATACCATCCTTAGGATGACAATCCCCAGAAAAGCAGGTACTATCGCTTGTTCAAGCGGAATATTAATTTATTCAACCCGGATAAGTTGGTGTAAAGGATAAAGAGAAAAACCAGCACAGATGCGGTACAATATTATACGCAGACTATGCCGACTTCTCAAATCACAAGAAGGTGAGTTAGAATACGAACGTGTTCAGAAGGGAAATGTGACAACTTGCCGATATGAAAACCGATTTTGCGTTCCACGTGCTAAACAATCTTGCCGTGCAGCGGCCCACTTACCAGATGCGACAAAGAGCCCCCAAATCCAAGGTGAGGTTAGAACCAATTTGATCATATTTCCAGTTTTGGAAAAGTATGTTAAATTCAGTTTCATCTCAGTATTTCAATTTTATCTTCAGTATTTCTCGATTGACCATAATTTGGTGCATCCTTGAAAGTTGACTCTCAAAAAATCCAACCAGGCAGCTATCCTGAAGAACACCGCAAAGATCAGTGACCTCACTCTACCGTTGCTCATGCTAGTAACTACTTGAAGTTGACCCTGATCCTCAATGTGCTCAGGAAAAATGTCAATAGAGATATCACCAACTGTTGTGCTTGCAAGACCATCTGCAGACACGTTCTACGTCCAAAATAACAGTGAAAATGATAATCCCACGTGGCTAAGTAACCAAAAACACCCATTTATCAATCATACTTGTGGGGTCATCGTTCTGGCCAGATGTACGGACTAACTGGGATCATACGAAATCTTGTGCCAAATTTCAGACTTTTCTTTTCTTCTGAGTCATTTTAGGTTTCTACAGATTTTCAGGCTTTCTGGACCACAGCTCTGTTTTGGTTTATTATTCAATAATAAACCATTGTAATCGCTCTTGAAAAAAAAAGTTAACGCCCCCTGAAAATTTCATGGATTACGTTTCAAAGGGTGTAGAATCCGAATCTGCGGTAAAAATTTTCCGTCCGTCCGCCGCCGTACGCCGTACGCACGATTTCTCCCGAAGGGCTGCAGCAAAAAGAAAAAGAAAATCTGAAATTTTCAGGAAAAATCAATATTGGTCCGACAACGCCCCAATTCTTTAGCCAGCACTCTCACTTAATTTAAAGTGCCCTTTAAGGGTTGTCAAAGTTTTATAAAATCCCTAAAAACCTCAAAAAAAGTCAAGGTGGCCTAAATTTGGACTTTCCAAGAAGAACCAAGAACGAAGAACGAAGTTTGAAGAACTTTCCATGAGGAATCGAATGAGCCCTTCCCCAGGTTTGTAGCTCAAACCATTCCCGATGTCTGGCCCGATTTATTGTGCCAATATTGCGTTATTTTCGTTTATTATTGTTTTTGTTTTGATTGCAGTAACCTAGTGATGTAGTGAACGTGGATACTGGAGTGAACTCTTAAAAGGGTTCATAGCCGATACACGGGTTGAAGTATTCTGATAACCATTAAAAAAACGCTGCAAATTCTTTCACTGGGGTTTGTTATTCAATTGGCTTGCGTTCATGATTTGAATTTCTACTAAGCTTTGAAGTGTGCGTGTTTCACAGGTGATAGAGCGATTATTGAATTTCAGGAGGCACACTAATATGATCAACTGATCAATCCAAGTAGGTATTTTGGTTGAGAACAGATTTACGTGCTCTATGCATATCTCCTGAAATTCAATAATCGCTCTATCACCGAAACAGGGACACTCCAAAGCTTCGTAGAAATTCAAATCATGAACGCAAGCCAATTGAATAATAAACCCCAGTGAAAGAATTTGCAGCGTTTTTTCTTTATTTTACATATGACTGAGTAGAAATACATATTCGTGTTCCAATGCTCAACAAATGTACCTAGTTAGCTTTTATATAACTGTACTGACATGTGAAACATAGTTAACGGCGTTTCCAACAAATGGGTTGGTTCCTGGACTGTTAGAATCCATCAAATAACGAAAAGGTAAAATTGGAATGACGAACCCACTTCTCTCCATCAAATACGAAGCGAGGCTCCAACCTAACCCATACACTTGGCTTATGAGCCGTGTGATTGACAGTCAACCTTTCAAGCTACTGCCATGGAATTTCCGAACCTCACATTCTAGCGGATATTTCGGGAACACATTTGTATAATTTCAATTGGGGGACGCGAGCCTGCGACTGTAATTTCCCGCGAGATTGCGAAAGTTCAACTTGTCAATAAATCTGGCACCGCAGGGTTCTGAGGCTACCGGATCCCATAAAACGCCCAAACTCACGAGCACATAAATTCAACACCTTTCCACGAAAACTACGGACCTCACGGAATAATTGGCTAATTTCCCAAATCTAATATTCCTAGTGTCATGATATTATAAGTTACAGGGGGGCGTTTTAGTCATTCTACAGAATGAGTAGACATTAAGTATTATGTCGAATTTCACACATTGACTTTATGTATAATATACATTGTATGTAGCTTTTCCAAGTCAGATTCGGAAATTTCCAAACCAATTTCAGAAACCGCCAATCCCACTCGGATATTGATCACATTTTGAAATTGAAATGGAAAATTCTGAAATTGAAATGGAAAAGTCTGAAATTGAAATGGAAAATTCTGAAATTGAAATGAAATTGGTTAGGAAATTTCCGATTCTGACTTGGAAAAGCTACATACAGGGTGTCACTTAATGAACGAACCACCCTTTCTATTTCCGTCGTTTGTGGAACTATCAAAAAACTTGTTGAAGTAAATCCCTCTTACTTTTTGGCAAGGAATTAAAATATCACACTTCCTCGCGTTGCGGATGCGCGCAAATGCCCGAAACGCGCGCTAACTTTGTTATTTTCAATAGGAACCCACATTTTTTATTGCAGATTCGGATTGTATCTAGAATTTCATGGAAATTTGACCCCTCAAACAATTTTTTTAATTGTGCGCAACCGGTTCAGCGAGCACGCAATGTTGCGCAACCATCAAACTGTCAAATAGTGGATGATGGTGAGCTCTAAAGTGTGGCACGTGAATTTTCATTGTTTCTTAACGTTGATTCACGTGATGCTATCGGTTTCTTGACTCAATTTTTGGGGAATAATGACCGAAATTTCTTCATTTCGCGTGAACAATCATAATTTATGCCGACTTTCAACTCTCAGGTTAAGATGATTTTTCACTTGATCACTAAAGAAGGTTTCAATCTCCTATTTTTACATTTTCTAAAAATCAATCAAAACAATCTAAAAATTCGGCGCCACATCATCAAATTTCATCACCACCTCATCAAATTTCATGTGCCACACTTCAAAGTTCACCATCATCCAGTATTTGACCATTTTGGGGTTGCGCAGCTTTGCGTGGAGGCTGAACTGGTTCCGCTCAATAAAAAAAATTTGGTTGAGGGATCAAATTTTTAGGTTAACTTAAGTGACATGAAATGTATTGGAATGTAAGGCGTATGTAAGGAGGTTCAAAAGAGAGTAGGTCAGTAGGTGGAAAAGAGGTTCCATTTTCGGTCACCAACTCGGTTATTTCAACCCTTCTAGAAGCGATTTATCGGACTATTGCGGAGGTAATTCTTCGGAGAAGGTGGTAGGAGCCAATAGCGTCTTGTGCCCAATGGTGAGGAATTGATGATTATCAAGGGTAATACAAATGGGCAGCCGATTCTCCCGGTGCCCGGCCGTGTTCTCCGCCTCTATGCGTCGGTGTTCGAGAGATTACAAGCCACAGTTACTGGAAGTTCTATCATGATAAAGTATTAAATGGGGAAAACCCGGCAGGTGAATAAAAGGTGAAGTAGATGCACGTGCGATCAAACATAATTCGTTAGAACTGATCAAAAATAATAATCAAGGGTAGAAATAGACAAATTTACACGGATGGAACGAAGAGTAAACGTGGGGTTGCCACCCACGTCTTTTGCGTTTTACACGATTTTGCCCAAGAGATTCTGTTCCCCACCACAGCAGTCTATCAGATAGAATTAAGAGCTGTAATCAAGTCTTTGGATCATGCTGTGAAAATCGTAGTACCAGCTGTAGCGATACTAAATGAATCCAATTCCATCGTACAGGTTCACAGATCACTATGTTCACCAATCGACTTGCTGATCATAATACAAAAATAAAAACAAACAACTATCAAAATATTAAAATGCATTGGATTTCTCATGTAAAAGGTAAGCAAACAACTCTAATGCAATCACAAAAATCATCTCATCAAAATTATAGAGTCCGGATCAGGGGCAACTGCTCATAGGGCCATAGGAGCACGTACATCCAAACCAATAAACACAAAAGATAGAACAATCCGTCCATTGGAGGCGATTGCTATAAACCACTTCTCGAGTTTTGTTATATTTATATTGTAGAAATGTAGGACAATTAATATATATTTGCAGCAATAGACATTTGCAGTGAGTACGTCGCAATGATCACAGAGCTGGTTTTGTGTGTATCCGTATAGGTATAATACTTTATTTATTTTACCGTGCCCGGTTCGAATGTAGATGTGATGTAGAACACATATTTTCGGACTGCGTTAAATATGATGCACAACGAAAAATATACACTCTGCTGATGCATTCGTCACTGGAAGAAATATTAAAAGATCCGACGAGACGATCGTACAACACCCTACTTGAATTTCTGGACTGTGTGAATGTGCAATTTTGATCAAGACCTAGAAGACGATTCCTTAATTTAATATCTTTATACAATTGAATAACTACCTGGCAACATGGGTAGCCATTATGTAACCTATTGCCATAAAAAAATAAAGGAAAAAAAATAGACATTTGCACCTACTATATAAGATATATATTCATCTAAATTGTGCTGTTATGGAATAACAATAAAGTTTTCATTTGAAAAAAAAAAATTGAAGCTATAAAAACAAGTCTGACCTTACCCTATTTGAACCAATATGCGAAATATAGCTTCAGGGCTCTGGACAGCAGTTCGGGCCAGTAAGATGGACGTGAGCACATGCTCCAAGGTTACCCTACATCTTATATACGTATAAGAAGCAGGGCGTATGTATACATCACCAGGGGCGTATATGAGGGGGGGGGGGCGGGGGCCCGGGACCCCTCCGAAACTTGGAAAATATAAATTAATATTGTATTTTTCGGTCTGAAATAATGTTAATAAAAAAGAACCTTTGTATCAATCATATATTTTTTTTACACCTTTCCAAGTTATTAACTGAATATTATTTAGGCCTAAACTAGGTGTGCTTTACCCTGAGAAAAGAACCACTTTTATATCAGTTTTTTTAGTGCTACAGTAGTTGAACATGTGATTTTCGACACCTGATTTGAAAAACTTTCCGGACCCCCCTATGAGGGGGTTAAGGAATAACCCCCAGACCCCCCGTTTTCTCGGCCCCCTCCAAAAATATTACATATATACGCCACTGTACATCACCCTTTATGTAAATAGGATACAAAGAGGAATTTCAGGGCATTTCAAGTTTGCTCTGAGGCGGTCATGTGGGCACATAAGGTCTTTTTCTTCCCGCTTGGGGTGCCCCAGGAATATCTTATCATTCCATCATCAGCGCTTTATAATTGATCACTGTATCAGTTTTCGAAGTTATTTATGAGTGACCTGCTTATACCAAACGACCATTATTAGCGAACATCGTTTCAAACAATCATCAGCAAGATACTCGGTGTGGTGTGAACTGTCACTGGTGCCAAACATAGTGGAACCTGTTGACAGATTTTCAATGTTCCAAGCGCTTCGCCACTTGTTGGTAAACCTAAAGCATATTTTATCCTGTGCTGTGACTGGCGAATCGTCAAAGGGGCTCGTGTTCGTATTGCATCCCAGTGTAAACATATCCGCGAGGAATAAATGGCGAATGGAGGTATTTTCTGTGTTATTCACTAGTTTTCGAGGTAAATAAGTGTTTAATGAGTTTGTATTTTCACAAAGTTTTTAATGGAGAGAGGCAACGAGAGGTAGACAAGTTGAAATTTGTATTTGGCTAAGAAAAGCACCTCTTTCTTTTCCTTTGCCATAGCACCTGCTGATCTTTGTGCGCCCCCAAAGTTTCAGGGCCGGGGGGGGGGGTTGCCCTGACTGGTCCAGACATAGAAATAGATGGATTGATGATTTCTTAAACTGACTGGCGCCTGCTCGATCGACAGAAGGTATTATTGTAATCCGTCAACAACAATGCTAATTCCAGGAAACTAAACTAATAAACATGAGATAATTAGCGACTGTCACTAATAATTTCAACTATCTCATGGACAAGAAGAGATGGAATGTGATGTTCAACTAATGCGAAACGTGGAAGAACAAACATCATACCATCAATCATTAGACTGCCACATACTGAGGTTGGTGATGATCGAACTGGTGGATCAAGGTTAACTATATGCAGTGAAGGCATAAATAACAACGGTTCTCACGAAAACACGCAATGTAACACATAAACTACGGTTACTAGTGTGGGAGTAAAATTTCGTATAATAATAAATAAAGTGGAAAACGGTGACAGCTATAAAAACAACCGGTTACCAAAAAAAAAAAAAAAAAAAAAAAATGTAATGACGAAGACCTAAGACACTAACAATGTAGTGAGCGAAACTTTTAACGAAAAATATACCTTTTAAAATAGGATCATTATTTGCTTATACCCTTTATCTTTATGCTTTATACTTCGCTAAATATCACAAAAATGAAACATTGTGGACTGAATTGAAAAAACGCTGCAAATTCTTTCACTGGGGTTTATTATTCAATTTTATTCATTTGGCTTGCATTCATGATTTGAATTTCTACTAAGCTTTGGCGTGTGCGCGTTTCACAGGATAGAGCGATTATTGAATTTCAAGAGACATGCATATGATCACTTAAATCGGTTCTCAACCAAAATATCTATTTTTGATCAGTTGATCATATTTGTGAACCGATTGTAGTGAATCTGGATGCAAATGTTTGCAGAAATTCAATCGGGAATGGTTTGAGCTACAGACCTCTATCATTCCTCATGGAAAGTTCTTAAAAAAAAAAAGTCCAAATTTAGGCCGTTTGGTTTTTTGGAGGCTTTTAGGGATTTTACAAAACTTTGAAACCCTTAAAGGGCCTTAAATGAATGAGATTGGCTAAAGAATTGAAAGTTTTGCATTTTTTGCTCCAGCCGTTTGGGAAAAATCGTGCGTACGGCGGCGGACAGACGGAAAAATTTTTATTGCAGATTTGGATTCTACACCCTTTGAAAAGTAAACCTTTGACCTAAGAGAACTAATTCAAATTTGACAAAGGAAAACTATGGCAAACTTTGACTTCCAAAACAATTTTTGCAAAACTTCACAACCTCTCGTACACTCAACAAATTGGTTCATTGCACTCAGAACAACAGCTGGTCGTATTCTTAACCTTCTTTGGGTAACAAAACTTTAACTGCTTCAATTTTTTGGCTTTAGGTAGTAATTTAGGAAGGAATGAAATCTACAACAAAATATTGATTATTATACCAAATTAACATAACACTAGAATTCCATTAAAAAAGTATATTATGTTCATATAAAAAAGTTTCGTTCATAACAAGGTTTTTTTCAGCTAGGGTTTTTTTTTAGAATGCAGTGAAATGAACAGGTTACTGAGGGCCCATCGGTGGTTAGAGGACAACTAAAGAGGAGGCTACAGGTGACTTGTCCCCCCTCCATTACCGTAACACCCATCCGTTCAAAAACTGGTTGCTGTGGGGTGACTGGACACCCCACCTTATGGTGTGAGGGTTAAAGAAGCTCGTATTCTACATCTTCTCATATTCAAAACATTTCAAAAGATCTATGATAGATCTTCAAAAGGTAGATGTTAGCTGAACGAGAAAGCTACGTGCCAAACCCAACTTGGCAAACATTTTTTGTTATTGCTTGTACATCAAAACCTTAATTATAAGTACTGCGGCAAAGCTGAAGGGTAGGAAGAGAAAGCTCCTAATGATACGATCATGTTAAAATGTATATTGGATAATTAAACCGTTCTTTCCCGACAAGGTTCGTAATGTGGGAAGTGTGTTTGTGGATTGTGAATAGCTGCTGTCATCAGCTCTGATAGATGTATGTACATGTACATAAAGGTAGTAATGATCGTGATCCTCTTCATCATCAAAAGCCGTTCTTTGTATAGGTGTTGTGGATCAAAATGGGGAAGTGAATAGACTTGCGTGGCCCAAACATTCCGAACCGCCGTTTAATTCCCCCTGAAGAAAACTAACATTTAGGCGAGGCGTCCGGGGGGGGGGGAAGGCAAGTTGGATGTGGTCGGTAATTGGTTGGGTTACCCGCCTTCTCACTGCTTCCCCTCTGCCAGCCGCCGCACCTGTGGCCACTGCAGGTCACAGCGGACAGGGAGTTGACAAGTCTCCAGGAGGTAAAGGGCCGTATTTATAGCCGATCCTTTACTGTCTCCCGGAGGAGTCCCTTCGCTAAAGGTCTACCTTTGATAAAGCCCGACCTTTGATTTGTCGCGCCCAGCAATTTCTAATATACACTTCAAGTGAAGGACCCCTTCACAGAATGATGCTGACCAGCATGAATGCAAGCTGAGAGGTAAACTTCAAACCCATTTCCACCTTGGGTGTAAATTAGGGATGGGGCAGTAATAACGTAACCTGTTAGAGTAACTTGTGATTGCATTTTCAGAGTTACCGCGATAACCAGTTATTTGAAAGAGACGGTATTCTCAACTCGACAATCGGTACCACAAAGTAAAGTAGAAGTAAGTACCCACTAATTCTTCGTCCCACCCGCCCCATACGAATACTGTCTAGCGGGGAGGCATCAAAATGCTAAACCGCGCCCTTGGAGCGCATCCAGACGCTGCTCACAGTTCCTATTTATCGTTAGAAAATGTTCATACCCTCAAATGCTACAGGTGTTCATTCTGCGAAACGCCTACATACCTCCGTGAAATAAATATGATGAAGGACACACAGCTAATGTTAATATTCGAACATTCATCTAACCTCACAGTAATCTTACCTTATGAAGCAGTAGTTCTTGAATTCAAAATCACCATCTGAGCTCCGGAGCCCCGCAAGATTGAACAAAAGTCCTCTTCTAGTGAAGCATTTACGCGATTACACTATTAGTTTTGACCGAATAACGGATGAGAGATCTCACTTCGTTCGAACGCGGATTCTGGAAGAAGTTCATACTTACGAATAAACATTCCTTTCGCAATCACACAGTAGTTATTAGAACCTTCGCAATGATATTGTGCCACTATTACTCCGTAATGGATTATGGAGTAACCGTTTCCATCCACCATTATTATACATCATCCCCAGCCCCGTAGAGAGGGGGGAGGCACTGAACCGGGTGTCCCAGGGCCTGGCCTTCGTAAGGGGGGCCGGATTTTGGTTTATTATTCAATAATAAACCATTGTAATCGCTCTTGAAAAAAAAATTCTAACCCCCTGAAAATTTCATGGTTTACGTTTCAAAGGGTGTAGAATCAGAATCTGCAATAAAAAATTTTCCGTCCGTCCGCCGTACGTCGTACACCGTACGCAAAATTTCTCCCAAACGGCTGGAGCGAAAGATCTGAAATTTTCAGGAAAAATCCATGTTGGTCCCCAATTCTTGAGCCAGCTCTCTCACTTAATTTAAAGTGCCCTTTAAGGGTTGTCAAAGTTTTGTAAAATCCCTAAAAACCTCAAAAAAAGTCGAAGCGGCCTAAATTTGTACTCTTTTTGAAGAACTTTCCACAAGGAATCGAATGAGCCCCTCCCCAGGTCCGCAGGTCAAACCATTCTCGATCTATGGCCCGATTTATGGTGCCAACATTGGCGTTATTTTGGTTTATTATTGTTTTTGTTTTGATATCAGTAACCTAGTGATGTAGTGATGTAGTAATGTGGATACTGGAGTGAACTCCTAAAAGGCTTTGTAGCCGATACACGGGTTGAAGCATTCTGATATGCATGAAACGCTGCAAATTCTTCCACTGGGTTTATTATTCAATTGACTTGCGTTCATGATTTGAATTTCTACTAAGCTTTGGAGTGTCCGTGTCACACAAGTGATAGAGCGATTATTGAATTTCAGGTGGCACACAAATATGATCAACTGATCAATCCAAATAGGTATTTTGGTTGTGAACAGATTTACGTGCTCTATGCATATCTCCTGAAATTCAATAATCGCTCTACGGACACTCCAAAGCTCAGTATAAATTCAAATCATGAACGCAAGCCAATAAACCCCAGTGGAAGAATTTGCAGCGTTTTTGAGAAATTATTGTTATTTGTTTATCTATTTCATTTTTGTAAAAAAAAAACGGGAAGGATAGTCAAAATGCGATCATTTTCAATTCTTCACAATCGATATTCCTCCCTTAATTTTCCTCTCTCTCTAAATTGCCTTATAATTGATTACGGTATATGGTTACAGTAGTTCGTACATTTTTGTTTGCTTTCTTTCTTTTAGGGGTCCCAGATGAATGTTGCCCCTGGGCCCGGATTCTGTCTCTTAGGTCCTGATTATACCAACACAGCTAACATCAGTAGTAGCTGGTCTGTCTGTGACAATCCCAGTTAGAATCTTCCATCAGGTAGGTCGTTTACAACCCTTTAGTTGAGCATAGGAAGTTTACGTGTTTACACTCCTCTCGCTGCTATAGGCATTGACTTTCTAGTTCTCCCAGGTCCCCCGGACAAACTTAGTTGAGTTTCCCTCCTTCAGTTTCTAGCTCAAAATTTGTCTTTGATGTTAGTACCAACTAGTGATTCAATATATCTAGTACATACACTATACTCAACAAACTGTTTCATTCATCCATGTTCGCAAATACTCTTCATTAAATGTGTGTATGACTGCTTCATACGATTTATTGGAATTACCTCGTCAGTTTGTCCTACAATCCTAGTTATGCCTAGTGTGTCCTGCAATATTCTATTCAATTTTATCCACCCGAACTAGTAGAGTTTGGGAAAAAGAAGAAGAAAACGTTTAATTTTCGGGAATCCAATTCTTGCAGGAGCAAGTGTTCGGGTTATAGTATCTTAGGACAAATCCCAGAATTCCAGTAGAAAAAAGTAAGGGTTGAAAACTAACACAACAGTCAGTTTGAGGGAGTGACTAAATAGAACATCAAGATTTGCTAGTGATGGGGTGAAAGGGTGATATTTTATGCAGCTAATGTTAATACTTATTCGAACATTCAACTAACCTCTTAGTAATCTTACCGTTGTGATGAAGCAGTAGTTCTTGAATTCAAAATCGCCATCTGAACCCCGGAGCTGTATAAGATCGAAGAGTACTCTTCTAGTGAAGTATTTACGCTACTAAACTATCAGTTTCGACCGAATAACCGACAAGATGAGAGCTCTCACTTCGCTCAAACGCGGTTTCCGGAAGAAGTTTATTCGTACGATCATTTCGATCACAGTCACAGAGTAGTGATTTGAATCTTCGCAATGTTACTGTACCGCTATAACTCCCTAATGGGTTATGGAGTTACGGTTTCCATGGAAAATTATTATACCCTGGGCCGTGGAGAGAAAATCCGAACTACTGTAATTATGTATCGTAATAAATTGTAAGCCATTTTGGGAGAGAGGAAAATTTAGTCCTCCTCTCCTTCCCTCTTTTTTTACAAAAAAAAAAAAAAAAAAAAAAAAAAAAATCTCAAGAAAATCAAGCCCCTTTTACGAAGCCCGGGCCCGGAGACATCGGGTCCAGTGCCCTCCTCTTGAATAATATGATCATACTTCCTACCAAAACAGCTAACATCAGCAGCAACTGATCTGGTCTGTCAGTGACAATCCCAGTATACCAGAAGAATCTTCCATCAGATAGGTCGTTTACAACCCTTTAGTTGAGCATAGGAAGTTTACGTGTTTACACTCCTCTCGCTGCTATAGGCATTGCCTTTCTAGTTCTCCCAGGTCCCCCATACAAACTTAGTTGAGTTTCCCTCCATCACTTTCTAGCTCATAATTTGTCTCTGATGTTAGTACCTACTTGTTGATTGAATATATCTGGTAGTTCCACTATAATCAACAAACTATTTCAATCATACGTGTTCGTTAATTCTCTTCATTAATGAGTGAATGACTGCTCATCATACGATTTATTGCAATTACTTCGTCAGTTTCTCCTAGAATCCTAGTTATGCCCACTACGTCCTGCAATAGTAATATTCCATTCAATTTTATCCACCCAAACTAGTAGAATTTGGGAAAAAGAAGGAGAAAATGTTCGATTTTCAGGAACAAAATTTGTTAAGAACCAAGAATTCGGGTTACAGTATCTTAGCACAAATTCCAGGATTCCAGTTAGAATCAAGTAAGGGTTGAAAACTAACACAGCAATCAGTTTGAAGGAGTGACTTACTAGAATATCAAGATTTCCTAGTGAAGGGAAGAAAGGGAGATATTTTATGCAGCTAATGTTAATACTTATTCCCTCAACTAATTTCTTAGTAATATTACCAGTGTGATGAAGCAGTAGTTCTTGAGTTCAAAATCACCATCTGAGCACCGGAGCCCCACAAACGAATTTACTGAATATTTAGTCCTAGTCTTATAAAATAACATTTTTATGTATTATGTAAGGATACCCACGCTAAAAAAAAAAAAAAGTTACTATCAGACATAGTTAACAGGGTAATGAGTAAAACCTTCACGTAACTTAATTTACTAGTAAGTATTTAGGTGGGTAACTCAGCTTTTCTGAATAAATGAGCGAGATCCGTAACAATAGAGAAAAGAAAATTCGAATGAAAAGGCCCCTAGTCAACATAATAATCTGGATATTGGCGGTACGTTAGTAGGAAAATAACTACTAATGATAATCACACCATCAAAGGAAACAGTTGATTGATTGATCTGATTTACGAAACAGTACACAGCAGTACGGAAAGAGAGTAGAAAAATGGGAGGGAAAAGATTGGGAGATGGTATAGCTACCAAGATAGAGATGCGAACCTCCAGCGCTACCCGCGGAGGTCGGGGTTGTAGCGCTGTCCCGGAAATTAACGTCTAGTGTATTTTAGTACGTGTGAATTAGTCATATGTGGAATAGTATTCCCAAAACCGTCACACTCCTCTGCCTTTATTAATTTTGTATTTGGTGAGGCTGTCACACTCCCCGGCCCTTCTTACCAAATTAACCATATTTGTAATTTCTCTTTCTTTACAAACATAATTAAGCCCGCATTTTCTGCAAGTGCTGGAGCTTGTCTAAGCAACGCTTGGAAGCTTAAAACGTTTGAAAAAAATTACACTGGTTAATGGAGTTTAACGTAATGATAACAGCTCATAGTCATCGCCGTTCATCGAAATCGTTACAGTGTTGAGCGGAGGCGTTCAAAGTAAATTAACATCGTAACGACCAGACATTGCCCGGGGGCAGCGGGAACTTGACAAGGAGCTTGTCCTTTCCTGCTACTTGACACCTTTACAGCTCCGCTTCCCCGCTTATCGATCGGATCATAAGCAAGTTCATGAGCACCCGCTGCCAACTTCAGATGTTTGGCAAGACGAGCTTTTGAACTCAAAATGAGACAAAATTAACCCGCAGGTTGAAGTTAGATGACTTGAAGTTAGAGCAGGATGATTACAATATCGATCGCCCGTGCCATCTCAATTCGCCACTCCGCGTCTAACTATTTGATGTGGGACCGCGGGGTCTTGTTCTTTATGTTTATGCAAAACCCGGGAATAAATTAGTACTTCACTAAGGCGTGTACGTACTGATTACACAATGATGAAAATCGTACTTAATCTCTAAGTCATTACTGGGAGGGTTGAGCTCAACCCCAACCCAGTGTTCCTACGCAAGAAGTCCCGTCTTACAGTTTACGTCAAATTATAGTAAAAACGTTGCCAAATATTACATAGAGATTTATGATTTCTGTATTAGAACGAACATTCTACGTAAATCACTGATCTAAGTTCTAGCATTTCCAAATCAAATGAAGCCTTTTCCACATCAAATTTTGTCTTTTTTTCTGTCATTTATTTATTGCAACTGAAAATATTACATTTCATCTAGCAATATTCTATTTCATATTATTTTCACTTCTCTAACGTAAGTTTACAGCTAAACGTGACCTTTAGTAGTAGGAATAGTTACACACTAGTTTCATTGCACTACTTAATTAGCCCAACTAGGTCCAGTGGTTTCTTTCTCTTGAGTCGCCGGAGTTCATGAAGTTTGTTGAGGACGTTAAACATCTCCAGGTTCTCATGTTTGTGGATGAGATGTTCGTCCTTCCGGGCATATTTTACTATGGTTTGGTTGACGGTATTTATCTTAAAATCTCGATTAATATCATCGTTTCTCATGTACCATGGGCCACCAATGATGCTTCTTAGAATTTTATTCTGAGAATTTCGAATTTTTTTCAACATTTGATTTACTGGCACATCCCCAGAGTTGTATCACGTAAGTCCTGATAGGGCGAAGAATCTGATTATATATGAGAAGTTCGTTATGAAGTGAGAGCTGGGAATTTCTTCCCAACCCCAATACATCTTTCTGAATTTGATTTTGAGCTCTTCTTTCTTTTTCTGAATATGGCTATTCCTGTTAAGTTTGGAGTCGAGAGTCATACCCAAGTATTTAACTGCATCTATACAGGGTGGCTCTTAATGAACGAACCACCCTTTCTATTTCCGTTGATTGTG
Source organism: Creontiades dilutus (assembly GCA_031894815.1). Lineage (NCBI taxonomy): Eukaryota > Metazoa > Arthropoda > Insecta > Hemiptera > Miridae > Creontiades > Creontiades dilutus. The sequence continues at coordinate 269,751 of JAVIWC010006953.1, read as the reverse complement.
GAGAAATCAAAAAACTTGTCGAAGTAACCTCCCCTTATTTTTTTGCAAAGAATTCAACCATTGCATTTTTGCGCCTCGCACCAACTTTCTTTTTTCAAATGTAACCCCCCCAATTTTTATTGCAGAATCGAATTCTACATCCAATTTTATGAACATTTTACTTCGACGACTTTTTTTTTTTTTTTTTTTTTTTTTTGGAACAAAAATGCACTCAGGAGCGTCCAGAAGCGCCCAAAGTTTGCCTACGCCTGAAACGTGGTGGTTTAAAAAAAATGAAAAATCACCTTATCCTGGCTCTTGATCATTTTTGTTTTAGTTAGATGAGTTTTTAGGCAAGCGGTTCGGTTCCTGCGCCCTGAAGGATACTCGGAGAAAACAGGAATATTATGGTGCCAAATACGTTTGAATAAAATTGATCCGACTTTTTTTGGACCCAAGGAGCGTCCAGAAGCGCCCAAAGTTTACGGATTTATCGCGGAATCGTCGCGACAAGATAATTTAGATACTAACCCCGCTACCTCGTCGCGACAAGATAAAAACTCATCTAACTAAAACAAAAATGATCAAGAGGCAGGATAAGGTGATTTTTCATTTTTTTTAAACCACCACGTTTCAGGCGTAGGCAAACTTTGGGCGCTTCTGGACGCTCCTGGGTGGGTCCAAAAAAAAAAAAAGTCGTCGAAGTAAAATGTTCATAAAATTGGATGTAGAATCCGATTCTGCAATAAAAATTGGGGGTTCCATTTGAAAAAACAAAGTTGGTGCGCGCAGCGCGCAAAAATGCAATGGTTAAATTCTTTGCAAAAAAATAAGGGGAGGTTACTTCGAAAAGTTTTTTGATTTCTCCACAATCAACGGAAATAGAAAGATTGGTTCGTTCATTAAGAGCCACCCTACATACGGTATTGGATTTGAATTGATCTCAACGTTCAAAGGTGTAATTTTTCGGTTTGTGAAATTGATGTGATCCGATTTAGATTCGTTCAGTTTTATTCTCCACTTCTACTTTGTCAGCAGACGTCTGAAGCTTGCTCTCTTGCACCACTCCAGTTCAGATCGGCCTAGGCGTTGATTCAAGATTCTGAACAGAAATCCCCAACCGTTCTGTGCTGTAAGTAGTTTTTAACTACTGCGATTAGATTTTTGGGTAGGAGTAGAAAGAGCTAGTATAGGAGGCCACCGTGCCAAGTTCTATCAAAAGCTTGCTCCACATCAAGGTTACTAGAATGGCTCACTTTTCGTTAGTGATACGTGTTTTTAATAAAATTTTTGTTCCGTTGAAGCTGGAGCGGACAGGAGTGTTCACGACTGAAGTCAAACTGCTGATTTGGTGCCAGAAGCATTGTGTATCGTAGGAGCTATGGTCATAATTGTAGGATAGCAACAATCGAGTACATATTGATTCAATATCAATCGTCGGACACATCCTGTAATTCTTAACTTTACTGTTCAGTGACACGTGATGCCTTGGAACAGTGATTTTAAACTCGTTCACGAGTTCTGAAACATGTTCTTTGAACGAGTGCTCCTTATAATACGAAATTCCCAATATGTGCGAACCGTTGTCGCCGCTACTGACAGTGATAATACAGAGATGGCCCGAAGTATATGATCGTCAGGATTATATAAGGAAATTATATAGGAGAGTTGCCGTGATATAGAATTTTTATTAATTTTTTTTGCTCCGGGGGTAAAGTGTCAAACCTAATTCATTAGGAAACCCGGGACGGATAAAACGGAGGGCGATCCGTAAAAAAAGTGAGAATATTGCCGCCCAGTTCTCTCGCCCCCTCAAAATCACTTTTTTTTCTTCCGTTACACAAAGTTGCAAGAAAAATACTTACCCGTTCGGCAAGAAAGGAAAATCCCATTTGGCTTCGAAACTTCGGCTCCCGGAAACTGAGGGGAGAAGAATAAAATAATATCGCTTAATATCTGGGGGAAACTAAAGAGTTTGCGAAGGGAGTTAAGGGAACAGAGTTACGCCGACTTAAATCTTGCTGTCGAGTTTAAATTCCGGCCGCTTTCGTCCACCCAACTTAATCTGAAAGTTGAAACTGGAAGTTGGGTCATTGTTCATATTGCGGTGATGTTTCCTACCTGGCTCATTATGAATTAGTGCTTCTGAGAGTTTAATTTGCGAATGGCCGGGTTTGAAAAGTGGGATTCCGAGGCTGGGACGCTTCCGTTTACCGTAGCTTGAGTGGTAAGTTGTAGTATTCATTTCCCCGTAACTATTGACTGGGTTGGAGAATTCTCTTGAGGAGGCGGCGGGTTCTGAGAGTCGTTGGAAACGGAGGACGGAGCTCTGATTAAATCAGAAAGTGCCGAAGGTGGTTGTGGAAAGGTGATTGTCGACTGGGAAAATTGTGCAAGTTTACCGAGCTACTGTCGAATATCACCGGCGGAATTGTCCCGTCTGGGGGTCGTAACACCGCATGAAAATGCCAGTTTACCGCAACTAACGGCCTCCGATACACCAAGTCTCTATAATGGATACCGCATACAATTACGGTAAACACTTTTGCGTTTTAGTGATTATCAGAGTTGTGAGTACTTAGTACTGTAGTAAAAAACACGAATGTTCCCCCAAAAAACACGGCTAATAGGAGAAAAAGGCGGTTCAAAAAACAAACAAAAGTATTTAAGGTTGCCTACCATAGACATATGAGGCATTCAACTCTTGCATTGTCAAAGTATGAAATATTATGAGCATCCGCCATACCTTTAACTTGATGAAATACGTAATAAAGAATAGAAGCGATTTCAAAGGAAATATTAGGTATATAAAGGGGAAACCATGTGTAGCATTTCCCAGGTGAATTAAGCCTTTTTCCAAAAGAGAACTCAACCTTTTCCCGATTGATTACACTTTTCTCCAAAACAATTAAACCTTTTCAAAATACAATTAAAATGATTTCCCAATTGATTACACTTTTCTCCAAAACAATTAAACCTTTTCAGAATACAATTAAAATGATTTGCCCTACCCACCAGTTTGAACATAAAACGATGATTTATAAAGTAAACGAAAAAAACGTTACATATAAAACACTCACTGGGTCGTTGGGAAGGATATTGACGCATCGTCGATGTAAACTTCGGATCTTGTCGTTTACATTCTGTCACCCGCCTCTGACAAACTTTACACGTTTCACACAGGGAAATATGCTTTTTCGCGTATAAATAAGGATCAGACGCGATACTGATTGCTTCGGTTGGAAATATTAAATCGGTATTGACAGGATTAACATTATTCCAAACAAAATTTGGGAAACGGTAAATACCATGTGTCCAAGTATATCCAGTGTTCCCTGGCGACTATCACTTCCACGTAGTGTACACGCAATGTTTCGGCATAATATAAGTAAGTGATAACGATAAATTTGAGTATCACACAATACTTTCCAATTTTTTAAGTAAATAGTACATGCGAAAGACATATACGAGTGGATGCAAGATGGTGGATATTAGACTCCTTAAATGGATACTAAATGCTGATAATTCCCAGCCCGGGATCTATACGTCGATACCGTCGATTTAGATACTTGGTCTACGACCTGTACAGTACCTACATTAACATTTGTTGTATTATTAATACTTGCGAATACTGTAAATACATCAACAACAATAATAACTTTCTGTCAATAAATTGATTTTAAGGTACATCAGTGTCATATTCTTAATTCCTACATTTCTGGCTGATTTTGCTGGTTGCGGTGGGAAAGGGGGGGGGGGACGAAGCTGGCTGTGGAGGGGGGGGGGGGGAAGATGTAGCATAACAACACAAAATATGAAAATGAATTATCATATCATCATCAAGTACGTTAATAACAATAAACTTGGTGGAAAAGAGTAATTTCTGCTAATTTTAGCCATTTTGGGAAAATTTGCCGATCTTTGAGCCCCTATATCTCGATGATCGCTTGCTCAAAAATTGAGTGTGAGTAGATCATTTTGCAGAAAATCTAGTCTACTTAATCTTATAATAGAGTGGTCTTCTCGATAGGATGCGTAGTTTTCGAGTTATAGCGGAAAAACTGAAAAAAGTCCGAAAAAATCGCGGTTTTTCGGCCCCCCTGAAGTTAGCACAAGGTTAATTTGTCCGCAAAATGGGGTGTAGCACCCCTTGGGAGGTAAAAACAACCCAGCAAATTTGCGGAAAGTTGGGAATTTTCACAAGCCCAAACCACCAGATGACTGGACTATAAAGAAAATAGGAAAATCCAATTCAGAAATGTAAATACCCAAGTTTGTTATGCAGACACTCTACTCCAAACTAAATGTATACCAAATTCATTTCCAGGTCCAAATTTAGTTTGAGGTCAGTTATATTTGTACACGGATGAAAACTGCCTTATAAATCTATTCGGCATGATCTCTTCAGCCCAATTTTTGTGTTCTTGGGAATGCTCCACCATAGGACGACTAGGCGGGGGCTGCAGTCAATTAGCAGTAAGAACGCATAACTCTTCATTAAGGAGTTCATCGAACCATAGAGAAGAGGACAGGGCTACAGAAGCGATTTTCGGGAGCTTTGGTGACGTGGTCATTTAAACGGCTTGAGGGAGAGAAATGATCTTAGGTTCAACTGTGAAAAACGCTTTCCTACATCCCCAGTATTTGGAGAAAATATGCTCAACCGTCAGACGCTTCCAGGAAGAAAATGGAAGTTAAGGGACTCTAAGATGACAGCCAAGCCTGGACAAAACAGTCTCCTCTTATCGAGAACGGTGTTTTGGCTGGAGGTATATATTCATTTCGAATCGTTTGGAAGGAATTTCGGCACCAAAATTTGAGTCACTAGGCGAGGTTAACACCCTGTATATTGTGAATGTGATTGAAATAAAATGGTACACTCACGGTTGAGACTATGCGATAGGTATCGTAAGCCTACGGTTGGTTCATAGTTGTACTGCGCACCTATAATGTTGATAATTTTGTTCGCCAAATACAGCATTCATCTATCCGTCTATCCATCGTGCGGTGACCGGGTCACTGAAACACTCAGTATTCATCCCCTCGTTTGAAATGTTCGTCATGCGGATTCCCATTCTCTTGTGAGCCCCCCGACAAGAAATCTCCCTTCATCTTCCACCGGGATCGCAATTCTCAGCAAAAGAAGAGGACGAAGAAAAAAGACGGAGAAAGACTCTGCCATTGCCAGGCCAAAGCGTTTTCCCAGCCTAAACGTGACTCCGGCAAACGGCACTGTTAAATGGGTCAGGCGCTAAACTGATTCTAAACGCGCGACTTTTTTTCCCTTTTTTTTCGCCGGTTCAGTCGTGCGGAAAATGGGAAAGGGCTCCCCCGAAGAGGCACAACTTTCCGAGGAAACTTAGATACGCGCTTTTCCGAACAATCCCCTAGAAATATATCCCCACCCCGACCGAAGGGGGACCTAATAAAAAAGTTCGGGTAACATTAATTTTACAGGGCAATGAAGTCGTATAAAATCTTCGGGAGGTCGGAGGGCCCATTTAAACTTTAAAAAAACGTCGGGTACGAGCAGTGATGGTAAGTGATTTGAATGTTCTACGAGTTAAATCGTTATAACTGACTCCAACTTGTTAGGCTTATTGCTCAATCGTTTGGCTGAGATTTAACGATTTTTTTCCAGCAGTTTCTAACTGGGTAGTCAGGTTCTAGAGTTGTAAAGCAGCATTTCTTTCACAGAGAGAATCTTGTCAGTATTGCTCCATGCTTTGTTATTTATTTATTTCGGATATACGGTACGAGCCCGATTACAAGAGGGAAACAGGTAGTACCTAACGGTAATATAATGTCAATACAAAACAACCAGTCCACCAACAACGAAAGATACTGGAAAGATAAGCAAAAGGCACAATTAGGCATTAGGGTCATCGGGAGGTATCGAGAAGAGATGACAGAAGAGTTGGGTTTGAACTGCAGAGAGAACGTTGAAAGAATCTCGATGAAGGAGTGGTGGAGCTGGAGAGGAGATTCACTTGACGAGGAATATGGCAGAATGGACGGTATTACAAGCAGTTAATGGAATACTAGGAAACACCAAATGGCGTGACCGTGGGGGAAGAAAAGCGTGGCACATGAAACCCGGTACGAGCCAGGAGACCAGGAGCATAAATCCGCCCTGATACCAGACCTGAAGAAAGAACACATCCGAACGCAAACGACGGTAGCAGGGTTGAAGCAGCTTGCAAGTACATCGTAGTGCAGATCCTCGCGAGGAATGGTAGAGCTTGTAAGCCAAGTATCGGTGGAAAGCGCTATGGACTCGCTCGATTTGCACAATGTTGCACTCATAGTGAGGGGTCCAGATAACGACCGCGAACTCCAGAATTGGAGCCACGAGAGTCTTGTAAAGTGTCACAACATCTGGTGCATGAGAGAACTCTCTAGTGTTCCACTTCAAGAAGCCAAGAGTGTTCATTCCACCTAAGCTACGTGGTCAGAAAAGGAGAGCTGGGAGTCCAAGGCACACCAACGTCCGCAATTCCATCCATACGAGGGAGTGTTACACCGCCAATTGACTAGTCGTTGATGAAAGCAGTAGAAGGAGACAGCTGCACATTTGGACCGGTTCAAGGTCAGGCCATCGAGGTCGCAGCATTGAGTGAGGGCACGTAGGTTCAGTAGGAGGAGGAAGCAGTCTGAGGTTTTCGCAGATGGTGATGAAGAGCTTTAGGTCATCAGCATAGATCAGAAGCTCAGTGTGGTGATGGGAACAGATGACTCCGTTAATTACAAGGTTGAAGAGAAGAGGGCCGAGATGTGAACTCTGAGGAACTCCAGAAGTAGCAAGAAACGGGTGGGAAACGACACCATCTGTGTCGTTTACTCATGAGTGAAGTGGTCCAAAGACCCCAAGCGGAGAGAGCACATTCAGGATCACAATGTGTGGCAGTTTATCGAATGCCTTGGAGATATTGGTCGACACTATGTCCACCTCATAACCCTCCCCAACAGTTCGCTGTTGGCGATTGAGAGAGATATCAGCTGCCAGGGCCCCTCAGCTCATCAGTCATTTAAACTTTAACAAACGTTGGGTACAAGCAGTGATGTTAAGTGATTTGAGTGTTCTACGATGTTAAGTCGTTATGACTCCAACTTGTTAGCTTGATTGCTCAATCGTTTGGCTGTGTTTCAACGATTTTTCCCAGCAGTTTCCAGCAAGAAGCCGAGAGTGCTCATTCCATGGGATGCTATGTGGTCAGAAAATGAGAGGGAAAGGGGAGTTCTAGTGCACACCAAGGTCCACAATTCAAACCTTAAGATGGAGTGCTACACCCCCAATGGAGTAGGGGTAGACGACTGGTGAGTGAATGATGACATTTTCGGAAGGAGCATTACATATTTCGAAAGTAAAGGGGTTTGTTTTTAATTCTTAGAAACTACCAAATCGTTGTTGAATATCCACAAGTACTTCAAAACATGGGACTCAAAGGTTCAATACCTACTATTGACAATGTCCCTTCAATTCTTCAATCTTACAACCTTGCCAGTTCTGAATTTATATTAATGAATTCCCGCTGGGTCCACCAACATGAATCCGCCGCTTTTAATTTTGTTTTAATTTAATTTTTTTTTCAGCTCCTTCGTTGCACTGAATAAAACATGCTCCATTTCGTCGCTCGATCTCATCATTTTCCGAGGAGTAAATCTTCTACCGGAAAATTAAGAACGTCTTTATTAAAATTCCCTAGAAAATACTGCGCGCTCTATTTTCATAAAGTTCCTCACGTTTTCCTTCCAACCGTCGTCTAGGCCGGCGCGCAGAGTGATAATGGAGAAAGTTTCAACAGGAAAAATAACCACCTACTTAGTTTGTTACGCTCGGGGAATCTAATATGAGCCTCTTACGGTGAAGTTGAGGCATCGTCATTCATTGTCGTTACTTTGATAATGAATTCGTTGCTCCGTGTAATTCTTAACCAAGCAGAGGTCGATTTGGTTTACCCAACCGAATAACGCTTTGCCCGAAGCGAATTAGCATTGTGAGCATCCCATTACTGCCCATTCTCGTCTACATGTTCATCCGCAGAATACAAATCGCAACTCAGCAGAAAATTTGACCCTTCTCAAAAATGCATTTTAGGGTTAGCACTTTCATTGTGTGTTCCAATCGATTTCAGATAGATACACATGTAGATTCTACATGAGGAAACAGCTGATTTGGCTGAAGTTACAAAACGGGCTGCAAGAAAAAGCTTATTTCAGTTTTCCTCGCAGCTGTTTGCTAACAACCACCAGAAATAACGCACGTCACATTCAACACGTACATTCTAAGGGCTTCTTGATTGAAAAAAGGTTCATTATTGAAAATAGTAACCGTCCGGAGCTTTTCTCCGAAACTACTGAACGAAATGGACTAAGTCACTCGCGACGAAGTTATGGAAACCCATTTCAATAAAAACGGAGTAAAATAGAACGTTGTCTATATTTCCACGACAATAATGAGTACACAGTTAAATGGATTTCGACGGTTAGGTCATCATCAGTAACAAACATGAACTGAAAGTACATCACAGATGCACATCTTATGTAGGCCTATACAGGAGCGTCTAGAACAGAGATCGTGGTGGAACGTCCTGAGCGCTATCTAGCGAGAATTAGTTGAAAACCACCCAGTTTTTTTTCTGTGATTTCAAAATGTAGTCTTTCCGAAGGTATATCTAAAATATCGATTAGAGTACATACAATTAGGTGGAGAAAACTGCCTGGGAGTGAGCGAAAACGTGGTATTATGAGCGAAAATCGAGGGTTTTCATGAAAAAATCGATCCCTCAGAACCTAACGATTTTGAGGTCGAATTCTACTTAATTTTTTGAGCTGAAACGAATGGTGACACTTCCATACCTCCACGACGGTTCGTAAGCGGCTAGAGTGCCTTTTAAGCCCCACCTGCTTGACAATCCTTTTATCGAACCCTCGATTTTTTTTGCATTCCACCCAGTTTTTTCTCTTAGTTGTGGTTCATTTAGGCCCAGAAACGTAAGAAAAAGCTGAAAATTGTGCTGTTTGGGTTCATTTTGGCTTATTATTTCTAATACGTCTATGTGATCGGATAGAAAAAAATGTATTTTCTCTCAAACATTGGTCATTTTACGTTTCAAGGTGCCCAGATTCCAAAACTGCAATGTTCGTCCACCGTACAGTTGGGTTTTCCACAAAAAAAATTGTTCTTGGATCAAATTCCATGTTTATAAACCACCTCAAATACGTCAAAGTTTGATGCAAAAAGTTTCGCCTTATCCAGGGGAAAGACATTTTTCATGAAAGACATCAGTCGCGATCAGCTCAAAATTTCTACAAGAATATTCAGAAATTGGAATAGAGAGTTGAAACTTGTTCTGCAACTGGTTCATAATGTATATGCATACTATTTCTCACGTGAACCTCAATGGTATAGGTACGCTTTTACAAGTATTTTCAATGAATAATTAATTAATTTCTCCTGACTATATTTCTTTTTAAATTTAATGCTGACTTAGTGAAAAACTATTTTGAATTTTCCTAGGAAACCGTTCCTTGGATCTCAAATCTGACCTCGCCCTGTACCATGTCCATGATACAATTTGTACCATGTCATCTATCCAATAAGGAACTTGAATTTAATGATCCCAGTTTCCGTCAGTCTGGAGACGAAAACAATAAATTCGAAAACGAAATCGGCATCAAATTTCTTATTAACTTTCAAATCTTAACTTATCAAATTAATATTAGAAATCTCTTTGCGTCACATTTTTTTAAACTGCATTCAAGGATAAAAAACGCTGCAAATTTTTCACTGGGGTAATTATTCAATCGGCTAATTGTTCACTCTGAACTCTGAATTTCTATTAAGCAAGTCAACCTAGTCTGCTGTTTCACAGGATAGGGAGATTAATTGTTCTTTCAGGATACACATGGAGCACGTGAATTTTTCGACCAAAATACCTATTTGGATTGATCAGTTGAATAATTGATTCCTAAATTCAATAATCGCCCTATCCTGTGAAACACGCAGACTCCAAAGCTTAGCAGCGTTTTTTTATTGAACCTCAATACCCCCCCCCACAATAAAAACATCTATAATTTATCAAGTCTTTTGGCACTCGTATTGCGTTAAAACTTCCCCAAATCCAAATTTAAACGATTTTTAGACAGATGTTTTTCACATATTCAACTGATCAATCCAAATAGGTGTTTTGGATGAGAACCGATTTACGTGGTCTATGCATATCTCCTGAAATTCAATAATGCTCTATCACCTGTAAAACACGCACACTCCGAAGCTTAGTAAGATTCAAATCATGAACGCAAGCCAATTAAATAATAAACCCCAGTGAAAGAATACTTATTTACCCCAGTAATAATATTGAATAATAAACCCCAGTAATAATATTGAATAATATTTACCTACATATTATCAGAATGCCTCAACCCGTGTATCGGATACTAACTACACTACAAGTATTCACATCGGCTATCACTCCAGTATCCACATTCACCTACAACTCGACGCTATCGGCCGGACATCACTAGGTCACAAACAAACAATAATAAACGAAAAAACGCAAATGTTGGCACCATAAATTGGGCCATACATCGGGAATGGTTTGACCTACGATCGTGGGGAAGGGCTCATTCAATTCCTAATGGTATGTTCTTCAAATAGGAAATATTTAGGCCAATTCGACTAGTTTCGAGGTTTTCAGGGATTTTACAAAAATTTTACAGCCCTTAAAGGGCACTTTAAATTGAGTTGGTTCTGGCTCAAGAATTGGGGCGTCGTCGGACCAAGATGGATTTTTCCTGAAAATTTCAGATTTTTTGCTCCAGCCGTTTCGTGCGTACGGCGTACGGCGGACGGACGGAAAATTTTTTATTGCAGATTCGGATTCTACACCCTTTGAAACGTAAACCATGAAATTTTCAGGGGGTGTTAGAATTTTTTTTTTTCCGGAGCGATTACAATGGTTTATTATTGAATAATAAACCAAAAAACAACATTTTCTTCATGCTAATTGTTCACTCTGAACTCTGATCTTTATTATCAAGTCAACCTAGACTAGTTCACAAGACTGCGCGGAGTTTTAAAATTTGAACATTTAATGTTCTTCAAAATAGGTGTAGGTACGGTTTTTCCGGCAAATTAAAAATAGGTATGATCGCATTGAATAATGATTACTAATTTGCAAAAGCTGTTAAATGAGTAAAATACTGAACTATTCGAGCGCTAGTAAATGTTTCCTTTTTTTTAAACATTTTTTCAACAACCAAGACTTTTGGAAAACTTCATTTTTTCAAATCCTTAGCGTTTCAACTGTAACGACAATTCTCTGATGATGATTGTTGATGATGGAAACTGGCTTCGATTGATAGGAAATTTGATGCCGATTTCAAACATGTGGTCAAAATCTATAAAATATTGAAGGTAATCGGAGCAAAGCATTTTTTTTTCTAAAAGAATACGTCGATTTTTGTTGTCCAAAAAATGAAATAACTCTGAATAGAAGTCTCTAAAAAAAATTTTCAACGACGCATTTTCTCTTCCAAATTCAACGTAGAATCGAAAACTAAAATAAAAAAGGGGGTCAAGAGGTAACCTCAAGTTTCAATCGAAAATTTGAGGCACTAAAACATCGAAAAATAAAAAACGGGTTCCACCACCTTCAAGCAGAGTGAAAATACTATAGAAAAGGGCCGGTTCAATTTTTTGATAGCTCGCACCGTGTGGCTGTAATTCCTTAATGGGCCATCTACATGGGGGATCAACATATTAATCAAGTATAAGTATTGATTATCGATCAAGTATCAATTAGATATCAATCAAACCTCCCTGGGAACCTATTAATGGTGATATTGGATGTGAATCCACAATTTATCACGGTGTGTTCCCTGAAGCAGTTTTCATTGGACTCTTGATAAACATTAGCTCGCGCTCTCCGACAAGTCAGTTGGGATTTTCTCAGTCGAGTCACGCCCAGCTGATGATCCCGTTTCGCGTCAGTGGAGTGAGGAGAAAAAAATTAATTAAAACGCCCCCTTGTTTGCGGTCACGTGACTCGCATCGCCTTTAACTTCTGCACCAAAAACCCCTTCGCCGAAACCCTCAGTGGCCGGTGTAATGTAACTACTGTAACCCTCGGTTGGTTTCGGTACTGTAACCTCCCCCTTGCAAACCACATTATTACACTGCAGTCGAGGCCGATTACGTGGCGATGATAATAAAAACGGCGTCCGGAGGGGTCGCGCGAACGCTCGTTGGGGCGAAGAGGGTTAAAAGGTGAGCCGGAGATAACGCGCTCTGATGACGGAGGGAGAGGGAGAAGAAAGGGAAGAAAGACAAAGGGGGAAGATACAGAGAGGCGCTAAGAGAGAAAGAGAAAGCACAGCACGAACAAGAGTGAGCGGAGAAAGTGGATGGGGAAGAGAGAGATAGGGGATCTATTCAAAGGATTGAAATAAACGGTACCCACTCACCTCAGTACTTAACCTTAACGCTACTACAGCAGACATAAATAATTTAATGCACTTCTAGAGTGGAAATTATAATAATTTGTAAACGGAGTTTATAATGACTTTTTTTCAGACGTTTCTCTGAAGAAATTTTTTCGTCAGTAGAGGGGAAGCCTATTAAAATTAATTCAGAGGGGTTTGGGACAACCTAATATTGAGAAAAACGCTGCAAATTTTTTCACTGGGGTTTACTATTCAATTTCATTCATTTGGCTTGCATTCACGATTTGAATTTCTGCTAAGCTTTAGAGTGTGCGTGTTTCACAGGTGATAGAGCGGCTATTGTATTTCAGGAGATATGCATAGAGCACTTAAATCGGCTCTCAACCAAAATACCTATTTGGATTGATCAGTAGATCATATTTGTGTGCCTCCTGTAATTCAATAATCGCTCTATCACCTTGAAACACGCACACTCCAAGGCTTAGTAGAAATTCAAATCATGGATGCAAGCCAAATGAATGAAATTGACTCATTGAAAGAATTTGCAGCGTTTTAATTATCAGAATGCTTCAACCCGTGTATCCGCTATAAACCCTTTTAGGAGTTCACTCCAGTATCCACATTCACTACATCACTAGGTTACTGCGATAAAAAAAAACTCTTGTTTTTGTTTTGATCGCTATAACCTAGTGATGTAGTGAATGTGGATGCAAATGTTGGCACCATACATCGGGAGTGGTTTGAGCTACGGACCTAGGGAGGGGCTCATTCGATTCCTCATGGAAAGTTCTTCAAAAAAGTCCAAATTTAGGCCGCCTTGACTTTTTTTGAGGTTTTTAGGGATTTTACAAAACTTTGACAACCCTTAAAGGGCACTTTAAATTAAGTGAGAGAGCTGGCTAAAGAATTGGGGCGTTGTCAGACCAACATGGATTTTTCCTGAAAATTTAAGATTTTTTTGCTCTAGCCGTTTGGGAAAAAACGTACAGCGGACGGACGGAAACATTTTTATTGCAGATTCGGATTCTACACCCTTCAAAACGTAAACCACGAAATTTTCAGGGGGGTTAGACAATTTTTTTTCAAGAGCGAATACAATGGTTTATTATTGAATAATAAACCAAAAACAATAACCACAAACTAATCCGTTTCAGACCACTCTAAGATCGAATCTTTGAAGAAAACAAAACCTTCAAATTATCACGATTTCTGAATTTCTTGCATCTTCATTCAAATTCAGTTAGGATTAATACAATTACAAAACACTTCCGACCCATCCTATTTGCCAAAAGCTCTTCTGGTATTCTTTGAATACCAAAGTGTCATAAAACAACTGTCACAGTGACAAGTCTGGTATTAGGCAATTGCTTGTACGTGACACATAGGCTTAGTTTAGGTGTGGCAGAGTCATGATGCCCGGGTCCTTAAAATGGACACGATAAGTCTCATTCTGAAACTTTGAGATGGAAGTTTCCAGTCCTATTTGGTGTAGGAGCAATATGTGCACGTTTTTTCATGGAATAACTGAGGAGATCTGAGCGTTGGGCATCAGAATCTAAGTTTTGGCACAAATATGTGACTCGTAGGAATTCTTAAAGACTTAGCAGAATCGTGATTTTCATCTCTTAAAATGGCCACGACAAGAAATTTCAGACTGCATGGAAGCTTCCAATTTTACTAGCCGTAGGCACAAACTCTCCATGTTCCTTGGTGGAATACTGAGGATATCCAAGCCTTGGAAATCAGAGTATATTTTGAGACAGTTTATGGGACATTGTTAAGTGCTGATGCTTGTGAGGGTCATGACTCTATGAAATATCTCTTTGAAAATCTCCCATGAGGACTCTTGTAGACTTACCAGAACTAAGATTTTCATGTCTTTAAAGTAGTCACGACAAATCTCTTTCTGGAAATTTTAGACTGCATGGAATTCCAATTTCACTTGCTATAGGCACCACTCCTCTAAGTTTCTCATGGAATTAATGAGGATATCTAAGCCTTGGATATGTTTTGCGACAGTTTACATAATGTACACATGTACAATATGGTACATTGATGAATGCTTATGCTTATCAGGGACATGACTCTATGAAATATCTCCATGAGGACTCTTGTAGACTTACAAGAATCATGATTTTCATGTCTTTAAAATGGCCACTACAAGTCTCATACTGGAAATTTCAGACTGCATGGAAGCTTCCATTTTTGCTTAATGAAGGCACAACTTCACGTTTCTGATGGAATAGCTGAGCTTTGGGCATCAGAATCTAAGTTTTGGCGCAAATATGGCAATACATGAGAAATGATGTGAGCTTACCACAGACTTGTTGTTAAAAGTTACCACAAGTTGTTAAAATGGCTACAAGTCTCATGCTGGAAATTTTAGACGGCTTGTAATTCCAATTTCAGTTAATGGAGGCTCAACATCTCTACGTTCCTCATGGAATGACTGAGAGAGCTTTGGTCATCAGAATTTAAGTTCTGACGCAAGTGATTGATACTTGAGAAATTATGTGCGGTTACCGTCATCTTGGTTCCTTATTCGTTAAAATGACCGCTACAAGTCTCATGCTGGCAATTTTAGACTGCACGGAAGCTTCCAATTTTACACAATGTAGGCACAACTTCTCTACTTGTCTAATGGAAAAACTGAAAAGTGAGCCTTGGGCATCAGAAACCAAGTTTTGACGCAAATATGTGATACATGAGAAATGATGTGCGTTTACCATAGTCATGATTCCCAAATCGTTAAAACGGCCACTACAAGTCTTATGGTGGAAATTTCAGACTGCACGGGAGCTTCCAATTTTACAAAATGTAGACACAACTCCTGTTCTTGGTGGAATACAGAGGAGATTTAAACCTTGGAAATCAGAGTGTTTTGGTTCATTGGCAGATGATTATGTTTGGCAGAGTCATGACTCCATGAAATACCTCCCCGACTCTTTATTTTCACGGTAAAAATCGCAGTTCATCTTGCGTGCAAAAACACTTATTCCCAGAGTTGTTCAACCCCCCCACCTCAGCATCCGCAAACTTCGGACATATGCCCCCTCCCATCACCTCTTCACAACCGCCCGCTCGACGATCAGAAGTCAGACCTGGGTCTTCCCCCGAGGGAAGTTTTCTTCCCGCAGATAACTTAAATTGGTTGCGAGAGGTCGCCGAAAAGGGCGAAAAAGAATAGCAATAGATTCGGAGTTTTTACAGCCGCGGTCCGTGTTTTTTTCAATTTCTCCGGTCCCCTCGCCCTCCGTTTTCCGTCTGTAAATATATTCCGCTCGCCAATCGAAACTGTATCGCCCCTACGACCGAATTATGTAAATGTAATCCCGGGCCGATGATTGCGGTTCATGGACTTGTAAAAAGCTCTACGGAGGGTGAAAATTCATTTTCGACAAAAAAAAAATACCCCATCGAGTTTTTGCTTTATCGAACTTTATGCCTACACCGGTCATTCACACTACTGTGGACCGAACTTGGGTGAATAATTTAAACGTTGACCCTCATGCCGAGTCACATTTCATTCATTTCCAACTTATGAGAAACGGATCAAGTAAGTCTGTACTGCTATCTATGTCAGTCTGTACTCAACCTAAACCTCACTTAAACCGCGCTGTGTGGCGGCGCAACAAAGAGTCATGGCATACCAGTGATCTTCTTTATTGTAATGAGGTTCAGAGGCTGCATTCATCTAATCATTCAATGACACACACTGTACATAATGATGAACTACACACAAGAGGATACCCAGCAAAAATGGTAAAACGAAAAATTATTCACACATTCAACACCACCCTACATTCCGAAATTCTATCGAAAAAGTTCACCTTATAACCGAATTTTTTTCGGCATTGAGAGGATGAACAAAATTTTAAAAGATCTGACCCACTCCTCTCAGCAAACCCAGAGACCAAAAAGGTATTCTCCCAAGCGCCTTCATTGTCCTATCGACAAGGATCGTCCATCGGAAACATTCTCACACACACGGTCAGATAGGACAGAACGATTAGGAGGACTGCATCTTTGGAGCAAACGCAGATGTAAGGTTTGTCCACTGTCTGTGACCATAAGCCGCCATGCCTCGTTGCATGATGCTTCGTTCAATGATTGTTTCGGCTTGAAAATTTTGAAAAAAATTAGACCAGAAGAGAATCAATAAATTAACGAGGTTTCTCACAAAATACGAAGAACTTAATATTCATTTGGCATAATACGTATCTATAGACATTGATAAAAAGAGCGCCTTTTCTACCCCAAAGGAGTATTTTCCTAAATTTCGAATCATTCGGACGATTTTTAGAGCATTTTGGTTTCTACTCCTAATTTTACGGCGGTTATGGGAATTTTGGAACGGTTTGCGATGGAAGAATCGGACCTCTGATTTGTCTGAAATTCATCAATATTTTTTTCAATAATATTCTTAAACACTCTTAGACATTTCAGATCATTTGGACGATTTTTAGAGAAGTCAGAGGTGTTTCAAATATATCACATTTGCGCATGCGCAGGCGACAATTATCGCACGAACTATAACTTTTCTAATTTCAGTTTTTACTCCCAATTTTATGGTACTTCTGAGAAATTTGCTTGATTGCCAAGTTTGATGAAAAAAAGTAAGTTGAAACAACCACAGCTTTTCTCCGATCGAGCTGAAAACCTTGCGGGCACCATGTGGGCTCCTGAGGAGAATTAATAGTGCAAACGAATCGAAATTTAGGTCAAAAGTTCAAAATCATTTGCACCATTTATGAGGAAGTTACGCGTGACACGGCGGACGGACATTGAATTTCTTTAATCTAGACATCTTGAATGTTTCAAAGTGAACCATTAAAAAAATCGATTCAAATCGAAAAATTGATTTTTTGTCCTCGATTAATTACAGTACAATCGATTTCAGACAGCCGATTATGAATTCGATCCCAAAATCGATTTTGGTGGTTCGATTTGACTACCCTAATTTGTTTTGTGATTTTGTGAGCATCTTGAGTGCTTAGTAATTCTAATTGGTCTGTACATTTGGCAGTACAAATAAATAAGGAACCGACCGTTCTTTTCATTGAAGACAGTTGATAAATCCAAATATCGTTCAAGTATGACTGACGATAATTTAAAAAATGATTCACCTCTTTGTTTTTTTTTTTTTTTTTTTTTTTTTTTAAATTTATTTATTTACTAGTTTAATGGCCCTGCTACGCAGGTTAATAACACAATTTTTTTTTTTTTTTTCGTGATTTATTATTGCGACTGAAAAATCAAATACATTCCATCTAGCAATTTTACATATCAATAAAGGTACACTCCAAGAGGGTAGGTTTACAGCAAAATCTAGCCCTTTATTATATAGCTCAATTAATTAGCACGGAGTTCGATTGCACTTCTATTCACGCAGCGCAACTAAATCCAGTGGTTTGTTTCGCTTGAGACGTCGGATTTCACCTTCGTTGTCCAAAACGTAGAGCATCTCCGGGTTCACGTGTTTGTGGAGGCGATGTTCATGCTTCCTTGCGTATTTTGCAATAATTTCATAGACTGTCTCCATCCTCAAATCTCGATGAATATCATCGTTTCGCATGTACCAAGGGGCTCCAACTATACTTCTCAGTATTTTATTCTGAAAGGTTTGGATTTTCTTAATATTTGATTTCTTGGCACAGCCCCAGATCTGTATCCCATAGGTCCAAATAGGGCGAAGGATCTGCTTATATATAAGCAGTTTGTTGTGAAGTGAGAGATGGGAATTCCTTCCCATTAGCCAATACATCCTTCTGTACTTGATTTTAAGTTCTTCTTTCTTCTTTTCTATGTGTTTATTCCAGTTTAATTTGGAGTCAAGTGTCAAACCCAAGTATTTAACTGCTTCAGTATGCGGTATTTTATTCGAATTGATCTCAACATCCAAGATTGGGACTTTTCGGTTAGTGAAGTTGATGTGGGCTGATTTTGATTCGTTCAGCTTCATTCTCCACATCTTGGTCCATTTACAAACCTCAGTAGTAGACGTCTGTAGTTTGCGTGTTGCAGCTTCTATATCATCTCCAACAGAGAGGATAGCCGTATCATCTGCAAAGGTGGCAACAGTTGTGCCTTCTTGTTGGGGTAAGTCCCGTGTGTACAGGAGGTAGAGTACTAAACAACACAATGAGGGAGTATAATAACAATATTAAAAGTCAAAAAATCGTATATCCCAAATCCCCGAGGAGAGGACCACGTCGCTTGCCCTGGGAGACGCTTCCCCCCGCTTGGGCCCTCCTTCCTTCACTGGCGGGGTCGGGGGGAGGGGGGAGCAGGTCGGTTGCCCTGGGAGACGGGGGCGAGAATTCCACCCGCCCAGCGTTACCACCCCCTGAAACGTTGATATACTCTGATAAGCTGGTTTTTATATAGTGTGATTTTTTTTTTTGAGTCTGTTACTTAATAATATCATACCTCATAGACAAGTGTGTAAGCACATTTAATTATTCAAACATTGTAAAGTTGGCGTTTATTCATACGATGGTGTCTTTCTTGCAAATAATTATTTATAATTTGATATGCCGTGGTCTGGTGAGTCTTCTGGAGTCAAAAGGTGCAAGGCTGTCGATTACTAGCGGATTGGAATGGTCAGAGTAAAGGCTGCAGAATTTTTTCATACATGAAAGCCGGTGTTCACTAGGCGTTTCCATGTTGAAGTCATTATAAATTGTAGAGTTGCGAACGAATGGTGGCGTGTGGATAACATTTCTTTGTAGGGTTATGTTTTGCTGACTTTCAAGACGCTTGAATTGGGAATCCGAGCACGTCCCCCAGACTGCTAGACCATAGGTCCAGATGGGACGTATTAATGGAACGTCTTTGTAATAATGGAATTACTTAATCCAAACTTCGATGAATCATTTTCCCAAATTCGAGCTCATGATAATTCTGTGAGATACGATCAATTTTACTATTTGCTTCGAATATTCGCAAATGAGGAGGCAGTTTATGTAACGGTCGCACGAGTTCGCATACACCGATAAACATGGTGATCAGTTACGTTGTTTTTGTTTGTAGAATCGTTGGCCGGCAACTCTGAAATAAAGTGTTTGGGGGAAACTCATATCCGGTCGGGACCGCGCGGCGGAGGTTGTCGGCTGCAGGGAAATCCTATTTCGACGAGCCGAACGCTTTTGGCTTTTAGCTTGCCAAACCTCCCTCCACTTCCCTCGTCTGCCCCGGGGGGGATGGGGCTTCGATTTTACACCTAACCGGTTTGGATGGGGCTGGGGATGAGGGGGTCCATTAGCGTCAGGCGGAGATGTTGATAATGCACAGCAGAGCGAGGATGTAACCGAAGCCACCCAGAAATGCCCCCCCTGCTGAGGTCAACTCGTGTATTAGTCAGCAGAATCCAAACCGCCGAGAGGCCCCGCTGATACCGGGTCGAGCGAGCTTTCACTGCCGAACACCGACGTGTGTTGTTTGCGTCGATTCGACGCTCGACAAAGCAGCTCGAATGGGCGGGGCTTTCTCTGTACGAGGTCTCTGTAAGACCAGGTATCAAGTTCAAATAAAAAAAGACAAAAATTGAAGAGAGAGACTTTTTTCACGAAAAATGCATAAGCAGTTGCAGACCGGTTTCGGTTGTTAAGCCATATCGGTACACTACAGAAAGATGGAGAAGTGAGTGGACATGCTTCTACTATGCAGACAAAAGAGAAAGGTTCCCTCTGACTGGGCCATACACTAGAAAGGGGCGTGGAGTAAAAGTGAAAGGAAAAAATTCACAAGAACATGTCGATTAGAGGAGAACGCCTGATTACACTTACATCATTATCTGAAGTTCCCAATTTGTCGATTTTCTAGATCACCTTACGACCTTACGTTATAATATCAAGTTTTTGTTGAAGAGGGAGAGATAGAAAGAGGGAGAAAGAGAGAGAGAGAGAAGAGTAGGAGAGAGAGAGAGAGAGAGAGAGAGAGAGAGAGAGAGAGAGAGAGAGAGAGAGAGAGAGAGAGAGAGAGAGAGAGAGAGAGAGAGAGAGAGAGAGAGAGAGAGAGAGAGAGAGAGAGAGAGAGAGAGAGAGAGAGAGAGAGAGAGAGAGAGAGAAGCAGAAATCGCTTTTCAACTTGGTTTCTTTATTATTATTATTATTTTATTTATTTATTTTTTTGTATTAACTGGAGCAGGACTTTATGGTTGTTTCATAAAATACGATATCTCATCGCCTTTATCTCGTCGCTTCACCTCTCAAAAACGACTCCAACCTCTATGCATGGTAATGCATGATATTTGGAAACTTTGATCATACTTAGCATGATTTGAACCTTTTCACGGTTTGTGTAAATTTTCTTATGAAACTTCCGACTTTCTATAAATAATTACGGTTACTTAATTTCACAGGATCATCTTGGCCGGTAGGCTGATTGGTATAACAGTTCCCACGTCAAAGCCGGAGTCCTCTACAAGTCTGAACACCGGGCAACGACAATCGGGTAATAAAGGGCACAGAGACAACTCAATTGCTATAGTTTGGTTACCTACTCTAGGAGATCACAAGGGACTGGGCTGGTATTCAGGGATTCCCACTAGTGAACTAAAACCAACAGGACCGTCACGGAAAACGCATTAGGGATTAAGGGAAGGTCGTCCGCGGAGCTCTCTGTTGATCTTCGCTTTTAGATGAGGCCCCCGGCGGAGCTCCGATTTGACCGAAAGCTGTTTTGAAGGGACGCAGTTTCCATTAGGACCTTCAGCTAAGCCCATGTGCTGATTAGCTGATCAAAATGGACAAGGTGCCCATTGCAAAGTTGTTCGAGCACGTTAGCGACTACAGGATTTCACCAATTGAAGGGCGGCAGTGGCAAAGCAAACTAAATGCCAGAGTGAAACATTATCAGGAATGAAAATAATGTTTACAATATTTGAACCAATTACAGTTATTAGAAAAAACACATTAATCATTCTAGTAGTAGACACTGTACACAAATTTTGACGCCTATTATAGATGCAGCATGTTTAGTAGCATGTCCTTCTTTGTACATTCTAAGAAATATTGGGTGTTCGTCGATACTCGCCCCCATTTTCAAACGCTCTCGCTTCATGAAATTCTAACAAAAATTTGATGTTGAGGTGATTTTCGGAAACTTCAGCTCGTCTACTTTTTGATGTGTGTGTTCATATTTTGAAGCAACAACTTTGTATAAGACAAATTCGCCATGAAAAAAAGTGGGGGGGGGGGGGGGAGTATCGAAATATTTGCCATGTCAAATTCTTCAGTACCCCCCCCCCCCCCCCCACGGTGAAAACAGTATTTTCGACTGCCAATATCGCGTCTCAACCTCTTAACTTTCGATCAAAGGATTTCATCGCTCTATATCTCATACCTGCACGTCCTCACACCCCTGTTCCTGTGAATTGTTGTTTAGAGATAGGCAAGCTTACTAGTTGATAGTCGGAATTACCGACCTTCACTCCCACCTTCGTGAATTCTTGTGGAGAAGGAACGTCAGGTAAGCAACTTTTCATTTAGCTATTTGGATGAAATGTGAGACAAGAAACAACAAAATTAATTTTACGATTCAATTTTTCCAGTTACAATAACCAAGACTCATTTCTCTCATCAAATGAATTTACAATCCCAATGAAGCCATGTGCCTAATGCTGCTTTTACATAAATAATAATTATTTACCCTTCATGTACAATAAAATAATTTTTTTTACAAATCCTTAACACTTTATCAGCCTTTCTCTGTGAAATTTGTGGAAGGGGAGGAAGTCGCAATTCTGATGAGAACTTATCTCTAAAAAGGAATTCACAGGAAGGGGTGTTTGGGGACGTACAGGAATGAGTTATAGAGCGATGAAATCCTTTGATCGGAAGTTAAGAGGTTGAGACGCGATATTACTAGTCGAAAATACTGTTTTCATCGTGGAGGGGGGGGTACCGAAGAATTTGACATGCAAATACTTCGATACTCCCCCCCCACCACTTTTTTCGATTGAATAATTCGCCATTATTATCTGATTCTGGTAAATTGAAGTTCACTAGACATGAGACTAGACAAACTGAAGTTTCCAAAAATCACCTTAACACCAAATTTTTGTTAGAATTTCATGAAGCGACGAGCGTTTGAAAATGGGGGGAGTACCGAAGAACACCCGAAACATTTTTCTGTGTTCTATTCTATAGAACAAAGAAAAATGTTTCTACACTATAGACTATAGTGTACCTACCGTATTGTCCTCGATATCGTCGGATAGTGGAAGGAATCCCCTCTTTTCAGCATCTTCGTCACTCTCACTACTTCTTACCGCGTGGTTCGATCGGCGAACGAAACGCGTTCGTATTTCTTCGTCGTCCGAACTCATGTCACAAAAATAAAGCAAGTCGTAACTAACGGTGGCAATTAGAGACTTTTGATAAGGCGAATCAACAGGCACCTTCAAAAGAATGGCATTTGGAAGGGACGGATGGAATGTCCTCATGTTGTGTTGCAGGTAGTAAGTATTTTCAAAATCGGGGTGTTTCCGCCTTCTACGCGGGCTATAGTTGCGGCGTTTAAAACTAATGTGAAACGAACCATTTCCGTCAACCTCCAATTTGAAATGGAAAACCTCCAATTTGACGTGAAAATGCTAGATATATATTACATGACTTCCCGATTTAGCACACCTATCTTGTACGGGAGTGAGTGCTAAGCGTAGGGACGTTGCGATAATATCGATATTTGTCTTTCGATTATCGATATTTTGATATTTTATCGAATCCCCCCCCCCCCCCGATATTTTCCCAATATTCACTAAAAGATTTCACCAATTGAAAGGCGGCAGTGGCTAAGCGACTTAGCTGTTTTGGAAGGTATCAGACAGTTTTGGGCCTTCAAACTGAAACTTCTCCTTGAAATCGGTTCAGAATCGCAACGTTGATGTTTTGTACTGTTAATAAACCATTCGAAACTTATATATTACCGGATTTTGATAATTCGGCAAATGTATACTGTTTGAACGCTTACTAGTTTTATCCTTAGGGTTCTTCGTTAGCTGTTTTAGAACTTGCTCGACGTTTTTTTGTTTTTCTTTCAAACTGGAATTTCTTCATAAAGTCGATCCGGAACTGCAAAGTTAATCATTTAAAGTTTATAATCATTCAAAGTTTTAAAGCTTAATAAACTTTCAAGTTATACTGTAATTTGATGGCTTCCTGCACCTTTTTTAGAAATGGAGTTGAAGATCAAGTATTTTGAGAAACGTAATTTTTTTGTCATGTTGAACATTTGAATTGTAACTAGGTTCCTTAGAAGTTAGTTTTTCGATATGAAAAGGCACTAAGCGTGTAGGGCATTCAACCAAGAATCAAAAATGTGGTTGAAAGTTGAAAAAAGTCATTCGGAAGTGGAGAAATATGGATTTTTATGTCACAACACGTGGTTTTCTTGAAAAAAAAAAAACCTTCAAAAAATCACATTCTGGGGATGAGTTGAGATAGATAGTGCGATTGGCGGAATTTTGTACCATTTTTGATCTAATTTTAACGAAAAAAAATTTATACATCAAGTGTTGGACATCCAGTGTAGATGTGAAATATCACCAAAACAAGCGGCAGTATAAAAGATCTTTTTTTAAAACTCCAACGTCATGGGCACATTCACAAAAGCTCCGTGTAGCTTACAATTCCAACTACACATTTTGAGGCAAAAACGCTGCAAATTCTTTCACTGAGGTTTATTATTCAATTGGCTTGCGTTCATGATATGAATTTCTACTAAGCTTTGGAGTGTTTCACAGGTGATAGAGCGATTATTGAATTTCAAGAGATATGCATAGAGCACTTAAATCAGTTCTCAACCAAAATACCTATTCGGATTGATCAGTTGATCATATATTGTGTGCCTCCTGAAATTCAATAATCGCTCTATCACCTGTGAACACGCACACTCCAAAGCTTAGTAGTAATTCAAATCATGAAAGCAAGCCAATTGAATAATAAACCCCAGTGAAAGAAATTTGCAGCGTTTTTTTTATGGTTATCAGAATACTTCAACCCGTGTACCGGCTAGAAACCCTTTTTGGAGTTCACTCCAGTATCCACGTTCACTACATCACTAGGTTACTGATAGCTACACAAAAACAATAATAAACCAAAATATCGCAAATGTTGGCACCATAAATCGGGCCATACATCTGGAATGGTTTGAGCTACGGACCTGGGAAAGGGCTCATTCGATTCCTCATGGAAATTTCTTCAAAAAAAGTCCAAATTAAGGCCGCCTTGACTTTTTTTGAGGTTTTTAGGGATTTTACAAAACTTTGACAACACTCAAGGGGCACTTTAAATTAAGTGAAAGTGCTGGCTAATTTTTTTTCCACAGCGATTACAATGGTTTATCATTGAATAATAAACCAAAAGCGCGGATATTAGCGTGTTGCTCGATATGATTAACGATTAATCGCTGACCAAATCACCCTCAACAAAATCAGTGCTATATTGAGGCCTGCCTTCCTATCCCCACTATACATTTTTTTTCAAAACTTCCTCCTCTAAACACCTTTAAAAAAATCAGTGCTGTATTGTACTGTTTCCAAAAGTACCAATATTTCATATTTCACACAAATGCCAACTACCAGGAAGTATTACTTCATTTTCAAAATCTCTAATCGAAAAAAAGGTCTTGGTAACGTGATTCTACGGATAATTAACATTTTATGGCAAGTGTTTAATCATTAAAAATTTCAAATTAAAAAAACCAAGTTTTTTCCGTGTTTGTCCCACTGTACTACAGAGTATGGACGGTTTTTATTCCGGTTTCATCATCATCTGAACCACAATACTAACCAATATCGGGAGTTTTCTTGTATTCCTTCGCGCATTTCAAAAGTTCAATACTAACAAGAACCAAAATATTCATATGGAACCCTCGATAGTTACACGAAATGGAAATATATTAATAACGACATATTCTGTAATTGATTCTCGCGTTTATAAATTTAATAAATGAAAAAATCAATTACAGAGAACATCCACGTCGTGCGTCAGAATTTCCCGCTGTTCGCAGGTGATGCGATCGAGGTCTCAATTACCCTCACTGCCCCCATATAATTTCTCATTTCCACTTACCTCCTGTGAAAATCAATCATGTCATGCATGAAGAACCCTTTGCATGATTGCTTTTTAATCGACTGGCCGCTCTCGCGGATTCATTTTGAAATTCGATGCTTCTGTGAAATGTGTGCAGACGGTTTCATTATGAGGTTGTAATCCTTCACTAATGTTTGTATTGCATTTAATTTGCGTTTGCTCGAACGAGGTGGGTGTAGTAGTTTCTTTTCAGCTGGCATCTATTCTCATATTTGTCTGAGATTCAGCGATGTTGATTCGTTATTTTTGGTTTGCTAAGCTCAATAATAACCCTTAACAGTTGCTAAAAAGGGATCGGAGTCCAACCCAATTGGACCTGAACCCCAACTAGGGGTCACCAAGAGTTATAAAACTCAACAGGTTCAGAAATGGGAGGACAAAACACGTACAGAATACTGGCGCAACACTCTTAAGCAGAGGCAAGCCAAGCGGTTCCTCTCTATTTCAAAGAAACGCGCAAAAGCTCTTCTATCATTGAGGCGCAAAGACCTTCGCAAACTTGTGGGTCTTCTCACTGGCCACTGCCCCCTAAGGTACCATCCAAACAAAATGGGTAAGGCCAGGACAGCGGAATGCCGGCTCTGCTGCAAAGAGGCGGAAACAGCAGAACACATCCTCTGTAACTGTCGTGCTGTTGCATCAACTAGATTCCGGCATTTCGGGAAGGGTGCCCTAACACCCACTGATATTGCCTGAAAACCTCCTACACTTTGTGAACGAAGAGGTTATTAAAAAAGCGGGACAGTAGACCTCTATGGTTCTACAGCCAGATCATTCAAATGATTAATTTTACACATTTAGGTACCGAAGATGAAAAATTGCCTACGCAACCCACAAATATGGGATTCTCAGAGGAGGGGAGCTAGGAAACAGAGATGAAAGCTACGACTGGGGGGGGGGGGGGCTAACAAAGGTTTACGTGAGCGCATTCTGTGTTCATAAACGGTACTTACTAAGCCTAACCAACTCCCTGGAAAAATCTGTAGATTCAACCAGAGCACCAGAGAGGCTAGTGCTTACCAAGGCGGCAGGTACACGAATGACCCCCTCGGGCGGACGGAAAAGTGGTGATGCCGGGATAACAAAGGGCGGAAGGAGCCCACCCAAAGGTTAGTTGAAGGAGTGTTGAGCGGGGGGGAACTGTCGGGTCGGTCGCTAAGAACTGGATTGTACTCCAGTTAATCATTCAAATGATAAAAGGTCCTTAATTAAAATGGGAGCAGCATAGATCCTAGTGGTCTCAGTGACCAGGGGCTCCTTCCATCCCTTATCGACAAAAAAACCCTTTGCAGTTTAGCAAACATTTGATAACCTTCCCTCCCCTCTCAAACGTAGTAAATTTAAGTGTCAAGGAGTGTAGACTCGATACATGCAATGTCCGCCCTCCGTACGGGCCATGGAAAACCTTAGAATTAGTGTAAAAAAAAATCACTTCTTTTGCACGTGGGGTTTTATTCGTTCACTTCCGCAGCCAACAGTTCGAAACCTCTTTCCGAATCAAGGCGCTAAAACGAACATTCCAATTCCGATAAAATTTCTAATCAGATTTTCGATGTTAATTGATCAATTCGGAGGTGGATTCCAAACCACTCCAGAGCCAAAGTTGATGGAACTTAGGGCAAAAATCACATACGCACTGGGGATAGCTTAGAATTTTCCACTTTTGATCAGATCTAATGGATAAAATTGGTAGGTTGAAATATGGTAGAGTCAAGATCCCAAAAGCTTTCGAGATGAATCTAGTGTTTGGTTTATTATATTCAAATATGGAACCCGTTAATCTTTCCTGAAAACTCAATTGTAATCCTCTCATATTCTGCTGGTCTGCCTCCCATCACGGCATTAGTATGAGCTTTTGTTTCGTACAAAGGGGCTAGTAAAATTTGGGATCCACGGCGCTTCTATTTTGACGGAGTTATCCATCTGATCTTGGGGCTCCTAGAGGTCAATTACAAGGCATGATGTAACAGTGATCAGGTGAAGGGTCCTTGTGGCTAGTTCAAATCTTAATCGATCAACCCGTGCTGACAAATGAATGGGACTCTTTTCGCGGTAAATATGTTGAATGCAAATAGAAAGTATGGAGTCGCAAGGTTTTGACCTCTGCGTAACAATTTGCCGCGTTTTGAAATAATTTTCATTAACTTTGCCCCAGTAGTTTCACAGAAAAACTCAGGTCGGCGGATATCGGATGGATGGATTTTTTAAATTTAATTTTGAATCATACACATCTTGAAACCAACCAAAAAAAAAGCAACAAATTTCAAAGATGGGGGGGGGGGGGGTTAAAATTTGGTTTCCCTAGTTATAACAAACTACTTATGAGACGATGTGGCATGAACTTTCGAAAAATCAAAAAGTAAATGAAATCAAACAGACTCAGGTGATGACTGCCCAAACATTATATTAGGCAAGAACACAAAATACAAAGATTACAAGCATAAATTAAAATCATAACCACTGTAAATTTTACAGTAATTATCATTCGCATTCAACTACGAACTTTCTTTACCAAAATTAAACGCAGCATTTGATGTTCCTTAACAAATAATTGAAGAGCAGATAAGAATGAGTAAGAACCATCCGCCAATTTATTTTTACATATTTTATGCTCAGAAACGAGCTTTTTAGTTTGGTTGATTTGTCTTTTCAATTCTAAGCAACATTTAAATGAAAAGCTTTCATCATGTGGTTTGTAAATTTCCACAATTAGTTCGATGTCAAATAAAATGCTTTAGGGAATAGAAGATTGCTAGAATAGCATCTAACAAATTTAGTATTAAGAGGAGGAAGGAAGTGAAAAAGTCTCAATGAACTTTCCATACTTCGTAGCATACGTCAAAATTCTAATATTCTTTGCTCAGATTGTCCGGTGCTTATACAGCCAAAACGAACAATATGTCTGTAATCCAGTATTGTAACATGTTGGTTACTTGCTACTGCTAAGCTTGAGATTAAGAATTGTACAATTGTAATAAGTTAAAACAGGAATGATTTGATTTGAATTTATTTTGAATGAAGTAAAAATTTGTACGCCTGGTTGTTTATAAAAGCTAATTATTGAATATTGTAATCGGGAATAGAAGTACAGTCCATTAACGATAAAATTAACATAAAGCTTTTATGCTAATACGAATCTTTTGTGTCGTTGGGTGCATAATCGTGCATAATAACTACTCCGTAACTAATTGGAACTTTCAATGGAAACGAAAAGTATTTTGTTCATCGATAGATGCTGTAGTTGTTATTCAGTATTTTCCTTAGAAGTACTGTGGAATATGTTCATGTTCATAATGTTGGTGTTATTATTAACCTTGGAGTATGATTGTTAGATCCGATGCAATAACCAGTAATGATGAACGCGCTTCAATCCAGCTCTAGGAGGTCACCACATGTCATGTGGTGCCTGTACGTGTCACAGTTTGATTCTACATTCCATATTCCACATTTCATACACCACATTCACCTAGACCAGTATCATCTAGAACTATTATCACAGTATCATATTGTACCATTTACTGCTAGAACTAACTAAACAATAAGGCCATGCACTCCGAAATATGTGAATGTGTTAAGTATAGCAATGTTTTGTACAGCTTAGTTTTTTTGGTCAATAACGTGATGGAGTGCTGGTTATTTATTAATCGCAACCCACATTTTAGCAACACGAGAAAACGGCGAATATTTTCCTTTTGTCTGTTTTTTTCCTCCCTTCCAGCTTACCGACGTTTTATTTGAGAGTGGTGTTCATTCATTATGAGCCTCACCTCCCGTGGCCTCATGCATATTCCACCAACGTGTGAAACATCGGAGCAGGAAAAAAAAACCACCCCTGATGTTTTCGTTCGTGGAAAAGAAACAGCGAAGAAAAATAAGGGTTGAAATTGCTCCGCAACAAAGTCGGGGTGGAAACGGCGGAATTGATGAAGGGCTCGTCGCAGGGAAAACGAAGAAAGAGGACTTTGAAAAGGAGACAAAAAAGAACAATAAAGTACGGGATGTTGACCCACCTTAACAACTGGGGTTGGCTGGAGGGTGTTGAGGGTTTGAAGTGGGTTTCTGCCGGAAATCTGGTTACAGAGGTCTCGTGGAGGGGTCCAGCGCGGCACTGTTACAGCCTCCGGCCTCTGGATCCCGCCTCTCATCTGCGCAGGTCGGGCCAGAAAGGAAAGAAGATCTTTGGGGGGGCCTTGCCCCTCCTCCCCTCCCCTCCCCGCCCGGCCATACCCCTAACACTTCTCCTTCGTCGTTAGTCTCTAGGGCTCTAAAGGGGACCCCCTTTTCTCGGGTTTTCGATCGGAATAGACCAATTTCCCCCTTAGGGTACCTTCCCCACATATACCACTAGGCGCCACCTCACCTGGAAGGAGACCTCTATTAAAACAAAATGGGGAGCCAACCAGGTTTTCGTTCGATATTGTCGTTCGCACAACAGTTTGTGATGGATATGGTTAGTTACCTCTTCTCGATTCTTGACGTACCAGATGCCTTCCAGTGTCTGGGCATCCTTTGAGCGTTGGGCATTATCCAGGTTCAGCGTTTGGAAGTGGCAACGATACCATTCCCCCATGTTACATGGTAGCAGAGCATGGTTATTACCACTGGCTCCTTATTATTGAATGTCCTGACGACCTGTGCCCTAACAATGCCCCTTGCTCTTGCACTACCCCCAATCCCTCGAACAACCCCTCTCCAGGCAAAATGCCATTATATATCTTCCTTGAATAATTAATATAACCTCTGCCCTGATTATGGGAACTCTATTCCTCCGCATAATTGGGAGCCTTTTTCCCCGTTGAGCTCCCCCTCCCCTGCTTCTTTCAGAGCCCTGGGAGTGTGACGAATATGTTGCGTTACCCCTTCTCCTTGATCCGCCGCCTAAGGAGTCGCACCAGAAGCCTTCCAGCATCTGGGAAATCCTCTGTGTGTTGCGGCAGCACCCGCATAAGCTATACCACATTCCATTACCTCCCCATTTTACACGGTAGCAGAGAGTGACTATTACCATCGGCCCCTTATCATTGACGCCCCCTCTGCCCTTGCAATGCCACCCTTGCTCTCGCACTGCCCTCAATCCCACGCATAACGCCCATAGGAAACATTTCATTACATATTGCTCCTTCAATAATTAAAATCCTGTCCTGATTATTGCAAACCCCCATCCCCAATCCGCATAATTTCGAGCCTTTTCACCCATCCATCCACACCCCCTTCCTACTTTTTTAGAGCCCTAGGAGCGTGATGGATATGGTTAGTTTGCCCTACCCGATTCTTGAATCCGGCGCCTCAAGAGACTTACCAGAAGCCTTCCAGCATTTAGGATATCCTCTGTGTGTTGCGGGCATCACATTTTAATATTAGTATTTATTTAGTATCAAATACCAAACTTGAAAAAACAATTGTTTCAAACAGCCATAACGACTTTTGTGTAGCCACAACAATGAAGTTTAAAATCGCGACGACGATGAGAAATCAACATTAACCTTCTACAATTAGGAGTCTAATGAACACTTATAGAAATTGAAACTTGCATTAAATGAGTTTTTACATCTCCATCCCAAAATGAATGCTAAACGAATCAATAAGATTGATTAAGAGTGATTTTCAAACCCATAACAATGAGAAGTATGAAACGTACACACCTGTTTTACAAACGGCTAACTTCATTTTGGAGCCCCAACTGTATAGAAATGGCGGAAGCATGGTGTTTCCTCAAAGGGCAGCGTTAACAACGCTGAAAAATCTTTGAATTGCCAAAAAATGCCCTCATTTGAGAGAGCTACGACGATTTCCTTCAAACCCATGACAATGAGAGGTTTGGGACAAACTTTGAGCACTTGATTCGTACAGACTATCTAAAAGTTAGTCCCAATTGTAAGCCCACTAACATCTAGTAACTAATTCTTAGAAAAATACTAGTTAAAATATTTCCGGTAAAACGTACTTTGAGCGGATAAAATATCGGATCAAGTTCAAATTCCGACTCACGGACAGACCATGACAATGAGATTAGAGGTACATTTCGATCAATTACCAGCATGTACAATGAAGAGTAGCCGATCTTTATGACCAGTTATACCTAATGATGACTTCAGCCATGAGTAAGACCAGTTACCCCATAAAATCTACAAAAATAATTTTTGTCCCGTAAAATAGGAATCAGACATGTCCCAAAACTCTCTGCATCCCATATTTGCGTACCCATTTTCCCCATAGCACCCATGGTTGAAGAGATGCGGGTCCCAAAAGTTATACTCTTGATGTATAAGGACTATAATGTAGAAATTGCAGACTTCGCGGAGTGTTTTTGAACTTTTTCCACCTAAACCCACAGGCTCAAAACACTTTGTGAATGAGGGAGATATTTTATGCAGCTAATGTTAATACTTATTCGAACATTCAACTAACCTCACAGTAATCTTACCGTATGAAGCAGTAGTTCTTGAATTCAAAATCACCATCTGAGCTCCGGAGCCCCACAAGATTAAAGAACAGTCGTCTTCTAGTGAAGCATTTACGCGATTAAACTATTAGTTTTGACCGAATAACGGATGAGAGATCTCACTTCGTTCGAACGCGGATTCCGGAAAAAGTTCATACTTACGAATAAACATTCTTTTCGCAATCACACAGTAGTTATTAGAACCTTCGCAATGATATTGTGCCACTATTACTCCGTAATGGATTATGGAGTAACGGTTTCCATCCACCATTATTATACATCATCCCCAGCCCCGTAGAGAGGGGGGGAGGTACTGAACCGGGTGTCCCAGGGCCTGGCCTTTGTAAGGGGGGGCCGGATTTTTTGGGAAATTATTATTATCATTATTATTATTGGTTTATTTATTTTATTTTTAATTTTTGTAAAAAAACGCTGCAAATTCTTCCACTGGGGTTTATTATTCAATTGGCTTGCGTTCATGATTTGAATTTCTACTAAGCTTTGGAGTGTGCGTGTTTCACGGGTGATAGAGTGATTATTGAATTTCAGGAGGCACACGAACATGATCAACTGAACAATCCAAATAGGTATTTTGGTTGAGAACAGATTTAAGTGCTCTATGCATATCTCCTGAAATTCCATAATCGCTCTATCACCTGTGAAACACGCACACTACAAAGCTTAGTAGAAATGCAAATCATGAATACCAATTGAATAATAAACCCCAGTGAAAGAATTTGCAGCGTTTTTTATGGTTATCAGAATGCCTCCAGTACACACATTACTACATCACTACGTCACTAGGTTACTGATAGCAACACAAAAACAATAATAAACCAAAATAACGCGAATGTTGGCACCATAAATCGGGCCATAGATCGGGAATGGTTTGACCTACGGACCTGGGGAGGGTCTCATTCGATTCCTCATGGTATGTTCTTCAAATAAGTACAAATTTAGGCCGCCTTTACTTTTTTTGAGGTTTTTAGGGATTTTACAAATCTTTGACAACCCTTAAAGAGTACTTTAAATTAAGTGAGAGAGCTGGCTCAAGAATTGGGGTGACGCCGGACCAACATGGATTTTTCCTGAAAATTTCAGCTTTTTTGCTTCAGCGTTTGGGAGAAATCGTGCGTACGGCGTACGGCGGACGGACGGAAAAACTTTTTTATTGCAGATTCGGATTCTACACCCTTGAAATTTTTAGGGGGGTCAGAATTTTTTTTTTCAAGATCGATTACAATGGTTTATTATTGAATAATAAACCAAAAAGGGGAGGATAGTCAAAATGCGATCATTCTCAATTCTTCACAATCGATATTCCTCCCTTAATTTTCCTCTCTCTCGAAATTACCTTATAATTGATTACGGTATATGGTTACAGTAGTTCGTACATTTTTTTTTTTTTTTTTTTTTGCTATCTTTCTTTTAGGGGTCCCAGATGAATTTTGCCCCTGGGCCCGGATTCTGTCTCTTAGGTCCTGATCATACCAATACAGCTAACATCAGTAGCAGCTGGTCTGTCAGTGACAATCCCAGTTAGAATCTTCCATCAGGTATCTCGTTTACAATCCTTTAGTTGAGCAAGGAAGTTTACGTGTTTACACTCCACTCGCTGCTGTAGGCAGTGCCTTTCTAGTTCTCCCAGGTCCCCCAGACAAACTCAGTTGAGTTTCCCTCCTTCAGTTTCTAGCTCATAATTTGTCTTTGATGTTAGTACCAACTAGTTGATTCAATATATCTAGTACATACACTATACTCAACAAACTGTTTCATTCATACGTGTTCGCAAATACTCTTCGTTAAATATGTGTATGACTGTCCACACACATCCTAGTTATGCCTAGTGTGTCCTGCAATATTCTATTCAATTTTATCCACCCGAACTAGTAGAGTTTGGGAAAAGGAAGAAGAAAACGTTTAGTTTTCGGGAACTCAATTCTCGAAGAAGCAAGGGTTCGGGTTATAGTATCTTAGGATTCCAGTTAGAAACAAGTAAGGGTTGAAAACTAACACAACAGTCAGTTTGAGGGAGTGACTAAATAGAACATCAAGATTTGCTAGTGATGGGGTGAAAGGAGATATTTTATGCAGCTAATGTTGATACTTATTCGAACATTCAACTAACCTCTTAGTAATCTTACCGTTGTGATGAAGCAGTAGTTCTTGAATTCAAAATGAACATCTGAACCCCGGAGCTGTATAAGATCGAAGAGTACTCTTCTAGTGAAGTATTTACGCTACTAAACTATCAGTTTTGACCGAATAACCGTTGAGATGAGAGCTCTCACTTCGCTCAAACAAGGTTTTCCGGAAGGAGTGTATTCTTACGATCATTTCAATCGCAGTCACAGAGTAGTTATTTGAATCTTCGCAATGATACTGTACCGTTATAACTCCCTAATGGGTTATGGAGTTACGGGTTCCATGGAAAATTATTATACCCAGGGCCGTGGGGAGAAAATCCAAACTACTGTAATTTTGTACCGTAATAAAACAAACAACAAACTGACGAGGTAATTGCAATAAATCATATGAAGCAGTCATACACACATTTAATGAAGAGTATTTACGGACACACGTATGAATGAAACAGTTTGTTGAGTGGGTATAGTGTATAGACTATGTATATTCAATATAGATATATTGAATCAACAAGTTGGTACTTCTTCCATCATGATAATTACTTGATTGATTGTTTAAAATTCAATAATAGTAAAATCAAACAAAGTAAATATAAAATAAAATAATAAAAAATCTGAATAAATTGATATTTTACTTCTGAGCTCTCGCAATGCTGTGATAACCACTTCTTGAAATTGTTTTTGAAGGATCACACTGCCCGCTCAACTTTGAAAGGCTGTGGGTGCCCCTTGTATAGTTCGGATTTCTGGACTATGAAGGACCGCTCGAAAAGTGTTGTTCGTTGTGCCGGAATCAAAAGCGTTCCTTCCCTGTTCCCAGTGTTTTTGGTGTGTGTCCGCCATAAAGCCAAAATCCTTCTACCACCCTTCGGCGGGCCTACCGAATTTACGAATCCTGTAGACCATGATAGCAAGATGCAGCTTTTTTAACTCCCCAATTTTCAGCAAGACAAGCCGTCTAAATGCTGGGGTAGGTAATGTGAACATCACTCAGCAATAAAACGCATAATAAAACTCACTGCCGCGTTCCGGGCTCTCTGTTAGAAGGTGGGATATCAATCGAACTGCTGACCATAACCAGGTACAAGGTTCCCAAGCATTTTAGCGAAGGAACAAATATGTAAAAAATTGATACTAATCTCCCGTAGCGACCAGAACAATGTTGAACTTCAACAATAATTCACTCGGATATTGGTTTTTCAAGTCACGTTCTTCCGCCGTTTTCCATTAATAACTGCGAACCTTTTTCCGGGCTCTGGTATGCCAAAGAACTATGCCATCTCGCCGGTACAACTTCAGAAACAAAAAAAAACTTATATCGTTGATCTTTTCGCTGAGAGTCCCACGCGTATCGGGGTTTTTAGCAAAGGACGACTCAATTGCGAAGTACCCACGTTACCAATGTTCGGCCAATTAATTTATTGCCATTCAATTCATCGACGGAATGCTACCATCATTATTGGGGGTTGGATTAAGAATCTTAATTTAAGATTCCTACTGCTAGAAAGATCGAAACATTTAATTACATCGTTTTCCGAGCACATGTTTGGATGAATAAAAACGATCCATATATTTTTGGTATACTACTGTATTCCAACCATGAATTTTAAAAATCCTCTGAGTGATCAATTTCTTGCGATTTACAAAATTAGAATTAGAATTCGAAATTAGAATAAAGTGGACTACCGTACATGGCACAATACAGAACTTTATTGTGTTCCAATTATCAGATTTCGTTGGAATGCTTTATCTCATTATTTAACGATACTAGTAATTGATGTATTTCTGTAATGCTATCTGTATTACCACACAAAACACCGAATTCTCATTCATTTGAAGTAAATTGATTTTTCGTGAAGAGCATTTTGTACTCATTTATCCCGTCAGAAAGTAGGAGAGGTCCTAATGGTCCTATTTCGGTACAGATCAATAAAACACTCTATCTCCCTCACTCACTCTCCAGCTCCCTGTTTCGCTCTCTCTCGACGCACGATATACTCAATTAAAAAATTAAAATTGAATTAAGTTGTGACGGAGCAGAGTCCCTTATCGCTCAAGCGTCACGGAAAAAGGGAAACAAAGGTCAGGAGGTGAGGTGTGATGAGAGGGGCGAGATATTAATGCGAGACCACATCAGAGTCCGTACCCATCTTAGATAAGGTAACGGTACCGGTAGTGGCCACAGTTAAGAATTTTTTTCTTTAGTTTTGACAATTGTGGGCCAACAGTAGTGCTGACTTTCTTCAGGACTCATTTGGAATATAGCCCGACTCTTCCCTAACATATCCATTGCCTAAAACTATCAAAAGAACAATTTTTTCTATTTTTTATTAATTGTTTCTCACACCTTTATTTTGATCTAGTAGTGGCCACATCAAATTACGAAATTTCCAGTAGTGGCCACGTGCATGTCTCAGTAGTGGCCACTTGACATTTTGCCCTCCTTACGTGTTTAATATCATTAAATTCAATACCAGATGAACAAAATTGATTCTATCCAGTAGAAGCTCTAGGATACAGCCCAACAAACTAGGAAACTAGGGACGGTCATATTGAGAAGTTTACCACAATTTCCAATGATGCTCTGCGCACTCCTAGTTCAACCTCTGACTACAAGATGACATGAGCTGTACCTCCTGCAAGTTTGAAGCCACTAGGAGACCGGGAATCCTTATTTCTCAAATATAAACTTTAAAATGGCCACTACTGGAGCAGTGGCCACTACCGGTGCTTTACCTTATACTGCTACTTGAGGTAAGCATTATTTTCCTCGTAATATTTATATTATTTGAATCGATGAGAATAAAAACAGTACAAGTCCATTTTTGACGATTTTTGAAAAATGCCTTTTTGTAGGTTGTGACCAGTAGAACTACGCATTGAGCACGAGAACAGTATGCTAACAACACTCGGTAAGCTTGAACAGAGCCTAAATGAAAATGATTGAAGGAAAAAACAGTACGAGTCCATGGACTTATACTGTTCTTGCTCTCAACACGTAGGTACTCGCGGTAGTTGGGAGGCGCCGTCTGTGTTTACTCTCTTTAAAGTCTCTTTAAAGTTGTAAAACGGCACATTAAAAAGCAAGACCGTGTATACCTCCCGCAACAATATGAGGAAATGATCGAACACAGCAAAAAGAAAATACCTCATTTCTCTTTAAAACCTGTTTCTTAGGACTATTTTATCGAGTTCAAAGCATGGTGGCCATCCGTTTACAAGAAAACACCAAAATCGATAAGTGGATCCAACAAACCTTTTGCAATTTCCGAGTACAGGGAATTTGAATATGACGCCTCCATGCCTGGGTATGTCAAAACATACGACTTCATCGATGTACTATCCTCTTCAACCTTCAAACTCGTGAAAAACAGGGCTTCACAAGATCTTCCTTCTCAAAAAGCTTATGATGGACCCAACGCAATAAATTCCAAAAAGATCGCAGATGTTGTTAAACTTTTGAAATACATTACTCATCCTTACCTAGAGTTCTACCAGAGTACCCAAGAACGGAAAACTACAAGAACGACAAGAAAATGAAGAAAACGAGTAACTTTTTGTGTCTTACATTAACCTTAGTTGGTAACCAGAGTAATTACGTTATATTTGAGTTTATTTACCGTTACATTGCACTGAAATAAAGAAATTTTTTCCACTTCAATTTTGTTGAGAAAAAAAACAGTACAAGTCCAGTAATTTATTTTTTAACCTTCTATCCACATAAGTTATTTTTTACTTTGGAAATGTAGGTGGCAATGTTGGTAGGACCTGAAAGTATAATATCTGATAAATTGATCAATCCTTAAACACACTGAGAGTGATTCATACAAGAACCAAACCTTTAACAGCTGATATCTAGATAAGCTGATTGGGGACATGTACTGTTGTCATTCTCACTGATTCATTTCTATTTCCCTTTCCGCTTGTTGGTCTCTCGATAGATAAACTTTCCGTAATTGGAGCCGTTAGGGACTTGAGTTAATAAAACAAGTAAAACAGTCAATTCTCTTGTTTCCTTCAATATCCCTTTCCGCTATTATAGTTGGTGAAGGTAATGGTATCACGTATATAGGCTCTATACTATAGATATCCCTTACAAAGTTTATATTTTGGTTTATTATTCAATAATAAACCATTGTAATCGCTCTGGAAAAAAAAAAAAAAAATTTAAAATTTCATGGTTTACGTTTCAAAGGGTGTAGAATCCGAATCTGCAATAAAAAATTTTCCGTCCGTCCGCCGTACGCACGATATCTCCCAAACGGCTGGAGCAAAAGATCTGAAATTTTCAGGAAAAATCCATCTTGGTCCGACGACGCCCCAATTCTTGAGCCAGCTATTCACTCAATTTGAAGTGCCCTTTAAGGGCTGTAAAATTTTGTAAAATCCCTGAAAACCTCAAAACATAGTCGAATCGGCCTAAATATTTTCCTATTTGAAGAACATACCATTAGGAATCGAATGAGCCCTTCCCCACGTCCGTAGGTCAAACCATTCCCGATGTATGGCCCGATTTATGGTGCCAACATTTGCGTTTTTTCGTTTATTATTGTTTGTTTGTAACCTGGTGATGTCCGGCCGATAG
The DNA here is from genome assembly GCA_031894815.1 of Creontiades dilutus. NCBI lineage: Eukaryota > Metazoa > Arthropoda > Insecta > Hemiptera > Miridae > Creontiades > Creontiades dilutus. Next base: position 231,057 of record JAVIWC010006953.1, on the reverse strand, counting down.
CGTCGAGTTGTAGTGAATGTGGATACTGGAGTGATAGCCGATGTATACTTGTAGTGTAGTTAGTAGCCGATACACGGGTTGAAGCATTCTGATAAATCCTGTATGAAATATAGACCAAATATTATTTGGAATATTATTACTGGGGTTTATTATTCAATATTATTACTGGGGTAAATAAGTATTCTTTCACACCTGGAAACATTATTATTCAATTGGCTTGCGTTCAATGATTTGAATTCTGATACTAAGCTTTGGAGTGTGCGTGTTTTACAGGTGATAGAGCGATTATTGAATTTCAGGAGATATGCATAGACCACGTAAATCGGTTCTCAACCAAAACACCTATTTGGATTGATCAGTTGATGATATTTGTGTGCCTCCTCTACATCAGTCTACCTTTGGCTACATCGTTTAAATTTGGGTTTGGGGAAATTTTAACGCAATACGAGCGCTAAAGGACTTGATAAATTATGGATGTTTTTATTGTGGGGGGGGGGGGGGGTATTTTCATACTCCTAAAAGGGTTTATTATTCAATTGGCATGCGGTGAAACGCGCACACTCCAAAGCTTAGTTCAATTAAAAAAATTGCTGAAAATTCTTTCACTGGGGTTTATCCGCGCTTCTCGATTCAATCAATTACGTCGGTCAATATAGTCATAAAATAACTTTATTATATACCATTAGAACCGAAACTACTAGTTTCCAATAAGTGTCGAATTTTGTCAATTGGCTTTTTAACAAACCTAGAGGGTCGACAAAGTTGATTTTGTCCCTTTTTCTCCCTTATTGAATATCTAGCGTCTTCTTGGTTTTTTCTAACAATTCACAACTATATCTAGAGCAACTAGACGGATCGGATTTGATTTATTTGCAAAATCTGATTTTTGGTATTGATAAGTAGTGATACCCTAAAAGTATCCATGAAAAATTGACTTGGTAGGAGTACTGTATACAGAAATAATAATCGGCCAAAATCAATGTCTATCGAAAGAGAAACTTATTACCAACATATTAGATTCCGTTCGATAGAACCAGAGGAAATGGGTCAAACACGATTGAAATTCAATAATCGCTCTATCCTGTGAAACACGCACACTCCAAAGCTTAGTAGAAATTCAAATAATGAACGCAAGCCAATTGAATAATAAACCCCAGTGAAAGAATTTGCAGCGTTTTTTCTCCAATAAAACATGTTTTTCAACGCACAACTTCATTGCTGTAACGAGTATGTTTACTGCACCATCTAACCCGTGAGGCTAGACCATTAAGCCAAAGTTTAACGTCCTTCATATTTCATGAATGGTAACCTTCTCAAGTGTGTATTATCTTGTTAACATTACATGTCAAAATTCATTTGACATCATGAGCTTCCATCCTACCGTCTAGATTGTTCCCCCTCATCACCAAGTGACCCAGAGGCGACCCCTCTCGAGGTGGCCAATCGAGCGTCTTCTTTGTCCACCTGTCACGCCGGGTTTACGTGGAGTTATCACGTCACAATGGCTTTCAAGTTGAAGCACTTGGTTCTATTCTTTAAACAGCAGACTGGCCTTTTGCCATCTTTGATGGTGGTGTTACGGGCTTTTTCGAATCATGAATAACAGAAACTACCAGGGCTCATACTACCTGTAGTTTAAAGTCGTCAAGAATACTTGTTAATTCAATTTTACCTAATCAACTGTACTTGCCGTGCAAAGCTGTAACCGGATGTCTACAAACCACACGAAACTGAGAAAACTGGAGGTTGTTAAAAGCTAACTGCGTTCTTCCTGAAGACTGTAGATCAGTAATTTCTACTACTTAATTTGTGCAAATGGAGCAAGAAAACAGCAAATCTATTTGAAATAACGTTCCCTCAGGCTTGTACGTGGTATGGATGCAGCAAAATCGTGAATTTTGAGATCCTTTACGTTTGAACGCCATCCCTAGGTTGAATGCAGCCCCTCCTCGATTTGTCAATGTTAGCAATCCTAAGCCTATATGCTAACTACAAGAGAGTTTTGTTGATATGGCACAATTTATTGCAAACAAATGTAGTTACTGCTCAAAGCCGAAGGATAAGTGGGCACGTCATTTTTAGCTCACTTGTGGCAACTGGAAACCTAACTAAAATATTTAATAATTGATGGACAGGCATTTTTCATGGTTCTTCGGACGGATTGAATCACGAAATATTTCAAACCTTTTTCATGCCTTTTCACCATAAATACCTTATAAAAACAAAAGGTTGAAATGCAAAAAAAAAAAAAAAAAAAATTAGATATGATAGTTTTGCTAAGCAGGGCAGTGTAGGAAATGCTGTCTTCCTCAACAGCCTAAACATCTTCTTGAAATTTCCCAACTGGCATTCAAGGATTCTGTCTCAGATGAATAAAAGGTAGCATGCATGTGTTAAACTCAAGGAGAATAACTTACAAACGAAGAAGTTTGGTTAAATCGGCCTCAAAGCTCTATCCTGAAGTGCTACAACTCCCATGGTTGTAAAGACACGAGTTCGAACTCAGCCAGAGTATACTCGTACATGTTCTTGAGCCTCATTGTTGGCAAAGGCAGTTGGCCCTGAAATAATTAAAAAATCAATTAATTAATGAAATCTCTCTCGATCCAAAGGACTGTGCACATCACATTGTCTTACGAAGCATCTTTCACTCCCCACTCTTTTTATTTATTTATTATTATTTTATTTATTTTTTTTTTTTTTTTTTGGCATTAGTAAGGAATACTATACAGCCATGACATGTTGAAGTGATCACAATAGTAAAATCAAATTAGGCAATTTCATATACAATAAATCAATTAATATCATTATAATAAATCAGGCTAATAATACTTAGGTTATAAGAAATTAAAGTTTTAAATAATATTCAGCTTAGATACTCCTATTGATATTTTGGAGAAATATATACAAATATTCATCAATTTCTAGATTATTCAAAGCTATGAGGTGACATAGGTTGAAAGGAGAATTTACTTTAGGGGTTAACTTGGAGAAAAGCTCTGTTCTCTCGCAATCATAGGCATTACATGTCGAAATTATATGCTCGATTGTTTCGACTCCTTCACAGTGATTACAAGTGGCAGTTTGTAAACAATTCTAAAGAGATATTCATTAGTGACAGCATGGCCATTACGCAATCTCGTGATTGTTTTATGAAAGCATTTGGATTTTTCTTTCACTGAATTAAACCACGGCAATCCCCTGATCAAAGGAAGGATCGATCGATACCAACAACCAGATAGATACATGTCAAATATTTTTTGCCACTCTGTGATCATATTCAATCTAAATTCTCTTTCTAGATCAGTACATGGGAATCGGAATGGTGTAGAGCTACAATGATCCAATTGTGCGCCCCTCTTGGCTAAAATATCCACATACTCATAAGGGCGTATGCCCTCATGAGCCTTGACCCATAATAAATACGTCAATTTATTTGATAAACGTAGGTTGTGTATCAGACGTATCATATGTGCCTCAACTGAGGACAGCTTCTAGAGTGGACTGATATTTTTAAGCTTCTGTAGTACGCTCATGGAGTCAGAAACTAAGGCTATCTTTGAAAATCTATTTAAATTACCATTTTGGATATACTCGAGGGCCATGATAATGGCGCTACATTCCGCTGCGTAACTGGAAGATTTATCCCACAAACGGAAGCACTGCGAAACTCCTGTTGACAAGTCATAAAAAGCACAACCAGCTCGATTGTGGAATACTGAGCCATCAGTAAATATGTAGACAGCTTCAGGCCATCTGTTATGGAGTTGATGGAGTACTATGGCGTTCGGTGCTAAAGCAGGATTTCCTTGAACTAAGAAGAAATGTCACAGGTATTGGTTGGGATAATGCTTCATAATCGAGGAGATATTTCCATGGTTTACTTGATGAAGCTAGCCACTGAATATGATTTGCTTTTTTTAGGAAACTTTCACGCAGTGGTGGCATTTTTCTGAAATTCCAACATCTTTCAGTCAGATTGCTAATAGCTAACTCCCTAATCTTTTCGAAACCTATTCCCTCCCTAGCTATTGGCCAGCATATCACGTCGTGCTACTAACTGTGGTTCTCAAGCATCTGCCAAAGAGCATTGATGGGCGTTGAAGCTAGTGCTCCCAATGCTAACCTCACGCATTTGTATTGAATGCGATCTAGTTTTTTAAGCTCTGCATTACTCACTATTCCAAAGAAAATTGATCCATAGTCCAGTATGCTCCTCACCGTGGCTCTGTAGAGGCTCCCCCACTCTCTTGTGTCAAAACACAATCGTGACAATGACCTCCATCGACTACCTACTGACTTATTCCATAAATCATATGCTGAGTCAGCGCTCAGCCGTTTCACTTTGTAATTTCTTCCGACTCGAAGCGGCTGACGTTTGAATCTGGGGGAATGTTATGTTCAAGGAGATTAACCCCCAGTCGAAGCATGCAGTAATGGAATTCCATATGTCCGTTTTCTATTATACTTACAAACATTTATGATAATTGTAAAAGTATACCGATTTTTGGTTTATTATTCAATAATAAACCATTGTAATCGATCTTGAAAAAAAATTCTAACCCCCCTGAAAATTTCATGGTTTACGTTTCAAAGGGTGTAGAATCCAAATCTGCAATAAACATTTTTCCGTCCGTCCGCCGTACGCCGTACGCACGTTTTCTCCCAAAAGGCTGGAGCAAAAAATCTGAAATTTTCAGGAAAAATCCATATTGGTCCGACAACGCCCCAATTATTTAGCCAGCTCTCTCACTTAATTTAAAGTGCCCTTTAAGGGTTGTCAAAGTTTTGTGAAATCGCTAAAAACCTCAAAAAAGCAAGGTGGCCTAAATATGGACTTTTTTGAAGAACTTTCCATGAGGAATCGAATGAGCCTCTCCCCAGGTCTGTAGCTCAAACCATTCCCGATGTATGGCCCGATGTATGGTGCCAACATTTGCATCCACATTCACTACATCACTAAGTTACTGCGATCAAAACAAACACATGAGTTTTTTTTTTTTTTTTTTTTATCGCAGTAACCTAGTGATGTAGTGAATGTGGATACTGGAGTGAACTCCTAAAAGGGTTTATAGCTGATACACGGGTTGAAGCATTCTGATATGCTACTCCGTCTTACGAAATTTAAAATTTTCAAATAGAGATTTATTATTCAATTTCATTTATTTGGGTTGCATTCATGATTTGAATTTCTACTAAGCTTTGGGGTGTGCGTGTTTCACAATGATAGAGCGATTATTGAATTTCAGGAGATATGCATACAGCACGTAAATCTGTTCTCAACCAAAATACCTATTTGGATTGATCAGTTGATCATATTCGTGTGCCTCCTGAAATTCAATAATCACCTGTGAAACACGCACACTCCAAAGCTTAATAGAAATTCAAATCATGAATGCAAGCCTAATGAATAAAATTGAATATTAAACCCCAGTGAAAGAATTTCAGCGTTTTTTTAAACAAAAAACATGATAATTGGCTGCTAATTATAGTAGGCATGAGCAGCGCTTCAAAGGATCGGCCCGACCCGACATCACAAGTTTTGTTGCGCGAGAGAGGTTTGTTACCGCGAGGATCGTGATTAAAGAAATAGGAATACTGAATATATAACGATTTATCACAATCACCCTCCTCCAATATTAAATTTACAATTCTTAAAGATGTTCTGAAACTAGACTGAGTTTCTTAATCGAACGAAAGAGATGCGAGACAACTGTTCGAGTATAAGATGTACGTGAGCATTATGGGCTGTCTCTTACCCTCTCCAGTCCCCCTGCTGAATGGAAATTCAAAATTTCCGATTCACGATGTTTTTATACCTTAATTAAAATTGGAATCGAAAAATACAATGTTTTTCAAATATTTGATGAAATTACATTAAAATATTGGAGAAATCGCATTTATACCACAATGACCCCCTTTCACAATCGGAGTTGAATACTAAAACAAAATCTTGACTATACAATAAGGAAATTACCTATATGTTTCGGTCTGGAATTCTCTCTTGCTCAGGAACTGAAAGAGTTGGCTATGGCTCCTCCATTCCTCCTCCTGTCAGCAAAGCAACATTTCCGAGGTAGGTTTTCTGCACATTTAGACTGAAATTGAACAAATGACGCGTTTGTTATCAAAACCAGCTGATTCCAGTTTTGAAAATTTTACAGGAGAGACGAAAAACTTCTCACGTCCACAGTTCTAAAGCTACACTTTTTATTTTTGAATTGTAGGTAGGTTTAACCGCCCAGAATCTGACCAGTGTTTAATTTCACTCTAGGTAGATTACTTTGGGAGTAATCACACAAATTAGGTTGGAATGAGCTGGTTTTGATGCAAAAACATGGTTTTTCATGCTTTTTTCTGTTTCTTTGTTCAATAAAGTTGTGGGAAATTGTTTTTTTTTTTTTTCTTTTTTTTTCAGCTTACCAATTGATATTTGTGTTTTTAATAAGTTTTAAATAAATGACATCCACTAAACACTTTCAAATGGAAAAGAAAAACGCTGCAAATTCTTTCACTGGGGTTTATTATTCAATTGGCTTGCTTCATGATTTGAATTTCTACTAAGCTTTGGAGTGTGTTTTCACAGGATAGAGCATTGAATTTCAGGAGGCACACAAATATGATCAACTGATCAATCCAAATAGGTATTTTATTGAGAACAGATTTACGTGCTCCTGAAAAATTGAATAATCGCTCTATCCTGTGAAACACCCACACTCCAAAGCTTAGTAGAAATTCAAATTATGAACGCAAGCCAATTGAATAATAAACCCCAGTGAAAGAATTTGCAGCGTTTTTTATTGAACCTCAATACCCCCCACAATAAAAACATCTATAATTTATCAAGTCCTTTAGCACTCGCATTGCGTTAAAACTTCCCTAAATCCAAATTTAAACGATGTAGCCAAAGGTAGACTGATGTAGAGGAGGCACACAAATATCATCAACTGATCAATCCAAATAGGTGTTTTGGTTGAGAACCGATTACGTGGTCTATGCATATCTCCTGAAATTCAATAATCGCTCTATCACCTATAAAACACGCACACTCCAAAGCTTAGTAGAAATTCAAATCGTGAATGCAACTCAAATGAATAGAGGAAATTAACCCCACTAATTTCTGGTCTGCAATTCTCTCTTGCTCAGGTTGAGAAAGATTTGGCGATATGCTCCTTCAATAATCCTCCTCCTTCAGCATCTGAAGCTTTAGAAATTCAAATTATGCAAAGAACATTTCCGAGTTTGCGTTAGGTTTGACATTTAGAAATATCATCAATTGAATCCAAATGAGGCGTTTGTTATCAATGTGGTCCAAATTCCAGTGATTTTACAACGAAAAATGCAACTCCAATGAATAGAATTGATTTTGGAATTGAGTGTGCGTGTTTCACATAGATTTACAGAAATATGATCAACTGATCAATCCAAATCTATGCATTTCTCCTGAAATTCAATAACCGTTCTATCACCTGTGAAACACGCACACTCCGAAGCTTAGTACAGATTCAAATCATGAACGCGAGCCAATTGAATAATAAACCCCAGAGAAAGAATACTTATTTACCCCACTAATAATATTGAATACCTATATATATTATGTACCTATATAATACCTGTATATATCATCAGCGTTTCATGCATATCAGAATGCTTCAACCCGTGTATCGGCTATAAACTACAAGTATCAACATCGGCTATCACTCCAGTATCCACATTCACTACAACTCGACGCTATCGGCATCACTAGGTTACAAACAATAATAAACCAAAAAACGCAAATGTTGGCACCATAAATCGGACCATATCGGGAATGGTTTGATCTACGGACGTGGGGAGGGTCTCATTCGATTCCTCATAGTATGTTCTTCAAATAGGAAAATATTTAGGCCGATTCGACTTGTTTTGAGGTTTTTAGGGATTTTACAAAACTTTTACAGCCCTTAAAGGGCACTCTAAATTGAGTGAGAGAGCTGGCTCAAGAATTGGGACGTCGTCGGACCAAGATGGATTTTTCCTGAAAATTTCAGATCTTTTCCTCTAGCCGTTTGGGAGAAATCGTGCGTACGTCGTACGGCGGACGGACGGAAAGGCAAATTGCATTTTCGGATTCTACACCCTTTGAAACGTAAACCATGAAATTTTCAGATTAGAATTTTTTTTTCAAGAGCGATTACAATGGTTTATTATTGAATAATAAACCAAAAGTGGATTTAAAAAAAAATGGAATGAGCTGGTTTTGTAGCAAACGCCTCAAATAAAGAGTCATGCAAATCTCTTTATAGTAGAAACCAGAGAAGTTTAAAACAAAGTTTATCGGGCAAAAACACATTTTTTCGGCATTGGTCCCTTCAATTCCTCTGTTACGTTGTGAAATTCGGAATTTTCGTAGTTTGTTGCCCGAATACAGTGAAAGTGGGGTCTACAAAATAGAATTATGAAAATTGCTCAAGAATTGCCGGCTGGGCAGCGTCGACAGGAGCGTCATGTTTGGGTCGTCTGCACCCCCAGTATCAATTCTAGTAGGTCTTTCGTGGATGGATGCACTCTCCAGGAAACCCGCATGTAGGTAATAATTTCTACAATTTCGACTAATTCGGCAATATTTACGGTAATGCCAGCATATTTTTGATGAGGAATTTGCGCTGTACATGCAATTTATACTGCATACAACTGAACTTAATTTCAATTAGTGGTTCCTGATAGAACATGTATGTGAAAATCACCTCCCTGATGATAAGGAACTGGAATAATTGATGGATATTAGGTAACAAGCCCAAGACATGACCCTGGCGTGCTGACAGTATGCGAGGGCTCACAAACACCGCCAGTCACTCGACCCACTCGCGAGGCTGAAGGCAGGCGGCTCGTGCTGGAAATATATTATCAACCCCCACAGGGTAATTCACGGCGCTACGGAGGCCTCCGCATTTCCACGCGTTTCCCCTTCAGATGGAAACCTCCCCCTTAGAAACCCGCATCATTCTCAGTCGCGTTTCCTTTCACGCACCGCTCACGCACTTTATTTGCCTTCCGCCGGTAAAACTCCGACTCGCAACCGAAAGTCGGTATATCGCCCGGAGGCCTCCGAAACTCCGCGGAAACTCTTATTACGGAGATGGAGACAAGTCGGAAGCGGATCCAGCTGATCCTGATTAGAGCTGATGTAGAGCAAGTCCGCCTGGAATGGGAAGTTAGTTCTTGTGGGAGACGAGGATGCAGATGATTTTCTTATGTTGGAAATAATGAGAGAAGCTGGGGTTCCGTCTTGTTTAGTTTTCATACCGAGTCTTCTCAGAAACACTGTGGGGAAAACAGGAATTCTCAGCACACCTTCATCACCGATGTTTGGGACATTCCACATGTTTCGTTAAACTCGGCAAATAAGATAGTTTATTTACATCATTTTTACATGTTACATTCTACAATTGAATAATAACTGATGACCGAGCTGGATAGTGTAACACTGTGGCCCAGCCCGGAGTTGGTTCTTACATCTAATTTTTTATAAGGTACGTATCTATAACACTATATTTACATCACATTAATTATTAGAATTTAGATTTAACATTCCATGAAATTATGTACCTACTTAGTATACACGCCATTTATTATTATAAATTATAACTGCTCATTTTACTCCTTTTATTATTATTTATTTTAACTGCTTTTTTAGTACTCATAAGAGTTGCTCTTATTAGTTTATAATTTTTTTTTGAATAGTTGCTCACTATTTATCTTCATTAGATTTATAATTTTTTCAAAATCTTTATTGACTATTTGCATGCCTATGTATTTTGTCGTCATTTGAGCAAATGTATTTTTTACTCTCGGCAACTTGAGTCTGTATGATTTTGATTGCCGCTGTCTCACATCAGCAAAATATATGTTTTTTTGTTTACGGATTAGTTTTAGCATATTTAATGTGTACAATTTGTGGAAGTTTAACAGATTCAAATCATGAAATAATTTATCAGTGGGATGGCGCCTGGGCTTATTGAACAATACCTTCAATGTCATTTTTTGAATTCTGTAAATTTTGTCAATGAGGTACATGTAAGTGCTCCCCCAAATTGTTATATATAACAATTGCATACTGTGAGATTGACTCAAACAGCGCCTGATAAATATTGATCTTTAGCTCATCTGATGAAAATTTTATTCTATAGAGGGTATAGGCACATTTTCTTAGCTTCTGACACAGATTTTGAATGTGGTGAAAGTAAAAGTAGACTTTTCAGCATTTGAACATGTGGGAGAAAACATTTCCTTCAAACTTTCTGACCGATTCTTCGCAGTATCACTGATCCAAAGCCTGTCGAATTTTGCCAAATCCTAGCAAGTTGGTGACAACAATAACGAGTCAAAATCAAGACTCAACATGATAACTCCAAAATCAGTTTTTGGGCATCGAAGTGGAGGATCAAATTGAACCAGGGTAATTCGGTAAACGCTGATTTTACCAAACGTAAGATCATCTATATCCCTACATTCCTCAACAACGTAGAAATGGGCAATTTAATCGATTTATAAATATTGTTTCATTACTAGCTAGAGGCGCATTAAAACTATCGACTGCATAATTTCCCATAAAATCCCCTTTATATCTTAGAAGCCTAACGAAATTCAGGGATTGGAGTCGGCGAGAGTGGCTTATGTCGTCCTAAACCGCAGTGGCAACCCTGTATATGGATTTATAAATTCCGTTGTCTACCGTTCGTTGATGGCTGAAGGAAGAGGAGCTCCCTCTATACTGCTAATTCCCTCAACAGTTTTTCCGTTTTTATTTTTGAGACAGTTCTCGTTTCTCAAAAACCTGCCACGTTTCCTTGCCTGAGCCTCTTCGTCAGGAAATTAAGAAGACTTTCTTTTTTGGATTGATGTCCCTACCTTATCTGGTGGGCATCACATGGTGAGTCGCCTCCCTCTCGTCATTTATACTCACTCTCAATTGAATTATTTCATCAATTTTGGCGAATGGCATTCTTTCTTATGCATCATACTCATGAATCCAATTAATTGTTTCATTTATTAAATTTAACACTTTGAACTGAAGAAGCTTTGTTTCCTCTATCATTTACCTGTTTGGGGCTTCTAATAGGCTAGTTACTGCTCCCCTCCCTGCAGATTTTATGCTCATCTCAGAGATTGTTTCATGATCATTTCTTTTTCTTGGCGGCCAATATTAAATATTTGTATTTCAAATAGGGAGAAAAGCCATATTTCAAATGAAGGGCATTACTTAAATAAATAATCGTTGAATAAATAATGAAAAATATCGTTGTTAAATAAAAAAAAAGGTAGTGATTCTGAATCGATTTCAAGGAGAAGTTTCAGTTTGAAGGCCCAAAACTGTCTGATACCTTCCAAAACAGCTAAGTCGCTTAGCCACTGTTGCCTTTCAATTGGTGAAATCCTGTAGCAGATATTGGGAAAATATCGGGGGGGGGGGGGGTCGATAATCGAAAGACAAATATCGATAATAATCCCTACGCTTACCACTCACTCCCGTACAAGATAGGTGTGCTGTGTGCCTCTAAATCGGGAAGTCATGTAATATATCTAGCAGTTTCACGTCAAATTTGAGGTTTTACATATCAATTTGGGTGTTTGGGGGAACTTTCCATGAGGAATCGAATTAGCCCCTCCCCAGGTCCGTAGCTTAAACCATTCTCGATGTATGGCCCAATTTATGGTGCTAACATTTGCATCCACATTCACTACATCACTAGGTTACTGCGATCAAAACAAAATCAAACCAACAACAGCGGTTTTTTTTCTTTTTTTATCGCAGTAACCTAGTGATGTAGTGATTGTGGATACTGGAGTGAACTCCTAAAAGGGTTTATAGCCGATACACGGGTTGAAGCATTCTAATATGCATGCTCCGTCTTATGAAATTTAAAATTTTCGAATAGATATTTTTCCATTGTAATCGCTCTTGAAAAAAACGCTGCAAATTCTTTCACTGGGGTTTATTTTTCAATGATTCGTGATTTGAATTTCTACTAAGCTTTGGAGTGAGCGCGTTTCACATGTGTTAGAGCGAGTATTGAATTCCAGGAGGCACACAAAAATGATCAACTGATCAATCCAAATAGGTATTTTGGTTGAGAACCGATTTACGTGCTCTATGCATGTCTCCTGAAATTCAATAATCGCTCTATCGCCTGTGAAACACGCACACTCCAAAGCTTAGTAGAAATTCAAATCACGAATCATTGAATAATGAACCCCAGTGAAAGAATTTGCAGCGTTTTCATGTATGATCAAGCTTTTCAGTTACCATTTAAAAAATCGGTCAGGTAGACGTTGGCCTGCAGACCCGTTGTGCAGCGAATGCTGCTTAGACGCTGGCGACAGACCAATTAGTACCTAAGGTTCACGTTATATATTCACAATCTCTCTATAACGCGACCTGCCGTGCTTCAATTCAGTTGAGAAGAACAAGCAGCCGCAATCTTTTTGCCTGTATTATCTATCTTACCTTAACAGTATTTCTACATGTCCTTCCGAGTGTACCAGGGAAGCATTATCTTAGGTTGTACAGTCCAGTTCTGACCGTTCGGTGATCCGCCTGAGAGGCTAATAGAGAAAATATACCAATAAAGAAATAACGAACCTTTCTGTAATCATTTCCAGCCTTTTTTTCTGTAAGGGTGAGATAGCGTTCACTCTCACTCTCGTCAAGAAGCCGAAGCCGACGGGTATAGGCCGTTTCCTCTGAATCTTCTACTTCTAAGCCGTTGGTGTACTCCAATCTCGGGACGTACAACACGTGAAATACGAGATATCGCTCCGCGACGTGACATTACGCGAAACCCTGAGCTCACACTCGCTGTAACTCCTCCACCGCCGGGCGGTCGAGCCTTTTTACTTCGCCCTCAATTCCAGGGGGTCAAGTTAGCTGCTCTACTCTGACTTTTATGGCCAGGTGATGGCGGAGCGGAGGCCCCGTCATAAAAGATGCGAGCCGGAGTTGTATATCTTCCCGGTGCTTGTTCCCCTTTCTCGGCACCCCCGTAAAAACGTAGTCAAACTAACTCCCTTTATCCTCCACGACGTCCCCTGAAATATTTCAGATAGCGCACAACGTCACAATTTATTTGTTGACTTGAAAAAAAAAAAAGTCGTAAGTAGGTACATTCCGCTATACAATCCAACTGCTTTCACCAAGTTTCGGGGAAAATTCTTGTATTTTCAGAAACTCTGATTTTGATTGGAGTTGTTAAAAGGTAAATGTTTTTACATCAAACCTTGTGTATTGCTATGACTCAGTAATGTATTTTTCTGCAAGTAACTGGATAAATAATTTGGTAAACTGCCAAAAGACGGAATACGTTCATACCAGGTTACTCAGTGTTTTACAACGTGCCCCACGTTCTTTTGCCTCCAAATTGGAATTTATCCATAAAATCGATCCGGAATCGCAAAATCAACCATACCATTGGAAAGCTGATTAAATTTGCAAGTTTTCCTGAAATTTTACAGCTTTCAGCAAGTTTCGGGGAAATGGAAGTTCTTGTATTTTCAGAAACCTGATTTTGATTGGAGTCCAGACAAAAAATGTTTTTACATCAAGAGCGGAACACCATGTATTTGCTACTCCCATTAACAAGCAAGTGTACCAAGAAATATCTGTCTTTTAAGAAACACGGCGGTGCAAAGTTCATACCTTTTACTTAATTCATGGTGCTTGATGTTTCGTTAAAATTTCACTGAGATTCTTCATTAGTTTTTACAATTAATGTATAAAGAAGGCTCATTTACCAAGGACTGCTACCGAGCACGAATGAATTAAATAAAACCCTTTAATTAAATAGATTATGTTCGAAGGTTTCCTTCGTAATTTGTTAAAAGCCAGTCCTCATTCCCCCATTCCTCGAGAATACAACGTGATGCAATGAAAATATTGAGAGAATAGTAAAAGGTCGTTACGCCCCTAATACTGCCCCCTTATTGTGGACGTTTAATTAACTCATGATCTTCCAGGAAAATGTTTGGAATCGTACGGCTTGTTTGAGCGTAGTTGAGTAATTTATTCTAATTGTTAACGATTGATTGTGATCGGGAGTTAGTGCTTATACGCGTTATCGCGGTCAAGACGGCACCGGAACTTTTCCGCATTTGTCTACCTTCTGCATCATCAACGTTTGATGGGAGAAATGAGGAGGGGGTCCAGAGTCTGACGGACTCAACAGTAAAGATGCAAGACTCTTAAAAAAGAATAGATTTAAATCGTATAGATCTTTTTGAAAAGAATCGAAAAATATCGTATCGATTTTTTTAAAGGTAGGGGAAGGTGGGGTAATTAGAGACGCGAAGGGGTAATTAGAGACAAAAATATTTTTTTCTGGCCGAACCTTTGACTTTTCAAGGTCGCAAATTTTTGTGTAAACACTTCGTAACAAATAGAAACCCCACGATTTTTTTGAGATTTATAGCAAAATTCAGGTAAGAGAGAAAAATAGTCGAATTTTCTCGGGGGCCTTTGTCTCTTATTGCCCACCTAGGGTCAATGAGAGACAGATGTCAAAATCTTCAATGGGCAATACACTTCTAGAGACGTTCTAACGTAATAAGAGACTTGTGGCAACTTCTCTTGATACCCTAAAAGTTTCAGGCTTGCAGGTTAACACCAAAAAAAGTTTCAAATTTTCAAAAATTTTCACCAAAACTGCCATTCAAAAATTTCATTTCTGAGGTCCTGGGAACAGCCCATTGCTGCACAAACCAAATTTACTTTCAAAAAAGCGTTCAAAATTGAAGGGCACTCCAAAGAAACAAATTAGGTTGAACAGAGCACCGTTTTTTCTTCCTGCTTGTCACTGCTTTGGACAAGCTATATCACATAATATTATCATCATAAAGTACGTCACAGCTATAGATCAGTCTTCCAAAATAAATGTAAGAAAAATAATGTTACTGATCAGTCTTTGAAAATAAAATTCGAACCTTATAAACATTATAAACCTAATTTTTTTGACTGAGAATTATTGACATAGGAAGGTCTGATTCTCTTTTGAACATTGAAAAACTTGAAAAAACTTGACATAGCCAAATAGAGAAAAATAAAAACATTAACCAACCTTTAGAAAAAATATAGAATTCCTATTCAAATGATATATTAATAGAGACTGGGGTAAATAAGAGACAAACTGTCTTTTTTTTTATAATTGCCCCAGCTGTTCACCAGCTGGAGGTAATAAGAAACATCGCGATAAATAATTAAGGAGTGGTCGTACAGGAATCCGGCAAAGAGATATTGAAGAGAATTGCATAACAAAAGTCTGGAAAAACTTACCAGTTCGTAAAAGCCGAGTTGTTGGGCGGATGGAGCACTGACGGATAATAAGAGACACGCGTAACCTGACTTTGAAAGGAAGGGTTTTCGTAGGTTACTCGGTGTTACCACGGAATGTGTCTGCGGATTTTCCTAACCCACTAAAATTTTACATCAGACCCCTGGTGACCTCTGTAGGCACTTTTTGGAAAAATACAGCTTCGGGGGATATTTTAAAATCCTCATGTCTCTTATTGAACGTGTCTCTGATTACCCCATCTTCTCCTACCGATATTTTAAAGAATCGATAACTTTCTGAAATTTTTAAATGAGTCTATGTGATATTTATGAATTAAACAAAAAAAATACGACGTTAATTTATTATATTGTAATCTATCTAATTATATTGTATTGGGCTTGCCCGTATTATAAATAAATGAATAAATAAATTCAGATGCGCCAATGTCTATACTAGGAATGATGTATCATCAATATTTTTAGATTCATTTCGAATAAATCTGGAATTTCACTTGTGAACTCGGAGTAGCATTATTTAATTTACGAACCCGCTTCTGTACTACTACTATCACCTACACTGGTGAATGTGTAAATGTTACAGTCGTGAAGCATGATCGTAAGGAAATATAGTATGTTGAACTGAATTTCTGCCTAAACATACGGTTAGATAGAAGGTCGTTCACAATGGTCTAAATAGTAAAATTGTAGTTTCTTTTTCTCGGGGAGTTTTTGAGGGCAGATTCTGAAAGTTACAACAAACTTCGACCAAACCTCGACTCTCCAGAATGTCGCATGTACAATTTAAAACTGGTGGTAGTTGACAGAAAGCCACGTTTTCGTGGATGGGTGCATATTTACTTTCCTTAAAATACTGTCGGGTGGTGTTTGACGTTGGTGGTGTTACGACAAGAGGTGGACAAATTAAGTGGCGTTCCTATTTGAAAACCGACGTAAACGAGGTGATAGGCCTGTGATACGTACAATCCACGTTGAACAGTTTCAATAGCCACTATCTTAGGAAATTGTCTGTTCGGCACCTCTATACCTGTCAACAGATATCTGCCGTGCGGATGTAGGGAAAAAGGAATAGTGGAAGTGCTGCAGACGCTAGGTAGATCACATAATCCGGAGCGTTTCGCAGAAGGGTGATTCCTATTTTACGGGACAATCGCTGTCCTTCATTGATAAATAATTTTCTGTTAAACTTTTTCCAAAAATTATTTTATGTTTTATGTATTTTATGTATTATTCGTAGATTTCATGTGGTAACTAGGCTGTCATAAAGTTCGGCTACTCTTCATTGTACATGCCGGTAATTGATCGAAATCTACCTCTAATCTCATTGTCATGGTCTGTCCGTGAGTCAGAATTTGAACTTAATCCGAAATTTTATCCGCTCAAAGTACGTTCTACCGGAAATATTGTAACTAGTATTGCTCTTACAATTGGGACTAACTTTTAGATAGTCTATACGAATCAAGTGCTCAAAGTTTGTCCCAAACCTTCTGTCTCATTGTCATGGGTTTGAAGGAAATCATCGTAGCTCTCTCAAATGAAGGCATTTTTTGGCAATTCAAAGTTTTTTCAGCGTTGTTAACCCTGCCCTTTGAGGAAACACCATGCTTCCGCCATTTCTATTCTGTTGGGGCTCAAAAATGAAGTTAGCCGTTTGTAAAACAAGTGTGTGCGTTCCATACTTCTCATAGTTATGGGTTTGAAAATCACTCTTAATCGTTAAGCATTCATTTTGGGATAGCTCTATTTAATGCAAGTTTCAATTTCTATAAGTGTTCATTAGACTCCTAATTGCAGAAGGTTAATGTTGATTTCTCATCGTCGTGGCGATTTCAAACTTCATTGTTGTGGCTACACAAAAGCCGTCATGCCTGTTTGAAACAATTTTTTTTTTTTCAAGTTTGGTATTTGATACTAAATAAATACTAATATTAAAATGTGATACTTGTTCTAGCACAAAGTCAGGAAAAACTGAAATCAGATATCTGTCTCATTCAACCTTACCTACACATCGTTTACATAATTCTATCGTTATTTGGTTGACAAAGCTCATTGTCATGGATACATACCATTCTCGTAACCTATAAAATTTCAAAATCTGAATTTTGAGGAATCAAACGAAAATCATGCGTGCTTGTACATCACTATATCATTAGAGTAACATCTAGATTGTATAATAAAAAAATCATAAATTTAGGGGAACAACATTTTTTAGTCAGAATCAGAAACTCGATTGTCCCGTTAAATGAGAATCACCTAGAAGAATCCACTCTGTAGGAAGGAAGAACAATTATTTGGGGAGGATACATTCGAAACATGGATTCTGGGACCATTTTGCTGCTGTTGGTGTAGTAACATGACGTACAACATCCCATGTCAGCCCCGACACTTCCACAATAGATGTGAATTAGTTCGATCAACACGCCCCTGAACAAATTTCCTCCATTCCTGCGAGTCAACGAGCAATCATCCCGCAGCATCCCCCATCCCCCCTGCCGTCATCCCTTCAAAACATCACCCGACAACTGTAAACCCCGCCTCGCGCGTACAGCCGCTATTTATGAAAACACGTTTGTTATTGTTTCCCCGAGATGAACATCCAGTTATGTTGCGATGAATAGTTGAGGCACGATCGTTTAATAGGAGCGACGCTCGCGGAATGTTATCCACCCCGGGTGGGGGAAGGTCGGGAGTTAATATCGGGACGCGGCCGGGCGAAGCCTATTGGACTACATCATCCCCCCGGAACGGCGATTTAACGGGTGATAGGAATCTCAGGCCTGGGGACGGAAGGGGGTGAGAACCGTGTTGATTCAATGTGTTTTCGACCTAACCGAATAAATTAATCGATTGAAACTGATTGAGTAATTAGATGTTACCCGGGGCGAGAATCCGGGCGCGTTTCAGCTCCCGTGGGATAGACCTTCCCAACACTGTGAAACATCGAAACATCCAACCAGTCACACTTAGTGAACTAAAAAAATAAGATTCGTGATCTTAAAACGAAAAAAGCCCCAGGACATGATCTTATTACTGGAATTGTAATCAAACATCTCCCAGAGGAAAGCATGCGAATGTTGCTCTACCTCATTAACGAAGCACTAAGGTTAAAATATGTACCTCGGAGCTGGAAAGTGGCAGAAGTTATCATGATACTGAAACCGGGGAAAGATCCCTATGATAAAAAGTCTTACAGACCTATATCTCTGCTATCTTCAATATCAAAGCTTTTCGAGGGACTACTTATTCGAAGACTGAAAGATATTGTCCAAAAGAAAGAATTAATCCCGGATCACCAGTTTGGATTTAGAGAAAAACACTCCACCATTGATCAGGTTCATCGTATAACTGAAATGATTGAAAATGAAACACGTCTGCGCAGCCACCTTCCTGGATGTTTCCCAAGCTTTTGATAAAGTCTGGCATCAAGGACTTGAGTACAAACTCGAAAGAGACTTACCAAAAGAATTTTACTCAATCTTGGAATCTTACCTAGCTGAAAGGCATTTCAGGGTGAAACCTGAGGAGAGTATTCCAGTCTCAGGAAAATAAGGGCAGGGGACCGCAAGGTCCCTTTGCTCTATCTTCTGTATACACGTGATGTACCTACCAATAACGACACAATAGTGGCAACTGTCGCCGATGATACAGCACTTCTAGCAGTGGGAGATACAGTAGAGGATGCAACTAGGAAACTATAGGAGACTATTAATAACGTCAGTACTTCGACAAAGAAGTGGCGCCTCAAGCTCAATGAGCAGAAATCGGCTCGCATCAATTTCACGAACAAGCATATAACTAAAATACCAGTTATACTGAACTGAAGAGAAATTCCTTTTGCCAATACAGTAAAGTATCTTGAGATGACTCTTGATGCAAAACTGAGATGGAAAGATCATATCATTAAAAAAACGTGCAAATTCTTTCACTGGGGTTTATTATTCAATTGGCTTGCGTTCATGATTTGAATTTCTACTAAGCTTTGGAGTGTGCGTGTTTCACAGGTGATAGAGAGCGATTATTGAATTTCAGGAGATTAAATCTGTTCTCAACCAAAAAGCCTATTTGGGTTGTTCATTGATCATATTTGTGTGCCTCCTGAAATTCAATAATCACTCTATCACCTGTGAAACACGCACACTCCAAAGCTTAGTAGAAATTCAAATCATGAATGCAAGCCAATTGAATAATAAACCCGCGTGAAAGAATTTGCAGCGTTTTCACAGGTGATAGAGCAATTATTGATTTCAGATATGATCAACTGATCAATCCAAATAGGTATTTTGGTTAACAACCGATTTACGTGCTATAATAATAATAAACCCCTGTAATAATATTGAATAATATTCACCTATATATTATCAGCGTTTCATGCATATCAGAATGCTTCAACCCGTGTATCGGCTATAAACTACAAGTATCCACATCGGCTATCACTCCAGTATCCACATTCACTACAACTCCACACTATCGGCATCACTAGGTTACAAACAAACAATAATAAACCAAAAAACGCAAATGTTGGCACCATAAATCGGGCCATACATCGGGAATGGTTTGACCTACGGACCTGCGGAGGGGCTCATTCGATTCCTCATGGTATGTTCTTCAAATAGGTGAATATTTAGGCCGATTCAACTTGTTTTGAGGTTTTTAGGGATTTTACAAAACTTTGACAGCCCTCAAAAGGACACTTTAAATTGAGTGAGAGAGCTGGCTCAAGAATTGGGGCGTCGTCGGACTATGATGGATTTTTCCTGAAAATTTCAGATTTTTTGCTCCAGGCGTTTGGGAAAAATTGCGTACGGCGTACGGCGGACGGACGGAAAAATTTTTTATTGCAGATTCGGATTCTACACCCTTTGAAACGTAAACCATGAAATTTTGAGGGGGGTTGAATTGTTTTTTTTTTTTTCAAGAGCGATTACAATGGTTTATTATTGAATAATAAACCAAAAGAAGAACTAAACATCAAGTTCCGAAAAATGAATTGGTTGCTTGGAAGATACTCCAAACTATCCCTACATAACAAATTGTTAATCTACAATCAAATTCTAAGACCAGTATTGACATATGGCATTCAACTCTGAGGCTGTTCAAAAAAGACCAACATCAAAATAATCCAAACATTCCAAAACAAGGTACGTACGTAACGACGACCTCCATCGGGACCTCAAGATAGAACGAGTCAGTGAGGTGATCAAACTATTTGCCGCTAAACACGAGCAGAAGCTACATCAACATATGAACCCAGAAGCTCTACGATTATTAGACAACAGCAACGTCATCCGACGTCTGGATAGAACAAAACCTCTCGACCTTGTGGCGTGATACTGTGACAAATGTTTGAAGTTATCATATAGAGTAGTTGTCGTTGGGCTATTATCTCTACAAACTGTAGTTACTGTATTAATGTAAATTAACTTGATGGGCTATGCTCAGTTGCCATGTTGTTTTCAAAAAAGAAATTTTTCGAAAAAAAAAAATCCTATTTGAATCTATATTGCAAATCAACGCTCGTACTTTTAACCCGGTTTTTTCAACCATCCTGATAACATCGTGTAGGAAATATACTATGACAGGTGACTTACCTCACCTTGGACCTCTGCTGTGGTTCATGCAACCTGCAACAGCGCAACAAACCATTTTGGCTCACAAAATTATTAGTAGCACAACTTTACCACTATTCAGAATACAACGGCCAGCTTAAACCAAGGGGAACGCGACGG
Organism: Creontiades dilutus; assembly: GCA_031894815.1. Taxonomy (NCBI): domain Eukaryota; kingdom Metazoa; phylum Arthropoda; class Insecta; order Hemiptera; family Miridae; genus Creontiades; species Creontiades dilutus. The sequence continues at coordinate 210,015 of JAVIWC010006953.1, read as the reverse complement.
AAATGGGGTTGCAGTGACGGAAAAATAAGGATTCCCAAGGTGCCACGCTCCATGACCCCTGCCTTCTATTATCCGAGGTTGATATGGAATTTATATTGTTTTTATTATTATTGTGAAGCACCAATACGAGTTATCTCTTACTAGTTTACAAGTTTTTTTAAATAGCTGTTCATAATTACCTTCACCAGACTTCTAATGTTATCAAAATCTAAAATTATCCATTTTTCTCCTTATTTGAGCAAATGCATTTTTATATAGCTTTTCCGAGTCGAGTTAAAGGTTTTCCGAAACAAAATAACGGTTTTCCATTTCAGAATAAAGGCCTTTCATTACTAAAAAAAGATTGTTAAAATACGTTCACTGTAGCGGACTGAAACATTTAATGAAAACAAGACAAGGACAGCTTACTTCTCCATCCTCTATCGTGTTTGATATGGACTATTCCTTATGCATGGTCAGGGAGATTTCTGCCGGATGCGTGCATTCCTTCTTTATGTAATCCTTATCACCCGTGTGCATCGTTTCTTGATGTAACGTATTCTAGTAGGTAATCGATTTTCCAACTTTTTCTCTCCTAACGGTTCGATCTGGCTGCAATGCAAAAATCTTGTGAAAATTAAAAATGTTTAGTGACAGCGATTCCGCGATTGGTGTCCGTCGGTCCCGCGACCCGCAACCTTGGTCGAATTTCGAGCGAAAGTGAACCATCCAGTGGTGGACACTTGGAAGGAGTCCGATCTCGTCGAGGGACAGGTGTCAACCGAAAATATTCCGGAGAACAAAAGGTAACCTTTTATTTTGAAATAGAAAACCTTTAATTTGTTTCGAAAAACCTTTAATTTAACTCTATATCTCTCGGTAATGTTAGTCTATACGATTACGATTGCCGCTGTCTCCTCCCTGTATCGGCAATTTGATGGACCTTCTGCCATGTTTGTCCAGAGCTTATTAAGGTAATATCATCTGCATACATGCAAATTTTGCCCGAACATTCTTGTGAAGCAAGTTTATTCACATACAGCGAAAAAATAATCGGCTCAATTGGAAGCGCCCTGCGAACAGCCGTATTCGCGGATTAAAGCAGTTTCGCTTTTGAACTTTGTGTGGGACTGCTTGTTCTCTCTTACTATTATGTGATTTGAATGTTTCCATTGCTTGTCGTAGAATCCTGATGCATCCATTTTGGTTTATTATTCAATAATAAACCATTGTAATCGCTCTGGAAAAAAAAATTCTAACCCCCCCTGAAAATTTCATGGTGTAGTGAAGTGTTCATGGTGTTTTCAAAGGGTGTAGAATCCGAATCTGCAATAAAAAATTTTCCGTCCGTCCGCCGTACGCCGTACGCACGATATCTCCCAAACGGCTGGAGCAAAAGATCTGAAATTTTCAGGAAAAATCCATCTTAGTCCGACGACGCCCCAATTCTTGAGCCAGCTCTCTCACTCATTCAAAGTGCCCTTTAAGGGCTGTCAAAGTTTTGTAAAATCCCTAAAAACCTCAAAACAAGTCGAATCGGCCTAAATATTTTCCTATTTGAAGAACATACCATCAGGAATCGAATGAGCGCTTCCCCACGTCCGTAGGTCAAACCATTCCCGATGTATGGTGCCAACATTAAATTATTGTTTGTTTGTAACGTAGTGATGTCCGGCCGATAGCGTCGAGTTGTAGTGAATGTGGATACTGGAGTGATAGCCGATGTGAATACTTGTAGTGTAGTTAGTAGCCGATACACGGGTTGAAGCATTCTGATAATATATAGGTAAATATTATTCAATATTATTACTGGGGTTTATTATTCAATATTATTACTGGGGTAAATAAGTATTCTTTCACTGGGGTTTATTATTCAATTGGCTTGCGTTCATGATTTGAATCTTACTAAGCTTCGGAGTGTGCGTGTTTTACAGGTGATAGAGCGATTATTGAATTTCAGGAGATATGCATAGACCACGTAAATCGGTTCTCATCCAAAACACCTATTTGGATTGATCAGTTGATGATATTTGTGTGCCTCCTCTACATCTGTCTACCTTTGGCTACATCGTTTAAATTTGGATTTGGGGAAGTTTTAACGCAATACGAGTGCCAAAGGACTTTATAGATGTTTTTATTTTTTTTTTGGGGGGGGGGGGGGGATTGAGGTTCAATAAAAAAACGCTGCAAATTCTTTCACTGGGGTTTATTATTCAATCGGCTTGCGTTCATGATTTGAATTTCTACTAAGCTTTGGAGTGTGCGTGTTTCACAGGATAGGGCGATTATTGAATTTCAGGAGGCACACAAATATGATCAACTGATCAATCCAAATAGGTATTTTGGTCGAGAACAGATTCACGTGCTCCATGTATATCTCCTGAAATTCAATAATCGCCCTATCCTGTGAAACACGCACACTCCAAAGATTAGTAGAAATTCAAATCATGAACGCAAGCCGATTGAATAATAAACCTCAGTGAAAGAATTTGCATCGTTTTTTCGACGGCTTTTGATTAAGTATTGACGTATTTAGTAACCTCGTCAAGGCACATTAAAGTTACTTGTTTACCTTAACTCTGAGTAAATAAAATCCACGACCTTGAAAAAGGCGTCCTTAGTATTGGCACCTCTTCCACACTCGAATTGCTGTGATCGTATGGTGTTTGACTCCTCCAGGAAGCTCACTATTCGGGATGCGAGCAGTATCTTGGCAATAACGTTTATGGAGGAAACCGGTCGACAGTTGGCCGAATCAGTTTTCTATTCATTCAAAACAGTAGTTTGAGACCAAACCATTAATGTCTATCAAATCTAAATTTATCTTGAAACAGAGTTTATCTAAAACATTCCAGATTATTAATTGTATGCATTCAATTTATGTCTATTTTGGAAAGTGTGTGTACATTTTTCTCAAAGTAAGCCCCCGTCCCCTGAGCTTGAGAATACCGCCCATCAAAAGTGCTGATCTCCCAATTCGTCTGACATCATTGAATGATAACAAGAAGAGGGTCGTTGGGAAATCACTGCTGAACCGTATTCGGGAATCCGGGCCCGCATCCCATTACCCCCAACTAAGTTGCTAACGTTAAAAGTTGGTAAATAATGACGGACAGAACTAATTAGATGATGGCGCCCTCGAAAATCCGTCGTTAGAGCCCGAAAACAGCATAGCCGAGGGAAGTTTCATCATTATTCATCCCCTCGGCCCGCGCAAGTTTGGGCTTATCGCGACCGTGTTGTAGGTATAATGTCCGTATTAGTTGCCGGGGCGTCTTGACCGCTCGCGTTCGGGACATCCATCAAATCAAAGATTTATCTAGTCGAGGGAAGCAAGGGGGTAGCAAAAATTATTCATGATCCTACAGCGACAGGGAAGGTTTAAGCTTAGCTTTAGCAGGATTTACTAATGAATGTTTAATGTTGTAGTAATCGGAAGGAGCCACTTTCTCCCTAGTTAACTATGAATTGTTGATTCAAAGATTGAGAAATAGACATCCAGTGCTACGAACTGATGTCCTCTAGCGACCTGGTATAAAACACACTCACATAAGACATGAAAAATCAATAATACAAATGCTATGAAGTTCAATAAATAATGCATGATAAAAAAAGTTACAAAATTATACTTATAAGTGTGGGATGCTCAATAAGGCTGCTAAGATGCGTTCTGAAAACGTTTATTACAAATTAGGACCATAAATCAGGGAGTACAAGCGAGGTGTGCATAAATATGTATGTACACATGAGCTGAATGATGGATTCGTAGGTATAATATGGTTTGACGAAAGGAATTACGCACCTGAAAATGAATCGAAACAAACAAGCATTTAAATAAGAAATGATCCCACTAGCAGTCGGGTTAGCACTAAAGGCACGCGAGATGAAACGAATGGAAGACCGGCGAGAGGAGTGGGCACTATCTAAAGAAAGTATTTTTTTACTATTCAGTGCAAAATGCTCAAAAACTTTATTCAGTTTGCCTGTGGAACCTTTTTTTTTTCTTTGATACTTCGTCGCACACGTTTTTGTGCTCCAGCATTGTCCGTATCCCTCTTACGCATCCAACAATAGTCAGCTAGCATATCCCCTCTCCTTCATTTCGTATCAATCCTGGGAGTGACATGACTAAATATGAGAGTGAAAAAATTCATGCAATTCATAAAATTGACAACTTGGAAGCAACTACCAAATTGAGGTTTAACGCTGAATAACACCATACGTGGTATTAAAAAAAACAGTTTTGAGAGAAAACTAGACGTGATGGAATTTTTTGATTACTTTTTTAGGTTTTAGCATGCAAAAATCCATGGGAAACAGTAAAAAAATAGTTTGCAGTTTTTTGGTTGCAGACCTGTGTAATTATGTAATAGGGGTATTTCGATGGACGTAATTTCAGAGAATCGAATCAAATCACTAGGATCGTTCTTCGATTGTTCTCCTTGTACGTTCTCCCTATATGGAAAGAGTAACTCTTTGAACTGTTCATCCGTTCGCTCGTGAAACGGTAACGATGGAATATCATCTTTTCGCTTAATAATTTGGAACGGTTTTCAGAGTATTTTGGTGTAAGAGAAACTTTGTTCAGCTAATAAATCCCGAGTTTCGCATCCGTGACATCTTCAAGTCCTCCCCAAGTTCAGGTGTTTTTCGGTTGGGATTTTTATTCGGCGGAACCGTTGTCTCGCTGCCAAGGGCCGCTCCATTAGGTAAGTGGGGCGGCCGTGGACGTCTGTCCGTACCCTGAAACCCCGTTGTTAGGGAGAGTCGCGGCCCATTTCATCACCGCCCATTGTTTGAATAGTAAACAAGACCCTCATTACACCTCCGCTCACTAGCCCAAACACCGAACATTAACATTATTGGACAGGTTGTCCCAGATAACCAACCTCCGCGTAGGTGGTTCATCGAGTTACGGTCCGTTTAGGTTTGAAATGGCCGTAAATCGCTACACGATGGTTTATAATCGCTTGATACAGATATCAATTGATCGGAAAAAATCGATATTTCACGCGTTTTGATGTATTATTTTCAATAATAAACCTTTGTCATACAAAATAATAATAAAAAATAAATTTAAGTTGATTTACACAATTTAAAAAATCGAACTGAGAAGGAGAAATAAATCTGTCAGTGCGGCGTTCGAAGCTTTTCTCCGAAACTACCTTACCAAATTTTACAAAATTTGGCTCCAAAATCCAAAATTGGTCCGGAATGCACCTCTTATCTCGGTATCTCGATCAATCAACTATAATGGATTTTGATTTTAAGGATTAATCTATAAGAAAATTGAAATCTCACAAACTATAGATGTAAGAGGGTAGCTTATTTGTTGGATTAAGATAGAAATTAGTTCCCTGAATCGAATGTGACCACTCGGTCATCCGTTCGCTTACCATTCGAAAAACCGGTGAGGTAGGTTGAAGGGTTGCAAAGACCATTCAACGGAGTGACTGGTGGCAGCCCAAGTATTTCCATGTTGAATGCAATCACGGGTTATAGTGGCGCGGGGTGCGGAGTTAGGATAATGAACCACAGAATACGTTTTATATACATAGATAAGAAGAGGTATAGAATATAGAAATAACTAACCTATGTGTAATGATTAGCAGTGTTTTGATCGGGGCAGTTCAACAGTGGTTTGCTTCGTCCTCGCTCAGGTGAAAACGCGTTCACCGAAACTCGGTTCAATTTTCTGAAACCCAAAACAAAACCTGAGATCAGTCTACCGTTTACGTTGATCTTGGTTCCCATTAATCGGATGTAACTTCTTTTTTTTCTTTTTTTTTTGTAAAATGGGTTTAAGACGATATGCACTGTGAAGTTGTTGCATTATATTTTCTCGGCCCAATATAAGCAAGTTCACTTCAACATTCTTATGGGAGGTGGCCCATGCTGGTTTTTCGATCTTTTTGTTTGAATGGCTCTTTTTGACGATGCTCCATTTAACCATACAAGATAGGAGGCAAAGTGGAATGATTTTCTGCTCACTTCACATCCACATAGACAATCTACCTGTTTGTAATATTTTAGCTCTCTGAATGATCAATCTCACCGGCCCTCTTAAATTAAAAGTTAAAATCGCCCATCTGCAGAAAAGAACCCCTTCCATACCATAGAGGAGGAAAAACATTAAATGAAAATTTAAATTTTGCAGCAAATTTTGCTTCTGCTCGTGTCTGATTAGATAGTTCTTTTTCCCAACTGCGTTCCATGTACAGCCTGAGAAAGCTCTGCTTAGTGCATTTATTAAACAAATATACGATATGTAATTTTTTTGTATTATCGACTGGGCTGTATGTGCATTTATGCTTATCAGTAACAGCCCCTGGTGTTGATTGACGTTTAAAAAGAATAAACGATCATAAAGAGGAACTCAGGGACAATAGAGATAACTCTACATTTTCAAATCATCTTAAGCAATCCAATCACAGATATGATGTCTTCTTGGCGTCTGTCCGCTCCATTTTGTGTTACAATGCGCAGGTGTGGGGGTATCAACAGTATGGAGTGGTTGACCAGCTGCTAAAATTCTTCGTCAAGCGGCTTTTTCACCTTCCTCGGAATACGCCAGACTACTTTGTATACTTGGAGGCAGGAGTGGAGCCACTACTCTTCTTCACACTTTCTCTGCACTTCAAGTATCTAAAGAAAGTGGCAAGTATGCCAGCGCATCGTTATCCGCGTGTGGTGGCTGGGGAGACGGTTGCCCGCCAGGTTTTCTGGAGTAGGGCTCTTATGAATTTATGTGAAAAGCATGCTTGTGCCTATGAGCTCACATTCGAGCACAGTGGAGCTCTGAGGTATTGCCTTTGATACGCTGCAGATGAAGATCAGGGATGTTTGGATGGCAGACGCGAGAGCCAAGGCTCTTGCCTCCCAGGACAGGATATACCGTCTACTGGATCAACGTTGACCTACCGCCAAAACTCAGAGGAGCATCATTGTTCGTGCTCAGGTGGGTATGTGGGTCCAAGGTGACCTTTTGAAACTTAATGCCCGGCCATATTCACCAGCTGTGAATCAAACATGTTTACTCTGCAATGAGGTTGTGCCGGAGGACATTCAGCATTTTTTGAGGGACTGCCCAGTTCTGGGCGAATTTAGAGCAGCGAGTTTGGAAGGAGAAAACTGCCATTTGACGCCACCATAAATATGCTAAATGGAATAAATTGCCTACCACTTGCTAAGTTCTGTGCTGCTGCATGGGCATACCGAGCTGATCTGGTCTACCATTTCAATTGCGACAATCAAATGTGATAGATGCATCAATAGAGGCAATAATTAATGTAGTGCAGATTATACTAGTTATATAATAATAACGGCATAGAGTAACGATATATACAGGGTGTACAGCGTATGATCCGAAAATCTTCGCACACGTATTCTACAACTAGCTTCCAACAAAAAGTGCCTCTTAGAGATTTTTTTTTAGAGGCTTCGTTCTTGAATTATTTCACTTTTAAGATTGTTTTCGTGTTTTTGAACTTATGTCACTAAAACGGCCGTAATTCGTCTCAGTATTTAATAATAATATTTTAAAAGGAACTAAGGGGTAAAAATGAGACTAAAAAGTAAATTTTGTCAAATTTTAAAAAAAAATTTTTTTTAATGCCTCATTCGTCCCCTTAATTTTAATGATACGTTTGAGCCTGTAATCTTAAAAAAAGTGCAAAAGTCTCATATTCCAAAAGCATATTTAATTTTTAGGTTTTAGGTATGAAAACAAATAATAGTAAGTGTATAATAATCAACTAATTCGAACTCTGACAGGCGGGCATAGCCCAAAGCCCTTCCATGTATTTATTCATTGTTTGTTGTTTTTTTTTCGAATTTGAAATACATGTATTTTCTTGTTCTTCAATCCAATCACAGATATTTTAATTTAACAGATAAACTGTTTGTAGACTTTTTTAATTGTTTCCAAAAGGACGCATGCTGAATGTACCTACTTGAGGAATTCGGAATTGGAAAAAGTGATAAATTTATTAAATGTCTAAAAGAGGATGTCTCTCAATACATTTCCCCATAGATGGGTCCATTCCCGTAAAGCTTGGAATTGTTCCTTCAGAAAGTTGAAACTAATTGTTACGCCTTCGTTCCCCTTTATTCGGATTATCCCCCTTTTACATTGTTCGCACTTGATTGGTTGTTTCGCCCGGCATCTTTCTTCCTCTTGCCCAATGAGATTCGAGCAACTGATGATCGCGAGGGTTCATTTCACCATAGTTTGATTCAGCTGGGATTCACGCTTCGATGAGGATGGTGAACTCTAAACCCACCCTCTTTGAAAAATGGAAAACTCACCTCGAAATCAAATAAAAGGGCCTTGAGGCGTTACTCGGCCCAACCCTTGAAAGTCCAGGACCCACACTGCGTGGGTTGAGTATGCAAAATTAGGGCACCTTACTTCCCTTCGGATTTTTAGGGGGGTTTCTAAGGAATTGGAAAGCTGTAATATCAAAATGATGAAAGTTTTGACGAATTACTCGTAAGAGTGATTACTCGAGGTAAAAGTGCGATTTAGGTACATTTGTGAAAAGCGTAATTCGGGATAAGGTAATATTTGGTATTAGAGACGATGAGGTCTGTAAGAAATTGCTGATCATAACGGATTTGACAGCGGATGAGGCAACCCGAATTTGTCGAACCGAAGCCTATCTCGAAAAGTTCATTAATAATCTTTCCGAAATAACAAGTCTATTGCGTTTACTTAGAGAAAAGAATACCGAATCGTATTGGGGACCAGAACACTCTGTCAGTTTGGAAAAATTAAAACACTCGAAAGTCCTCCTGTTCTAGCATATTTCAAGCCGAAGAAAGGAGTTTTACTTTAAGTTGATGCTTCCAGTACAGCTATGAGTGCCATAGCATTGCAGGATGGTCAACTCTATGCTACTAAAGCATTCTCCAAAGGTCAACAATTGTACCCACAAATCGAAGAAGAGGCTTTTTCTGTGCGGTTTGGGCTTAAAAAAGTCCATGCATACCTTTTCAGTCGTCCGGTTGGTGCAAAATCATATTCAAGGGATCTGTACATTCAGCTTCCCCAGCTTCAACGTATTCTCATAGAAATTTTTCCTTTCACCTGCACGAAAGGCCAAGGTTTGCCCAAAGCGGATACTTTCGACCGAGATTGCAACAATACACCGGTGGGCGACGATGAAGATGAACTGAAAGTGTTCTACATTGCCCGAATTACAGCTGCAGCACAACAACGTTTCAAAGAATCCATCCAGAATGACATCGTCCTTCAAACAAACATTGGCCACTGTCATAAAAAATAGTTTCCCGAAATGCATCAATGAAGGTCCAGATCTGGTCAATCCATACTACATGTTTCGACAAGATTCGCCATCCACGACCACTACATTTTGAAAGGAGATCAAATCCTAATTCCTTCTGCCGAACGTATGAAAAGTTTATAAATTCTACATTCAGGAAATCCTGGAGTTAATCGCATGCTTCCTAGAGCTCGTGGCTTTGTTTTCTAGCTAAAGTTTATTTCAGATATATCACAATACTGCTCAAGATGTTCTGTATGTGGCTCTCATCGGCGCCGAAACATGGATGGACAAATTTCGTCAAAACCAGCTCCTCAGCGCGCCTGGGAACGAGTCGCATCGAACGTATTCCCGATTGGGAGCGTGGGTTCGAACCCCACACCTGACACCATAAAATATTAACCTTCCGGAGACGCGTACAGCATTGAGTGCTTCCTCCAGAAAATTCGCTTTTCTGTTCATGTTTTCAGGTAAAATCATTTGAAAAAACTCTAGTAAACGAACTGAATTATGTATTTGGTTCTTTGATTTATCATAGCCCATCAATGTATTTTATTTCCAATGGTAAACCAGGAATTGTTCCCATTAAACTGTAATATGTCAACATAAATGACTAATACGAAGAAGTCTAATATTAAGATGATTCAGACTTTTCAAAACAAAGTGCTAAGGGGTATCGTCAATGCCCCCTGGTACATTCGTAATGACGACCTCCATCGCGACCTTAAAATGGAAACAGTGAGCGAAGTGATTAAGCAGCAAGCAGTTAAACATGAACAGCGACTTCACGCGCACATAAACCCTGAAGCGCTTCACCTCCTAGACAACAGTACCGTCATCCGGCGGCTTGATAGGACAAAACCCTTGGACCTAGTGATGTCACGTGATTAGAGAGTCAGTGTAGTGAATGGGTGCTATCCGGAGTATAGCCATTGGGCTACTAACTCCATAAACTGTAAATTATTGTACGAGTGTAAATTAACTTGATGGGCCTATGCTCAGTTGTTATATTATTGATATTCTTGTAAATAAATATCGATTTGAAAAAAAATAAAAATAAAAATAAATGACTAAAACAAAATTACGAGTGTATGCCGTTATAACAATAAGTAGATAGTGAACATTATCGAAATCCAAATATTGCCAAACATGTTAGCAAGTATGTAATGTTCTCTCCTGAAAATAGAGAGATGAAATATTGAAATGGAATACTTTTAAAATCATCACAATGATACGATTGCGTAGTATTGTACGATTCTATTGTATTCTCATAGTTGTACGATTACACACTTGTCTCCCACAGGTCCCATGGATGGAATTATGTTGCCTCTAAATAGCGGAATTATGAGTAAAACACAGTCGCTTCTCGTCAAAGGTCAGCTGATTCACCCCACATCAAAAGATCCCGCGGAAATATCCCTCTTTCCACATGTCGGGTGAAAAAAAAAAGAAAAAAAAACACCTTCCCGCAACAAAGCGACCAATAGTTTTCCCTTCAAACGGACCAAGCGGCTTTTCCCCGACTGATGTCAGCTTTTTCGCGATATAACCGTGGGGTTTGATAACTCCCAGTTCAGCCCTTTGTCCCTGGGCCCTTGACCCTGCTATATACATTTGCTTTGTAAGTACACCCTTCTTTATAAGTATTGGTTCGGACGTTCAACCAATGTCCCTGCTCTCGCACACGTATATTTCTGTCTCTTCGTTCTACCATCAGCTCTCTGAACGTAGACATGACAGATCCATGAATTGCAAAATGTTTGTGATCAAAATCTCATTTTATTGAGTCCAATAAGACCTCTCAGGTCACTAAATGTTCGTGCGTTCGCTCTAACCAAGGTGTGGACCTTAAACGAGAAAAAAAAAACGCTACAAATTGTTACACATAGGTTTACCATTCCTGTATTAGAATGACCCCATTACGTTAATCCCTGATCTATGTATATTAGACGTAATTTGTGGCACGTTCTATCAACTTTGTGCCTGTTATTGATTTGCAACAAAATCAAACACTGGTACTTAGAAATTGCCTAGATGATTCGAGATGAAAGACTCAAGTAAGAGCATGCTCAACGGGCAATGGTAGACGCGACAAGTGAAAAATAGTGTTAAATCTGTGAGCCGTCGTTTATAGGCCCACAGCCCAACAAGAAGGAAAATAAATTGCGGGCTTAACTTTTTTCTCGTAAGAGCTTCACAATTTAGGAAATTTAATCTCTTTCCCTCTTGATTGGATCCGTTACAAGAAGCTGGTACCTTTTCCTTGTAAACTAAACTTTACACCTTTATGGGTTTTTAAGGTCTGATGAATCAAAAACGCTGCAAATTCATTCACTGAGGTTTATTATTCAATTTCATTCATTTGGCTTGTATTCATGATTTGAATTTCCACTAAGCTTTGGAGTGTGCGTGTTTCACAGGTGATAGAGCGATTATTGAATTTCAGGAGGCACACAAATATGATCAACTGATCAATCCAAATAGGTATTTTGGTTGAGAACCGATTTACGTGCTCTAGGCATATCTCCTGAAATTCAATAATCGCTCCATCAACTGTGAAACACGCACACTCAAAGCTTAGTAGAAATTCAAATCATGAACGCAAGCCAATTGAATAATAAACCCCAGTGAAAGAATTTGCAGCGTTTTTTGGTTATATTATTGTTTATGTTTTCATCGCAGTAACCTAGTGATGTAGTGATGAAGTAATCTGGAAACTGGAGTGAACTCCTAAAAGGCTTTGTAGCCGATACACGGGTCAAAACATTCTGATACGCATGAAACTCTGCAAATTCTTTCACTGGGGTTTATCATTCAATTGGCTTGCGTTCATGATTTGAATTTCTACCAAGCTTTGGAGTGTGCGTGTTTCACAGGTGATAGAGCGATTATTGAATTTCAGGAGAAAATACCTATTTGGATTGATCAGTTGATCATATTCGTGTGCCTCCTGAAATTCAATAATCGCTCTATCACCTGTGAAACACGCATACTCCAAAGCTTAGTAGAAATTCAAATCATGAACGCAAGCCAATTGAATGATGAACCCCAGTGAAAGAATTTGCAGCGTTTTAATATTAAATATAGAATACATTTTTTTTTAAGTTTTTCGACGCGGAGCTTGTAATGGTTTTCCGTGAATTTCTCGCTTATCATGAATGGATATAGTGTCTTTTGAAAACGAGCTCCTCAATTTCCAAATAGAGCATGTTATTATTAATATTTTGTCTACAAAAAATTACAATTAAACAAGCAATATAATGTTGCAAATATTCCTTAAATGAAAAAACGCTGAAAGCTTCTACAGATTTTTGAATTTTAATGTTGGTATCGTCGAAAATACTTGATGCAGTGAGCAGTGACGGGCAATGGCAGATTACATTCTGTCAAAATCTAGTAAATTATCATATTAAATATTCTCAAATTTTTGAGTTTTGAAATGTTTAGTTTAGTGAGAGGTAGTTGAAAGAATTACTGGATAGTGAAAAAAAGGATTTATGTCCCTGTAATTGGTTTTTCATTAACAGGTGAGATAGGTTTAACAGGTAAGTTGTAGAGTCCTTTGTCGTTTTCCTCACATGTGACTCTAAAGGACTGTTTTTTCCACACCACCTTCTTTAATCCCACAGAAAGGGGTCTTTCCTCTTTCACAATCATCGGAGAGAAATTCAATTTAAACGACAAACCAACCATTGATTTTCCTTTTAACTGCAGATCAAAATGCGCTACACGACCAAGTCTCCTTACAAATGTTCGCATTTTCATAAAAACCAGTTGATCTCATAACTTGGAGTTCAGCACTTTGTCCAGGGACCTCGGCCCAACTGCTTTGTAAGTGTCTGCTTGCTCATTCAACCTGAGTCCCCGCTCTTATAGACGACAGTTTTTGTTTCCTCGTTAACCGAGGGCTCGCCCCCTTCTGCCATCAGCTTTCTTTGCGTATTCATTTCCTCTTTTTTTTACGGGCGGAGGGAAACGCTCGGCGGGGAGGAGGCTCGCATATTGATTTTGCAATCGCTGCGGAAGAAGGGTCTGTGCAGGCTTACTGTTTTTGCTTCCTGAATCGAACGAAATTAGTTCCAGTCGGATATGAGTGCGGTTGGAAGGGACGAGGGAAAAAAATTGCTTTGCTCTCCCTTCAGCCGCCTCCGAGCTCATCGACCCGCTTTGGACAGTCCGCCTAGAGAGTCAAGGAATAGGATTCATCTGCTATACCTACCGAACTCGTGAAAATTCATCACTTGCTCAAAACTCCGCTCGGAGAACCAAAACTTGCAGTCAGAAACTCAGCTCCGTTGTAAAATGACCTGGCAATGAGGCATCAGCAAGTGGAAATTGTTAATATGACCTACTTAATTTCTTCAACAGTTATTTTATTTATCTATTTTGGTTTATTATTCGATAATAAACCATTGTAATCGCTCTGGAAAAAAAAATTCTAACCCCCCTGAAAATTTCATGGTTTACGTTTCAAAGGGTGTAGAATCCGAATCTGCAATAAAAAATTTTCCGTCCGTCCGCCGTACGCCGTACGCACGATATCTCCGAAACGGCTGGAGCAAAAAATCTGAAATTTTCAGGAAAAATCCATCTTGGTCCGACGACGCCCCGATTCTTGAGCCAGCTCCCTCACTCAATTTAAAGTGCCCTTTAAGGGCTGTCAAAGTTTTGTAAAATCCCTGAAAACCTCAAAACTAGTCGAATCGGCCTAAATATTTTCCTATTTGAAGAACATACCATTAGGAATCGAATGAGCCCTTCCCCACGTCCGTAGGTCAAACCATTCCCGATGTATGGCCCGATTTATGGTGCCAACATTTGCGTTTTTTCGTTTATTATTGTTTGTTTGTAACCTAGTGATGTCCGGCCGATAGCGTCGAGTTGTAGTGAATGTGGATACTGGAGTGATAGCCGATGTGAATACTTGTAGTGTAGTTAGTAGCCGATACACGGGTTGAAGCATTCTGATAATATATAGGTAAATATTATTCAATATTATTACTGGGGTTTATTATTCAATATTATTACGTTCATGATTTGAACCAGATTTGAATCTGTACTAAGCTTCGGAGTGTGCGTGTTTCACAGGTGATGGAGCGATTATTGAATTTCAGGAGATATGCATAGAGCACGTAAATCTGTTCTCAACCAAAATACCTATTTGGATTGATCAGTTGATGATATTTGTGTGCCTCCATCAGTCTACCTTTGGCTACATCGTTGAAATTTGGATTTGGGGAAGTTTTGACGCAATACGAGTGCTAAAGGACTTGATAAAATATAGATGTTTTTATTGTGTGTGGGGGGGGGGGGGGGTATTGAGGTTCAATAAAAAACAAAAAAACGCTGCAAATTCTTTCACTTGGGTTTATTATTCAATTGGTTTGCGTTCGTTATTTGGATTTCTACTAAGCTTTGGAGTGTGCGTGTTTCACAGGGTAGAGCGATTATTGAATTTCGGGAGGCACACAAATATGATCAACTGATCAATCAAAATAGGTAATTTGGTTGAGAAAAGATTTACGTGCTCCATGCATATCTCCTGAAATATGTCTAAATAAACATTCAATAATGAAAACAATGATAAGCATACATTAATGACAGAACATAAAGATCAACAGCATCAGAAAAGGACTAAAAAGCGTAAACAAGGAACGAATGCAGATATTAAATTGTCTAAATAGTTTTATGGCTACAATAAGGACTTAATAGATGAGGTATTAACTTGGATTATATTGGATAGTAAAGAATTTTTTTTTAATTTCGTTCTAATTCTTTTGTATATACTGCAATGGAAAGTAGAGAAACCAGCAAGATAACCACTGAAAAAGCAAGGGCGGTCAATGGACAGCTGCGCGAGCGTGAGTCATGTTGGCGCGAACGCATGAAAGTTAATGCCCATATTGTAGAAATGCATTGAAAATAACTGAACATCGAAACTGAAGCTGGAACCGAGGTTCTCGGGCGCTGGGACAGCGGCGCCGGCCGCTTGCCTCGCCGCGCTTATTGAGAGAAAACTCTTCCACAGGACGGCGCGGCTCGCGCCTCTTTAGGTACACGAAGGAATTGCGAGCCGCAGGCGCAGGCGTCGGGGCAACCACACGCCGTCTTGGCTTACGTGTCTTGGCTTACGTGTCTTGGCTTACGTGGAAAACGAACGCGAGCGAGCTGGCCCATCGCGATCTGTTGGCGCCGTCAAACAATGCGATTCTATGGATGTGTCAGACGTAACGGCGCGGCACCGTGCGGCAAACGCTCACGCCGCGTGGTTTGATTTTCCTCGCAATCGCGTAATCGCGTTAACATTTGTTCACACTTTGTAGGTTAACCTGCTTTTGTTGAGATTATATCGTTCAACAATGACATTGCCTTTTAGGTGATTCCTTTGCGGTTCATTTTCAATGATGATTTCAATGATTTTCAAGAGAGCTTCAACAAAATGAATGATACATCAATTTTGCTGAAAAATAAATACATTTTTAACCTATATCAGATATAGATTCCGAGAACACATTGTGAGCGTGACTTCTTTTAATTTCTCTAGTCTGATTTATTTAAACTTTACTAGTCTGAATATTAGAAATGATTTTCGATCATTTTTCCCGAAAAGTAGTATTTCTTTATTTTTTTAACCTATCTATTTTGCGGATTTAATCATTTTCCCAATTCATACCGCGAACTGTTTCTTTTATCCCTGGGATTACTCGATTGCAGTTCAAAAGTTGGTTCCTGGGATTGATTCAAAGGTATTTTGGTTGAGAACCAATTTATGTGCTCTATGCATATCCCCTGAAATTCAATAATCGCTCTATCACCTGTGAAACACGCACACTGAATGCACACTGAATGCAAGCCAAATGAATGAAATTGACTAATAAACCCCAGTGAAAGAATTTGCAGCGTTTTTCGTTAATTATTGTTTGTTTGTAACCCAGTGATGTCCGGCCGATAGCGTCGAGTTGTAGTGAATGTGGATACTGGAGTGATAGCCGATGTGAATACTTGTAGTGTAGTTTGTAGCCGATACACGGGTTGAAGCATTCTGATAATATATAGGTAAATATTATTCAATATTATTACTGGGGTTTATTATTCAATATTATTACTGGGGTAAATAAGTATTCTTTCACTGGGGTTTATTATTCAATTGGCTTGCGTTCGTGATTTGAATCTGTATTAAGCTTCGGAGTGTGCCTGTTTTACAGGTGATAGAGCGATTATCGAATTTCAGGAGATATGCATAGACCACGTAAATCGGTTCTCATCCAAAACACCTATTTGGATTGATCAGATGATGATATTTGTGTGTCTCCTCTACATCTGTCTACCTTTGGCTACATCGTTTAAATTTGGATTTGGGGAAGTTTTAACGCAATGCGAGTGCCAAAGGACTTGATAAATTATAGGTGTTTTTATTGTGGGGGGTTATTGAGGTTCAATAAAAAAACGCTGCAAATTATTTCACTGGGGTTTATTATTCAATCTGCTTGCGCTCATGATTTGAATTTCTACTAAGCTTTGGAGTCTGCGTGTTTCACAGGATAGGGCGATTATTGAATTTCAGGAGGCACACAAATATGATCAACTGATCAATTCAAATAGGTATTTTGGTCGAGAACAGATTCACGTGCTCCATGTATATCTCCTGAAATTCAATAATCGCCCTATCCTGTGAAACACGCACACTCCAAAGCTTAGTAGAAATTCAAATCATGAACGCAAGCCGATTGAATAATAAACCCCAGTGAAAGAATTTGCAGCGTTTTTTAATTCGTTTTTGGCACAGTATCACATATACCCGTTCCTCCAATGATTGGTGCCTTATAAGTTATATTTAGATAACCACCATACACTCCATTTAGTAATCATCTTCATTCCAGTGATCTGCTTAAAAGGGCTATTTCAGAATAATGAACCCACTTGTTAGAATTATCAGCGTTTCTTACTAGAATCCTATTTGAGCCCATTGTGACGGCTCAGGGTCTGATGGACGCCACCAGTGATTCCACCCTGCCATCCAGTTTTATGCTGCATGTAGGAAATCTAATCCTTTATTCATGATTGTTATTAATAATACTAGTTTAAAGGCCCTGCTACGCAGGTTGAAAAGAAATAGGTGAATAACACAATGAGGGAGTATAAAAACAATACGCAAAGTCAAAAGACAAACTTGGAAAGAAAAGACAGCTCAAAACCACTCATTATTTCGTATTGGAGAAAAATTGGTTTAAAAGTTGAATAAAATTTATGTATTTGATGCACTTAGTAAACCAGATGCCACAATTGAGTTTTCAGAAGTTCAAATTTGATTTAAAAGACTATTTTAAAAATTTCAAAACAGCTTTCGTACAAGTACGCAACCACGAGGGACATTTTATGTCTTTGCGCCTCCTCCCGCACACACACCACGTACTTCCAATTGGAGGCCAGTTTTGATGTAAAACGCTTATCGAATTCAACGTCGGCTAGAGAATGAGGCGTCTCGATAAATGTATCACGTACCTCGCCAATTTCAATTTCATCTGTGGATAATGTAGTATTCATAAGCAGCTTTTTGCGTAAACGATATTCGCGCACTAGTTCCAACGAGTGCCGTTTTGTAGGACCAATGATAACTACGTTAGATTGTGCTCGTTGATGGTTGCGACGTAATGGTTCCATCGTTTGGTCATTGAGGTTCCGAAGCAACGAATGGTAAACTGTAAAGACATAATCATCACCACTCACAGGACTGTCACAGTTAGTAGAGCAATATGGTTCCATCGGGTGGTCACTAAGGTTCCGAATGTCCAGGGGTTAACGTAACAAGATTAAGTAAATCAACAGCTTTCAAATGAGTGGTGAACGAGTTTTGTACGATCACAAATGTTGAAGATGATGATCCGTAGCAACGAATCGGTTGTAAGCGAAAACCGTCAGAAATATTTTTCGTGACGCTGTCCGCGTTACATTTTCGAGTTTATGTAGCAAAGTAAAGACATAAAATGTCAAAAATTAATTATTAAGCGAATCGAATCACAACCAACGTTCCGAAAATCGAAATGTTGGTGTAAGTTTGTTCTTCAATCTCCTTAAATAGGTACGAACGTCCGTGAGGTGAAGTTAATTTCTTCGGGAACTCCTACTGATTCTGTACGTATAAACCGACAGGTTTGCAGCGTTTGACTTCGAAGCCAGTGCTATAGCTCGATTATTTTCCGCCCATTAAAAGAAAACAAACCACCGATAACGTTGTCATGAACGGTAAAATGGAGGTGAATACGTAGAGTGACACAGTAACCACATGCAAGTGTTGATCATTTGAATATTCTGTATTAATTGGATAGATAAATATTAGTTGGAAGGTAATTTGTATTCAGGTAATGATGTTTGTATACGACGGGCGTTGAGTTATCGTGTTAACTCAACCGGTCAAACCGTTCGCACCCGAAACAGTCGGCTCCCGCAAAGGGGATAAACGCACTTCTCGTACACCGTTTGTTAATTACTTTAGAATATTGCGGCTGTGTTTTATGGCGAAAGTCTTCCCATCGGCGAGAGCCCGTCTAAACCAATAGGACATTTGCATATAGAGTGAATTTCGCGGTTCTCCCCCAGCCCCCTCCTCCCGTTAAAATTTCATCGCGAGCGGGAGAGTAACCGTTCATCGGGTAAGACGCGATAATGCGATCAACATTGATAGCAGTGTGTAGTTTAAGGGTGGAATTATACAGTGCCTGGACGGCCCTCTTGGTAAAACCGAGTTCAACGGCAGGTGGGAGACAATACGAAGTTCTACATTTATAACTCTCATCGTAGAATTACTTCCAAAGGGACCGCCGTTCATTTTCGGTTCATTATTCCAAATAATGAACTGTATCAAACTCTGCCATGACATTTGACGGCCCTCATTTTATCACGAGAGAGAGAGAGAGTCGTTTATTGGTACTTATTGTAGAAAAAAAGAACAAAATACAAGAAAGAAAAAAAAATGTCCATACTGTTAGGGTACAAAAAAAACAGCACCAAAATGTTGCGCAGCAGTAGGCATAGCCCGTGACGCTGCAACAGAGTTGCATGACAAAAATTAATTTTTTTTTTTTTTTTTAAATCGAACCGTAGTCAACAACCAATAAAATCAAAAACAAAAATAAAATTAATTCAACAAATTACAACAGAAGAACCATTCATAAACTAGACGTACTCACTCTTGATAATTTTTTCCGCTTGGTTATAACTTATTTTTATTAGCCACGTAAAAACTTGTTTTTTATAGTTTGATCTCGATAGTAGTTTTAGGAATTTGAGAGCTTTTGGCAGAAATCTATGAACTACGTACATTATGTAAAGAGGACTTTTTGTCATTAATGTAGAGTACGGTTAGGGATTTGCCACATTCCCTATCACCTTATAACGGGTCGCATATTCATGCGAAGAATGATCAATTAATTTTTCCGGAACTCTGTGGTAATATACGAATGGGGGTTTCAAGAGTGCTGAATCCGTTATCCGCTTTTTCGACGTTTTTATAGTTTTTTATTTTAACATTGCGGTGTATTTTCTTGGTAATTACGTACTTCGTCCAAAAAACTTTTATGGGGTTACGTTTGTAAGAAATTTCATGCTGAAACCAAATCCCTTTTTTTCGCATCGATCTAAACCCCCCCGAATCCTCAAAAACTATAAATTTGCAAATAATGTGCGTAAACTCTCGTCGTAGAATTACTTTTTGGTTCATAACTCCAAATAATGAACTGTATCAATGTGAAACGACAACAAGGTAACATTGCTCTACTACAAAAGTCAACTGAAATTTGACGGCCCTAATTTTTGCAAGAGTGCTGAGTCTGAATCTATCTATCGAACTTTGTCCAAAAAAAAAATTATGATAGTGCTACAGTTGTAGGAAATTTCATGCTGAATCCAAGTGTGATCCCTTTCGGTTTATTACTCAATAATATTATATAACCATTGTAATCGCTCAGGAAAAATCAATATTATTCCGACAACGCCCCAATTCTTTAGCCAGCACTCCCACTTAATTTAAAGTGCCCTTTAAGGGTTATCAAAGTTTTGTAAAATCCCTAAAAACTTCAAAAAAAGTCAAGGCGACCTAAATTTGTACTTTTTTGAAGAACATTCCATGAGGAATCGAATGAGCCCTTCCCCAGTTCCGTACCTCAAACCATTCCCGATGTATGGCCCGATTTATGGTGCCAACATTTGCGTTATTTTGGTTTATTATTGTTCTTGTTTTGATTACAGTAACCTAGTGATGTAGTAAACGTGGATACTGGAGTGAACTCCTAAAAGGGTTTACAGCCGATACACGAGTTGAAGTATTCTGATAACCATAAGAAAACGCTGCAAATTCTTTCACTGGGGTTTATTATCCAATTGGCTTGCGTTCATTATTTGAATTTCTACTAAGCTTTGGAGTTTGCGTGTTTCACAGGTGATAGAGCGATTATTGAATTTCAGGAGGCACACAAATATGATCAACTGATCAATCCAAATTGGTATTTTGGTTGAGAACAGATTTACGTGCTCCATGCATTTCTCCTGAACTAACGATTTCTAATAAATTACAGCGTTCTCGGCATATTACATTTACCATTTATTATAGAAAACATTGTTAACTTCATATACAAAAAAAAAAAAAATTAATACCTCCCTTCATAATTGGTAAAATTATACCAGGTTTTCTTTGAACAACTAAATCTTGATAAAATAAAAACAACCCTTACTTTGAGTTTACTCTTATTATCCCTTCCATAGAAAACGTTATCGTTTAGAGCCATTTCATCAACAAACTGTTCTCCCGTTATGCAAATACCTGGTAAACGAGGAAAATTAAAAATCTAATCTAGCTTTCATTGTTTTTGGTTTGCGAGGATTTACAACGTTTCGTCCAGTCTTTTAATTAATTAAATCATCCATGTTTATTATTATTGTTTACTTTGGTTACCGACTACCGAACTGAAACGTTCCGTTAGTTAAGAAGTAAAATGATTTGGGTCGTTCATGAACTTGACGGTGGGTCCACAGAATTGTCAAATGAGGATTGGCACTCGATTCATCTGTTACACGGAGGTCAGTGTTTTGTTTAGTTGGGATGTGTTTTGTTTTTGGGCTTAAATCTCAAAAATAAGGAGGAACAAGTATAACAAATGAATAGTTTCAGTAACATACACATCAGTTGTACAAATAGATCGAAACCAGCGATAAAACTGTCGCGGGGAAAAACTAGTGGCCTCTATGTGAAAGTTCAATACGTCGCGGTCTCGCGCATCGCTCTCTGGTGGGAAATGGAGATGTTCCACTTTAGAGAAGGTCCATGC
The DNA here is from genome assembly GCA_031894815.1 of Creontiades dilutus. Taxonomy (NCBI): domain Eukaryota; kingdom Metazoa; phylum Arthropoda; class Insecta; order Hemiptera; family Miridae; genus Creontiades; species Creontiades dilutus. Next base: position 188,432 of record JAVIWC010006953.1, on the reverse strand, counting down.
AAATAAAGTTCCCTTTTATTTCAGCGATTCTGGATTCATTATATTGAAGACATTATATTAAATTAGATGTTACCTTATAAATGTCGTTGCAATCAGGACAATAGTATCATGTGATCATAGTAATCACTGATCTATTCATTAGACAACAAGAAAAAACACAAGGTTTATAGACGAAAACTGCATTCCCTCATAATTTAAAGATTTACAACGTTACATCGGTTTCGACGGTCATGTCATCGTCAGTAACAATAACTGAATGCACTTTAGAGAAAACAGTGGCTATATAGCGACAAGCGAAAGGGAGCTTCAATCCCATTGGTCTAGAGTTGTGGGGGAACATCTAACAAGTGGTTTCTGTGGAAGTGAAAGGAGATGCTGTTCTATTGGTCGGCGTGGGAAAGGGGCAGTCGAACAATATATAAGAAAACAGATAACGGTGACACAACAAACCTAACAAAGAAGGAAAGAAATTTAAAAAGCAAAAGGCAAAGCCATTTTAGAAATGAACTTATCAATGGAGGAATGTATCGAAGAATATAGTGTTCAAAAATCTACCAGCTCTTTTTAATTATTTCACCTTTTTTTAGGACATTGAAAACACATTCTTTCTGACAAAAGTGAACAAATTCTTTCAACTGTTCATTTTTTAAATCAAAACTGAAATTTTGATTGGACACTACTTGATTGACCAATGCCGACTCTCCTTTGTTGTCCATAAAATCTTCTTGATATTGTTTTATTCTTTCCCTTAATTTTCTATTTGTCTGCCCTCACTATTCGAGTCCGCAAGAGCATTCAAGTTTAAAAACCCCGCATCCATCTTGTGCTTTAACTTTATTTTTTACAGACTTCGTCCGACATTTTTTCAATAATTAGGTATGATAAAAATAATCCATCGTTTTTCCTCCGTTACTTTTTCTTTTGATAAATTATGCTCGTTCATTGGTATAAAGAGGGCCCTGTTAGTCATAATATGATATTCCGCATGTTTATGTACTAGGGGGTGATTTGAGGAATTACGAGTAGTGATATTACTATAAGTTTATTTTCAGTAAATGGAGAAATAGTGTTTTCTATTCATCAGTGAAATGGAAAAAACAAGAAAATTAAAGATATTCCTTCTGAATTCAAGGGAACAGGGGTCAGACGTTGTCTGCGAAACGTTACTTAAACGCGGTAATGTCTGAGGATATTTGAAATCTAGGTACCTTAAAAACAGCAACATATATTATCCACCGTTTAGGGAACTGAAGGGCCTTTCAGCTAATCATTGAGTCTACACTAATTGTAATATTTTTGTATATATACCGCCACTTCGTCATAAATAGTATTCCTTATCCACTAGCAATTGACTAGGAAGTTTGCATTACTCCGAATATGTTCTTCTGTACTTACGTCTGTCTCTCACCATTCAGTGATTATCAGGAGTGGAGAGTGGAGAAGCGGAGCGTGAACGTATCTATTACAATAGACGTACGAACGGGTTAGTTGGATTAAATGAATCTTTTGATCGACGAAGGCAGTTAAATTGCGGCTTTTGATCGGTGAACCGCTCCACTCCGATCGAATTACGATGAGAAGGTGATGGGAACCTGGATGTCATCGTTCGCGATTTACCGTCCCGCCATCTGCGTAATGCGTGAGCTAACTGTCAAAGCCCTCGGCCCGCGGTTTTAATGTTACGGTCCGTACTCGAATCCGATACGCCTGCCTTCCAGCATATTGACGTGGAACGCACGGGTTCCTATTGGGTCCTATCAAACAAATGATTAATGCACCGGTGATCACGTAATCAATTCAACTGTAATATCAATTCACAACCTAATATGGCATTGATAAATCAAACTCATCTACAAATAGGTATTTAAATATAATTTTCAATTTCGCATTCTCTTATTGATGAAGAAGCGACTAAACATAATCGTAATTCCACGTGGCTATGTGGACCATAAAATACATTAATAACTGCTTCTGACTGTCGTATTCTCGCCGACGCTCTATTGTCCCTCGAGGGCTGACGTAGCCCCAATGAATTGTACTTTAACGTTAGCAAATGCTCAATTATAACGTTCTCGCACCGTGACACAGATACCCATTGGGATTATAGTTTGTACGGTCAGCAACTGCAGCGTGTACCTGAGGTGAGGGAGTTGGGCGTGTTATTCGATCGCGAGCTGACTTTTGCCGCCCACATTCAGCTACCTGCTCGAGGGCTCTCAAGATGTTGGGATTCCTGAAGAGAAACACACGGGAGTTCACCAGCTCTCACCCCTTGAAGCTTCTCTACTGTGCCCTAGTTCAACCTTTACCGGATTATGCCTCACCTGTTTGGTCCCCATACTACACCAATGCTAGAAACGCCCTTGAGAGAGTTCAGCGGAGTTTTGTGCGCTACCTTGCTCACAAGGAAGGTGTTAGCTGGGAGGACTACTCCTATCCTGGAGCATTGAGGTAGCACAGCCTCCCTTCCTTGGATGATCGGCGAATTGAGGCGGATGTCTTGTTTTTAAGGGGCTATTACATGGGTCTATTGATTCTCCCAATCTCTTGTCTCGGCTCAATTTCACCGTACCCCAGTACTCAACCAGGAACTCGCCGATATTCTACCTGCGGCCAGATTCATCGAACTACCTTCGGAACAAGCCCCTGGTTAGGGCACAGCAAGCTGTAAACCGCACCGTGATGGGTGCCGACACATCGGTTGACTTCTTTGCATCGTCGTTTTCTTAGTCAGATCTGCTATACCTATCTGCTATACGTCGTGTCTCGGTATAGTGGTCCCTGAAGAGTCACTCATTGGATGCAGTTCCGTTTCCGGTTAGTTTTCGTTACTTTTTGTTTTCGTTGTATGTAATTCCTTGGCTCCCTTGTCTGATCTCATTCAATCTATTCGATCTAACTTAATATCTGTTCCTTCTTATATTGGGCTTTGGTCCGTGTAATAAAACCCTGTACCTATGTCCTCCTGTATGAGTGTAAACAAATTTTCCGAAGATGCCCAGCCTGATATATTGATCGACATTCGTTATTTTTTGTTTTTGTTCCAAATTTTACACAATTGTGCAACAAACCTCTGACATTTTGAATCATGACACAAGAGTGGAATCGAAGAGGGTATTACTGAAAACCCCTGTTTTTATGACAAATTTTATTGAGACAATAATTCCTAACAACTTTTCCTGATTCTAAATTTCTTCGATCCCAATTTCAGGAGAGTTTTGCTGCAAATGTCGGATATTTTGCTATTGGTACCTAATTTGCCCACCTTTATTGAACGAAAATTCTTAACAGATTTATGTCATTCTATTTCTGTTAAATTAAGATTTTGGTTTAGTATTCAAACATATTTCAGAACGATCACTACCTTTTCTCTGTTATTATCTGACTTTATTTATTTTGGTTTAAATTATTCAATAATAAACCATTGTAATCGCTCTTGAAAGTTTTACTACATTTTTGATGCAGTATAACAGAAAATTCTTGCATACAATCTAAAACGCTTAGGACATTTCATGTCTTTCCCCTCCCTCCTTCTTCCCTTCCATCTTCTAGCAATCTTGTCTTCCTCTGTGAATTACATTTTTTTCAATATAAAGAAAACAAAAATAAAACTCATATTTTTAGCTTCAGTAGCCACTCTGCTGATCAAGACCCTGTACACCTTATTGTTCATGTCCTAAGGAGGCTAATTTCAGCTTTCCACAGTTGATAGGAAATAGTTAGAAAGTATCAAAACCCTCGCACCTTATGATTTCACGTCCTACCTGGGGAAGGGCTCATTCGAATCATAATAATCATTCAAATTTCAGCTATAATCATTTAGGCCGACCTCACTTCTTTGACGAATCATAATTCATTGAGCATATTTTTACGTAACGTAACGTGACATAACGACAATTTGGTGAGAGTGCCAAGACTCGACGTTCGGACCAAAAGACATGAATTGTCAAAAATTTAAAGATTTTTAATGTATTTTATTTTAAACAACTTTTACTGTCACATATTTCAAACAAATTTTACTGTCTCACATTATATTAAAATCGTAGTCCATGTTTGAGGTCCTTGCGTAAAAAGCAATGTGTGATCATGTAAAAAACGGACCCAGGGACTTCCTTGTAATGCACGCATTATTTGGAAGTGTGTTTCAAATTAAATCCAAAGCCTTTTATGACGCATACGGCGTATTTTAAATCTACGCACATTGAAACTTGAAGTGACAACGTTTGATGGAGGTTATAAAATATGTTTGCTACACAATTACAAAGGTTTTCTAAGGCCTTCCTGCTCGACTGGTTTAGGTGGAATAATCGTATTCATGAGCAGCCTTGGGCTACAACTGTTTCCCTGAGTTATGTATGACTCCCTAAATTTTGAGCTCGTTTACGTCGTTCATTATTTTCAACCAGCAGAACGCGGCATTACCAGAAAGAATAGTCACGAATTGATGACGGATCGCTCCTACTTTTTTTCTGTTTTTAATGTACTAGCGAAAACGCCGGGAGCGGCGATTTCTGGGGTAAAACCCCATCCCGACCACCGGTCATACACGTCCTTTTGCCAGGCCGTTTAGCCGGCGTGCCTGCCCTCCCCGTATTGGGCGAAAAGAGGGGGGGAAATTGAATTATGAGGCGCACTTCCCGGGCTACCACCAACATTCTGAGCGGAGGGAGGAAGGTTCACCCGGTACCTAAATCCAGGGCCGAAAGACGTTGGGTGAATACTGATTTGAGAACTGCGTTATGGGGCCGTGAGCACGTTTGTTTCGCGGCAGGTTTATATGTGTTTGAACTCAATCAAGACGGATCCTAACAAACAGCCGGCGCCGTATGCCTTCGTGAAAATCAAGACTTTTGCTTCGGGAGGTTTGAGATACGAGCCCCGTTTGATCCATCGCTATTGGGAGGTACCGAATGGAATTTTTATCTAGGACACTCGCCCAACTGTTGTTATATTCATGTACGTTGTACAACTTTACATGTTACCTTGGAATGTAGAATACAATATTAACTCATTGACAGAAAGAAAACACACTATGAAATGAAGAGTGGAATCAAAAAAGGCTGTAAGCGCCATTTTTTCCATAAATTATTTTTTCAGCAAAATAGGATGTACGTCCCAACGCCGATGTAACGTAATAAGGCTTAAAGTCCCTCATCAGAAAGCACTTACTTACTTTGTATATCCTGGCACTGTTTCTTTTAAAAGGCTGGGAGTGCCATTTTTCATATACCTAATCTAACAACGCGTAACATACTTTGAGTTTGTCTTACGATAACATGTTTACGTGTTTAGTAAATTTCAAAATTTGGCCAGTAATCAGGCCATATTATGAAGTAAAAATGTCTTTAGAACGGAAAAGTGGGGAAGGGAGTGTGGTAGAAATGAGAAAGAAAATGAGAACGAGTAGGCTAGAATACGAAACTGCAAAAAAGGTGATCCGTTCGTTGTTGTTAGGTTCTTATACCATTTTTTCAAGTAAATGACAAGTGGACGTCCATCCTTTTCATTTTTCCAAAGTGTCAACCTGATTTTTTCACTCTCCCAATTTGTTTTTTTCAATGCCAAATGTTGGATGTAGATTGTGTTACTACAGGATGTAATATTTTCATCTGTTTCCGAAATGTAGTTAATCGCCTTTACAGCCTTTTTAAATTCTCAAAATTTCACTCTTCAAATGTCTTACAAGTCTATAAAAAGAAAATACAAAAGTGTCTGCTGTCCACCAACCAAATAAGTTCATAAGAACTGGTGGCTGCTGATGTAGCTGGTAAAAAACTATGCTCAACTACATCCATCTAATCCGCGCAGTTAGTAGTTTCCTGCGGTAGATGTACGCGAACACATTCAAAAAGAAAACTCCCTACAAGGCCATTTTCATGGTCCTCCAAAAAAAGCACAAAACTATCGAACGTGTTAAGGATTAACTAATTATGGGAGAATGAATGAATGAAATGTTTATTGAAAATGATTGATACTCTTTACATGATCTAACGTTTCACCAGTAATAATCGTTTTTGAGTAGTTTTGTAGGATTGAAAGAGCAAACCCACGTCTCTGGCAACCAGGGTATTTGCGGATTTTCCTTCTCAACCAATGCCAATCGTGTGACTCACCTGGTATTGTGAAGTATGCATTCGATTATATAATCAGCAACTGAGCTGGTTTCTCTCATTTTACTCTCTACAGTAAATTATAAATGGACCTTCATCCTATTCACTTCTTGTGGTAATTTTGAATCTGTTTCATCCATTCTCTTTCTTGAAACTATGCTTTTCTCTATTCATTCCGTACCATCCAGCGGTTTTGCTTCGTACGTCACGTCCAAGTAGTTTTAAGGCTGATTGATAAGTAGGTCTAAGATACATTCGGTTGAGGTCTTTAGCAAATGTGGGGTACAGCCCACGTGCTTCTAAGAACCACTGGAAGGATCATCAGGGTGGCTTTCATGAAATAACCTAAATCAAGTTTGTGTTTCTCCGAAAACCATCCTCCCATCTCCAGGATCTCCTCGACTAGTGAGGTATCTGGTTTTTTGTCAATGTTAAGGATTGGTGCTCAAGAATTAATTTTACATTTTCTTTGTGCATTCTACATCCTCCCGATTCCTGACCTCAAAATCAACAGACCCCAACATCTCGTCGCTGCTCTTGCTTGAGCTGGTTGACGTTTTTGGGAATATTGTAACATAGATTCTGTAGCAGGGGCGACTGCTGATAAAAGCAGATAAGCATACGCACCTCCAAGCCTGTAAACCAAAAAGATGAAAGAATCCACCAGTTGAAGGTAGTGGAACAGACTGCCTTTATCTTAATTGAACCAACACCCATAATATACCTTCAGGGCTGTGGAATGCAGTTCAGACCAATCAGTCGGAAGAGAGCACATGCTCCAAAGTCATCCTATATCGAATCAAACAAATCAGATATAAGGCAATTGAGTAGCACTGAGACGAGAATTTATGATTGACCGATCAGAGAGCTCGAAAAAACCAAGACCGTAGCGCATTAGCTCCTTTTTACTCCCCACTTGAGGCGTCCCAGGTTTGTCGTTATCTGTGAATTACAACGGCTCAATGTGTCACTTTTTGAAGTTATTTATGAGTGGCCTGTTTTCACCAAACGAGCATTATTCGCGAACACTGTGTTCAAACAATCAACAGCTGTATACTCAGTGGAGTTTCACCGGGGCACAAATCAAGTTCGCAAACCCTGTTCACAAATGTTTGCCAATGTCGAAGCGCAATTCGCCACTTGTTGGTTAACCTAGTAAATCTTCTACTCCGTGAGGTCATATCAGCGATAGAATGAATTACCAGGAGTACTTACTGCGTTACTAAGGAGTTTTCGAGGTAAACCAGAGTTGGCGTCTTGTTCTATTTTGTTTTATTCAGTTAACCATGATTTGAAGTTGTTGTTTGATTGGTTGTCAACAAACACTCTTGGTCTAAATATTTCTAAAACAAAATACCTGGTTTTCTCTAGATCACCAAGCAGAGCAAAGCTTACACACAGCGTGAAGCTGCATGGCTGTAACGGATTGAACCCCGTTTGTTGCACATGCCCGATGATTGAACGTGTTTCTGCCGCAAGATATCTGGGTATAATCATAGATGAAAATCTTCGATGGGACACCCAGATAGCTCTTCTAACGACGCGAGTTGGAAAATTTAAATATTTATTTTATAGGCTGAGGAAGGTTGTGCCGTTCAAATTTTTGCTCATGCTATATAAGTCTCTGGTTCAGAGTATCATGAGCTTTGGCATATTAGTGTGGGGAGGGGCCATGCCATCCGCCTTGAAGCCACTAAATACAGCCCAAAAAGCAGTGTTGAAAATAATGTCCTTCAAGTCCAGAAGATTTTCTACTGTTGAGCTTTTTTCGGTGGTTCCTGTGTTTTCAATCAGCCAGCTTTATATCAAGTCGTCACTCATGTATTTCCACAAACATTCTTGCGACTTCAGCTACAATCGAGTTGTGTCTCCTTACGTGTTTCGTACGACTACTCAGAGCGTTCTCCCAGTCCCGCCCATCAGACTGATATGTACCTCTCGCCATTTGTATTTTAGTTTGCCAATCCTTCTCAGATATTTGCCCAATAACCTCATTGACCCATCTAATTTTACTCGTTCGAAATATAAAAAAAGTGTCTTCAGCTTCCTAATTTCAAAGGGACATGAAGAATGCGGAAACTTATGTACCAGTATTTATGTTTAGGTTTAGATTGCTAAAATGTGAGCAGTTGATTTGTAAAAGATAGTATATAGCAGTTAAGTTCAATAGTTTGTAATTCGGACCAAGTGCATAGGTAATTGTTAACACGCTTAGGCTTACTCCCCCACTTAGCACGGAACTGTGTTCCAAAAAGTGGGGAGTTCCGCCAATGTACTTTAATGGAAATTACCTTGTTCTTATTAATGGAATAAACATATTTTTCATTTCATTTCATTTCATTATTCGTGTTTAATGCGTTAATATTTTCCTACAGTTTTAAAAGGAGTAGGACAAATATAAATAGACTATGAAGTTTGTATTTGGCTAAGTAAAGCATCTCTCCTTCCCCCTTGCGATACCCCTGGTGATCTCTGTGCGGACCCCGAGTTTCAGGCGAGGAACCACCACTGCTCTGTAGCAGAAGAGGTGATGGAATGGATTAGTTACTTCTAGCAAGGGTTATAACCTTTAGCCTGGAGGATCCCTAGAAGCTTCGCTAGGCTTCGCTTATAACCTCAGGCAATCACAACACATATTTTCCTGTTCTACTTGTAATTCACAAACTATAATCTTGTTCCTAATTAATTATACAAGTCATAATATGAGGAAGTTATATTGCACTCCCAACTTGTGAAAATGTTTTTTGAGGTACAGAAATATTTCGCATACAGTCCAACGAAGGTTCCCATAAGATGTATCTGTCTGTTCCATTCTCGAACATATCGGTGACAGTCTATTCCCCTCTATCTAGGTATTTGATAGAAAACACTTTGCGAATGATAAAACATCTTATTTATCAACGTATTTCATCACAGAAGCAGACGTAAAGGTAATATCAAGCTTGTGGCGAGGAGAATCGAGCGGATCGTGAGTGTAGGCGGAGGCGCTCCGCTCCGCGGGTACCAGTGGTATTGGGAGAGCGTCCTGTCGTCATCTGTCTCTGACAACGTGTTCACGTCCACCACCTCGAACGCCTCCCCGGCTCCAGCTCTCAGGAAATACGCCCCTTCCGCCCTGAAAATTGAATCGCGGAGCCTTAAAAAGGATTTACACAGCGCACGAGGCCGTAGGAGACAATCCTTTCAACAATACTCTGAACTCCTGTTTTGTTTTTTTACGAGAGTTATTCCTACGTTTCCCTGTGTTGTGAAAAATTGAAAAACCGAAATCTTGGAGGAGGCTTTAAATCGGCCGGGAATACTCGGTTATGAAAGTGCCGGTAATAAACCATCGACGAACTGTTTTGTTTTTTGAACAATACTTGTACTTTGATTTTTTCCACGAGAGTTATTCCTACGTTTCTCTATGTTGTGAAAAATTGAAAACCCCTTTAAAAATTCAAAAGAAAACTTATTTGTACTCATTAACCCTAACCACAAACATCTAATATCTAATTACTTCTCTACATAATCGCCATTTTTCATAAAAATGTATAAGTTGGTTTTTGTGTTTACTATTCGTTACTATTCAATGGAGAATGTTAGTTTTTGTGACGAGGGTGATTCTGAACAACTGACTGATCCCTAGAGCTATTTTCTATCAAAACCAACCTAGAAAACCGAAATTTGAATGATAGGTACTGTGGGACATTTGAAATCTGATGGAAGGCACTCCTGATCAGCTGATTTCCCTTGTTGCTAATTTCATTTCCACTTGATTTTATTGCAGCCAAAATAATAATGGTTCTAATTCTACAGTATCTAGAGTGGACAAGACAACATATGGGCGCGCGAGGACTTATTCTAATACAGAAATAGTAAACCTTTATGTAATAATTTGGAAGCGTTTTTATTTCCATCATAGAACAAATCTTCCGCCGATCCAGACAGCCAATTTTATCATGAACATGCTTTAGCCTCGACCTAACTGACGAAAGGTGTTACGTCTTTCGGGAGCGGTATCGGTTCAGGGAGGGTTAGTGGATGGTACGGAACAAAGGATCGTCTAAGCCAGGGGTTCTCAACTAAATTTTTCCAAGGACCCCTTCATCAAAGTACTTCAATGACGAGGACACCCACTATTTCCTAAGCCTAAAATTACCTGAAAAGACATATGAAAGATATGTGAAAAAATAAATCAAACGAATGCTATACGTACAACTCAGGCTTCATTCACTCATTCGAAAGGCTTTCGTAGCAAATTACACATTGACGTTTAGACTGCTGTTCAGGGCCAGTGAACGTGAAACCCATTTCCAAGTAATCAGAGTTGTATTTTCTAATTTTCGCAGTATTTATTTTCTAATTTTAACACTGATCTTAGTCAATTAGGTTCAAGAGACGCCAACGAGTTGGGTTCAAGGGACACTGACAAGTGTCGGTTCGAGAGTCACAGACTTATCAACTTTAGCATCGAATGCATTTTCTCCCTCTTCGTCTGTAGGCCTATCTCGTTTCAACGATCTACATTTTAACCAACGGTCCGCCTGTGCGGACCCCTTAGCCATACCTCGCTAAGGACCCTCAGGGCTCCGCGGACCACCATTTGGGAACCGCTGGTGTAAGGTATGCGATATTTTGCTAAGACGCTGTGATTATAGAAGATAAGAATATACTTTCATTAAAGGTAGTGGTGAGTCATCATAAGGGCTATTCAATTCCCCTTACTTGCCAGTCTTACTCTAGCCGCCCTGAGGTGATGTTGTGCCCAGGTCCGGATTGCCCTCCGTCAACGTCTTCAAGTGTACGTACTCGTCATTTCACTAATACATTTACGCCTAGATTCGGAAAACCAACTTCTGACGATGAAACAACCATCAAAGACATGAAAATGTCAAAAATAAAATCTTATTCAGCAGACTGAATTCGGAAGTCATGTGATCTATTCAGTCAACTAATCTGGATAATATTGGAAAAGTGTTATTCAAGTTAAGCACTTCTGCGTATGCTTGCGCTCCTCCATTACCTCTGACGAGTTTCCGTTCTGTTGCTCTTTGTGCTTTGTGACTGAAAACCTTCTAAAATGTTGTGAAATTGAACTTGGAGGTGGAAAATTGGCTGTCTGGATCGGTGGGAGATCGGTTTTATGACGGAGTTGAGAAACTCTAAAATCGTTATGAAAAATATTTGGAAAATTAGAAATTATGTAGAGAAGTAGTTGAATGTAACTGAATACGAATAAATTTGGTTTCAATTTTTAAAGAATTTTACCTCATCCTTATTCAATGTATTGTATTTATTAACTTAATTCGTGATTGGGATTTTTACCCATTTATACCGCAACACGATCTTTGCTTGAAGTATTCAAAAAAGTATCTAGATACAAAAGTTACCAGGTACTGACCAACGGGTAGAAACTTACTTGTCATCTGTGTCGAAGCCCATGAAGGCCTTTTCGTGGGAGCGGCAGCGTCCCAGCTCGTAGTTCTTCCAGCTGGAGCACCTCTCCGCCACAAAGCTGTTCGGCCTTCGGATCCCCTCCGCCAGATAGTCGCAGGCCGCCATGTGACTGCATATCACTGCAACCAGCACTCTGAATGCTACACACCGTTTCAACAAGCTCTCAAAATGACGGAATGAAAGTTTCAAAAGTGAAATATAGTTAGACAATATCAGATTGGGGCTTTTCGTCCGACTGCCATCGGCGTCAAGGACATGATCAGCTGCCTTCCCGAAGGATCAGATTCGACCTTATGATTTCGCTTACAGCTACTCATTGCCTCGCCCCCTTCAGTAGATAGAGGTTCTCTATAAAGAGCCGTGAAAACTACTTCGACGGGAGATCCTTACCTTAGTAGACACCCATCCAAGTGCTCACTCCATTCGACGTTCCTTAGCTTCGCTAATTGCATGAGAAACGGTTCATTCCTACGCCTAATATGTATGAGTGGGAGTTACGAGATTGGGGAAGGTCAATAGTTCTTGTTTTGAAACAACCAAGATCGAAAGTATCTCATCTATACACGTCGTTAATCTGATACTTACCACAGTAGATCAATTCAGAACTAATCAATCAATTGTAGAACTATTTTACGAGAATAATTTCCCCTTGACATTTTTAAAATCTTTCTTAGATTTTGCCTTATGTCAATTATAAGAATTTTTCTTGTTTTCAACTTCAACCCAATTGAAGAAGTAACTTTAAATTTGATTATATCGTTGAAAAGAGCATTAAATTTCCTATCTTCCTGAAGGGAAACCAATTTTTTTTAATAAGACAAATGGATGAGAAATGAAGTGCGAAAATTGTTAAATCTTGAAAATCCTCCTTTTTTTAAATAGCTCACAGGTCCCTGTGGCCCAGAGGTGAATTTTAGCCTGAATAAAAAGGAATGAATTGGATTCGTTGGGTCTAGAAAAGGTTTCATTGTGTATTGGAAATACTATATATCACTATTACTATTTATTTATAGATTCTGGGCTTGGCAGTATTTAGAAATAAATAACTCTAATGCAGAGAAGTGTGTTTTGGCGCTTGAGAGGTTTGTTGTGCTAACATACGGCACGGCGCACAGGGCCTACCTCTCCCTCAAGACCGATCTGTCGTGCGGGCTTAGCATACTCTTTCTATTTTGACTGTTCCTTATGTACACACCATTCCAGTCATAACAACGTCATCACTACAGTTTATTATGGTAAATAATCATGTACATCAGGTATGGAACACCTTTGACAAGTTGTCGGCTGAACTTTAGGGTGCAAATACGTTCCTCGGACTGCTCTTAAAACTAGTGTTCATAATTTTGTGTGTGCACCTCATTGGTCGTAAGAGTCGAGAAATTACCTCCGATTTGATAGAATTGTTTTTCTCTCCCATACGGGATGGATGTGCTCCATTGTATGTTCAATTAGACCGTAGCCGATTGTGAGCGAATTGGGGTCATTAGATCTTGGGAAATACGTGTAACTGTTAAGTGTGTAGATGGAAGCTTACTAATTCGCCAACCCTCCTTTCGGTCTTTCTCTGTGATGATAACATTGGGAGGCCACGTAGGGGCGAGTCTGCAACATCTCTGAAATGGCATAATAGTTGTGTCTAACACAGACAGACAGACATACGGACAAATCGGTAACTGCTCGTAGTTTCAAAAACGTCATCGATCAACAGTTGATTTTGACACACTTTGATTTTGACAGATACTGTCAAATTGAACCCCTGGTCTTCCCTACACTAAAAAATTATACCAATATTATAAAAACGAAAGAATTGATTTTCTGTTTGTTTACAATTTAACTCACCAACTAATCGACCGATTTTAAAAATTCTTTCACCATTAGAAATCTGACTCTTTTCCAAATTTATTTTCGGATTATTTATTTTTCTTGTTTGCGATATTGATTCTATTATATTTTTTTTAAATGGTGTTTTATTATTTTTTCTTTAAATAGCCTTCATCTTCAAAAAATGGGGATTTCTACCTTAAATAGAACAATATAACCCGAGGTATCAAAATGTTACCTAGAAAAACGGCAAATTAAAATAAATAATAATAAAAATATTTAAATTTCTAGATACGAATAGTAATCATGGCTGGTCAGTAAAATGTCCGCGATGAGATATGCATAACTATTGTCGTTAAGTTACAGTAACAGTTTGCGTTTAAATTATTAAGCTCAAATACTAGTGGAATCGAATAGTGGTGATACCGGTACCATGATCCTTGTCAATTTAAATAGTTTGATAATTCGGTTGATAATGTACTTGTAAATTTCACTTTAAGTTATTTGGTTTGGACTTGTCGTTTAGAAGTTATTGTTATATACATTTCAAGTTGGATCTGACATCGTAGATCCTTGTATCGGTAATAATGTGTAGCTCAGTGGTACTCAACGGGGGCGGTGAAAAGATAGCTGATAGGGATATTCGTTTTTTGATGGTTTACTCAGAAAACTGTGATTGTGTTATTTCCTATAGAGATTTTTGTCGAAAAATTGTCGTTACGCTCGATTGTGAAGAGCATGGCTTTTCAATCAAGCTGAAAATGTAAACTAGAATCCAACTGAAATGGAAAATTGATCCTATAAACGCTCTCCATAAATTTTAAGAAACGAAAGTAAATTTGAGCACTTGGTTCAATTCATTTGGTCATTTAACATTTCAACTACATCTAGAGTGTGTAATATCAGTTGGCTTACACACTTACATAGGTAGGTACGTGTTGTGAATTCACCGGGACATCAAACTTGAACGGATGAAAATTTGGTGTATAGTTTCGAAATTTTGAACGGGTGAATTCATTTGGAAGAGTTCAATTTGGATATTAAATAGGTATTTGAATATGATTTCCCTGAAGCGGTGACGAAAGGACCGCGGAGCAAGATCACCCGAATTAATTTCAGGCGTAAGCTGTGACACGTCGAGGACCAAGAAATTCCCTGAGACTGATTACAGCTTCAATTCGTTTGTACAGAAGCAGGGGTTCCGAGGAGCCCAGATACACTGTGAATATGAGGGAGCTAGCACAGCAGCTACGAAACCTGCGAATTTAGGGCTAAATTTTAAAAATGGTAGAGTAGGTTCAGGATGGAATGACGGAATCAAGATAGGGGATCTGAACGAATCCCCTTGGGCTGGTCCGGACCTTTTTAAACGGGTGTTCTGACCCCCGAGGGGGATTTCCCGTATCTCCCGCCATGACCGAGGGAAACCCGTAATCCTTGACTCCTGAGTTGTCCATCGTCGGTTTATTGACAACCAAGTGTTATATTACAAGGTTGAGTCCTGACACTATGTTATTCAAAAAATGAAGAAAATGGTTCTAACATCCAAACGAATATATAACTTTCCTAACAACGGTAGTGAGACACAAAACTAGTTAGGAATTTTCAGGATTCGTAATTGCTCGTACGATTGTACAGTAGAGCAGATGAAAAACTTTCCGATTCGCCGTTCCTGTATAGGATCAATGAAAGGATGGAGGGCCCTCGATTTCCTCGCTAGACTGAATTCCCCCGTTTTCCCTCAGGAGAACACGCAATGAATATTTGTTATTTGTCCCACAATGCGAAACAAATTACGCTCTTCACTCTCTGATACCCAACCATAGGGGAGACCTACAGCTGCCGGATAGAGGAAATCAATATCTCAGTGGTTACGTCGTTTGTATGTGCCACTTCATTGATTAATTAG
Source organism: Creontiades dilutus (assembly GCA_031894815.1). Lineage (NCBI taxonomy): Eukaryota > Metazoa > Arthropoda > Insecta > Hemiptera > Miridae > Creontiades > Creontiades dilutus. Next base: position 173,153 of record JAVIWC010006953.1, on the reverse strand, counting down.
GGAGAGAGATAGAAAGAACATATATAGGCTAAAATAGGCTAAAAATTAGATAAATTTCAATGGCTCCCCAATTTTAAAAATATAATTTACCACATACATCATCGTAAAAATCCGTTTTGAGGCATTATGAAATAAAAACCATTAAAACACATGTGGCCAACAACCGGCCCGCGGGAACATCGAGATATTTGAAAAAACCAATCACGATTTAAATGGAATCAAGTGAGTTATCAAGCAGAGCGGCTGTGATCGAAATTCAAGAAAACTGACTCCTAAAGTGTAAATTTGATGACGTGAAGTTGTGCTATTTCCACAAAAAAATACCTCAAAAACGACCAATTTCCCCAGATTAAAAAATTTGCATAAAGATTTATTTGTGCTTTTGGAAGTACGAATAAATGAGAGCAATTCCTTACATTGATGAGTGTTAATAAATCAAAACATCGTAAAATTCTGATTGACGATAATTTGGAATATTCTTCACTTCTTTGTATCAGTGAAATTTATCCTACATCGATGAATTAGTTTTCCCGAAGTTCGCTCAGTCTTGGGGGGTTTATGTAGATGTACTTGTTGAATTACTTGAACAAGAATGAGCTCTCCTAGCTGGCCTAATATTCCTCTTGCTGTTAATTTGATTTTTGAGAAAGCTTTTTTCAGCGGAAGCATCGGCGAGTATGATGCTAAAACTTGATGGTCAATTGTGTGGAAGCCATGAAGTTTTGCAAGACGAGGTGTCCACTTTATGCTAACTGACATTTCGCTGGTTTTCACGTCGTTGATTTATTCTCTATTGCATTACTTCCTTTTGTGAGGTTCAATTGTTTCGGAAAAAGGTATAATTCTTTTGAAGAGAGGTTTAATCCAACGGGAAAATGCTGTAGATGGATTTTAAGCCTATAGAATTTATTCTGCCGTATTGGAATGATGTATAATGAATGATGATGTAATAATGGGTAATTCAGCAAATGAGTGTTCAGCGTTATGATTGATTCTTGATTGTTTCACTGCAAAATCAGAGGGAAAATTATATTTAGCGTTTCTTTGGGGACATTTGAACCTCAAATTCTGATTCTGCACCAAGAAAAACGAGTGATTACCGAATTTTGAAACCGATCCGTGTATAGGAAATAGTTTTGTCCTCTAGCCAGAATAGAAAGAAAAGTCAGCCATGTGACCCGGTGAAAGCTACCCGTACTCTTGTCAAATTCCTCTAGGAGTGCAAAAACCCTGTTTTTAAGGGTCTGACTCTAAAAATTCCTGAAAATTCAATTTTCAATCATTTTCCTTGAACAACGAAAAAGTAATTATGGAATTTTTAAAAATATTTTCACTCAATTTTGAATTTGTCAGACTCGTCTAGGAGTGCTTAAAACACTGTTTTCAAGTGTCTAATTTTCAAAATATTCCCGGGGGCCCCTCGGACTCCCCTGTTGGCCTGCCCCACCACGTCCACATTATAATAGGCCCTTGGGGCGAATAGTTTGAAGTAGGGATGGCCATCGAAACATAAAAGATCGATATATCGATATTTGACTACCGATAGTATCAACCAAAAAATGTCGATAGTTTTAGAAAAATTTTGGTAAAAGTTGAATCAAATTTATGTATTTAATACACTTAGTAGACCAGATGCCACAATTGAGTTTACAGAAGTTCAAATTTGATTAAAAAAGAAATGTTAATTAATACTAAGTAATCAATAAATTAGAAATATACGACTTTTCTGATTTAAGATAAATACCTACGTTTAAATTGAAACTGTGTTCAGTTTAATGTATTATTATTTTTAATTTTGTTTTACCAATAGTTTTGTAACAAATTATATTGTTTGATGAGCTACTCAAGTTCTCTTAGAGGGGTTGTAGCATTTATGTCCTTCCTTAAATGAATGAAAATACCTATGGTTCAAACAACTGAGAATCAACCGTGAACAAGATACAATCTCTGAAAAACCTCAACATGTTGTTGTCAACAACCGCAATCTTCCAATTTTCCTACGGAATCTCCAAACCACTACTATTTTTCATCTATTTTTATTGTCTTGGGCTAAGACTCATGGCCGCAGCCAAAACCACTATTTGATATCCTATGGATATTATCCATGGATAGATATTGATATTCCTGGCAGAAGAACTCATTTTTGTGGGCATAATATTTTTCAAACTCGTGTGATGTGAAAAAAATGGAACTTACGATCGATATTATTTTATGAGTCAACATAATATGTGATATTATCAGATGAAGCCGATATATCAGTTTAAAAAAAAATATCGGCTGAAATATCGGAAAAAATATTGGTCACTAACTATCGATATCCGATACTAATGGCCCTTGCATCATCGATAGAAAAATATCGATATATCGGAGGAAAATATCGATACTATCGACTATCGATGGCCATCCCTAGTTTGCTGGCAATCCCTGCTCTAAACCGATGAAATTTCGTAGCGGGTGCTAGTGGTTTCAATCTTGATATACTCGGTGCTTACGCTGAAGATGCTGAAGTGATCTGGCGGCGGCCGTTCGGAACCAAACTTGGAAACCCTGCAAGAATGACCGCGGGAGGCGTTGGCGTCGCTCATTTCAAAAGAGCCATATTGAGCGCTTCCTCCGAGCTATAATCACCCTACTTAACTCCGGGATTCCCCTCTCCCCATTTTGTCGGGGAGAAAGAAAAAAAAGTCGTGATTTATTGCCATCCGCTCAACGCAAATGACGCGAGTCTTGAACGGTTGGTGGTCGCCAAGGTGACATCGCCTCAGCTGGTCTTGACAAGTCTTCAGCGTGTGGTGCTCAAGCATTTGAAATCCAAATGTCTATCGAAAGCCCTCATTTTAATCCTCAATTTATTTTGATTTTAGATAAACGGTAACTAATACAACTGTTCAGTTCATATTCTACAACAGAATACTTTACTTAGGTTCATTATTTTCAATGATGATCCCTCACAAAATTTGTTCCAAAAAAACTCCCTACTCCCTTCTGGATTTTCAATGATTTTATGCAAAAGGAGAAAATCACTCCAATAATAACATATGGGTGTTGACTACTATGATGTTGGTTGGATACACATCTATCTATAATATAAATATAAAAATGAAACGCAAAATGTGTTGGTAAGCGCATAACTCAACAACGCCTGGACCAATTTGGCCAAATCTTTTTTTAAAATGTTCGTTGAAGTTCAAGGATGGTTTTTATGGCGAGAAAAAAATCGCTCTATCACCTGTAAAACACGCACACTCTTTGAAACGTAAACCATGAAATTTTCAGGGGGGTTAGCATTTTTTTTTCCAGAGCGATTACAATGGTTTATTATTGAATAATAAACCAAAATGTAATGATCCAATTAATCGATGTATCAATGTGAGTCGTCTCAAAAAATTCTCCAACCTATAATTTGGTTCGTTGTGTCTCTTGCCATTTGTTTTTCTCAACAACTCGTTTGTTGTTCTAAATATATATTATTTTTATTTTTAAGTGATAGGTACCTACGATTAAGTTATTCCGCTGAACCCAAAGCACCATATAAATGTCAGTAATGAAGATAAATGTGGCTTTTAAAAGTGCTTACGAGAGTTGAGTGTGTTGACCTGGCAGCGGGGCTGAACCACTTCACCGCCGTTGGGGTAAAAATCCGCGTGTCCGATCTGCTCTTCCATCCCGAGGCGGCCGCCAGCGGTGTGAATCACAGTCACGAAACCCGCGTCATTTCTGTCCAGCCGGCTCTCAGGCGGCAGATTTATGAAGACGTCCCTCGCCGGGTCCAGACCTGACAATTCAATTACACGTTAAACTAAAACTCGATTGAATCCCAGGACGAAGCAGCGTTGGATCCGCCACACCTCCTACCGAACCGCTAACAATCAATTACACGGGTATCTGCCGTCCCTGCGGAAAATCCATCGCGGTGCCCACACTACGCCCGTTCAGGGGTCAGTCATGTAGGAAAATACGAGGTCGGGATTTATGGTGAGCCAACGACTAGAATCAACTCCATCCAGCCGTGCAAAAGGTGTTTTCGCTTTTGGGAGCATGATATGACAATTTAAATTCCATCAACGGACGTAATTTATTATTGTACGTTTTGCTTTGTGATGGATATGGATAATCCTCCCTTGCCGATTCTTGAATCCGCCGACTTTGGGTCGTCTACTATAATAACTGACGCCTTCAAGAGTCTGGGATATGCGCTGGGAGTCACAGGCGGTGATCGCCCCAGCCTTTGGAGGGGCAACTCCTCCATATTCATCACCCTCCTTATCACAGATTACAGATTGATCTGAATTCGTAACAGACCAACGCACCTAAAGGAGGCACTGGGCACTGGTTAGTGGCGACAACCGCTTTGTAGGTACAGTAAAGCCCCAAATCATTTCCACGTATGTAGCTCCATCGAAGCAGGGTTTTTGAGAGAGAGAGAAAGGTTGGCTTCCCCTTACATCAGTATTTATTTGCTACTTTTCGATCTTTTTTATTCAGTAGATATTGTAACCGTTTTCGCAAAAGCCATCATTGTACCATTATAATGATTAAAAACTTACTATCATACCGTTATCTTATACGTTATACCGTTATTATAGAGTTATGGAAGGTTAAAAACTGAAAAAGTCTTGGTAACAACATTTGACCATGCTGCAGCTACTAATCTTGCAAACGAGATGAAATTCATAAGGGGTAATCAAATCGTGATCTCACCTGTTAAAAACTAGTCCTCCGAATTCTCAAGTAGGCCTCTTAGTAGACTCTTGAACGAGATTACGTGGGAGAAACTGATAATTTTTGACTGATGAAATAGATAAATCATAAGGTGTTAGAAATATCTTGTCTGCACAAGAGCACGCTCCTATCGTTGATGAAATCTACAGGCCGATCCTCACAAAACCCAGAAATGTTCACCAAAATCGGACTAAAATTTAATATATTTTCGTCCGGCGAAAGGATTGACCACGGACAGACAGAAACGGAGCCAAACTGTACAGAAAGCAATATCAAACACAACCAAATGGACATTTCATCTTAGGTGTGCAAATACGCCCAAATGAACATATATGTTTCTCAAAGTACGCTCATCACGCACTGCTGGAAGTTTTACAAATGGAGCAATACCTAATGGGTGGACAATGCATTACCTACTATCAAGCTGTATCCTACAAAACAGGACAATAAACTACTCCAGAAGAAAGTCGTCAGGACAAATTATCCTAACACGAGACTGTCCCAAAACACTCCAGCAATTCCCTGTGTAAGTGTAATGACAAATTAATGCTCTACACGAATGACTATCAGATTTTGACGTGAGCACCTATGATCCTTCCCAAATAGCCTGAGCTTTCTCGTATCCAGTATCCAGCGACGCCGGCGACATGAGCTCCCAAACTGAACCCGATCAGCGTCGTCGACGCCAAAGAGACGCTCCCATCTCTCTGCGACGACAAAAGGAAATCTCCCACTTCTTTTCCGATAGCATCTGTGCTCCTGCAGAAAAAAAATCTGTTTTAATGTACGGGTTAACCAGAAATTATTATTGGAAAGAATTCATCATCACTTTTATACTTGTAAAATAACTGAGCTTATAGCCCAGCATTTCTTAAGAAAATGAAACCATTAGCCAGATATGCAAGGCACGCTGGCACCTGCATGTTTCACAGGTGATATAGCGATTATTGAATTTCAGAAGGCACACAAATATGATCAACTGATCAATCCGAATAGGTATTTTGTTTGAGAACAAATTTACGTGCTCTATGCATATCTCCTGAAATTCAATAATCGCTCTATCACCTGTGAAACACGCACACTCCAAAGCTTAGTATTAATTCAAATCTACCCCAGTGAAGGATTTGGAGCGTTTTTTTATTGCGAAATGAAGTTCTCATTGTTTCACAAACTCTCGTTTAATGAATGCTTGAGGAGAAATGACATTGTAACGAACTATTATGTGATAGGTACTTAGCGGTAAGGTGTTACATACCCTCAGCTTCCCTATTGGTCGGTGTGCTACCGATATTGACAACTACCCGCCGTTGGATTCAATATCAACACACTAGTTCAATATCTATGCCGCCCCCACATGGCTCGGCCGAGGGCAGGCGATAATATCCCTTCACTTATGACCTGATTCGGATTACGAGGTCCGATCCGATAGCGGGAGGCCTCATTTCAATTTTAACGTTATCCCCTCTGATGAGTGTTTCTCCCTTCGCTAACTATCGTGTTCAGTCAATCACATGGTGTCCATCAACCACCTCATATGTGGAAGGCCGGCTTACAGGGATCCATCACATCCCCGCGATGGGAGTGGAAATACGTATCGAATCCGACTTTTTTCTTTGTATCACGAAATCCCTTGTTGCGTTGGATTTTCAATAATGAAACTAGAAAAAAATAGTTTTCGAATAGGTACTTTATTAAGGGTTTTTTCCGTTAGATTTTCTCGTAAAAAAAATTGTTTCTTCTCTATCATATAATAGGAAAGAATGAATAATAAGACTACCAGAAAAAGTTTAGGTTATCATTTTCAATAATTAACATTTGTAACCATGAAAAAAAAATTGATAACCTTCCTAAAAATTGTTGATTTACATTTCAAAACAAGTGCATTTCTAAAATCGAATGAAACAAACCCGTCCATCAACCGACCGCTGTCTTGAGGGAGGGGTGGTTTGAACAAAAAAATAAAAAATAATAAATTAATTCATTAGTAAGTAATAAATTAATTTTGAGATTGCCGGATTTACTAGGAACTGTATTGCTAAACAAAAAATACAAAGACTATTTCATAAGATCCAGCTGAACGACTGGGTTCGTTCAAAATGTTTTCCTAAACTTTCACCCTTTTCAATTGATCTGAATAGAAGTCAATACAAATCACACATTCTCAATTGTTAGTGTAACGTTCGTGCTACCTGCGTTTCTATTGTTGAACTTTCCATTCAAATTCTACTTATAATGAAAGTTACACCGACGAATATTGAGTGTGAGAGCCGAGGTAACTTTCCCCTTAGTGAATACAGTGCTTAATTTATTATTGAGTGATAAAACAAAAGTCGTTGAGGCGCAGAGTGGGTATGGTGGGCACATTCAGTAATTCATTACCTCACAGCCTCGTCGTACCCACGGTCTGTAGCGGTGGGATATTCAACGGTTATGATATTCATGCCTTTTCTGTCCAGTAAACCTGCGCAATGGAAAACAAAGGCTTTGATTCTCGATATTCCTCCAACAAAAAAGCAACAACACAATTAATAACACATCGTTAATAAACGGACATTCGCCGTTCAATCACAGAAGTAAAATGTGATGGGTTGATGTCAGTAGGCACATGACCTACTCCACGTTGATGGACGAATTTAGAAACGAATTGATGTTTGTATCATAAACCTTACTCAAAACCCTCAACGGATACAAGTTTTACTTTCCCCAAGGACGTTGGGTCAAATGAAAGTAAGGCAATGGCTTTGCACAATAGGCGCTTCTTCACAACAGCGTCCAAACTTGCTGTTCTCTAAGTTCGAAGAAAAGTTTGCTAGGTAAACGCTAGGATGATTTCTGAGCCGTCATAGGATCGTTTCATTTTCCTGAGCTTGCTACATCAGTAAAATTTGAAATAGGTAGTTAGACTCGGCTATCTTTAGCGTCATGGGTAACTTTAGCGTCACTTAAGCACGATTAAATCTGTCAGAACTTCTTGTCTACCACGTCTAGTTTTCCTGCAAATCTGCATTCACAATCGTATGTTTACGACTGGGAAAATCGGTCCAATCCGCCCTGTGAGAGTTGCCACGTATGAAATCTAGGTGAAATATTTCTGTGAACCACAAGTTTGACCATATGAATTACCCATCAAACTTCTAAAAATTGAAATTATCCTAGGAATTATGAGTTCCAATATCCTCTTTAGCTCTGGTAACCTACATAGTATCTCGTAATAGCTACAGCCCGTTGGAACTGTTCAAGTCTTCCTGATCTTTTTTGTTATGTTAGTGTAGCTCAGGGGCCCCACAACTGCGGAAAGACATTGCACCATTTTTGAGAAAAGCGCAGTTCGCATACTTTAGCGCAAAACTGGGGGATCAAGATATAACCCGGGTTGCTCACAAAGTATTTCCTATTTGTGTTCAAGGCCTGCTTTTGTGGAATATTGGTAAGACAAAGTCAATCCATTTTCGCGATATCAGCCTTATAATTATTGTCTTTGAATCTTTTGTTTGAAGCGTATTTATTTCTTCGTATTCGATTAGATACGTTTGTTTCCTCTCCTCTCTTCCCTTTTTGTCATTCATAATAGAATTGTAATAATTAACGCAGTTGATACCAACGAAGTTTCAATCATGACATTTTGTATGTATGAAAAGGATGAGAGAATATTTTTACAACTTCACTTACCTGCATAAGCCTCAAGTAATAAACAACTGAAGAGATGTGTGGTGGCACCACGACGTCAACGCCTAAATTCTACTTATATTTATGACATAGTAAGTTGTAGACTGAAGAAGTCCTCGCTGCAGGACGAAACGTATCTAATCGAATACGAAGAAATAAATACGCTTCAAACAAAAGATTCAAAGTGAATGTGGTCACCCCACTACCTACACCCACTAATAATTATTGTCATTTTTGCGTAACAAGAGTGAGCGGCTTTCCTGCTAAGATTAAAAGCGCCATTGTCTACCCAGCTATTATTATCCCGATTCACCGAGGAGTTGACCTCCTAGTTCATTCTTCAAGTTGATTGATCCATGAAGTATCTGAGGACAGCAGTAATGGTCATGTGTTTGCTGCCGTTCATGAGGATCCTGCCTACAGGCCCTCAAGTTGCCTGAACACCAAAGCTATTCACGCAAGGAGAATTCAATGACTTGATGAGATATTGACTTGGTATGCAGCAGTATCAAAGTTTGAAAGGGTTCTATGGGATTGAGTGCAGACCATCAGAAATAGGATTCTTATTATAATCATCCAAGAATTCAATTTTGGAGAATGGAATTGTTACCTAATAACTGGATTACATTTGGCAACGTTATTTTATTTTCGGGTCATCTCTTTGTTCAGTGATGTCGAATCACTGATTTGAAGAAAAACTAGACGTGATTAGAAAAATTAACAAACATATTTGTATTTAGCATAAAAAAATCCTTTAGGAATCAACTGTTTCCTTTCATTTATCACATAAAAAATGATATTTTGCAAAGTTGTATAGTTGAGGAACAGACATGAAAGTCCACTGTGGTCCAAAAACCAATCAACAATTTTTTTTCTTCTTCAGGCAAGAAATAGTCACGCCAACTTAGTGGAAAACGGCACATGTCCTTACTGATGTCCTCCCGTTAACAGTTTAGTTTCGGCGACGGTGGTTAGATAGCACTGGGACTACGTGATAAACGGTGCTTCAATGTAGTTTTTTGCTTCTTCCGTAAAATCATCAATCCCTGGGTAATATTCTAATGATTACCTTCTCTAGTTCTAATTGTTGTAAATAGTGCATGAAGTGACAAAATTGAAAGTGGGATGTATACATAAGGCAGAACAAATATCAGCTGTTTAATTGCGTAATCTACAAGATATTCAAGAGGAAGAATATTCGTTACAACTCAAAAACGCTGCAAATTCTTTCACTGGGGTTTATTATTCAATGATTCATGATTTGAATTTCTACTAAGCTTAGGAGTGTGCGTGTTTCACAGGTGATAGAGCGATTATTGAATTTCAGGAGATATGCATAGAGCACTTGAATCGGTTCTCAACCAAAATACCTATTTGGATTGATCATTCGATCATATTTGTGTGCCCCCTGAAATTCAATAATCGCTCTATCACTTGTGAAACACGCCCACTCCAAAGCTTAGTAGAAATTCAAATCATGATCATGATTAATAAACCCCAGTGAGAGAATTTGCAGCGTTTTTTTTTTTTTCAAGAGCGATCACTATGGAAAAATATTCTATTTTAAAATTTTAAATGCTTCCGTAAGACGGAGCATGCATATCAGAATGCTTCCCGTGTATCGGCTATAAACCCTTTCAGGAGGAAAACGCTGTTGTTTTTGTTTTGATCGCAGTAACCTAGTGATGTACTGAATGTGGATGCAATGTTGGCAGCATAAATAGGGCCATACTTCGGGAATGGTTTGAGCTACGGACAAGGGAAAGGGCTCATTCGATTCCTCATGGAAAGTTCTTTAAAAAAAAGTCCAAATTTAGGCCGCCTTGATTTTTTTGAGGTTTTTAGGGATTTTACAAAACGTTGACAACCCTTAAAGGGGACTTTAAATTATGTGAGAGAGCTGGCTAAAGAATTGGGGCGTTGTCGGACCAACATGGATTTTTCCTGAAAATTTCGGTTTTTTTGCTCCAGCCGTTTTGGAGAAATCGTGCGTACGGTGGACGGACGGAAAAATTTTTATTGCAGATTTGGATTCTACACCTTTTGAAACGTAAACTAAGGAGTAAAGCAAGGGGAGGATAAATAAGGATAAAGCAAGCTATAATGGAATTGACAGGAGAATGGAGGACAATAGAAACGGCTGTTGGTTACGTTCTCACCGTCATCTCGTATCACCCAGATTTGGCGGGCAAATGCCTCCTCGAAATCGTATAAATCAACTTTCAAACTTTATATCGACGTTTTTATGGCAAACCTTTAAAGCCATGTTTATTGATAATTGTTAAACTATTGATTATACAGATGAAACCCGTTTGTTTTAAATCAACGTACAAATTAATGGTTCAGTAAAAGAATGATCTACCTTAACCACGGTTAGGGATTTTTGGTGAAACCGGCCCCAAATGAGCAAATGTGAATAATTGGGCCCGTGCGACATTATGGTGCTTTTACCTAATTGCTGTTAAACTAGAGTTAACTAGACGTTAGTAATGTATGGTCGTACCATCAGCTATGTTCGCAATACATTCCGAGTCGTAAGAGTTCTCCAAGCCGTGCAGAAGCACCACAGTTGGGATCAGCGGTGAATCGCTAACTTGGCGGAAACCGCGGGTTCCGCCTAACGATCCTTTCACTTTCTCATAATGAAGCGCTTCACCTCTGCAAACATCCAAACTTCAAGTAATTATTTATAGCCAGTTAGGAAATTAGGGGGGAAATACAACCGCTGCGGACGAGGAGGTAGCTGTTCGAAACAAAAACCCTGCAAATTACTACATAACGGTTCTCCTGGATTTCTGATCCTTTGATCTAGTCCTTACAACGACAAACTGAAAATCGGTATTAACTCCCCCCCCTCCCCTCAATTAGGTACCTAGTGAATCTGTTGCTTTAACAATAATTTCAATTAACAATTATGCCTAGTATGAATAAGATTCCAGATTTTTTATATTCACAAGTTTCACAGTGAAACGAGTCGAGGGGTTCGGATCAGAGTACTGAGTACACAGATTAAGTGGTCGTTGCGTGATGCCCATCTTCATGGGGTAGCTCTTCTTCATGACTACCACTTCAGGTACGAGAAGATGTATCTCTTTAGTGTATACACTAAAAATAGTCATTGCCTCACACACAATCCATTATTTTACATCATTCTTATTAGGCCTTTCTTTGAGTGCCTTAGGTCAATTCGCCCAGGCAAATCAACTCTGCTTACAGTTAACACGGAATCAATCATAAGCCTCAAACATTCTAACAAAATTTCAGTTCAATGCCATTCTTGACGAGATCTACAGTATTATCAACTGTAACATTATCGAGGATTAGCGAAGTGGCATGACGCTCCACACCAGAGTTTTCATTTTATAGTTATTTCAAGTACTATACTAATTTACTTTGAGATGAAAGCTTTGTTTCTCTAATTTCTCTTTGTTGGAAAGTCCAGTCAATTAGGACATATTAATTCGCTATTGACACACTAATGGTTTTGGGCTTTATGTTTCAATATCAACAAAATGGAAAAATTCTCTTAAGTACGCATTCAATATACAGAATCCAAGCACGGAATCAATCATAAGCCTCAAATTTTCTAACAAAATTTCATTTCAACCCCATCCTTGAGATTATAGTATTATCAACTGTAAAATATCGAGGATTAGCAAAGTTGCATCGCGCTTTACAGTTTTTTTCTTTCATTTTTTCATTTTATATTTATTTCATGTTATCCTTTTGTACTTACTACTCTAATTTTCTTTGATATGGAAGCTTTGTTTCTCTATTTTCTCATAGTTGGCAAGTCTAGTCAAATAGGCACATATTAGTTCGTAGTTCGCTATTGGCACCCAAATAGTTTTGGGTTTTATGTTTCGATATCAACAAAATGAAAACATTCTCTTAAGTACGTAGAGGAGAAGTGGAATCAATCAAAATTAATAAACTGACACACTCACCGAGTCACTACGTAAAAGTTTACTTCTGGAACGGAGTCACTGAATCCAAAATCTGAAAATGACGTAGTATTGGGTTGAGAGCAATGTAGTTATGTAAACAATATTTGATTGGCTTACACACAACAATATTAAGATTTATTGGAAATTCTTTGATTTAATCAAATTAAACAATAAGTATCTTCACAAAACCATCAGGTTATTCACAGCTGTAATACTGTCACAGGCTCAACTTCGACACAGCTTCTACTCTTCCAAAAAACCAAATGCAGCGTGGCCTGGAAAATCATTGGGTGGTATGCATAAAATTGAGCAAAAACTCAGAGATCGATCTCATGAGGGGCTCATCAGTTGAGAGAGATCTCCGAGCGTGAGATCATTCTCTCTCGTTAAGTTGAGTAAAAGGTTTAGAGATCTATCTCATGTAACCCGTGCGTTGTTGAGCTTTAGCTCAGGTATTTGACACTTGAGTGAAAACACCTGCAGTGGCAGGTCGGGGATTTCGATCCGAGTCCACAGGCCTCCTCCTCCTCTTCCCCGTAAGCATCCACGTGGGTCGCCTTCTGTTTGACGTCTGATTAGTCCTTGCCGATTTTTCATATCCCCATTTCGAACCGAAAACGCCGCGTCAATCAGTGAGAATCTGGCAAGGATTTGTGAATATAAAATTATACATTATTAATTTTAAGAACTATCCAATACTGTTGGAGAACTCTCAGCTTAAAGACATTTCTCCGGTTAAAACGGTACAACGTTCTGTAATCTTCACCCGAGTGTCCTGCCGAAGCTTGGAAACTTCGGTTGGTCGTTGAAAGTTCATAAACTCCGCTGTCGTGTCACGAACTGGACTGTCAAGAAAAGTGAGTTTCGTCCCTGGCTGTCTCACTTCTTCCTGAGCTAAAGCTCACAGGTCAGAACTTTATCTCAACTTTACGCATTCGAAATGGAGATCAATCTCAATAGTGCCTACCAATCCGAGCTTTCGCTCAAAAAATCATGAGATTGAGCTTTCGCTCAACTTTATGCATACCATCCATTGAAGTTACCTGCATTGTTTTCACTTCGGGAGATGAAGAAAACACTTTTTTCCGTTAAAATCGAAATTTCCACTCGTTTCCGAATTCTGAAACACATGCGTTTAGTGTCTGCATGTCTGTGTGATCGTTATATGTCCACGAATCCTTGTAAAAAACCAAGTTTCTACAGTTGTCATCCAATTTTGATGAACTTTTCAAGAAATGTGAGGGTTACGTGATGATCCCGTATGAATCGAATTTCTCACAAATCAATACTTGAAACGTATAATCAACCATATTGTATACTTCAAAATCGTTCGTTGTTGTTCACATTATGAGGGTAGTTGAGGTTAGGCCAATCTATTCATCCCTTATAAGTTTTAACACGATCATATCGCAGCACACATTATAAGTAGCGCCGGAAAAGCCAGCAATGCAGGTTGACGCACCGACTTGAAGCCGCCTGTGGTATCATGATACCTTGTAAGCTCAATTTCTATATTTTCCAAGATTAAGTTTGTTTCAAAATTATTTAAAACATTCCAGAGAGCTGTACATTTATGTTATCAATTCGAGCAGGCTATGCGCCAGACCCAAAATTTTTTCCGTTCTTTGTATCATGCAGATTTTGATTTATCATGCAATAATAAACCATTGTAATCGCTCTTGAAAAAAAAATTCTAACCCCCCTCCCTTTATGAAAATTTCATGATTTACGTTCAAAGGGTGTAGAATCCAAATCTGCAATAACAATTTTCCCGTCCGTACGCCGTACGCACGATTTCTCCCAAACGGCTGGAGCAAAAAATCTGAAATTTCCAGGAAAAATCCATGTTGGTCCGACAACGCCCCAATTCTTTAGCCAGCTCTCTCACTTAATTTCAAGTGCCCTTTAAGGGTTGTCAAAGTTTTGTAAAATCCGTAAAAAACTCAAAAAAGTCAAGGCGGCCTAAATTTGGACTTTTTTGAAGAACTTTCCATGAGGAATCGAATGAGCCCCTCCCCAGGTCCGTAGGTCAAACCATTCCCGATGTATGGCCCGATTTATGGTGCCAACATTTGCATTTTTTTTTTTTATTATTGTTTTTATTTTGATCGCAGTAACCTAGTGATGTAGTGAATGTGGATACTGGAGTGAACTCCTAGAAGGGTTTATAGCCGATACACCGGTTGAAGCATTCTGATATGCATGCTCCGTCTTACGAAATTTAAAATTTTCAAATATAATATTTTTCCGTTGTAGTCGCTATCGAAAACGCTGCAAATTCTTTCACTGGGGTTTATTATTCAATGATTCATGATTTGAATTTCTACTAAGCTTTGGAGTGTGCGTGTTTCACAGGTAATAGAGCGATTATTGAATTTCAGGAGGCACACAAATTTGTTTCAAATTAAATGTGTTGGTAATGTATTGGCTTCTGAAATGTATTGGCCTCTGGGAAGGAATTCACAGCTCCCAGTCCACAATAAAATACTACTATATGAGCAAGTGATTAAACCAATATGGGCCTACACCTGTCCCTTATGGGGCTGTACCAAAAGAGCAACGTCAAAATCATCCAAACAGTCCAGAACAAAATTCTGAAAAGCATAGTAAATGCCCCATGGTGTATTCGAAAAAATGATCTGCATCGCGATCTCAAGGTTGAGATGGTCGACGAGGTTATAAGAAAAAGAGCTGTGGATCACGAAAATCGGCTCCACAATCACATCAACGTCGAAGCCATTTCACTCCTGGACAACAGGGATGAAGTGCGACGACTGAAGAGGACCAAACCCTTGGACCTAGTTTTGAATCGCTAGTAGTAGTGAACTCTTTGGTGGTGGTAGATAGTGATCTATGAACCACCAAAAGTGAACCAAGTTACATTAAAGTTAAGTTACTAGATGTATTATATTCTTTAGAGTTGTACCAATAAAAATAAATTTTTTCAATGTGTTAGTTGTATTAATGGTGGTGCACTTCAGTTTGGTTCTCAAATGTCTGAAATGTTTAATCGAATACCACCAAACATGCATTTAATAAACATACTCCTGAAGGCATGATTGATATCTCAGAGGAATAGGTACCCAACTTTTTGAAATGGTTTAAATTCAAACGCCATGTTAAAGAATTTGTTTTCATACGAAAATTTGTTAGAAGGAGGTAAAAACTTCGGTTAAGAGAGTGAAATTTAGTGCTAAGGTGAGAGGAAAGTGACAACTTACTGGTACAGATTGCGAACAATGAAGGAAGGCTGTTCCAAAAAGGCTTATCGAAATAACAACTACAGAAGAGCCCAGCCAAATCTATAAAGAAAAATTGTTATTTAGCAACGAAAAAGTTTCTGTTTTGTTCTAAACTTCATAAAATTTCGACAGCTAATGCAGTCTTTTTTGTGCAACACCGAACCTAGGTAATCGATTAGTTCAAAATTTATGGATTTACAACTCGTAATACCTATGTAGAGGTCCGAAAAAATCGGTTTCTGCCGTCAGGAGCATAGGATGTACCTGAATCATTCCAGTCTATTGAATTTTATTTTGATGAATTCAAAAGGCCTTATCTACTAACAAAAATCTAAAAGTCTCTATCCAAGTGTAGTTTTTCAATTCAAATGAACACTTCCCTACTGCAATACTTTCTTGTGCTCACTCTCCTCTCAAGGCGCAGTGTTTTGGGGAGACTCAACGCGGGAAACGGGAACTGTTGATAATACAGCCATTTCATGTTGTTAAATTCTATATTATCACCATACTTTAATGCCAATGGAATTATCCTTTTAAAGAATTCAGTTACTCTGATCACTCCTAATTGGTAACCTAATAACTCCAAGAGAGCAACGATTCATCATTCCGAATTATTGAGCGCACTTCAGTCAATCAAACTTGCAATCAAAACGGGGTACACTGGAACTCGCGTATTGATTTGATATTCAAATTGAAAGAAAAATATGAAATCGGCAGCATTTGATTACATTTTGGTTAACTTTATCATTTAACTAATGGTTCATTAACTTTATAATTTATCAGCGTGAGAAGATTCCAAATCAGCAATGTCTGGCCTGCTGTAGCAGCTGGGTTAGTTTGTTTCTGGGGCCATTGTGGACCAATACTATCTGGCAGGACGCAACAAAAAGTGGAAGTGGTGGGTTTCCCATTTTTCTTTCCTTATGGTACAGCAGGTACAGGGGTGGGTGCTTTGGTCTCCTCTGGCGTTGGTCACACTTTATGAGTGTGCCCGAGATGGACCGCGAGGAGGTTTTTTTTTTTTTTTTTTTTTTTAAAATGATTTATTGCACCAAGTTACAACTTATTAGCAACAAATTTTTGACATTTAAATATGGATTGGTTATAGTAAAGCTTAGGTACATAACTGAGTCTCTAATGGTTTCCAATGTTAGAAGTGTCATTTGTTGCACTTGAGATTCACTGAATTTCTTTTTTTCACTGTGCGGATTTTGTTATCGCGAACACCTTAATTCACGTACACAGATCATGAGGCTTATTTCTCTTGAGTCGTCTGGATAGGTCGTCAACGTCGAGGAGCTGCACAGCTTCTTCATTGACGTGTAGTTGTAGCCGCTTGTGATGGGCTATAGCGTGCATTCTGATTACTTCATTTACTGTTGGTATACAAAGTTCTTTGTGAAGTCGAACATTTCGGGTGTACCGGTATGCATCAACAACACACCTAAGTACATTGTTTTGAAACCGCTGTATAATATCGCGATTACTTTGAGCAGTACAGCCCCACAACTGCACTCCATAAGTCCAGACTGGTTTAAGGACTTGTTTGTACAACGTTAATTTGTTCTGGATTGACATCTTTGAGTGCCGACCCATTAACCAGTAAATTTTTCTGAACTTGAGAACCGCGAGGAGGTGCAATGCCGTGCGGGCCATAGAAGGCTTAAGAATTCATTTAAAACTCCGATGGACTCCAGCAGTTGTGGTGTAATTGGTCCTAACTCCTAGTCAACCCGATCGCTTTTCTTTCGCTTTTTCTTTTTTAGATGGTGTGGCCGTAAATTGCTGAAACCCTGGTTTTTCGGGATTTTTACTGACACAGGCATGTGGGGTATCATTTCCTAGTACCTTTGGACGCCGAAAGGATTGAGATGGGTCCTTGATCAGATGAGCTCATCTGACATACAGAATCTCATTTTTAAGGGTAAATATGTTGCAAAAGTGTGAAAAATTCAGTTGTGTAAATCCCAATTTCATCATTTTCTCGTTTTTACGGCTCGACAGTCAAGAAAATTTGTGTTACGTAAAATAATAAACAGTGAAATAATTTGCAGCGCTTCTTACTCGAACATGACATGACGCGACAAATTGTGTTGAATTTTGTCGGTGACGTCTTTGGTTCAGAAGAAGGTCTTGAATTCGAAGTTGCTAAAGAGATAATTATTGTTTTGTTCTGCAGTGTTGAGTATGAACCCAAAACATTTCGTAAACGTAGTTCAATAAATTAGATACTGTTCAACGTGTGCCATTTCGCCTTGAGATCCTGCTTTTGTTCATTTTCTCGTTTTGATGACTTGGCAGTCAAGAAAAGTTGTGATGTGGGGAGAGGAGAGGATCAAAAATAAGATATCTTTGTGACGAAATTTCCAGTTTTTTCTGTGGGCCAGTTGTAGACCATTGATATGCGTGGACGACCAATACAGGAATAGTAAACTTTTCCGTACAACGATTACCTACCCTTCTTTCAACCTCATACATCAATTTTCTGCTCGTATAGATGGGCGACCTGGCGGTCACGTATTGCGAGTATCCAGAAACCATTTATTCGTCTCGATTGCAAAACTGTACTGCGTAGGTATGTTCTTCGACCTGCTGAGGAAAATAATATCTGGTCTCTATAAATCAAAGTCCCAAACGAAGTTATGTAATGTGGTGAACGTGGGTTATGTTGCCGGTCCAACCTTGGGCCGGAGAAAAAGAGAGGATGGACCTCTGGTTGATAGCATCAGAGCGGTGTTCCGGTACGTAAGCTTCCTCCGTAACTCCCGAGTTTAGCCGCACTAGCAGCCAACCCGAAGTATTTCGCGATATAATTTCTTTTTCCTCGGTTAACCATTTCAAATATGACCAGATGTTTCAATGTAGAGAATATTTCGGTGCCTATGTACCGCATTATATGAGCAGGAGCGTCCATCACGGAAAATTACCCGGGGAAGTAACTCCTATATCCGCATTTACATTTCATGTTCGTTTTGGTTTACTACTTCCAATAATGAAGATTTGTAATCAACCAAGGAAATAAATTCACCCCTTCTAGATGGTTTGCTTTTCAAGACACGTACATTCTAAAAATTCTAAAGCATAAAATTTTTAAAATCCGTCAGCCCTTGGTCTGACGGTTCTTCTAAGGTGGCCACATACATGCGGTATTCGGCGATCACCTTGCCGGGTCTAGGAGTTTTGCTGTGTGGGTCTTCGGATCTAGGTGCTCGGCGAATAGCGAACATTCGATTGCTCCGCTTGTTAAACGCCCACTTCAAAGGAGACGAATATTCGCCTTTAGGGTAGCACCACCTAGTACATTCTAATTAAGGAAATTTGTGTCTGCCATCTCTTAATTTGCAGACTATAAACTGTTGTCCTCAAAAAGACGACTGGAATGGCACATTTAAATTTAATTATTGATTTATTTTTATTAATTTTTTTTGCGAACATATCCTAAATCATACAAGGTGTAAACATTGTTATACGATTCGAAGTTGTGGAGCATAAATGAACAAAGTGATTTGATCTCAAACCTTTAAATTATCTCCCGAAACAAGGCTGTTAAGAACATTGAAAATCAAGCTAATTTTCGGTATGTTTGCTGGTGTTTTCCTCACCCCCCCATGTAAAATCAATTCAAATCATTCGTAATTCCAAGTCATGCCTCCACCTCAATATAGGTGTGATTCAAGTCTTCCTAGGCTCATTCAACTCAGCGCTAACTACTTTCTAACATTCATATCGAGCTAGTTTTAGCTTAGACTGTTTTATATCAAACATGAACATGAACATTAGATAGAACATTTCTTAGAGTTTTCCTAAACGTGGAAAAGGTGTGAGCTGAAATATAAGTACCACGGAACGCAATGGCCCTTTAAAAATTAGCATTAACGGACTTAAATTACAGCGGTATTGAGGTGTCCAGATAATTTTGAAGGCCAGTAACCTAAACGGGCGGACGAAATGGCTCATCGAAAATTAGCTTGATTTTCAGCTGTTTATTACTTATTTTATTACGATTTGTTTCGAGATATAATTCGGAGGTTTGGGATTTCGGGCTCCACCCATCTTAAAACAGAAATTTTGAGAGTTGGGTGGGGGAAGGGGGGGGGGCGATTTTTTGTTCCTGTTCGATTACAAACGTTCATTATTGAAAATTATTAACCAAAAAGTCGAGTTTTGGTTTATTATTCAACAATAAACCATTGTAATCGCTCTTGAAAAAAAATTTTAACCCCCCTGAAAATTTCATGGTTTACGTTTCAAAGGGTGTAGAATCAAAATCTGCAATAAAAATTTTTCCGTCCGTTCGCCGTACGCACGATTTCTTCCAAACGGCTGGAGCAAAAAATCTGAAATTTTCAGGAAAAATCCATGTTGGTCTGACAACGGCCCAATTCATTAGCCAACTCTCTCACTTAATGGAAAGTGCCCTTTAAGGGTTGTCAAAGTTTTGTAAAATCCCTAAAAACCTCAAAAAAAGTCAAGGCGGCCTAAATTTGGACTTTTTTTGAAGAACTTTCCATGAGGGATCGAACTAGTGCTGTAGTGTTTATAGCCGATACACGGGTTGAAGCATTCTAATATGCATGCTGCGTCTTACGAAATTTAAAATTTTCAAATGGAATATTTTTCCATTATAATCGCTCTTGAAAAAAATCGCTGGGGTTTATTATTCAATTTCATTCATTTGGCTTGCGTTCATGATTTGAATTTCTACTAAGCTTTGGAGTGTGCGTGTTTCACAGGTGATTGAGCGATTAGTGAATTTCAGGAGGCACACAAATATGATCAACTGATCAATCCAAATAGGTATTTTGGTCGAGAACTGATTTACGTGCTCTATGCATATCTCTTGAAATTCAATAATCACCTGTGATTAGTTGGGTGAAGAAAAATCTGGGAGGCCCTTTTTGTGGCAAATGAGTTGTAAAATACGTGGGTGAAGTAGTTGACGGATATCACGTTGGACAATTGAGAATCTCATGCACTGAAACATTAAAGAGTGTAGTTACGGAGTTGATTTAATAATCAGAGTATTGGATAAATCCCCTTCATAAATGTCTGTTACAATCAGTTTAAACAAAAAACATGTCTATCTGTCTATTTCAATTCATCAGATCTCATAGGAGGAGCTTGTGGAGTAGGCGATAATGTGTGTCATTTCACGAGTTCCACGTTTGAATGCGTCCTTTCAATAGCCGTATAACAGGTACAGTGCAGGTTCGTGCGGTATCGGACTGTTTCGTAATGGACTCCGGTAATTCTACTTCGAAATAATGAATGCGATCACAGGAAATGAGACCCTCTCGGTAATTAAACGGTCGATCCTCGGACACGCGGTTTCAAAGAGGTTCGAAAGGCCACCGGACAAACACAACCACCCACTTTCCATTGTATACTTCGTCTGGCGCAGCACCCCTACTCCGGTCTGAGTAAATCGTGGACACAGGAAATCTTTTAAGGTCCTTTCGACAGGAATAGGAAACTCATTGCTCAGACTCTGGTATTGAATTCAGAGTAATTCCAAGAAGACAAAGCGGACATCGGCACCAAACACTCTAGAAAATCGATGAAAACGAGAAAATCCGTGGACTTGTTTTGGGATGAGGATTCGCAGTCAGACTCTAAAATTCTATTCAATATTATATTTCCACACCGTTCAAGGTAAAACTATGTTTTTTGGTAAAGGAAAACTGTCTAGTTTTAGGGTTATTATTCAGTAATAAACCATTGTAATCGCTCTTGAAAAAAATATTTCTACCCCCCCCCCCCCCCCCCTGAAATGTTCATGGTTTACGTTTCAAAGGGTGTAGAATCCAAATCTGAAATGAAAAATTTTCTCCCAAACGGCTGGTGCAGAAAATCTGAAATTTTCAGGAAAAATCTATATTGGTCCGACAACGCCCCGGTTCTTTAGCCAGCTCTCTCACTTAATTTAAAGTGCCCTTTAAGGGTTGTCATAGTTTTGTAAAATACCTGAAAACCTCAGAAAAAGTCAAGGCGGCCTAAATTTGGACTTTTTTGAAGAACTTTCCATGAGGAATCGAATGAGCCCCTCCCCAGGTCCGTAGCTCAAACCACTCCCGATGTATGGCCAGATTCATGGTGAAAAAATTTGCATTATTTTGGTTTATTATTGTTTTTGTTTTGATTGCAGTAACCTAGTGATGTAGTGAACGTGGATACTGGAGTGAACTCCTAAAAGGGTTTATAGCCGATACACGGGTTGAAGCATTCTGATATGCATGCTCAGTCTTACGAAATTTAAAATTTTCAAATATAATATTTTTCCATTGTAATCGCTCTTGAAAAAACGCTGCAAATTCTTTCGTTGGGGTTTATTATTCAATTTCATTCATTCGGCTTGCATTCATGATTTGAATTTCTACTAAGCTTTGGAGTGTGCGTGTTTCACAGGTGATTATTGAATTGAGCGATTATTGAATTTCAGGAGATATGCATAGAGCACTTAAATCGGTTCTCAACCAAAATACCTATTTGGATTGTTCAGTAGATCATATTTGTGTGCCTCCTGAAATTCAATAATCGCTGTATCACCTGTGAAACACGCACACTCCAAAGCTTAGTAGGTATTCAAATCATGAATCATAAACCCCAGTGAAAGAATTTGTAGCGTTCTTTCTTTTTTGGTTGTAGTCTGGACTTCAGGGTGTCTGGTTGTCATGACAGGAATAATTTGAGATTTAAGAACTAACTTACCCTTAATCAGCTCACAAATCACGCAATATTTGTAGACGGGACGTTCTGATCTAGGATTACCATTGATCGACCTGGACATAAAACGAATATTTTCAGCCGAATCTCTCCTTTAGCTCAGATGCGGTATGGAGAACCACCTGGCGACCACTAGCATGTTAATGTTGGCCGCAAGGAGCTGATTTTGTTTCGTACCCTCAAAACGTGTTACTCTCAGACACCAAGACTCTCGACATTAAAGAAGACAGAATCCTTATTTTTATTGATCACCTCAACCACTAAAAGCCTGACATGGAAACAGGGTTTACCGATTTGTCCGAGCTACACATTCCTGATTGGATTCTAAATCCATTTTAATTCGAAGCTGCTCATACGCAAAAATGTTTGCAGACGGAGTTTTTCGATGTGAAAAATGACTGCGAAGCAAAGCTTATTTTCAAGCAGAAGCGGTACGAGTTATCTGGGTTAAACTAAGGACACTTATCCACAACTATTCTATTCATAGTAGAAATGATAAGGTGGCCGATAAGTATTACTCCAACTTCAGAAAGGTGCAATAGACAGACAGCTACATAGTAAATATAGTGAAATAGTGTGTAAAATAATAGTACATTAATATAGTAAAATATATAAAATATAGTAAAAGTGATATTATCAAACGACTTTGACATTCACATCCGCGTTTTCTTTCTGACTAATTTCTAGCCCATAAGGAGAGCGAATAGATGAACAAAGGTTTCCTCGTGGGCTCATTCGATTCTTCGATCGCACGTCTATCAATAACGAACGTAGAAAAAATCGAGTTGTTTCGAAAGTGTTCGATATTCAGATTTTTGTTATGTCACCCCTTCAGTTTTAACCTTTAGGTTTAGCTGAGATCGATGACGAGAATTCTGTTCCAATTAGACCCCAAAAGTGGTTTTAGATTTGATTTTCAAGTTTTATTAACTTTGGCTCAATAATTTCGGAGAACAGCTCCGGACGGTATCACTCTTGCAACTCCTCATCGAGAAAAAATCGACAGTTCTCTTTTATCGAATGGAAAATTTCCCAAACCTGAAAGTCATCTCAGAGTTGATGGTTAACCAATTCTGTTGAAGAGCCCTTAGTACCTACCACTTAGTCCTACCCTTAGCCCTTTAAATAGAACTTCCAATTCAACCGAATTAAAAATTGTTATGTGTTCAAATTACGTTTACGCCTTATTAGCAATAATAATAGCATCACAGTACACGCTTAATGACATGAAGGTTCGTTCCTTTCGAGACCATTCCTTGCGACGATACCAGAAAATCATTCAGATTGGACGCAGCTGGAATGACAAC
Organism: Creontiades dilutus; assembly: GCA_031894815.1. Classification (NCBI taxonomy): domain Eukaryota; kingdom Metazoa; phylum Arthropoda; class Insecta; order Hemiptera; family Miridae; genus Creontiades; species Creontiades dilutus. The sequence continues at coordinate 149,546 of JAVIWC010006953.1, read as the reverse complement.
CGTCGGATTTACATTACTAACAAGAGGGGGCTCAGTTTTTTCTTCTTTTTCGTTCAGGATTTCACTGGTTATTTTAAGATCAAAATTAATCGATATGTATTCGGCCGTTCCTTTTATTGGGCGTTAGAAGATAAGAAGAAAGGCGTTCACGAAACAGCTGGTACTCCACTTCCATGTCTACCGCAATCACACTTTCATGAGTTTCATTTATACTGTTCGATTCTGTATCGCTTTCGTGAGACGTTTTGGGTTTGAAAAGACATTTGCAAAGCATTTTTAATAATAAAAACGTTGCCAGTTTTTCACTGGGGTTTATTATTCAATTATTCATGACCTGAATTTCTACTAAGCTTTGGAGTGTGCCTTTCAGATAGCGAGCGATTATTGAATTTCAGGAGATATGCATAGAGCACGTAAATCTGTTCTCAACCAAAATACTCATTTGGATTGATCAGTTGATCATATTTGTGTGCCTTCTGAAATTCAATAATCGCTCTGTCTGTCTGTGTCTGTCGCTGTCACTCAGCAAAGCTTGTTAGAAATTAAAATAATGAACGCACAGCCAATTTTTGATGAAATAATAAACGGGTTGGGGTGTAGAATGGTCCCCTATAGTTTTTTTATTGAAACCGCACATCAAGGTTAGTACAGATTCAAATCATGAACGCAAGCCAATTGAATAATAAACCCGAGTGAAAGACTACTTATTTACCCCAGTAATAATATTGAATAATAATCCCCAGTAATAATATATACCTATATATTATCAGCGTTAATACATATCATAATGCTTCAACCCGTGTATCGGCTATAAACTACTATCCACATCGGCTATCACTCAGTAACCACATTCACTAGAACTCGACGCTATCGGCATCACTAGGTTACAAACAAACAATAATAAACCAAAAAACGCAAATGTTGTCACCATAAATGGGGCCATACATCGAGAATGGTTTGACCTACGGACGTGGGGAAGGGCTCATTCGATCCCTCATGGTATGTTCTTCAAATAGGACAAATTTAGGCCGCTTCGACTTGTTTTGAGGTTTTTAGGGATTTTAGAAAACTTTGACAGCCCTTAAAGGGCACTTTAAATTGAGTGAGATAGCTGGCTCAAGAATCGGGGCGTCGTCGGACCAAGATGGATTTTTCCTGAAAATTTCCGATCTTTTGCTCCAGCCGTTTGGGAGATATCGTGCGTACGGCGGACGGACGGAAAAATTTTCATTGCAAATTCGGATTCTACATCAAACGTAAACCATGAAATTTTCAGGGGGGTTAGAATTTTTTTTCCAGAGCGATTACAATGGTTTATTATTGAATAATAAACCAAAACGTTGCCAGTTTTAACACATGGGCTTATTTATTTTATTTTTTTGATAATGAGTGCCATGGCATGTGCCATTGTGAGGTTTTATGAGGTCACCTTTACATTCAGAAATGTCGGCTATTCGCTTTGGGTGAGTTACTACGGATATGACACCGATCTCTGTCCATTTTACATCCAAAATCACCAGGAAATAATATCTCACTTGCCTGGATCGGTTGAAAAAATCTCGACAATCCACTTTTTGAACAGTTTTTGGTTCTTAGCATCTAAAAGTGTGGAGGCGATTTGGCTGGCTAGAAATTAGAACCATCTGTCAACTAGTAAAGACCCTGCAGTAAAAAAAGGATTTTTAAAAATATTTTAATGTCTTTGCTTTGGCACATAAACTGAAAAAATCGTCACGAGAACTTGCTCCCATATGACGATGATACCAATAATAAGACATTTTGTTTTGGTTTATTAGTTTCAACCATTTCCGTACTTCTTCCATTTCAAAACGATCAGTGAACAATTGCGAGAGTATCGTGAGCGACACAACGTTATAATAAAACATACAATAAGAAAACACACATGAAAATGTCCCAATGTGTTGCAGACTCGTATGGAAGCATTTGTCAACATCATGGTAGAAAAGGCTCCATTCTTTGTCTATGATTTGACATCTAGAGACGAAGAAATCTTTCAGCTTAGAATGAACAGAATTTCGTAGTTATGAAGGAGGATTGATGACTTAGAGATATGAAATTACATAGTTCCCATAGATTGCTAATTTCTACTTTTTTTTTTTTTTTTTTTTTTTTTTCCATAGATCTGACGGTCTTTCATAGCTTGTATTTTGTATAGCAAATGGCAGATTCTGCAGAAAATATTGTCAGCAATTTCCAACAAATGGTTGGTATTCCTGGAATAAATGTTTCTATGGAAATCGGGAACGTATACGAATGCGTTATTTATTTCTTCCTGTTATTCGAGGATGGAGGAAGGGAAGGTGCTTGCTAAAATCCCAGTGGTTCTCTTCTGGTCGAACTCTCTTAAGAAGCAATTTCGTCTCGTAATAAATTGAATTATCCTGCTTCTAACCAGTCGCCTGCACACAATATCAACAGCAGTATTGTCCAAAATGAAAAGGATGGTTTGAGATGAATTTTCGATATCTGATGATCGCACGAAGAAAACGTTAAATGCTCGAAAATGAAGTCGATAGCTGTATCCACTCTTGCGTACATTTTTGGAAAATAGATCAAATTACAGCCGTGTCCGTAACTTACGACACCTTGAAACCATCCAATCATTAACGAAACATTCCAGTGGTTCAGGGAACATACTTTCTTTATTGTATATTTATGTATAATTGCTGGGAACCAATGAAAATAAAATGTCAATTTTAAAGAGATTGCGATAGATCAATTTTCTTCGAAAACTCTTTAAAAAAAATATTATTAGGCAAATTAATCAAGTGGAGCAGCAAAAAGTCCAATGCGGTTTTCAACGTAGATAACCAATTGCTTAAATGAAATATATATTGATTCTGGTTTATTATTTTTAATACCTTCAAACGTCTATAACCGACCATGAAAAAAAATGAATTGCTACCTCAAAATTTGTTGGAAGCAAAATAATTGGATTTCTGCAATATACCGGGAAGGTGAAGCTTTTTATAACAACAACTGAAGCAAAATTTAAGCAGTTTGGCTCTAAAATCATATTTTGATACGGAAAATACCTGAAATCTCGGTATGGAATAATTTTAATTGCCTCTAACTGTAGCTGCATGGTTAAAGTAATGAAATTAAATGAACCACCTATTTACGTATCACTAATCTATAGCTTTTCCAAGTCAGATTCAGAAATTTCCAAACCAATTTCAGAAATTTCCAAACCTATATCAGAAATTTCCTAACCGATTTCAGAAATGTCCTATCCTACTTCAGAACTGTCCAAGCCAAATTCAGAATTTTCCATTTAAATTTCAGAATTTTCCATTTCAATTTCAGAATGTGATCAATATCCGGATGGGAGCATAAAAAAGTTGGATAGAAAGAAGGAAATAAGTAGGTAGCACACAAAATTTATTAATAAAATTAAAAAATGATCACAACGAGAGGTGAGAAGGAACTGGTTCATCGAAATTGATAAAATATTCGCATGTTTTTTCAATTGTTCTGTGTGACGTGAAAGAACTGGGAGAGCCCATTCGAATCGCACCCGTCCGATTGCTGCATTCGAATGTATCAATGACAATCAAGAATCTGCATCCATATCTAGATCCAGAAGGTATTTGAGATCCTAATTTTGTTCATATTTTTACCGTTTAATTTTAATCCTTTCGTCGAAAAAATGGTGCTTTAGGTTCAGGAAAACTCTTCACTCAAGTTTCATTATCGTTTTTAAAAAAAATGTGTGGAATCTAAGTTCCTTAAAACGGAAACCATAACATTTTAAAAAGAACTTAGAGTTAGTTTTTTCATCGGTCGATTACAAAAGTTTACAAGGTTTTTTTACCCTCTGCAGGGGCTAAAATTGTGACAAGTTTGCAACAAGTTGTTTCCAAACGGTATAAACTTGAATTCTCTGGGGTACTACCCACCTGTGAGCACGCCATCACAAATCAAAGGGCTGCCCGAGTCACCATTACAAACAGTGCCATTTCGAGTGATTGCTGCATCAGCACAAATTATATCCTGCGACCCATTCAGGAACATTTCGTACATGTCAAGTACACACGGAAAATCATCAGCACAAATGATTGAAAAGCACTCCAGAGGATGAGTTAGATTCACTTCCAGAGCCTTTAGATACTTCGAAGGGTTCGCTTTCATCGACTCATTTCCCGGTGGAAAGACGCTTAATGTCAAACCCCATCCCATTGTAATGCAACTCGCACTGTCCATCGCCATGCTGTTAATAGTATCGCGCCAGATCGTTACGGTCTCTGGAAGTTTGATGGGCAACACCAAAAAATTCAAAACGAACCGCTGGGTGAGTTTGATCATAGCTGTGTCTGACCTCAACCGTTCAGATGTGTCGAACTTGGGGTGACAGCGCCAATAGTGTACGTTTCGCATCTGATATCCTTGTTCTTCTGGCAAGTTTCGCGACAGAACTCCAGCTATGATTCGGGCGGCACCAGCATCACGGCTCTTTCTGAAAGAGGAATCTTTTCTAGTTATACAATGGCAAGCCGTCAGGACGTGCCATTCACTTAGAATGGTTCCACCGCAAGTTACTGTGTTCAGCATGTAACTAAGTCCAACCATGAACGGGAACTCTCCTTTCTCTGCGAACCTCCCTCCATAAATTCTCCCATTCTTCGGATCAGCCGACTGGCTATCAATACCAACGATGAATAACAAAATCAATTTCGCTCCATTTATATCAAGCATATCTGCTTTGGAATCAATAAGGAGTCCCACACTTTGTCCAACATTCGCATCGAGCCCAATTTGAGAAATTTGTTCTGCTAAATAACTTCTACTAATCCGTACCTATTTAAATTAACCTAAATTCCATGATTTGCAATGTTTTGCAAAATGGCAAAAGCCTACATTTCCCCTTACTTGGTTACTCATAATCAGTTTAAAATGTTCGTTTAGAGTGACCCCTCCCGTATTTTCTAGAAGATTAAATTTCGAGAGAAAGAAAATGTTGCTTCTTCTGAACGTAGGTACTTAACAAAACGTCAGCAAGAAGAGCTGGTTACGCAAAGTAACAAGTAGCTTACACCATTCATTGTAATAAGGGTAAGCAAATTAGGGTGTGATGAAATGGTGAAACGAATTTATAGGAAATTAGGGGCCTGCTGGGGCCTGGAAAGCAATTTAGTAGCTTTGTTTGCCCTTAGTTTACCATGTTTTCGTATGATGCCAAAGCTGTTGAATAAATTGCAGCCTCGGAGTTTGAATAGCGGCAAAACTAGCTGATCCGCGGGCATCGTCAAGTAAAAATCCCAAAGAGTCTACAGACCTACAAGGATCCTTGCCCCTCACGACCACCTCTGAAGCGCTCTTCCACTGGAAAATTATCGTTTTCACGAAGCGATTAATTGAACAAATGGCTGAAAACTGGGACAAGCCTTCTCTTTGTGGCAGGATTTGTAAAGGTGAAACTATAGTTTGGTTCAATTCTTTTCGCCTGCGTGGCTCACGGCACAGCCATCAAATCAACGCGTGAAGTGGATGTCCAAATTGAACGTGAGGAAGAAGGTTTTAGGCTTCGAAGACGGTACACCGCTTCCACTTCAATCAGCGTCTCCTACTTCCAGCTGGTGTGTACAACCTGCATCACAGGGGATCACAAGTGTGGAGAATAAGAACATCTACTCTTTTCCTTTTTATTGAATAAGCCAAAATTGTATTAATATTCAAGTATTTTTTTATCAAAATTGTAAGGGAACATACCCGGAAGACACGTGATTATTCCAATAAACGGGAGTAGCGCAGGGACCAAGGCGCAATGCATTACTGCTAAACAACCCCAAATAACCCCTTCTTACGAGTAGGTTATGGTAGGTACACCTTTTAGCCTCGCCATTGAGTAAGAACTCTGATATCCTCATCAGTTGTATTCTGGAAACATCTAGTCATCTGCTCAAACTTCTCTCTTCACCTATGATATACGAAGTCTGATCTGCAGACATAGGTATGGAATCATGGACTTCCTCTGCTCAATATCCATCCTATTCCAAGTTAGAGTGACTGGTGTACGCAGACTATATGTCACGGAAACACCGACACCCGTAACTTAACTTCCATCCTCTCTGTCAGTTTGGGCCTGATGCTGCAGACGTACCACCGTCTGGAATCATCGGTTAACACTACGGAAACTTCCTAAATACTCCTTGCCAACTCCAACTGATCCGCTAACCAGAACTTTGCCTAAAAACCACTATCTTCCTTCAGAAAAGAAAGTAAAATTGGTAGAGGAACTAAGATAACTAGTTCCCTACACAAATATTTGCAGTCTACGTGCTAAATTGCAGCTTCAGAGTGTAAATGGCGTAGAAATTAGCTAGAGGGGATACACAGCTGATTTTATGAAAGAGACAGAGAAAAAAGAGACAATATCGTTGTCTTGTCTTGTGTGCCGCATTTTCGCGGATTTGAAACCTATCCCAGTCGATTTCGCTCCAAAATTTCCAAGAAGTACATTCTACTTGCTTCTGTCTGTAAAGATCTCGAAAAAACACTTAGTGGCCAGTTTCTGGTCCATAGCATCTATGCGTAATTTGGTGATCAGGCTGGTTGGAAGTTACCAACAACTGCCCCATAGTGGAGACCATGTGCGAGAGAACGAACTTTTTACACCAATTCTAAGATTTTGTATGGACCGGACGGCGGACGGACATTGCAGATTTGGGATCTACTCACCTTGAAACGTGGAAGAACAAAATTTGACAGAGGGATTCAAGGAAAATAGTTGCCATACCATAACTTAATCTTCTTTGTAGCACTACAGACTCAATCGGTCTTTGGCTTGAATAACCGCCCGCTTTCAAACTGTTCTGTCATCACTCCATCTTATATTTGCTCCTCAAATCACTCTCCACCTAGCCCTGGGGCGCCTTCTTGGTCGTGAACCCTCATTTTTAACGTGCCAATCGCTTTGCATCCTCCTCACATGGCCGTACCAATTCAGCCGCAGGGTTCGGATTTGGATAGTGATGGAAGGTTCATTATACATTTCGCAAGTTCGCTGGTTTTTTCTCTTTCTCCATGCTCCATTACTTAATATTGAAAACAATAAACCAGAAAGTAATAGAAATCTCACAGAATACACACTGGACGTATCGTATTCGTGTCTTCCTCACTGAGGACCCGGGAAATGGCAGCCATTTCCATCAAAAAGGACACAGTTTTGATACCTATGCTGCTGACACTTAGGGCCAGTAAACGACTGAAAAATTACGACTCATCCGGCAGAATGTATTGTCTGAAATGTTGGTAACCCTGAGATAAATGTTTCCATGAAAACTGAAATTGTATACGGATTATTTATTTCTTCCTGTTATTCAAAGATGGAGGAAAGGAAGACGCGAGCTAAAACCCCAACGGGTATCTTCTGGTCGAAAGCAATTTCGTCTCGTAATCAATTGGATTATCGTGCTTCTAACCAGTCGCGAGTGCACACCATCAACAGCAGTACCGTCCAAAATGCGGAGGCTCGTTTGAGATGAATTTCTGATGCCTGATGATCGCTCGAAGAAAACGTTAAATGCTCGAAAATGAAGTCGATAGCTGAGTCCACTCTTGCGTAAACGGACGGTAAAAGGACGTACTCACAGCTCGGTCCATAACTAACGACACCTTAAAACCATGAAATCATTAACGAAACATTCAGGTACCGAAGCATACTTGTTTGAGAGACTATTCTTAATTTACCGATCATATTTATGTTTAATTGCTGTGAATCAATGACAATTATTTGTCAATTTTAAAGGGATTACAATAGATCAATTTTCTTCCAAAATCTAATAAATAAAATGATCAAGGATAATCAATTGATACCAATTCTTTGTATCCGACCATGAAAAAATTAAATTCTATCCTCAAAATTTGTTGGTTCATGCGGTATAAGTAGATGAATGGATGTGAACCTTTTTACAGCGATTACTGAACCAAGAGCTAAGCAGTTCTGAAAACATCATATTCGCCTAGGAAAATGCCTCAAATCTCTGCAACGCTTTTTTAATTGCCCCTAAGGATTGATCATTCAAACGATGCCTGGTATTCGAATACATGTAACTACAGCTGCATGTGTAAAGTAATGAATTAAATAGACCACTTATACAGCCCCACAAAAAAAAGTCAAGATCCGTAAAGTAGACTAGGGTATCCCTATGTATTTTTCGATGCTGAATTCGAATCCAAGATCCAAAAAATCCCCTGACCCCCAAAATTCGGATTTTATTCTCTTTTCTTGTGATTTCTCTGTGATATTCGAAAGAATTAAAAGTCATTGGAGAAGACCCCAACAAAGTTTGAAATCCTTTTCAAAAATCACATTCAATTTCAGCGAACCTGGGAAAACAGAAATCCTTACCTTATTCGGCTTGGCACGAAAAATCAAATTTCAACCCCTAGGAGGGGGTGATTAAGGGAAGAAGAGGTGTCTACTGACTCTTCGAAGTTCAAATTCGATCTCAGGTACTCCAAAAACATAGAAAACCATACCCCACTCGACATGGCGTGAGAACTCAAATTTCAACCCCTAGGAGGAGGTGGCGGGGGTGATTGAGGGGGAGCTAGTTTCCCCAAGTACTCTCCTTGTCTGAAGTTAGAAAAAAATGTAGAAATTCAATTAAAACGATGTCGTAGTTCATCCCAATCTCGTGACCCAAAAAGAAGGTTCTGACACCTATTTGAGGACAGTTTTTTTGCCGTAGCTCAAAATTTTGGGGGTCAGGGGATTTTTTGGACCTTGGATTCGAATTCAGCATCGAAAAATACATAGGTATACCCTAGTCTACCTTACGGATGTTGACTTTTTTTTGTGAGACTCTTAGTGGTCTATTCAATCCATTACTTTACACATGCAGCTGTAGTTACATGTAGTGTTATTTACACACCGCTAGTACATTGATAGACAGCAAATGTTATTCTGTTACAAGTAAATTCGATTTGGAGAAAACGGAATTCCTTCTTTAATTTTTATTAAAGAACTGTCACTAAGTTCCCATTCACATGCATGTTTACATTATTTTTCCAACCAGAGGTCAGTAGAGCGAACGGACGAGGATACAACGAACTGAGATTCAACAAAACCAAACAACAAACAAAACGCTGCCAACATTCTTTCACTGGGGTTTATTTTTCAATTGGCTTGCGTTCATGATTTGAATTTCTACTAAGCTTTGGAGTGTGCGTGTTTCACAGGTGATAGAGGGCGATTATTGAATTTCAGGAGATACGCATAGAGCACGTAAATCTGTTCTCAACCAAAAAACCTATTTGGATTGTTCAGTTGATCATATTTGTGTGCCTCCTGAAATTCAATAATCACTCTATCACCTGTGAAACACGCACACTCCAAAGCTTAGTAGAAATTCAAATCATGAACGCAAGCCAATTGAATAATAAACCCCAGTGGAAGAATTAGCAGCGTTTTTCACAGGTGATAGAGCAATTATTGAATTTCAGGAGGCACACGAATATGATCAACTGATCAATCTAAATAGGTATTTTGGTTAACAACCGATTTACGTGCTATAATAATGATAAACCCCAGTAATAATATTGAACAATATTTACCTATATATTATCAGCGCTTCATGCATATCAGAATGCTTCAATTATCGTTATAACTACATTACAAGTATTCCACATCGGCTATACTCCAGTATCCACATTCACTAAAACTCGACGCTATCGGCCGGACATCACTAGGTTACAAACAAACAACAATAAACCAAAAAACGCAAATTTTGTCACCATAAATCGCGCCATACATCGGGAATGGTTTGACCTACGGACGTGGGGAAGGGCTCATTCGATTCCTCATAGTATGTTCTTCAAATAGAGAAACATTTAGGCCGCTTCGACTAGTTTTGAGGTTTTTAGGGATTTTACCAAACTTTGACAGCCCTTAAAGGGCACTTTAAATTGATTGAGAGAGCTGGCTCAAGAATTGGGCGTCGTCGGACCAAGATGGATTTTTCCTGAAAATTTCAGATCTTTTGCTCCAGCCGTTTCGGAGATATCGTGCGTACGGCGGACGGACGGAAATTTTTTTATTGCAGATTCGGATTCTACATCCTTTGAAACGTAAACCATGAAATTTTCAGGGGGGGTTAGAATTTTTTTTCAGAGCGATTACAATGGTTTATTGAATAATAAACCAAAATCGGTTACCGTTATACAATCAACTTTCATAATTGTTTAAAGAAAAAAGGTTAAAATGTATCTTAAACATAAACCATAACATTTAAAAGGACGTCTAACTTTGTTTTTTTTTTTTTTTTCATCGGCCGATCACAAAAGATTATTTTTTATATAATATGGCTTCCTGCATTTTTAGACCCCCTGCAGTAGTACAATGGGGTATAAGTGTAGTGGGATCATTTCCCAGTAGAATCTCTTTGGAAACCATGAAATACTAATTGTTATCCAGCTTAAACGATTTGCAATCCTCTTGAGAAAACAGGAGGGGCTTGGCAAATAATCAAAGTTTGAATATTTGGCGCTCAAGTTCAAATAGTAGTTCAAAGGATGTCAGTACGCTAGTGTCGAACCTACGGATTTTTGGCGCCGAAATGGCCGACTCGTTTACGTTCTCTATCCGTTATCTTTAGATAGCCTGCATCCTATTGACGCGTTTTTATTGTCTTGACTGCTGACAGTCGAGCCAACAAAATAGTACCTTTTAACGATCATGGTAATCTGCGGACTATCCTTAGGGTAGCCTAGGGGCTGTAGAAATCCGTAGGAAGGGTTGCAACTGCGGCATAACACATCAGATTTCTATGACTCCGTCCTCCGTGAAAACCGAATGCCTTTGCAAGCTATCACCAATAATATTATAGTGAGTTCTTCTGATGGTGGTACATATTCCTGTAGTTTAGCGGTCCTTCTGCTTGCTTTCGTCGGTTGCACTGTAGACTATTGCCTGATTTTTCAATAATAATAATTATTATTAATCGTTCACTCTTATTTTTTGGTGTTCTTACAATGGTCTTCCCGTATTCATTTTGAAAGTTGATATATGCACCCGGGATGTAGGCATCGGGACGCCATATTGAGCCGTCATCGATACCACAAGGATCGATGTATTTGAGATAATCGATATTGGGCTATAACATACGTGTACCAAATATTGAAAATTAGCTTATATACCTCATTGTGATTAGTAAAATTCCTAAAAGGTAATAAAGGACCAAGCCTCCAAATGGTATAACTGGTACTACCCACCTGTGAGCACGCCATTACAAACCAAAGGGCTGCCTGAGTCACCACTACAAGCCGTGCCATTTCGTGTGGATGCCGCACCAGCGCAAATCCTATCCTGTGACCCATTCAGGAACATTTCGTGCATTAGTAGTTCACACAGGTGAGAAGAACCACAAATAAATGAAAAGCACCGCCGATAATACGTCAGATTCACATTCAGAGCCTTCAAGTACCTGGAAGGGTAGTCTATCAGTGTGTTATTTTCCGGAATAAACTCCTTTACCGTCAAACCCCATCCCATTGTAGTACAACTCGCATTCTCCATCGCCATACGGTTGATAGTCTCGCGCCAGATTGTTCCGTTCATTGGAAGTTTTATGGGCAGCACCAAAAAGTTCAAAACGAACCGCTGGGTGAGTTTGATCATAGCTGTGTCTGATCTTAACCCTTTGGATGTCTCGTACTTCGGGTGACAGCGCCAATAGTGTACATTTCGTACCTGATAACCTTGTTCTTCTGGCAAGTTCCGCGACAGAGTTCCAGCTATAATTCGGGCAGCACCTGAATCACGGGTCGAAGCAGTTGTATCCGTTATACAATGGCAGGCCGTCAGGACGTGCCATTCACTTAGAATGGTTCCACCGCAAGTTACTGAGTTTAACATGAAACTAAGTCCAACCATGAACGGGAATTCTCCTTTCTGTGCGAACCTCCCTCCATATATTCTCCCACCCCGCGGCCCTGAGATCTTGCAGTCAATACCAACGATGAATAACAAAATCACTTTTGCTCCATGTATATCAAGCATCTCTGCTTTGGAATCAATGAGGAATTCCACGGTTTGTCTAAGATTCGCATCGAGCCCAGTTTGAGAAATTTGTTCCAGTAACTAACTTCTAGTAATCCGTACCTACTTAAATTCACCTAAATTCCATAATTTGCAATGTTTTACAAAAGGACGAAAGCCTAAATTTCTCTTTACTTAGTTACTGATCATCACTACAGGTGATGATGATAGCTTAGAGTGACCCCTCCCGTATCTAGATGATCAAATTTAAAGATAAGGCAAATTTTTCTTCCTCTCAACGTTATTACTTAGAAAGTTACTCAGCAAGAGGAGCTGGTTACGCGAAGTAGAAATCTCTTGTAACAAGGTCAAGCGAATTTCGATGTGACAAAATGTTGGGACAAATTTATAGAAAATATTCTATATCTGTTGTAGCATGGAATAGTTGCCCCTTTCAAGGGCTGAAGTGATTAATACCCGCAATACCTACAGAATATTTCAGACGCAAGAGAGCGGTATTTTTTCTAATGGTTACAATCAATTTGCTTCGGAGCTGTGCAATTCCTAATCGATTTCGTGGAGAAATTCCAGAAACTTGGCAGAGAGAAAGAGAGAGCTTCTATTTTGTTAGATAATTTTGAAAAATGTTTGTAGTTAACACCGTAACGCCTACCCGATGTCCCATAAGAAGCTCAGAATCACCATTTGCATCCCAATGTAAAACCTAAAAAATTAGTTCGGCATCGAATTTTGTATATCTTTTGTTGCTGAGTCGAACGATGACTTTTAAGGGGTTTCGAATAAGTAAGGGGTTCGTAGGATCTTCCCCCCTGATCCGAAGAGCTGAATTACAGTCCACTGGAGTGTTGAGCGAAGAGTATCATATTAATTGAACATTTCAACTGTTGATTGCTCACCAATTTGTGGAGGATTTGAGGTCAATTCAGCAATGAAACGTATATCAAATTTAATGACAAACCCATTCCTCATAGTAGGTCGATTTTGGGTGAAAAACATCGATTTCACGATATAACAAAACATTTTTCAGAATTCAAATGTATTTTTCTTTAAAAAAAAATGTACGTTTCCAATTATTGTTTTCTTATACCATGGGAAAACTGAGATTCCAAGGAAAGTTGGATGTCCATAAATTCTTGAAGTTAGAACTAATTTAGAGTCCTTGTGCTAGTTTAGGGGTGTTTAATTCAAAATACTGTTTTAATTAACCATAAATTCTTAAAGTCTAGATTTCCGGAACTAATTTATCACGGTGTGTCATACTGAAAATTTCTTATTTCTCGTAAATTAAGAAGGTAAACGCTTTTTCCGACGGTGACCACAAAATTGTTTTAGAGAGCTGTTTGAGGGAGTTATGGCCATTTCAGTGGCTTGAGATCGGAAACAATAAACTAATGAAAATCTTAAAACTGGAATAATTCTGACAATTTTTTTGTTGGAAATGAGCTATAGGCTTTGCAGGAAACTTGACATTTGATGAACTGGCGGCGGGACACCCTGTATCACCTCCTACATTCTCTAGTTCGTCAACGTCTCCCTGACTTTCTCATTTGGAGTTGGTGCTTCCTATTTGCCTGTCTCAAAGGTTCGTCGCAAATGGTAACGCACGGATATCGCGGGTCGGGGGGGGGGGGGTGAAATTGAACTTTTTAAAAGGATCTGCGGGCCTACAGACAGACAGGCAGACACACACAAAGAGAGTGAGAAACAGTGTACATTTCGATTTTTGACACACAAGTAGAGCTTTCATTTCCTGAAAGTGAAAACAACGTTTTTGCTAGTGGAAAATTTGACGTTTCATTTCCTCCTAATGTGGTAGGGCTTTCTGCTAGTTGCTAGACTGCAGCTTTGCCACATCGAAAAGTGAAATAATACAAGAGAAAATACTCACACAGATGTATGAGAAAGAATAAAAATATCATTCCGAAAGCGTGGAAAGACTGCGTCATGGCGCCCCGCACATTTTTCCTGTCCGAGTCCGAGGATTTACTGGCAGCGCGCTCCCGCGCCCCGAGGTGATAACAGCGCCCGAGGCCGCGGCCCCTCCATTTCGCGCTCCATTCAGACTCACATCCGCTTTTCGTCAACCGCCTCGCTCTCCTACATACGGTGAACATTAATATCAAAAATGAAACAAAAAAAAAGCCCTTGCCGAGTTGTTGAGCTTGAAAAGGAGTCGGTGTTTTCGTGCGAGTGCGCTGAACAAAACTAAATCAAATGTCTGCTGCATGTGGGGGTTTGAGGTCGTACATCATGAGGGGAAATATTCGAAGTTATAGATGGGGGAGTAGCGGCAACCGGACCCCGCAGACCGATAAAAAATATCAGAGATTGAATTGAAAAGTATCACAGCATGTTGAATTTCCCGCCGAATCTCCCTACTACTAATCAACGATTAGCAGCTCTCACAAATACTGTTGCGTTCATTCACTAAAAACACACTACTAATTAGGGTTTAGTCGTAGGAAAACAGAAGTACCACCACAATATTTTTTTTAAAGAGCGTTTATTTGTTAATATATCAACTAGTTACATCTGAGGTAATGTACAAGCAACTATCTAGTTATTTACTTCACATAAATTCCGCAATAATTCTATGAGTGCTAGTCCATTGACAATACACCACATTTCAGCTTCACATCAGCATCCAACGTCCAATGGCTTGGTCCTTTTCAGGCGTCGGTTTACTTGGGAGTTGTCGAGAAGCTGGATGGCTTCTGGGTTGGTATGTGCAAGAAGCCTCTTTTCATAGTTCCTTGCGTATCTTTTAGTGACATCGCTGACTCTTTCGATTTTGAGGTCCCTGTGGAGGTCATCATTACGGATGTACCATGGAGCATTCACAATACTCCTTAGTACCTTATTTTGGAACGTTTTAACCATTTCCACGTTACTTTTAGCTATGCATCCCCATAGCTGAATACCACAGGTCCAGATAGGCAGAAGTACTGTTTTGTATAACAGCAATTTATTGTGTAAACTAAGTTGTGAATGTCGGTCGAACAGCCAATAAAGCTTTCTGAATCTGATTGGTAGCTCTTCCTTTTTCTTCTTGACATGTTCTTTCCACTTCAGCTTCGCATCTAAGGTCATTCCTAGGTACTTAGCTTAGTTGGAATATGGGACTGTGCACTGATTCAAATACAGCGGAGGGTTTGTAATTTTTTTGTTAGTGAAGTTCACATGAGTGGACTTAGTTTCGCTTAGTTTGAGGCGCCACCACAATATGGAAAATTTTTTTCATACCTTTGGTGCAGTATCGGCTCCTACCCTGAAACATGAGGGGTGCTTACAGATCATGGATAGAGAAGAGGTGCTCTTCTTAGCCAGATACAAAATTTGTTTCGTTGCCATACTGGCTGAAGTAGAGAATAGGTGATCCCTTCCTCTTATCAGACTGTATCGATATGTATATAGGATAATATATCGATACCACTGCCATGTGTTATGGAATGATTTTCACGACCGTTATAGCGATAAAAGTATTTTTAATATGCAGAGACACAAGTGTTAACACATTCTGAGCACTAAACTAGAGGACTAGAGCCCTAAATGTTGCTGCAATTGAACCCCCTAACCTCCAGATTCGGCTCATTTGCAAAGTCGGAATTGACGATTGAAAATATACCAATTTTTCAAACTTCTCTGAAAACTTACGAAATCCACGAAAATGGCTACTTCAACCTGTAAGAACCCACAATGAAAGTCTTACGGACCGAATTATCCAATTTATTGTGAGCCTACATGTATGTAGGTATAGTTTTTCAAGTATATATCAATATGCACAAGTATGTCGCATGTATGTACACGCCATTCAAACTTCGTTATTACCAACCATTTTCTTCGGCCATTCTTTCAGTGGGTATGAAACAACATCCTCCATCTTCGGCCAGGGAAAGATGGAATTCTGGCGCCTCATCTTCAACACAGCACAGTTGACAAAAGCCTTTCAAACCTTCATGGCTTCTTCTTGCTCCCAAGACAAAGCTTATTTAAACTGCTTATTTAAGTCATTCATAATTGAGTCAAAATAATTTCGGCTGAAAAATTTTTGATTTTTGAAATAATCAAAATTCATTTATTTAAACATTTAAAACTAATTGAAAAAAGTAATTATTAATTAATTCTATTCTTGTGCTTATGGCATAATAGTACAGTTCCAAGGAAAAATTACCAAAACTTGGAAAATGTTTAAAATAGATTTAAAAAATAGCCAAATTTTGTGAATGGCGTATAGGCTGTTTGAAAAATCATCGATTTAGCTGGAATTGCGAGCTTATACAGTTTTTTGAGCTTGCTAGCAACTGTGTCTGTACTCGTAGCTACAATATTTTCCACGGCATTTCTTTCCGTGAATCGTTGTTACAATCTAACATTCCAAGTCTTGTGAGACTATCTAAAACGTCTCAAAAGATCTGTACGTTTATGATACCAAAACAAGGAAGATCTCTGCAACATCCGACTTGTTCTGATTTCAGATCATCAACCAAAATACCTACCGGTTTCAGATTCGAGTTATTCCGCCGTGCGTAGCAGTCGCTGCAATCGATATCGTAGCTCTCCAACACCTAACGGCTTAATATTAACCTGATTAAGGAAGACCCTGTCGAATCCCTAACGGGTCCCTAGACCGCCATCGGTGACGTAATGTAATGTAACTAGTTGGGTCGATCCGCACAGATGAACGCTGGCGTAGTCGTGAGGGTGGGGGTAAACAATAATTGTTTCGGGTTTAATTGTGCTTCATGTTCGTAACACGTTAAAATATCGTGACTGAACGGAATCTTCGACGAATTTGAAATAGGTATGTGACATTTTTTAATATCATCTTGCCCAATCGAAACGTTTGTAGTAGCATTGATATCCGTTACCTTATTTAATCTCATAATTTAGTCGTCAACTGTTAGAACATTGAAAATTGAATGGAAACTGTAAATCCTAAGTTTTTAGCAGGGTTTCGCGCCGGAGCGTTTTGTGGGTGCTGATGGAGAAGGAACATTGTAGTAGGTATGTTGTGTTTTGGTCTGCATACGTCATCGACCAACTCAGAAGTACTAGTGCCCGGCTCTTCGGACACATTAGCTCTCAATAAGGTAAAATCTGGAATCTCACGGATTGGTTTCACGAACCCGTTGAAAAATATACTGCCATTTGAAACAAAAATGCCTTATCCCCAAGGTTGACAAAAATGAGTTTTTTACGTATCCCCCCTATTTTTGTTATGCTCTTTTCAATGGTGATGTAAAAATTTTGGAATTTCATTTAGAAGTGGGGGGTAATTCTTACCCTCAAAATCGAAAAATCTTTGAATTTGAAGGTGAAATGCCTTGTTTTTTAAGGTGAAACACCTTAACTCTGTTCAAAAACGCCTCAAACTAATATTGATTCGTAGATATTTTTGATGGTGAGACGCCTTAACCCAGCGAAAATCGGGATAAGGCGTTATACGTCAAAAGCTTAGGGGAACGAGGGGTAATACCGTGCACTTAACTTTGGAACCATACAGTTAAGGGACAGAACGTCATTAAAATGTTTTTCTTGCACGAATGGCTCTAGAATTTATTCTATTTTCGATATCTGAGCATTTCCCTTACATAAAAGGATTTTTAAAGGAAAAACAGCCGTGAATGTTAATAAAGTGTGGTAACTGTGGGGTAATGCCGCCCGCACTGTGGGGTAATGACGCCCAACCCCGAGAACTGAATTATGTTCCCCTCTCAACCGTCATTCAACCCATTTTTTCCAAAGTTAGAAGGTTAAATGGATTTATAACAATAAAAACTGTGAAAACAGTCAATAAACAATAGTTAAAATGAACGACGACGTAGAAATAGGTAAACTACAGTCTTGTATGTTGAACTTTTTTGAACCCACGTTAATATTTAGCTTTTCATTCTTAACAAAATTATAAAATAGCCTTGCATACATCCCATAGTCCGTGATCAGGTCGTCCCATGGAACACATGTAGTGGCTGCTGTGGTTGCAGTGCTCGCAATTCCACTTTGGCGAATTATTATCGGCTTCTTGGCAAATTGTACACAAGCTGTCCACAAAAGACGAAGTCAAGAATTCTTCAACATCTTCGTCTGTGTCTCCAACTAGGTCTCTCTCAGAGATATCTCCTCAGTCATCACTGTCACTGCTCTCACTTCTGGTTCTCTTGCGCTTCTCTTTCTTTTTTTGAGGTCTTTCAATTTTTTTCATGATTTCCACCTTTCTTCTTCTTCTTCTGAACCCTCTGCTACTAGTAGTGAGTTGATCAAAATCCAGCTGAATTTGGCGCTTTGTTGGTTATTTTTTGTTCTTTTCCATATTTTTTTGACGTTTCAGAAATGCACGGCATTCCCCCGATACGATGGGCGGCATTACCCCAATGTTTACGTTTTTCGTAATTTATTCACGCTGACTTCATTTACAATCAAAACTTAAATTTGGTTAGTGCTTCAGAAAGATGATGAAATTCTGCGTATATACATGAAAACTAACCTAAAAAAGAGTTGAAAATGGGACTTACATTGCTTATTTCCGATTCACAAGAAATAACATCAAACGATTCGGAAAAATACTTTCTCAAGAAGGCTAACTTCGCAGGTAGGATAACGCTAGAACCTAGTTGGCGGGACATTTCTCTGGGATCGGCGCTCATTCCCACGTTTCAGGTGTCGATTCCAACATCCGAAACAGCCATGAGCGGCATTACCCGATGCACGGTATTGCCCCTCACTCCCCTACTTATTTTTAGCTTCAGATTTGAAATCAGACGAATCTTCGAAATTTGCGAGGCCTTTCTCCTGCCTTACATGCAAGTTAAGGGGGTTCACCTTCAAAAATATGGCTAACAAATCGATTCGATTTGATTTCCCTGCCTTAAATAGAGTTTTTGGTTTGAAAATCGATTTTTTGTCGATAGTTTTGTCAATTTAAGCACTTTCGATTTGTCTCTAAAAATGGGCTTGAAAGTATAAACTGGAGGGGAACAACAGCATGATTTCTATGTCTTCTGATGAGACAATGTTACAGAAATTCTGAGGAAATGAAATCAATCCGCTCGATTCGTCGACAGGTAGCTAAGACTATAGTTGACCATTACCGCTTGTCAATAATTGCTCAGATAGATTTTCAGCAGGTGATAAAAAGCATCGTACGTCCTTCCCCTGATTCTAAGCTACCTCCCCACCAACTTTCAGGCAGATCAGTTCAACCGTTCTCTAGTTATAAATAGTGTAACTAACACGACTTTTAGCGTAGAATACGCTTTAGCCATGGACTAACTAGCCGAAAAGTGTCACGCGGGAGTGGAACGAAAAAGGGTATGGTATCCAGGAACGAAAACGGTGACGCGAGACCAATAAACATAAGAATATTTACATCCATGTGTAGTAGTTGCGACAAACCCAACCTGGTTATGGTATCCAGGAACGAAAAAGGGTATGGTATCCAGGAACGAAAACGGTGACATGAGACCAATAAACATAAGAATATTTACATCCATCTGTAGTAGTTGCGACAAACCCGTTTGAAGTGAGTCATTTTATTTATGTAAATCGGAGTTTCAGTCGTTCGCGAATCGTCCTTCGGTTCGACAATGAACGTTCGATGATCATCGTTGAACGTTCAGCGTTCAATCAAGGCTAAAGCGTATTCTACGTTCCTATACTTGTGGCAGTAGTCTCTAAATAAAAGCAAAAGGGGGTCCAGGGAGCTTGCCCCCTGTCGAGGCGCGGAGCGCCGAGTTTAAAATATAAATAGATTATTAATTTTGAATGCTCGTTTAACTACAGAATCTCATTGTAAGTAACTTGAACTTATACATTACCAACATATGAATTTTGAATCTGGAATTGAAAGTTTTGCCATGTTCGTACCAAGTTTGAAACAGAGGTTTCTATATCTTCGTTGTTATACAACAACCAGACGACTTAGGCGAGAAGGTATTACTTATCCATACTGAATCTGGAAGCATGAGTGTTTATCCTCGCCATCTCTATATAATGTGAGCTACGAACCAGTGACGTAGGTGGGTCTAATAGGGAGATGGGTGTTCGCGGCGATGTTTTAGGAGGAAATGCTAATGAGGATCCTCGTCACATCTGCACTCCTTTGGGTAAGTGAGGTGGAACTTGATAGTGTTTACATTCATAATAATCAAGCATCATGTGTTATTACAGCTCATGGTGTTGAGATACTCGCCCTATTCCTTCCCATAATGTACCATACGTTAAGGTACAGTTAAGGCTTAACTAACGTTCACTATACTACGGTCTGCCGACTGTCCACTGTTTAGATTCACTATAAAACAGCTTTGTAATTAGTCCATGCATTTCAGGCAGATATGGGCGTGGTTAACTACAATCTTTGTTTAACTTAACTAACGAAGGATCAGTGACATAAACAATATTATCTAAGAATATTTTTTCCTCATACTATCCGACGTGTTCGCTAGGGTGTGAGTTGTACACAGGAGGAGTGTGACTCCCTTGCTGCTCCAGAAGTATTACCATTAGCAAAACCGTACACAAAAGTCATGTCAACATACTAACTTGTGGTATAGCTACTCAACTGAAAGCAAATCATCGGAATCAATCGTAAATGAACACAAATAATAACTGTCTCTCGGATCTTCGATTATCCTGACTTGGGCTGGATAGCTTGGAAATGCCGTAGACGCTGATCAAAAACGAACGTTTTCAATCATTAAATTCATTTTCATTTTCATTTTTAAATATTATTTTTTAATTTATATCTTAACAATCTTGTTTAAACTCTAACTCTTTGTATGAACGTGGTTTAAACCTCAATATCTTACCATTGTCCAACAACTGGATAACATGTTCGAGTCAAACTAAACTGAATTTGGTCAGAAACAACAAGTTATCAACATTGCAACACCCAATGCTACGGCCAAATCAGATTGGGGTTGATAATACACGGCGCACAAAGCAACCCCTCCTTCAAGACCGGGGGGTCGTGCGGGTCATTGCATATCCTTGCCCCTGACCAAGAAAATGCCTTCTCCGTAGCTTTCCCAATTTTCACACGTTTTTCTGCATTTAAACACCATTTCCTTAACTAAAAAATATTTTAAAAACCAAAACGACTACACCGTTGGAAAGCTGACATTTCGGCGCACGTGTTACCAGGCCTGCACAGTTCTGCGTCAAGCATTAATGGGGTTTCTAGGCGAGATGAAAACAGGCGATTTAAAGATTTTGACAAAACTGCCATTTCGCGCAGCTATCGCACATCTTCAATGCAATCAAAAAAAGTTTTCTCACATCAAATAGATAGATGTTCCAACTATGTTAGTCGAAGATTCAACTATTTTCCTTCAACTAGATTAGTTATAGTTCCGAATCCAAACTAAGTTCCAAACCTTGTTCCTGTTTTCTGTGTTTACATTCCATTCAGCATTATAATGAATCCCCAACAATATTGGCTCCAAAAGATTCAATATTATTCGGTGAAGGTCGCCAGCTGTATGAGTCACATTGAATTTACTGGCAACTGTTTACAAGTAGGGATAGTACGTGGTATGACTTTGAAGTTCCCAGTAGCAGCCGCTCCTCCAGCTATGCGAACCAATACATCATCATCCTCTCAGGTATGCTCTCTAGGGTATGCCAAGTTGTCCTTCGCGAATATCAACCCCTCCACAAAAAATATCTAACAGAGAATCTAATTCCATTACTAAATTTATTTCAATTAGTTAGCTCCTCCCTGGCATACCAGGCGAGCATAATACTTCGTGAAAATCGGCAGATAGGCTGCCTGAGCAAAGCTTGAGTGAGTTGTCTATTCCCCCTTTCATCCCCTGTCAGTATAATCAATAAATAGCAATTAAATGCTTCTACTGAACGAGAACTTATAAGATTTTATTAATACATCGAGCTACAAAGTTTGAAATATAATTGTCATCTGTATGTCGTCACCGCCTGCTGATCAAACTGGTGATAGGATCAGGTGATAATAGTTTCTGTAGTCGCGCTCACTGTCATCTTTCCTTCTTTACTTTTGAGATGCTGATTGGTCCTGTCGAAGATACGGATCTTTCAAATATTCCGAGCCGTCCTGAAGTCGAATTCTATAAGATCTTGGTTCTGGTCCAACCTGTACGATTTCCGCTGGTTCCCAAAGTGTATTTTTATTTCTGTAGAGAATGCGATCCCCAATGTTGAATGAGACTGGTTCTTCCTTTCCTTCGTTGGCGAAAATCGTCTCTCTGGTTTTCAGCTTTCCGAGTTGTTCGGACACATTTTTACCAATGCAGGAAATAATAGACGTTCGTGAGTCGGAATTACTGTCTTCGTCCTTCTGCCCATCAGGCTATCTTTTAAGTTTTCAAACTTGCAGGTAGAGGCTCTATTTTTTAATTCAGTTAGGAAATCGTCAAAAGACGAATCTTGTTGGGAAATCTTATTAAATAAATATCTTTCGAACACTTCGTTAGTTTCGCCAACGAAAAATTCCTCAAATCGTTCTATGACCGTGTCAATTCCTAGGCCTTCATCGTCCAATCCAATACTATAGTAAATATCAATCGCATCAGAACCTAAAGCGGACATAAAAGAAGCTATTTGTACCATGTCTGATCTCAGATGAAAGCCCGATGCCACGTAATACCAACTCCACTGCTGCCTCCATTTTTTCCCAATTCGCTACCATTCCAGACTCAGTAACGACTATGGCCTTTGGGGGTTTGTCATTTGTATCTCTATCATTTTTAAAGCTTACTTCGAAACATCTTCTTCTGGCGACCCCTCTGCAGCCTGCAGAGATTTCTTCTGTTTCGTCTTAGATTCGGGTTTCAACTATCAGATAATCAATAAATACAAATTAAATGCTTCTACTGAACGAGAACTTATAAGGTTTTATAAGTTTATTAATACAACATCGAGCTACAAAGTTTGAAGTATAAATTGTCATCTGTATGTCGTCACCGCCTGCTGATCAAACTGGTGATAGTATCAGGTGAGGGATCAGCTGATAATAGTTGCTGTAGTCGCGCTCACTGTCAATCCCCCTTAATGGAAAATTTTAAATTTCCGAGGTTTATTGGACAACTATACTAAAATATCGATCGAACAAAATCAGCATGAGAATGAAAAAAAAAACGCTGCAAATTCTTTCACTGGGGTTTATTATTCAATTGGCTTGGGTTCATGATTTGCATTTCTACTAAGCTTTGGAGTGTGCGTGTTTCACAGGTGATAGAGCGATTATTGAATTTCAGGAGGCGCACGGATATGATCAACTGATCAATCCAAATAGATATTTTGGTTGAGAACAGATTTACGTGCATTATGCATATCTCCTGAAATTCGATAATCGCTCTATCACCTGTGAAACACCCACACTCCAAAGCTTAGTAGAAATTCAAATCATGAATGCAAGCCAAATGAATGAAATTGAATAATAAACCACAGTGAAAGAATTAGCAGCGTTTCATGCATATCAGAATGCTTCAACCGTGTATCGGCTACAAAGCCTCTTAGGAGTTCACTCCAATATCCACATTACATCACTACATCACTACATCACTAGGTTACTGCAATCAAAACAAAAACAATAGTAAACCAAAATAACGCAAATGTTGGCACCATAAATCGGGCCATAGATCGGGAATGGTTTGACCTACGGACCTGGGGAGGGGCTCATTCGATTCCTCGTGGAAAGTTCTTCAAATAGAGAAAAATTTAGGCCGCCTTGACTTTTTTGAGGTTTTTAGGGATTTTACAAAACTTTGACAACCCTTAAAGGGCACTTTAAATTAAGTGAGAGAGCTGGCTCAAGAATTGGGGCGTCGTCGGACCAACATGGATTTTTCCTGAAAATTTCAGATATTTTGCTCCGGCCGTTTGGGAGGCGGACGGACGGAAAATTTTTTATTGCAGATTCGGATTCTGCACCCTTTGAAACGTGAACCGTGACATTTTCAGGGGAGGTTAGGATTTTTTTCAAGAGCGATTACAATGGTTTATTATTGAAAAACAAACCAAAATTGATTGGTAGCTTCGGAAGAGCGTCTGGAATTCTGAAGAGGGCGCAAATGATCACCTGGATGAGCCCTAAGGCTATTTTCTATCCTTTTTAAGTGCAATTATTCTATTCTGTCTCATTCTGCAATATATTTAAAATCCCGTTTTCTCGTGTTTTGCAGGACCTGGTGGTGCCCACAATGTAACCAGTAGATCGCTCGATGCTATATTGTCCTCGGGTTGTGTCCCTGAATCCTCATGGAAGTCATCGTTTCTCTGATTCATAAGATCATTCAAGTAACTTTCGGATTTCTAACATCAATCTTCATCCTTTTAAGTAAGTTCTGTCGATCACCTGAAAATTTTCTTAATTTAAATGCAACACATATTTCACTGTACTTATGAGAGAAGAAATTTAATATAACATATTAAGTTTCTAGCTACCCGAACACTTATCATACAATTATTCATGACAAAAGTTCTGGTGGCTACAAAGCAATGTGGTATGTGTTTCAATAATACATATTGTTAATTTACTCACATATAAATTTCCTTGACTTCAATTTTTGACGTTTTAGAATACAAGAAGTCACTTTTCTTGTTCTCCATATCTGCTTTCTTCCCCAATAATTCACATTCATTATTTCGTTCACCTATTCATAATTAGTTGATTAGCACTATCCTTTACATAGCTGGTGGTTGAATCTATTAATAGAGTAACTTAATCCTAGTTCTCACCATAATTGGAAACATTAAGGGAGAGTTAGTCTGTAGAGAGCGTTAGTGGTTGCGTGCAGCACATTTCACTTGCCAGCTACCTGATCAACAGGGTGAAGAGCCCCGTTTTCTAAAGAACAACAGGCACGGCATGTTTTCTGGAAAGTTAATCCAGAAAAGTTCATCTCCGAAAGTTAATCCGAAATTCTGTGCGACTACTGACTTTGGCATTAAACAGGGTTCAAGGAAGGAATTCAGGTCCCTATAAATCTTGATATAAGGTCAATATGAATCTTGACGAAAGTAAAAATAATAGAAGAAATAATAATAGCGAAATAAAATATATGCTTATTCAGTTATCATAGTCATAGTCAGTTCCGGATAAAAATGTTATGTAAAGACATTGATGTCATTGGACAAATTGTATCTACCTGCAATGTACTCGTAGATACAAACCTATTAAGGTAGGTACCTCATTTCACTCATATTCCATTTGATTTAGAAAACGTTGCATTTGGTTTGGAAAAGGTTTCATTGGAAATGCTACAATTACACTAATGTCTAAAATCTCAACGAAAATCATTGATAGCTATTAATCACTGTTTCATAGAATATTTGGAGTCACGTTGATCATTATATTCCACTGTTGGCTCCATTACTGATTTTTAGACATTCATAATCAATATTCAGAATTGTTCAAACTTTCAAGACTCTAAAGCAATTATTCAGAGGAACCTATCGGATTGGCGTTAGGACTTGGACAAGTCACGAATCAGACAAAGCAATTTGCAAAAGTTGCACTAATGTCAAGTTCTTTAAAAAAAATAGAAATGAAAGAAATATTCGCTAACATTTGGACGGCTATTGGAGAATTGATGATCCAAAACGTTGTAGTAACGTTCGTCAGGGTGAAAGCTGACAACGGAGTACAGTGTATATACTAGGTAATGAATCAGTGGATGGACTAAAGTGACGGGAATACGAGGAAGTTTCGATATGGAAAAAATCCCCAAGGTCTATTCCATTCTATCGATCGAAGAGGATATAATATTACAAAGGAAGATGGAATTTAGATTCAAATGGCATGATTTGAATTTCTACAAATAGAACCCACAACATACAGGAAAATGTATTATTGAATTTGAGATATGCATAGAGCACGTAAATCTGTTCTCAACCAAAATACCTATTTGGATTGATCAGTTGATCATATTCGTGTGCCTCCTGAAATTCAAGGAAGCCTTCCTGCGTTTTTTTGCATCGATTTCGCTTCTGGAATTTCCTCCGTAGTTTAATCAACCATCTTCAGCTTTCCGTTTCTAAACCACCCGGTTTCTTCAAAAGAAACTAAATTAGGATTTTTTCTCATACGGCTTTTGTTATTCCGCTGCCAATTAGAACGTCATTATTTTAAATTTCACTTCCATCTCTTCTTTTAAATGGCACTGCCTAGTTGAGCTAATTTTCTTCTTCCACGAATAAAATCCCAATCTCTCAGCGTTTCGTGTACATGTACGTGGAGGAAATGGATCCCACGAGGCTCATTATTAGGCCTGTTAACAGCACTTCTCATCAACTTGGGAAGAGACTGACATAGGAGGCCGTTGGGAACCTTAAGGGCGAGCTCTCGACGGCGAAGTCATTCTTAATTCAAATGAATGTATGTTTACCTGACCTGATTATGTCTTCGTTCCACCATGAAGATGGTGAAAGACCATCCACTCCAGCAACTAGTATCAAGGGTTTGATCATTCATTGAATGAGGCAGAGTCTCTGTTTTGAAACCCCTGTCCAACCGATTGTTCTACATATAATGAAAATTTGTAATCGACCAAGAAAGAATTAATGTTAACCTCCCCTTCTTAATTTTAAGGTTTTACGTTTCAAGATGAGTAGAATCCGAAAATTGAACACTAAGAATGAGAGAGGCTATATCATATGCCAAGTATCAGTCCCCATGAAGCCCGATAGGCCATAGTCCTGGATGTTCAAGTTGTCAGTGGCAGTTCTGCACCCTTCCAAAACTTCGTTCTTGCACCCAAAAACAAGCATTCCAAAAGAAAGGATGAGTTTACGAAAGAACACTTTTCGAGCTAACTGCTAAAACTAATCGGTCAAAATTGAAAAGTTGTTCTAAAAACCACAATAAATGTCGAAAAACGCCTAAAAATCTATGTTAGATCCATTTCTGCTGAATCTAACTCGAAAAAAAAATTATCGGCCATGAGCTACTTAACAACTGAAATTCAAATTTGCGCTTAAAATTCGGTTTAAATTTCATTAAAATGTTCTGACGATTTGATAAATAAAAGTTTGAGTCACGCAGCGCTCGTACGTGAGAATTTTCTATTATTATCGTATAATATTCATAATAAAATGAGTTGAAATTTGGATAGACTGTGTGCTAAAAATTGTTAATTATCAATTTGATTGAGAAAAAATTTGTTCTGTACAGTACCTAGATTTCCGTTGAAAATAAGATTTTTATACATTTTTGCATTTTTATCGATTTTTTAATAAGTTTTGATAAAATTTAAGTACAGCAGCATAAATGAGCTCAAAATTTTCACCGACCTAGTTGTTGAACAAGTTTTTCGAGTCATATTCTGCTGAAAAATATAAATTCAACAATTTCTAGCCGTTTTTGTAATATTCATTATTTTTTTATTTGAATTTTTGAAAATTTGACCAAAAAGTGTTGTCTAACAAACGCAACTTAACTTTTGTAATGCTTGATTTTTTGGCAAAAGGACGAAGTTTCTATCTCAACCCTATCAAGAGTTATCGTCCGGAATGATGACTTGTCTATACGTATCTTTAAATGCATGGGATTATGACTGCTCTACTGAGAAATGTAGTAATGAAATTTACGAATATAAAAATGAAAGAATAATTTGACATTTTGATTAATCTTTGTCAAAGTTGATGAATAATGGTTTTCTGAATTTCTAAAATGCTGGATCTATCGGCGTTGTAACCTCGTGAGATTGGATACAAAAAAAGCATTAAAATCTAGGAATCGTTTCGGAATATTTCAAAACAAATTTCCATTAGGAACATTTTTTTAGATATTAATTTTTAAAACTTTGTAGAAATTACCGTAACTTTATTTTTGAAGAAAATTCCCTAAAATGAGACAATTCTTTAAATCCACAGCCTTGTTCGGAATAGAAGATAATTCTGAAGAGAAGATCAATTCTTCTATTCATAATCATAATTATTGTATTCATATCATTATCATCATTTTTTTTAATTTACAACTTTTTAAAAAATTTTCGAAATTAAGTTGACGAATAACATTTTTTGGCACATAATGTGTTCAAATTTCAACTCAATTCACGTGACAGGAATTTAATACGATCATTTTAGAAAATTCGATGTTACGACGATGCTGCATGACTGGCAGTTTTCTAGCTAAGCAATTTGGAAAAACGGTGAAATTTGCAACAGTAGCAGTTTTCCCCTAGCATGACCTGCTGGGTACTCGGCGTTTCGAACCCCCGCAGGTCGTTCGATTCATCCCACGGGCATAATTCGTGAGAGGCCTGACGTAGGAGGCCGCAGGGACTCCTGCGTGAGGTAGATAGCTGTTAAGTGCGACCCTTAACGTTAAAGTCAGGTTTAACTCAAAGTTATAAATACCCGATAAATCAGCGAAAAGGGGGTGGGGAGGAGCGCGGGGATGTGTTCTATGCCGTTTCATCCCGTTCCGCGTTCGGACGGAAACTCCGACGATTATTACGGGGGACAACACATGTGCCCCGTAAACATAATTTCCGTCGTAGAAACAGCAGCTGCGGCGATTTACGGCTTTTGCCACCCTCGACGCCCCCGTGGACGCCGGCTCAAACGTCTCTTACCGGAGACAAATGGGAGAAATTTCATAACCTGAGAACCGTATCTTGGAGCGGTTTTGACAATCTGTTGGGAAACTTTTGCCACTTTCTATTTCTTTTATTGCCGCAGTAGCGTTGTGTATATTGGACGTGCGTATCAACCAATGTAATATAAAGTTTATTTATCCCTTCAAAAACTTATCTGTAAGTATTTCTTCTAGGAATTAATAAATCCAAGTACAGGAATAATGTAGTTGTATAATACATAATGTTCGATGCAAGAACGACGAAACTTCTGGGATCGGTTCAACAACTAACTGCCAAAGACCTCATACCAATTTTGGTTTATTATTCAATAATGAACCATTGTAATCGCTCTTGAAAAAAAAAATTCTAACCCCCCCCCCTAAAATTTCATGGTTTACGTTTCAAAGGGTTTGGAATCCAAATCTGCAATAAACATTTTTCCGTCCTTCCGCCGTACGCCGTACTCACGATTTCTCCCAAACGGCTGGAGCAAAAAAGCTGAAATTTTCAGGAAAAATCCATCTTGGTCCGGCGACGCCCCAATTCTTGAGCCAGCTCTCTCGCTTAATTTAAAGTGCCCTTTAAGGGTTGTCAAAGTTTTGTAAAATCCCTAAAAACCTCCAAAAAAACCAAGGCGGCCTAAATGTGGACTTTTTTTTAAGAACATTCCATGAGGAATCGAATGAGCCCCTCCCCAGGTCTGTAGCTCAAACCGTTCCCGATCTATGGCATGATCTTATGCTGCAAACATTTGCATCCACATTCACGACATCACTAGGTTACTGCAAACAAAACAAAAACAACAGCGTTTTTTTTTTTTTTTTTTTTGATCGCAGTAACCTAGTGATGTAGTGAACATGGATACAGGAGTGAACTCCTAAAAGGGTTTATAAAAGGGTGTACTACACGGGTTGAAGCATTC
Source organism: Creontiades dilutus (assembly GCA_031894815.1). Classification (NCBI taxonomy): domain Eukaryota; kingdom Metazoa; phylum Arthropoda; class Insecta; order Hemiptera; family Miridae; genus Creontiades; species Creontiades dilutus. The sequence goes on along the minus strand of JAVIWC010006953.1, from coordinate 120,049 downwards.
TGATAACCAGAAAAAACGCTGCAAATTCTTTCACTGGGGTTTATTATTATTCAATTTCATTCATTTGGCTTGCATTCATGATTCGAATTTCTACTAAGCTTTGGAGTGTGCGTGTTTCACAGGTGATAAAGCGATTATTAAATTTCAGGAGATATGCATAGAGCACTTAAATCGGTTCTCAACCAAAATACCTATTTGGATTGAGCAGTTAATCATATTTGTGTGCCTCCTGAAATTCAATAATCGCTCTGTCACCTGTGAAACACGCACACTCCAAAGCTTAGTAGAAATTCAAAACATGAATCATTGAATAATAAACCCCAGTGAAAGAATTTGCAGCTTTTTAGCCTTATTCTACATCAAAGTTTTTTTTTTTTTTTTTTTGACCTTTTTTCACTGAAATTATCATAACCCCTCTATTTACTGAATAAATGAATTTCAAATTATGGCGTTGGAAAGAGCATACAATTTCCTTCAATTTTCATTCCCTATAATTTTCTAAACGTCGTAAATGAATTTTTCTAGCCTAGACTTGAATTTTGGTCAACCTCCTGCTTTTTTTTTTAAACAATATTCAGTGTTGATTTACCACCATACTATATACTGAAAAATGGATAAGTTCTACGGTAAAAACATCTAAATTCCATCAGCTTTCTATCGATCTATTAAATTTGTATCTAAGAGCAATTTTTGACAAAGAAATCGGTGGAAAAACGTGAGTTTTTTTTAACGAAATCAACGTTTTGACATGAGATAATGCCTATGGTGTTGGATGAAATTGAAGGGGGGAGAGTGATGCAATTACGTGATTTTTCTAGCTGAATCGAATGAACGCATTTCTAAAACTCTCCGAACGATTAAAATCAGAGGAAGAAGGTTAGGGGGAAGGATGTTTGTTAAATATGAGAAAAAAAAAGTTGTGATCTATAAAAAAAATACTTTTTTTGTTTGCTAAAAAGAAGATTGAAAAAAATAACAAAAATACGAAACAAGGTTTTTGTTTTTTAGAAAATAATACAAAGGTTGTACATAAGATCACATTCCTTTTTCATTTCTGAATTACCCATCAGCACCACGTTCTTTCTATCTTTGATTGTAATTAATGGAGTAATTGAAAAAGCGGAAAGTACACAAAAATTCAAGTTTATGCTTGATAAAACCACTTGAAAGAGAATTTTATGCAATGAAAATCACTGACAATTTAACGCTCTTTTCAACTATACAAGTTAAAATAGAATTTATTCAGTAAATGAAGGGAGTTATGGCCAGTTCAGTAAAGTAAGGTCAAAAATACGGGATATTTTTAAAAAATGCAAAGCACGTTTTCCGATTTTTTATTCTGCTTTCAACTATAGCATTTTAACTTTTTCTCGACCTACCTTCGAAGTACTTTCCCAAGTGTGACACGTAATATTTCAGTATACTGTAAGTTGAATCATGTGATAATTTCCGTTGCTCGATGTAATTAACAGGAAAAGCAACCTTTTTACTAGGAAAACTGTATTTTTTAAGGGCGAAACCAAACTGTTTACTCGAAAACTTCTTCAGCAAATTTACCTCTTCTTCTCTCGAATTCACAACCACTTTCCAAAATAACGTGTCTTTCACCATCGCATTCTTTTATCCTCGAGCAAAATTCCCTGAAAATGTGAACCCACAACCGATTTTTTCGGTCGACCGGTGAGCTTTCAAAGAATCGCAACCCATTACCTGAGTTCCACAGTAAAACATCGCTTTTCAGAGTTTTTAAAAATAAGTTTCACTCTTTTTTAAAATTAAAACTCGACTTGGCAAGGTCCGATTTAATGGAACCGTTAAAAAGAGCATTAACTTTTTGAAGATGACATCAAAATGTGGCAAAGCAGATTGTGTTTGAAGCCCAACGTTTACCTTGTTTCTATGGAAGGTGTAACTTCACGAATTTCACGGAAATCCCTCTTCCGTTTTGTATAAATTGACAAATTTTTAATTTTTGTGTTCAAAGTGGAGCACAAATTAGTCACAGCGATGGATGACAATGGGTGTTGGTTGAAGATGGTGCAGAACTTCCATGATGCGTAGAATCACAGTACTCCTGTACTCACATTAAGCTATATGCAAGCTATTCATCAGTAAATACCTAACACACTCTAATAGCAATTTACAGTTGGTAAGCTCAAACCATTTGCAGACGTACGTTACGTTCATTTCTATTGTGTTTTTTCTGTATTGATTCGTTTGCACTTGATTTTGTATTTATTAATATATTTAAGTATAATTAATTTTAAAAAAGGTAAGCTTCCTCTGCAGATTTGCCTCTTTTACTGAGGGATCAAATATTTCTGTTATAGAGTAGTTGTACCCTAGTTATAATAAGATTGGGCTCGCTAACCGTTGGTTATTTGCTCTATCTGTACAACAATAGCAGGTAAGAGAACCGATCAACAATGTACTCTACACCATTCCCAACCAACCACTAAGTACTACTCATTGTGCTGGGATGGTGCATTAAGATTTCAACTCGAGAAACAGCTGCTTTGAAACGTGAAACCACTTCCCGATCGCTAAGTAGGATGATTTGCAAGGCATTCGGAAGATGTACTTGGGGTCGAATCAAGAGAGAATGTTCGTATCAACGTCTCAACGCTCCACTTATCTGTAACTACTGACGCGAGTAAAGTGGCCCTGAGTAGGCAAATAATGTGAGGCAGAGGCTGAGATGAGGAATCACTTCCGATATTAATATGCACCGGTAAAACCAAGCTTTACCAATCGGAGAGTATTCTAATGGGTACATGGATCCTCTATTGCAGTGTTTTTCAACCTGATTTTTTCCTGGGGGTCGCGGAGCCTCTGTAGGGGGGTCGCGAGAGGTCGAGAAAACTTCAGTTTTTTTATACAAGACATAATTTGTGAGACTTAAATAAAAAATTATTATAACAAAATTTTCATCAATCATACAAGTCAGAAAAATGCTAGTTTAAAACATGTTATTACAAAAAAAAGTAAATATTAAAAATATTTTTAAATAGAAAATGATTACATCTGTGCTTGCTTATCTTCGTTCATTTTAATGTGATGGTTGCGCTTGAGTTTGTTCAATTAATTTCTCCCATCGCGGATCCGTTCTTGCCACATTAAGTATTAAATCGTTTTCCAAATTTAAGCGATTTCTTAGTTTACATTTTATTCGCGCCATTGATGAAAATGCCAACTCGCACAAGTACGAGGTAGAAAATGGAATCAAACACTTCAAAGCCTCGGATGTTAATTCCGGGTATTCTGTTTTTCTTTTTAACCAAAACGTATCCAAATTTTCAGACTTGAATTCCAAGTGTAGCATCCCATCGGCAGACAGTTCCAGCAGATTCTCTTTGAGCTTAGATGCTAAACTAGCCTCGTTTATAGCTGCATTTAGAAACGGATTTAAGATCCATCTTTGCCCAGTGTTATACGATATCTCTTGCAGTGAGAAGTAATGACACAATTCTTTCTTCAAATTATGTAACACCATTTTCATACCGGATATATACGAGTTGATGTTGATTTCCCCTCCGACTTCTTCAATAAAAGACTGTGTGGATTTTAAAATGATTCAAAGTTGCAAGATTTGATTTATAGATGATGACAAATTCAATTATTGTACCCTATTTTTAACATTGAAGCCGTTGGATTTGCTCTTTTAGCAGGTAAGAGAACTGTCTACAATGACATTTCTCAACCAACCACTAAGTACTACTCATTGTGCTGGGATGGTGCATTAAGATTTCAACTCGAGAAACAGCTGCTTTGAAACGTGAAACCACTTCCCGATCGGCTAAGTAGGATGATTTGCAAGGCATTCGGAAGATGTACTTGGGGTCGAATCAAGAGAGAATGTTCGTATCAACGTCTCAACGCTCCACTTATCTGTAACTACTGACGCGAGTAAAGTGGCCCTGAGTAGGCAGGTAATGTGAGGCAGAGGCTGAGATGAGGAATCACTTCCGATATTAATTTGCACCGGTAAAACCAAGCTTTACCAATAGGAGAGTATTGTAATCGGTCCTCTATTCCAACCTCCTATTATTCGCTTACATTTCGATATCTCATTTTCAGGCTAGTCGTTCGCTAGGCTCAGTTCTTAAGAGTGTGGGGTGGTGGAAATGGTTTGTTTGATTACCATCGGGATCGTTCAATGAGTATTAGTACCTACTTTCGATGCCTACAATCGTTTCCAAGGTTCATCTTTATTAATAACTAGATGCAAATGCCCGGCTTTACCCGGGTTTGTAAATGCGTAAAAGTTATTTTCACGCAATAAACGGATCCTTTTTATTATAAAACAATATGGTGTCTGCAAGTCTATACCAGCAATCTCAAGAGGCTGTCCCTGAGTCTTGTTGATTGTCATCGCAAAGCCTTTTCTAATAAAATTTGAAATAGCCTATCGAGGCTTGAGAGTGGTTCCATTCGATTCCAAATGTCAATAAACATGGAGAATGTCTATTTCCGCTGAATTAACAAGCCCTTGGATTTTTGGCTGGACTACTGTGAGACGAAGGATCAATGGGCCACTTTGCAAGGAACGATCTTGGGCAAAGGATCATTATTGGAAGACAATCGTAGCAAGTAGGTAAGTTGGGTGTGGCAGACTTTTCTCTCCGTAATATGAATGCTGCATGTGCATGTAAACAAAAGTTTGGGGTTCACACATGCTCAACGGCTGCTAATAATACGATCATGATAAAACTCATTTGGGATTATCAAATCGTCATTTCCCAACTTTCCTCCGAATTTTTTCGAGATACAAACAAAGGAACGAGGAACAATAAGTGATAAGAAAATCATGTTCGGTGGGTTTTACAATAGCGCATGCACAGTGGAATCTATCAATTTCTGACTAACGAAATTTGGCCGGGGGGGTTCACTAACCTGACCGCCCCCATACAATTTCACAATCCCTCAGTCGCTAGGTAATGCGATCGTAATGACATCGATATTAGGTGATTAGATCGAAATCGTATTCCAGTCCATCCTTCGAAATCGATCGCGATTCAACGAGTACATTACGTACATCCTCTGAAACTACCGTAAACATCTGACGGGAACCGCAAAAATTACTTGTAACAATCATTTACAAATACAAATATCCAGGTATCCGAAACACATCACGAAGGCGACAGGCGAAAAGTGGAGCAAAAATCGAATACCTCATCTAGTTAGTTGAGACTTGAGTAAACTCGATGTTAAAGGGGAAACGTTGATTTCAGGCAGGAAGAAGACTCTGTGCAACGAGAGATTGGAAGTTTTGAAATGGATCTCGGAATCATGCGGAACCGAAATCCGAAGTTTGCAAGAGCTTTGGGACATGGGGCCACACGCCCTTGGGATTTACATCGAGCAGCTGAACAATCAGGATGTGACGTGGTGGGTGATGCAGGATCTGGCCCGCTCAACCTTCGCCGTCCCTCAGGTATAAATGAAAAATGCCGTTAGTTTGATTGGATAAAAACAAGGAGTGATGTTCTGTATTCGCTACATCTCTCTACTAGGGAAGGTCAATCGGTAACAAAATATCGATTTTTTAAATCGTTTCTGAGTCGGTTCTAAAGAATTGATTCACAAAAAATCTTTTCTTTTGAGTATCGATTTTTGGAAAAATCGATTTAAAAAAAAAAAAAACGCTGCAAATTCTTTCACTGGGGTTTATTATTCAATTGGCTTGCGTTCATGATTTGAATTTATACTAAGCTTTGGAGTGTGCGTGTTTCACAGGTGATAGAGCGATTATTGAATTTCAGGAGGCACACAAATATGATCAACTGATCAATCCAAATAGGTATTTTTTTGGTCGAGAACAGATTTACGTGCTCTATGCATATCTCCTGAAATTCAATAATCGCTCTATCACCTGTGAAACGCGCACACTCCAAAGCTTAGTATAAATTCAAATCATGAACGCAAGCCAATTGAATAATAAACCCCAGTAAACGAATTTGCAGCGTTTTTTTTTTTTTTATTTTATTTTTTTTTTTTAATGGTTATCAGAATGCTTCAACCCGTGTATCGGCTACAAAGCCTTTTAGGAGTTCACTCCAGTATCCACATCACTACATCACTACGTCACTAGGTTACTGATATCAACACAAAAACAATAATAAACCAAAATAACGCGAATGTTGGCACCATAAATCAGGCCATACATCGGGAATGGTGTGACCTACGGACCTGGGGAAGGGCTCATTCGATTAATCGTGGAGTGTTCTTCAAAAAGAGTACAAATTTAGGCCGCCTTGACTTTTTTTGAGGTTTTTAGGGATTTTACAAAACTTTGACAACCCTTAAAGGGCATCTTAAATTAAGTGAGAGAGCTGGCTCAAGAATTGGGGCGTTGTCGGACCAATATTGATTTTTCCTGAAAATTGCAGTTTTTTGCTTCAGCCGTTTGGAAGAAATCGTGCGTACGGCGGACGGACGGAAAAATTTGTATTGCAGATTCGGATTCTACATCCTTTGAAACGTAAACCATGAAATTTTCAGGGGGGGGGGGGGGGTTAGAATTTTTTGGTTTATTATTCAATTATTCAATAAAACCATTGTAATCGCTCTTGAAAAAAACAATTTACAGGGGGAGGGGAGGGGGTTAGATTTTTTTTTAAGAGCGATTACAGTGGTTTATTATTGAATACTAAACCAAAACGTGTATATAGAAAAATAGAAAAAAACGCTGCAAATTCTTTCACTGGGGTTTATTATTCAATTGGCTTGCGTTCATGATTTGAATTTCTACTAAGCTTTGGAGTGTGCGCGTTTCACAGGATAGAGCGATTATTGAATTTCAGGAGGCACACAGATATGATCAACTGATCAATCCAAATAGGTATTTTGGTTGAGAACACATTTACGTGCTCCATGCATATCTCCTGAAATGCAATAATCGCTCTATCACCTGTGAAACGCGCACACTCCAAAGCTTAGTAGAAATTCAAATCATGAACGCAAGCCAATTGAATAATAAACCCCAGTGATTATTGAATAATAAACCAAAAATCGTATATTCCAAGTCCCCGAGGAGGGGAGCAGGTTGCCCTGGGAGACGCTCCTCTTCGGTGGGGTCCCCTTCACTGGCGCGGTCGAGAGGGGGGGTGGCGGAGAATTCCACCCGCCCAACGTTACCACCCCCTGATATACCTACCTGCTCTGATATTTTCGTCTGTATATAGATTGATGATGATGATGATGATGATGATGATTGATCGAAACTGACGCTGGCACATAGGTACGCCGCCTGCAGCGCCGCGTCTCTTGAGAGATAACTCTCTTGCAGCGCGGCGCAGCTGGCGCCTGTTTCGGTAGGTACATGAAGAAATCGCAAGCCGCAGACGCATCATGGATACCATACCTCGACGCCGTGTCTTAAGTGAACAACGAACGCGATCGACGGGGGCGAGCGGGCGCCCATCGCGATCTATCAGTGCGATCAAACAATACAACTCTACAGATGTGTCAGACGTAACAACGCGGCATCACGCTTTGTTGCGGCAAAACGATCGTGCCGCGTGTTCGGTTTTTCTTCAGTCCAAGAATTTTCCTTAGCCGTTCAGCCTTCACATGTGATACAACCATCAACCTTCACGCGTTCGCGCCAACCTGAGTCACACCGGCGCTCGCGCAGCTGTCTGTCGACCGCCCTTGATTTTGGTTTATTATTCAATAATAAACCATTGTAATCGCTCTGAAAAAAAAAAATTCTAACAACCCCTGAAAATTTCATGGTTTACGTTTCAAAGGGTGTAGAATCCGAATCTGCAATAAAAAATTTTCCGTCCGTCCGCCGTACGCACGATATCTCCCGAACGGCTGGAGCAAAAAATCTGAAATTTTCAGGAAAAATCCATCTTGGTCCGACGACGCCCCAATTCTTGAGCCAGCTCCCTCACTCAATTTAAAGTGCCCTTTAAGGGCTGTAATAGTTTTGTAAAATCCCTGAAAACCTCAAAACTAGTCGAATCGGCCTAAATATTTTCCTATTTGAAGAACATACCATGAGGAATCGAATGAGCCCTTCCCCACGTCCGTAGGTCAAACCATTCCCGATGTATGGCCCGATTTATGGTGCCAACATTTGCGTTTTTTCGGTTTATTATTGTTTGTTTGTAACCTAGTGATGTCCGGCCGATAGCGTCGAGTTGTAGTGAATGTGGATACTGGAGTGATAGCCGATGTGACTACTTGTAGTGTAGTTAGCAGCCGATACACGGGTTGAAGCATTCTGATAATATATGGGTAAATATTATTCAATATTATTAATGGGGTAAATAAGTATTCTTTCACTCGGGTTTATTGTTCAATTGGCTTGCGTTCATGATTTGAATCTGTATTAAGCTTCGGAGTGTGCGTGTTTTACAGATGATAGAGCGATTATCGAATTTCAGGAGATATGCATAGACCACGTAAATCGGTTCTCATCCAAAACACCTATTTGGATTAATCAGTTGATGATATTTGTGTGCCCCCTCTACATCTGTCTACCTTTGGCTATATCGTTTAAATTTGGATTTGGGGAAGTTTTAACGCAATACGAGTGCCAAAGGACTTGTTCAATTATAGATGTTTTTATTGAGGGGGGGTATTGAGGTTCAATAAAAAAAAACGCTGCAAATTCTTTCACTGGGGTTTATTATTCAATCGGCTTGCGTTCATGATTTGAATTTCTACTAAGCTTTGGAGACTGCGTGTTTCACAGGATAGGGCGATTATTGAATTTCAGGAGGCACACAAATATGATCAACTGATCAATCCAAATAGGTATTTTGGTCGAGAACAGATTCACGTGCTCCATGTATATCTCCTGAAATTCAACAATCGCCCTATCCTGTGAAACACGCAGACTCCAAAGCTTAGTAGAAATTCAAATCATGAACGCAAGCCGATTGAATAATAAACCCCAGTGAAAGAATTTGCAGCGTTTTTCAATGATTTTCTTGCTGGTTTCTCTACTTTCCATTGCAGTAAATACAAAAGAACCAGAATACAATTTTAAAATCACATTTTTCATAAAAAATTCTTTATTGTTTAAAATAACAGCCGTTAATAGTCGTTAATGGCTAAAAATGAACTCTTGCTTCCGAAAACACGCAATTGGCTTCAAAAGGCCTCTTGGAAAATGATTACTTTTGTTCAACTCTTTTCTTTGTTGAAAAACTAGATTATTTATTTCAATTGAACTAGATAAGAAGGTATAGAATTGCTTACACATAGGTATTTAAACTTATGTATGAATGTTACACGAACAGGTAACTCACAAAAGCGCGATGTATCAAAAAGGCCACTTGGACTATAATTCTTTCAAACTTTTTGTTGTAAAAATGTAATTTTTTCAATCTAACTAGATGGAAACTAGAAAAAACATTTGCTAGTAGTTCCAAAATTACGAAATACTGAAAAATCACAAATGACAAGACACAAAAAATAAAATAGTAGAAATTCAAATCATGAACGCAAGCCAATTGAATAATAAACCCTAGTGAAAGAATTTGCAGCGTTTTTTTTATTGAACCTCAATACCCCCCACAATAAAAACATCTATAATTTATCAAGTCCTTTAGCACTCGTATTGCGTTGAAACTTCCCCAAATCCAAATTTAAACGATGTAGCCAAAGGTAGACAGATGTAGAGGAGGCACACAAATATCATCAACTGATCAATCCAAATAGGTGTTTCGGATGAGAACCGATTTACGTGGTCTATGCATATCTCCTGAAATTCAATAATCGCTCTATCACCTGTAAAACACGCACACTCCGAAGCTTAGTAAGATTCAAATCATGAACGCAAGCCAATTGAATAATAAACCCCAGTGAAAGAATACTTATTTACCCCAGTAATAATATTGAATAATAAACCCCAGTAATAATATTGAATAATATTTACCTATATATTATCAGAATGCTTCAACCCGTGTATCGGCTACTAACTACACTACAAGTATTCACATCGGCTATCACTCCAGTATCCACATTCACTACAACTCGACGCTATCGGCCGGACATCACTAGGTTACAAACAAACAATAATAAACCAAAAAACGCAAATGTTGGCACCATAAATCGGGCCATACATCGGGAATGGTTTGACCTACGGACCTGGGGAGGGGCTCATTCGATTCCTGACGGTATGTTCTTGAAATAAGTTTACATTCATGCCGCTTGGACTTGTTTTGAGGTTTCTAGGGATTTTACAAAAATTTGACAGCCCTTAAAGGGCACTTTAAATTGAGTGAGAGAGCTGGCTCAAGAATTGGGGCGTCGTCGGACCAAGATGGATTTTTCCTGAAAATTTCAGATTTTTTGCTCCAGCCGTTTGGGAGAAATCGTGGGTACGGCGTACGGCGTACATCGGGAATGGTTTGACCTACGGATGTGGGGAAGGGCTCATTCGATTCCTCTTGGTATGTTCTTCAAATAGGTAAATATTTAGGCCGATTCGACTTGTTTTGAGGTTTTTAGGGATTTTACAAAATCTTGACAGCCCTTAAAGGGCACTTTAAATTTAGTGAGAGAGCTGGCTCAATAATTGGGGCGTCGTCGGGCCAAGATGGATTTTTCCTGAAAATTTCAGATCTTTTGCTCCAGCCATTTTGGAGATATCGTGCGTACGGCGTACGGCGGACGGACGGAAAATTTTTTATTGCAGATTCGGATTCTACACCCTTTGAAACGTAAACCATGAAATTTTCAGGGGGGTTTGCATTTTTTTTTTCCAGAGCGATTACAATGGTTTATTATTGAATAACAAACCAAAAAACCGTATTTAAATTGATTACAAGGTACATTATTATTTACGTTCTACCTAGTGACATTTTTTAATGTTAACCACTGTTTCAATCAACTTTACGCCCCCAAAAATTTTTGTTGGAACCCCTCCAAGAATTTCAATGACGCAGTCTGCAGTGGGCACCCCTGGAATAATAAAGAACTGGACAAACATGATGGAAGATATTTAAATTAAAAAATGTCCGTTCAAAATACAATTACTACCTGAAATTGAAACCACTTCCTCGAGTAAACTTTAGTAAGGCATCGGCCAACTTAATAAAGGTGAAATCATTTCCAGCATAATATGCCGAAAAATCACATCACAACAGCTGAAAGAAATAGAGTTCAAGCTCCCTAAATGTCTTAATGATTGTGAGTGGTGTTGTGGTTTGATACCGTGAACTATTGCAATTGTTGAGCAAACAAATCTTTAGCCGAAATATCCGTTTTTTGTTTGTTTGGTTCAGGTGATTTATCTGGTTATTTCCCTTTGATAATGGAAATTAGACCGTTTTTTTTGCGATTTGTTTAAAATTTACGCTAAGGTAACGACACCGGTAGTGGCCACTGCTTCAGTGTGGCCATTTTAAAGTTTATATTTGAGAAATAAGGATTCCCGGTCTCCTAGTGGCTTCAAACTTGCAGGAGGTACAGCTCATGTCATCTTGTAGTCAGAGGTTGAACTAGGAGTGCGCAGAGCATCATTGGAAATTGTGGTAAACTTCTCAATATGACCGTCCCTAGTTTCCTCGTTTGTTGGGCTGTATCCTAGAGCTTCTACTGGATAGAATCAATTTTGTTCATCTGGTATTGAATTTAATGATATTAAACACGTAAGGAGGGCAAAATGTCAAGTGGCCACTACTGGAATGCATTTCGTAATTTGATGTGGCCACTACTAGATCAAAATAAAGGTGTGAGAAAAAATTAATAAAAAATAGAAAAAATTGTTCTTTTGATAGTTTTAGGCAATGGATATGTTAGGGAAGAGTCGGGCTATATTCTAAATGAGTTCTGAAGAAAGTCAGTACTACTGTTGGCCCACAATTGTCAAAACTAAAGAAAAAATTCTTAACTGTGGCCACTACCGGTACCGTTACCTTATGGCAAATCGAAAAACAGCCTGTTGTACTACAACATGAATAGTAAATTTTTGTTATTAGATTGTTTTTAACGTTAAAAATAACCAATGTAGAGCGTTTTGAAATGTTGACCTCCCGTTTCTGTTTAAATTTATGAAACAATAAGAGTGGTATTTCAATTTTTATTCAAAACGATGCTATTTGTCCGTAGGTGATGACGAGACGGGAAATGGAGAGACGAGATTTGAGGGGGAACGCGGAAAAAAAGTTCCTCCGCCTCCTGCTCCGATTGAAGGAAGCGCTGGAGAGGTCTGTCGACGTTGGGCCCCAAAGCCTCCGCGTTTCGGGCGATTTGATTGCCAAAGGCGTCGCTCTCTCAGCTGCTCACACCGGTCGAAGGGGCGTCTTCTTCATATATTCATACAGGAACCAGCTAGAAGGTGTACAGGTGAGCTCTACCACTAAATTTAGAGGTTGTTCGAAAAACCACACTGGTCAAATGGAACAAAACATGATCTCACTAGTTAGATTATCCACCAGGAAACGGGGTGTTTTTGTATGAAGGCTGGAATTTTGTTATTTATTCCGACGTTCATTAACATTCCGACGTTGGGCCTCGGAGTGGTGGGACACTCCATCATCAATCAACAACCATCTAGAAATTACTTGATATATCAATATATAATTAAATATGTTTTGTGGTGCTATTATTCATAACACCCCACACCACAGGGTTTTACATTATAATATTACTATGTCTAAGAATAAGTTACCTTTTTTGATCCCACTAGTGTTTTTGTGTGATAATGCGCTATCTTGTGGTTATAGTTAGTACTAGCATGTTCAGGGACAAATATTGGGAATAGCAAACCTAATTCGTCAAACGTAACACTGGTCAAGTTATAGATGGGTTCAACTCTCGGTATCGAGCACCAGCAGTCTATACAGACAGAAAACAATTACACAGAATGAGTGAGTTTTTCATTGAAGCTAAAAAGTTGTTGAAACTCAAACTTAAAAATATAAAATAAAAAATACGAATTAAAGGGTTAATCCATTCTTTTTTTCGACAATCCTAGCGCACGATAGTTCACATTTTTTGCGCTCTACTGTCACTAATAATTGAAGTTATTTGATTTTGTCGAAATATTTCGTATTTAATGTTGGATTTTAGTTGTTACTGCATAACTTAAAGGATAGCTTTTCCAAGTCGAATAGAGAATTTTCCAAACCAAATTAAGATTTTTCCAAACCAATTTGAGAATTTTCCAAATCAATTTGAGAATTTTCCAATCTAAGAAACTTTCACTACTAAAAAGGAAGAGGGAGTTTTCCAAACATAATTGACAATTTTTTAAGGCAATCCAAGACTTTTATTGAAAACAAAATTAGTGAAGCAAAATGAAAGAATAGCACTTTATGAACTAATTAACATTGAAATCAAAAAGACAAAATGAACGAAGAATACTTCATAAAAATTACGCTCTTGTTAAGAACAGAAAAAATCGAGGCCACTCTGCGTTTGGCTGGTCTATTGAAGTCAACAAAAACAAAAATGCAGAGTTTGGATTGCCTTAAAAAATTGTCAATTCGGTTTGGAAAACTCCCTCTTCCTTTTTAGTAGTGAAAGTTTCTTAGATTGGAAAATTCTCAAATTGATTTGGAAAATTCTCAAATTGGTTTGGAAAATTCTCAAATTGGTTCGGAAAAATCTCAATTTGGTTTGGAAAATTCTCAATTCGACTTGGAAAAGCTATATATTACAGCTTGAAGGAGTAGGTATAGGTGAGCTGTATTTCTCAATCGATGAGTTGTAAGCAAAAAGCCACTGGTCACAGGAAACAAAAGATGAGTTCTGTGATCACCAATAATTATTATGCCAGAGTTGACCTGTTATGTGTTTGAGAGATAACTCCCGACTTTGTATTAACTCCCTTCAGCCCTCTGCTGTCTAAAGGTCCCTTAGAAGTGCTATCTTATTGTTATAGTAATTCGTTCATTGTAAAATATTGTAAACCAAAGTTTTCAAAGACAACACTGGTCAAGTTCTCTGAGGATTCAAGTATTGGTGTTTTAGCACAGTTTTTGATGGCAGAAACTAATTACTCAGAAACACTAAGGAGAAGATGAAATGAATGATGCAGTTCATCTAATACAGCTTGTTGCAGACGTTTCGGTATGACCGCCCTTTCCCCTTTCAGAGTGCAGCCGTCCTGTTAGGAGTTCTCATTATCTTTCAATCCAATTCCACTTACGAAATATCCAATATTGCCAATATCGTAGCTCAGAATAAGGTGATATTGTTGATAGATAATAGACATTTATCATGCAATGGTCCTTGATATCTAATGGAGATGTATCACCAAGGATGGACGAAATAACGGCCATATACCAAATGCTTTGAACACTCCAGTTCTTACTGCGCTTTCGACTGGAGAAAGGAAACACCATAAGGAACACTATTCGTCCGGTGCTCTGTTAATCCAATCTGCTAAAAACCCCATTCTACGAGTTGTGATGTTGGTGCCCTTACACCTCAGATTTTCGTTCTATTGTGCAGATAAGGCAGGTTTCAGAATGATGAAAAATCTTATTATATTTTGAAATGTTGAAAATTTCCATGATGGATGGTATTGAGGGATGAATAATTGTCCGTCCGCGCCGCCAACTTTTCCTCCGCTAAACTTCGGCCGGTGGAAGTTTCTTTCCGTAACAAGTTCCCGCCTCCTACCTCAAGTTCTTTTGCGTTTGTGTTTCAGTTTACTTCGCAACCTCGTCTGCGGTTCATTCCAGGGACATTCACACACTTTTTCGTCTTTTCCTTATTACTTCCGATAATGAACCTTTGCAAACGACTTGGAAAGAAACCTTCTCCTTTCTTTCAAACTACTCAGCCACAAATGGTTACAGACCACATATTAACAAAAACCTTCATTCAACTCCAAAAAAACATTTCTCCAACTCAAATTGAACCATCAACGTTTGCAAAAACCATCTAATGTAATCTCGTAAACAAATTTGCTTATTCAAAATAAGCGACGAGCAAATTAACTCATTCTATTACAAATTTGAGGTATTGAGGTTTCTAAAACTAATTTACTCCTGAAAAACATCAAAATTTTGGGGAATCTTTCTGTTATTAGTTCTACACCCATGACAATTGTCAATCAATCAATCAATCCGTTTATCGAATGAAAACTCTGGAAATTGGAGTTGTTACGAGGATTTGCAGACACTGACATGCGCTGATAGACAGACAATAATTTGTAAACCGGCATGGAGGTACCGAAGGTTTTTAATAGAGCAATATAACTTATAAGTAATTCCATTCATTTATTCATTTTCTTTATGTAAAAATTTGCATTAAACTCAATGATGGATGTCGATAGATCCTGAATTTCTTTATAGGGAGGATAAAAGTGGTTTAATACGTATGTAATAATATAATAAATTAATGGTGATATATTACATCATCAATACCTATCGGAGAAGATGTACCCGAACCTCCGGCAGACGGTAGAAGATACCATGCCGTATTGTTTATATTGTTTACGTGAAAGTAGAAGTAATTTGTCATTTTGTATCTTTAAAATAAACGTATTTCTTCTTCTTCTTCTTCAGACAATAATTGAAAGTTGTTCAGTGTTGTCTAAAACGCGAAATGCGAGTGGAAATTTCCATTTTCCATTACATTACATAAACAAAAAATTGTATCTCTGATGTTTCCGCTACATAAATTCGGGCGCAATTTTTTTCGAAGCCAGCTGTTAGCTATTGGCTGAATGCTTTTAGTTTCTCCTGACAGCTTACCTTCCTCAGACTATAACTATACTTACAGCTATAATTTTCAACTGATAACTAATTTAACTTAAAAATTAGCCGCTCTTTAGTAGCAAGAGCAAAATGTTTAGCTGTTAGCTTGGCCGAATCTTAGCTTAATTTGCTCTAGCTTTTGAATTTAGCTATACCTAATTTTTGCCCATCTATGTGAAGAGCGAAACGGATTCTTCTCCCTATTGTCACATCTTACTTAGGCGAATCTGAATTTTCTATCTATAAACCCAACAAAACTAAACACCGAAGCTCTTTTAGATGCTGAACCTGATATCTGAATCTGGCTATTAAAAATTAAACCAGATATTTCTAAATTGTACCAAAATAAAACAACCTCATTCTCCGCATTAATCGAATTTACTGTTCGTTGAAATATTTACTTTTAAATTTATTCGATTCCATTACCTTAAAATTGTACCTACCTATCGATTCCACTCCTTTCCCTCTTGATTTGTGTTGGGGATAATGTAGAGTTTGTAAATGTGATGTTTGTTTTCTTAGTGATCTTCTCCACAACAAATAATGAGGCGTGGCCTGGCTAATTTGTTGAACTTAACTAAACTGTATTCCAATCTGAATACTTGGATGAAAGGAGTCCGCAAGCCAAAAATTTTGTGACGTTCTGGATTAGACAATTGAATACATTTTGCTTCCGAGTCTACTAAGGTAGCGGAAGCATTGTTTTCACTTTTTCGGAATGTGAAATTTTTTTGTCTCCAAAATCAAAAATTCCACTCGCATTTTGCGTTTTAGACCTTTCTGAACAATTTTGGTTCGGTGTCTGTCTGTGTGTCTGTCTGTCTGTCAGCAAATCCTTGTTACGGGCAAAACTACACGAAGTTCTAGTCTGATTTTGATGAAATTTTCAGGGATTGTGCGGGTTGGGGTGTAGATGGCCCCCTATAGGTTTCATGACCCCCGGATCAAAAGTAGCCTCTGCGCATGCGCAAACGTGAAATCCTTGTTACGCGCATTTCGATGAAATTTTCTGGAGTTCTGGATTTCAATTTCGATGAAATTTTCATAACTCCTGGAGTTCTGGATCAATTTCGATGAAATTTTCAGGGATTGTTCGGTTTGATGTGTAGATGGTCCCCTATACGTTTCATGACTCCCGAATCAATAGTAGCCTCTGTGCATGCGCAAACGTGAAATCCTTGCCACAAGCATAACTCCGGGAGTTCCGGACCGATTTCGATGAAATTTTCAGGGATTGTTCGGACTTATTAGGTATATTTTATAGTTTGTTCATTAGTTGAACATGCCTACCTTTATTTTCTCAAGTTATGCTACTGCATAACAATAAATTTACCTTAATTCAATATTTACTTCGCCTAATTGAACGAAGTTCTTTAGTCAATAATAATTTTCAATGATCTATACAGTCAAGTTATGGATACGAAGAAGCTGTGTGCCACACCCACTTGGTTTCCAATGCCTTGGTTCTAGTGCTTTGACTTCAAAGTGTAAAATTCTCTCAAATCTAAACATAACATTGAAACTAAGTCAACACTCTACTGGTGGTTACTATTAAATTATTTTCCAGATCGAAATGAAGGGGCCAGGAAATGTTACGGTGGAGACAAAGGCGAGAAGAGACGGTTTGATGGTGGGCTACATAGCCGACAGAAGCGGAATGTACGTTTTGGAAATATCTAAGAACAACTGGTTCGTTCCAGGGTCGCCGTTTCTTGTGAATGTCCAAGATCCACCTCCAGGGTAAGTCTGACAAATATCCGATAGGGAATCTAGAATAAAGAGTTTTCGTAATTTAGGAAACTTGAAATCTCTTATTTCTAGGGAGGTTACTTTCTGATTTTGCTGATGATGTGCTTCTTAAGGACAGGTATATTCATAGCCAGAAAATAGTGCGATTGTTCAATGATTATTGCCAAGCCAATTTACTCCCAGATTATCGTCAGCAAAAGCAAAGGCATTGTTTTTGGAGAGCATGACAAGAAGCGAAAACTGGATATAACGTGGGGAGGGAAGAAGGTAGATTTGGTCAAGCCGATGCAATATCTAGGAGTGTCATTTTCTAGTTCTCGTAAGTTCCTTGTAGCCTGCGAGCATGGGGAATCGAAAGCAACAGTGGCGTTAGGGACAACCCTGGCCTTACTTGGCCGGGGAAGAGTTTCGAACTGGCATTGGAAAATTACACTTTTCCAGTTATTGGTGGAGTGAGTGTTGTTTTACTGGGCCGAGGCGTGGGGTGCGGGATATCTGGATACAGTTCAACTTGTTACTGGATTTCTCAAGCGCCTCTTGCGCCATCGATGTCTACCTAAGGGCACTATCTGAGATTGGAAATGGGTAGCCTAGCACTCAAAGTACCCATATTTCGATGAATGGTTAAATATTGGGTGGAATCTGTCTGGAACATTTGTTTGCACGCCACACCATGAAGTGCAACTTGCTGGAGCTAAATTTTCGCACTCAACTGACAATAAAATGGAAGCAGTGACATATTGGATGTAGTAGATGTTGAAAATATCAACCTACGTGTCAAGATTTATATGGCACTCCCAATTGCAACTTGATGGAACTAAATTTCCACACTCTGCTGACAGTCATTGTATGTAGTAGACGTTACCTCATACTTAATTTTCAAGTATTTTAATGTACCTACTGGTAATGCTTACGTGAAATTGTGTTTTCTTTGTCGGAATTTCTCTGAATTCACGTGTACAAATAATAATAATAATATTAATAAAACATCGAAGTCGTTATTTTTGGTTATTCTACTCAATTAAAGTTTTTCTGATCGAATGAAATTTTTCATTTCTCACAGTATTGTAATGTTTTCGTAACGCGGATATTGTATGTGAAACTGGGTTTCTTCATTTGTATTATTCAACATCGACTTTATTTGACGTTCCATAGATACTGCGTATTACAAATTAATAATTTTAAATATTTATTGGTACGCTTCAAGTATTTGGTATATTTGTCTATTAAATGGGACATTTAGAACTTATTCCACGTGTTTTAATACCCAATGGGGCTGTACAAATTAACGATTTTGAAATTGTTTGCTGTTGGCCGATTACAAGGAGATTCATTGTTGGAAATAACCAAAAGGGTGTCCCGAATGATTCACACTCCCAAATTAAGGGTTATCACGGATAACTGTGGCTGTGAAAACAATTCGTTTCTATTGCGTAGACGTGCCCCTAATACGCCTGCCCTCATTTACAGCTACACTGGGAACTTCGGCAGTAATTTGTGGGCTAAGCCGGAAGCGGAGGAATATCAGATCCTTCCTGCGCCGGATCCCCCGAGCCAGCCGAACTCCTTGCAGTGGGAGCCTGAGCGGGAGCAGCTTCTTAGGAAGGACTCGGAAGAAATGTCCCCCAGTCGACCGAGCAGGAAGAAGAAACTTCAGAGAACGTCGTCAAACGGGGTGAGGATTGAACAAATAAATACCAGTATGACTACCAGTCTGATTCATCAAACATATATCTTATCCACAAAGCAATAGTTTATACAGGGTGTACAGCGTATGATCCGAAAATCTTCGCACACGTATTCTACAACTAAGGTAACGGCACCGGTAGTGGCCACTGCTCCAGTAGTGGCCATTTTAAAGTTTATATTTGAGAAATAAGGATTCCCGGTCTCCTAGTGGCTTCAAACTTGCAGGAGGTACAGCTCATGTCATCTTGTAGTCAGAGGTTGAACTAGGAGTGCGCAGAGCATCATTGGAAATTGTGGTAAACTTCTCAATATGACCGCCCCTAGTTTCCTCGTTTGTTGGGCTGTATCCTGGAGCTTCTACTGGATAGAATCAATTTTGTTCATCTGGTATTGAATTTAATGATATTAAACACGTAAGGAGGGCAAAATGTCAAGTGGCCACTACTGAGACATGCACGTGGCCACTACTGGAAATTTCGTAATTTGATGTGGCCACTACTAGATCAAAATAAAGGTGTGAGAAAAAATTAATAAAAAATAGAAAAAATTGTTCTTTTGATAGTTTTAGGCAATGGATATGTCAGGGAAGAGTCGGGCTATATTCTAAATGAGTCCTGAAGAAAGTCAGTACTACTGTTGGCCCACAATTGTCAAAACTAAAGAAAAAAATTCTTAACTGTGGCCACTACCGGTACCGTTACCTTAGTTTCCTACAAAAAGTGCCTCTTAGAGATTTTTTTAGAGGCTTCGTTTTTGAGTTATTTCACTAGGTTTTAGAGGGAACTTTTTTGAGGAAATTGAGATTTTATGCAAAAAAAACGTGTATTTTGACAAAATTTACTTTTCAAGCTCATTTTTACCCCTTAGTTCCTTTTAAAAAATTATTATTAAAGACTGAGACGATAGATAATTTTATGCTCTTTTCAACGGCATACTTAGATTTGCAAATACTTTGAAAACGCCGGAGTTACGGCCGTTTTAGTGACTAAGTTCGAAAACACGAAAAAAATCTTAAAAGTGAAATAACTCAAAAACGAAGCCTCTAAAAAAAAATCTCTAAGAGGCACTTTTTGTTGGAAACTAGTTGTAGAATATGCGTGCAAAGATTTTCGGATCATACGCTGTACACCCTGTATAAAAGAGCTGATGATAGAATGGACCGCATTTCAAAACACTGATAGTTGTAACACATGGATTTATTCTTATAGAATAAAGCATGGTTTTAAGGATTAAGAGTCACTTTTAGATTCAGAAATTACGATTATTTGCAATGAACGAATTCCTAGGGATCTGAAACCTACCCCAGTCGATTTTACGTCCAAAACTACAGTAGGACTAGGACTGGAAAAGGGCACCTCACTTGCTTATATCAATAAAAACGCTGCAAATTCTTTCACTGGGGTTTATTATTCAATTGGCTTGCGTTCATGATTTGAATTTCTACTAAGCTTTGGAGTGTGCGTGTTTCACAGGATAGGGCGATTATTGAATTTCAGGAGATATACATGGAGCACGTGAATCTGTTCTCGACCAAAATACCTATTTGGATTGATCAGTTGATCATATTTGTGTGCCTCCTGAAATTCAATAATCGCCCTATCCTGTGAAACACGCAGACTCCAAAGCTTAGTAGAAATTCAAATCATGACGCAAGCCAATTGCATAATAAACCCCAGTGAAAGAATTTGCAGCGTTTTTTATTGAACCTCAATACCCCCCCACAATGAAAACATCTATAATTTATCAAGTCCTTTGGCACTCGTATTGCGTTAAAACTTCCCCAAATCCAAATTTAAACGATGTAGCCAAAGGTAGACAGATGTAGAGGGGGCACACAAATATCATCAACTGCTCAATCCAAATAGGTGTTTTGGATGAGAACCGATTTACGTGGTCTATGCATTTCTCCTGAAATTCAATAATCGCTCTATCACCTGTCAAACACGCACACTCCGAAGCTTAGTAGAAATTCAAATCATGAACGCAAGCCAAATGAATAATAAACCCCAGTGAAAGAATACTTATTTACCCCAGTAATAATATTGAATAATAAACCCCTGTAATAATATTGAATAATATTTACCTATATATTATCAGCGTTTCATGCATATCAGAATGCTTCAACCCGTGTATCGGCTACTAACTACACTACAAGTATCCACATCGGCTATCACTCCAGTATCCACATTCACTACAACTCGACGCTATCGGCCGGAAATAGGAAAATATTTAGGCCGATTCGACTAGTTTTGAGGTTTTCAGGGATTTTACAAAACTTTTACAGCCCTTAAAGGGCACTTTAAATTGAGTTAGGGAGCTGGCTCAATAATTGGGGCGTCGTCGGACCAAGATGGATTTTTCCTGAAAATTTCGGATTTTTTGCTCCAGCCGTTTCGGAGATATCGTGCGTACGGCGGACGGACGGAAAATTTTTTATTGCAGATTCGGATTCTACACCCTTTGAAACGTAAACCATGAAAATTTCAGGGGGGGTTAGAATTTTTTTTCCAGAGCGATTACAATGGTTTATTATTGAATAATAAACCAAAAAACCGAAACACCACGTTTTCGCTAAACTAATCAGCTAAACGAATGGAAAAAAATGTTGAAGAGAAAAAATTGTCACATCTTGAAAATCTCCACTTTTTTCAATCAATCATAAGTTCCGGTGATCCAGAGATAAATTTTAGCCTGCAGTCCTAAAATATCCGTGGAAACCTCAGCTTTCCAACGGTATAATTGAAATGTATTTCACGTTTAAAGGTAGTGGAGAAAAAGAAGTTTTATATCAACAGTTGAACAATTTAGTTAATAAAATACCATTCGCTCAGAACTTCCGGCGATAGGAAAGGTGCAGAATATCCTTTTTTCTTGGACGCTTGGAGTCGATTCAGCAAAAAATATACATCAAATCCGATGCCAAACTCATTTCTTTGTGACAA
This sequence comes from Creontiades dilutus, assembly GCA_031894815.1. NCBI lineage: Eukaryota > Metazoa > Arthropoda > Insecta > Hemiptera > Miridae > Creontiades > Creontiades dilutus. The sequence goes on along the minus strand of JAVIWC010006953.1, from coordinate 97,995 downwards.
GTCGGTTTTGGGTGGAAAACCTGGAGTTCAGCAGCAAAAGCTCGGCGTTCCAAGTTTCTCCATTAACTTCAAACGTGAAATACCTTTCAATTATAACGTTGGAAAGCTGAAGTTTCCACGGATATGTTAGGACTGTAGGCTAAAAATTCACCTCCGAATCACATGGTATCATACCAAGTCTTGAGACATTCTTAAAACGCAAGTTTTCTTAAAAACGCAAGATATCACGCTGATAATTGTTGAAAAACATGGTTGTCCCCATTTGCTCTTCCTGTAGAAATTTGAAGAGTTACAATCGATATACGATCACGGTGAAATTCGTATGAAGCGACCAAATCTCCGTACTTTCCTTCAGGTTTGAACAAAATGAAATGAGCTTAATTTATTTAACGTTTATTGATGAGAACTGGGTTTTTCGAGAGATCCAATGAATGTAGATAATAATTATATACATTCAATTTGATCTCTCGAAAATGATGATCGATCGTTGACAATTATTTATATTCTTCCAATATAATATCTGTTTCTATTCTTCCTAAAAGAACCACCAATGGCGAATTCTACTGGTCAGTTCAGAAGATCTCATCAGGCGAATAATTTCTCATGTTTCCTGCTATGGAATCGCAGAGATGCTAAAGCTAATTCTTTAGTTTCAAAATTCGCCGCATTTGACGCATGCTAAAAACTAATGTAAAGGCCGGGGAGACATCAAACTGTCAAATAATTTGAGAATGACCCCGTCTTATTTATCTGATTGGTTCTCAGATCGTATTTATTGGGGCATCATTTTCTAACATTTTTCAGGTCATATTGATCCAAACTCTAATCAACGTCAGAAATCAGTATTGTATCATTACTTAATCCTATGTTATGCTGGTTTTATTAGCTATGTAGACTTATTCGAGTTCTTTATTTCAAACATATGTTTCGAATGAAGGTCCAAGACCTTACCCAACAACATGGGCTACCCATTGGAAAAGTAAGCTCGGGAATCGTACTAACTTGAGTATTTATTTGTATCCTTATTGAATTCAATTAAATTGATGAGAGAAAGCCGTTTTGAGATAACTGCATTATAAATGCCGATGCCTCCTCTTACTTCTCACGAAATTGGAAGACAAAAACCAAACACGCCGAAAACACGAAAAATACGACGCAGAGGCTCGTTCACTCCACATTTGTGTTCGGGGTTCAGTGCATTCCCGACAAGAGCGGCGGATCGGCCGGCGATAACTGGAACAAGCCCCACAGCCAAATATTGAATCCGGCTCGGGTGAAAATCCAATTTCCCATTATCCGAGCTGTGTCGTTTCGCTCGAGGGGAAGTCGGAAAAAGCTGCGTTTATTAAATTTGGAAGGCGGTTCATAAGGTGAGGTGATGTCTCAGACATGATGATCTACGCACAAAAGGAGACGTTGAAAATTAATATCTTCCTCTCTACATAAAATATTAAACCTGAATGAGAAATATACCAACGACAGTAAGTTATTGCTCCTGTCACAAAAAGATTGTTTGCGGTTGGAGCAATAGTTATTGCGTTTCAATTTAAGAATGGAACTACATTTTTGTCGAAAAACTATCAGCATTCACTGAATGTTGTCCCTGCGAATTTCATTCGAAAAATGCACGTTTTATATAATTGTCAAATCCAGACATAATAGACACGTATAAAACACGAGATACGCCAACCTACGCTTTAATTGTCCATCTTCACGTATAAATCTTGACAGATGACAAACTGGATTTCATTAACTGAATTCATTCATTTTGTCTCATGTCATTGCTGACGACGTGACACGTGGATCGCATCAGACCTCCCACAAAAGGAACTCTTGATAACAAAACCTCACATGATAGTAGGCGATTTTTACTATGTCCAGGCATGTTCACATTCATATTCATGTTGACTTTTTTTCTGGCAAAGTTCATAGTAAGAGTAAACGGATGAATTCAGCGGTCCGGCGGGGTTCATTCGATTCAAAAACGAACATTAAAACATTAACGTTTTTAAAGTTTCGATTTTTTAAAACCATCCCGAGAACTCAGTCGAAACCAGACCCCAACTAACGGAGTGATATAGATCATTTTTCATTTAAAAAATAAACATAAAAACGCTGCAAATTCTTTCACTGGGGTTTATTATTCAATGATTCATGATTTGAATTTCTACCAAGCTTTGGAGTGTGCGTGTTTCACGGGTGATAGAGCGATTATTGAATTTCAGGAGATATGCATAGAGCACTTAAATCAGTTCACAACCAAAGTAAATATTTGGATTGATCAGTTGATCATATGTGCCTCCTGAAATTCAATAATCGCTCTATTACCTGTGAAACACGCACACTCCAAAGCTTAGTTGAAATTCAAATCATGAATCATTGAATACTAAACCCCAGTGAAAGAATTCGCAGTGTTTTTTTTTTTTTTTTAGAGCGATTACAATGTAAAAATATTCTATTTGAAAATTTTTAATTTCGTAAGACGGAGCATGCATATCAGAATGCTTCAACCCGTGTATCGGCTGTAAACCCTTTTAGGAGTTCACTCCAGTATCCACATTCACTACATACTAGGTACTGCGATAATCAAAAAAAAAAGTGTTTGTGTGTGTGTTTGATGTGCAGTAACCTAGTGATGTAGTGAATTGGATGCAAATTTTGGCACCATAAATCGGGCCATACATCGGGAATGGTTTGAGCCTACGGACCTGGGGAGGAGCTCATTCGATTCCTCATGGAAAGTTCTTCAAAAAAAGTCCAATTTAGGCCTCCTTGACTTTTTCTTGAGGTTTTTAGGGATTTTACAAAACTTTGACAACCCTTGAAGGGCACTTTAAATTAAGTGAGAGAGCTGGCTCAAGAATTGGGGCGTTGTCGGACCAATATTGATTTTTCCTGAAAATTTCACATTTTTTGCTCTAGCCGTTTGGGAGAAATCGTGCGTACGGCGGACGGATGGAAAACTTTTTATTGCAGATTTGGATTCTACACCATTTGAAACGTAAACCATGAAATTTTCAGGGGGGTTAAATTTTTTTTTTTTTTCAAGAGCGATTACAATGGTTTATTATTGAATAATAAACCAAAAACGGTGCAATTCACAAAAATTGGCATAAGACCGTCTAATGATATCTCAAGATAATCTACAGGGTGTGTTAGATAAGATGCGCAGTACTTCACCCTCGTATTCTACAACCAATTTCCAACAAAAAGTGCCTCGTAGCAATTTTTTTTATCTCGCTTAGTTTTTGAGTTATTTCACTTCTAAGATTTTTCTCGTGTTTTCGACTTTGTCTCAACAAAACGGCTATAACTCACATACAGTATTATGTAAAGTAAAAGTTGAGGATACCGTTGGGAAGTGCGTTAAATTTCCTATCTTTCAAGTGTTAACCCGTGATCTGCCTCAAAGGGTACAATTTTGTGAATGGTACCAACCAGAATTCCCAAGACTGGGTGACAGAAAGATCTAGACTGACGAGGCCACACTTACACGGGACCCATGTGTCCCATTACCAATATGATTTTCATCTGGTCGGGTTTCAAACGGACGGGTGTCAGGCCCACAGAACTCGAGCAGTAAGGGAATGGATGAACACCAACTTTGAAAACAGGTTAGAAACAGAAACCCCCTGTTCGTCATAATGCACATTAAAAAAAAAAAAAAGAAAAAACGAAAGAGTTTTCCACTCAACATAAGGAAAAATACGTTGAACGATTTTTTTAAAGCATCCATCTAACTTACAAATTGCTCATAGGTTGGTCAGTAAGGGACACATTTTTGCATTCAACAAAATGAAGGCCATTTTGAAAAGTTACTGTAATTAGGTATTAGAAAATGCTTGCACAAATTTAAAACTGCACCTTAGAAGATAAAACAGATTAATTTTGTTCGGAAAAATGCGAACTTATTTGAAACCTATTACCAAGCGCCAAAAACCTCGACTTGCTTCGCTGCTTTTTGCATTCAAACGAGGCTTTCTCGACCAAATAAAATAGTAAAAATTGTTTTTGATATACTATTCAAAAGCTGACCTTTTGGCGCATTTTTTAAGGTACAGGCACCTGATCAAATGCGGATTAAAGTGGAGTACTGAACGTTTGAAAAACCGAATTTTTTCAAATTTTCTTGAAGTTTGCTTTGTAGAGTGATTTTTCGCCGACTTGATGGAAATTTAACGCACTTTCCAACGGTATCCTCAACTTTTACTTTACATTATACTGTATGTGAGTTATAACCGTTTTGCTGAGACAAGGTCGAAAACACGAAAAAAACCTGAGAAGTGAAATAACTCAAAAACTAATTGCTAAGAGGCACTTTTTGTTGGAAATTGGTTGTAAAATACGTGGGTGAAGTACTGCGCACCTTATCTGAAACAGCCTGTACATTCGGAAAGCCAGCTCACTTTAACAAGAGTGAGGGATTTTTCGTACTAAACATCCATTCTGGCCCAATACAGAATGTGTTAAATTCGGAATGTTAGAACCCCGTTAGCCAGCCCATATTCAATCATCTTTCAGCATTCATCGTTTCGGGGTTCGAGCCAAAAAACGTTTTCCGTTCTAGGAATGACGAGTAATTAATTTCGGCTCGACCGAGAACGAATTCCCAGATTGAGCCCAACCGATCCTGCACCGTCAATTAAGTTATGTCTGCTCAATTTAAACTCTCCACGAAAACAGGCGAAAAGAATATTTATCGAGGGAGATGGATATTTACGAAATATATTCCACATGATACGGCTACTTTCGTTTGAACCCCGCGCGCTCGTAACTGAGTAAACACTTCGGGTTTTTTTTCCGTTGCGGTAGTTGGTTCATATGAGCGCCCCAAAAAGTTCCCATGTGCTCGTGTAAGAGTGAACGTGAGCCTCGAAGTTCCCCCGCCATCCCGCATACACTTTTACACCGTTCAATATTTGCTCGTGATATTTGTTCTCTCTAAGTGGGCTCTTTGATATAAACTCCTTCACTTGAGTCTTTCAATAAAAACTTTGAACTTGGCCCCCCATTCACCTGAGAGCGCCTCACTTCACGAACTGCATATCGCGTTGTAAGTGGGAGAGAAGTAGGAACAAGCTCCTGGAAGTAAAAGGTGTTCGTTCCATACCCAACAAGTTTGCATATGTGCAATATGCATATTTAAGGTTAATTTTCATTATAGTGTACCGTACAGTGCAAAACCCATCTACAATACAAGGTTATTAAATATTGTGAAACCTTGACTTGGACGACCCATGATCGATTCCTGTGTATAGTTCGGTATCGGAGTACATTTTTTCTTTTTCTTTTTATAAGTATGCATCACTACATTTCACGTTTTCATTTAAACCTGTAGGTATCATTTTAATGATGTATTACCGTATTTTTTATTTCATAGTAATAAATTATTCTTATTTTCTTCTTAGGTTGGTGAGACGCCACCTGAGATTAGGCCGGAAGAGTAGTTTTTAGAATAGTTTTTACTCGTTTTTACTTTGGGTGATTCTCATTTAACGGGACAATCGAGGTTTTGGCCCAAACCCAAAAACCCAGTTTTTTATTGAACAACGAAAAAGTAATTATGGAATTTTTAAAACAATCACTAAAAACTAATTTTTCGTACCCATACTAGGCCTAATTTTGAATTTGTCAAACTCGTCTAGGAGTGCTTAAAAACACTGTTTTCAATTGTCTAATCTACAATATTTTCTATGGCTGTTATACAGAACCTCGATCTTACATTTTATTTAAGATAAAAACTCGAAAAAATCTTTAAATTAAAATGACTCGGAAACGAGACCTTTAAAAAAAAGTTGTGGGGGATAATTTTTTTGGAAAATAGTCTTAAAATCCCCCTCTAGGAGGTTAGCAACCGAAAATGCACAGTATTTTGGTTAATTATTTTTAATAATGAACCTATGCAATCGAGCAAGAATAATTTTTGTAAGCCCCCACAAAAAAAATTTGTTGTTTAACATTCCAAGAAGAGTAAAAATAAAATCCGAAGATCGAATAAAAATTGGTTATCTGTAAAGTTGGTTTATTGAACGTGATACTGATAGTTGAACGTGACAACGTCATAAGAAAATACTGATGGAATGGTTTCATTTTTCAAAAGAAAATTTTTCGATCGAATAGTAAAGCAATTGATTTTTTACTCATCGTGAAATAATTCTGTTAACTTATTGTTATACTTTTGTCAATTATAACATAACCTACAATCGCTGCACTACCGGACCGATGATATTTATGGGTGATTCTCATTCTACGGGACAATCGAGGTTTTGATTCTGACTAAAAAATTTTGTTCTCCTAAATTTATGATTTTTTTATTATACAATCTAGATGTTACTCTAACGGTATAGTGTTGTACAAGCACGCATGATTTTCGTTTGTTTCCTCAAAATTCAGGTTTTAAAATTTTATAGGTTACGAGAATGGGATGTATCCATGACAATGAGCTTTGTCAACCAAATAACGATAGAATTACGTAAACGATATGTTGGTAAGGTTGAATGATACAGATATCTGATTTCAGTTTTTCCTGACTTTGTGCTAGAACAAGTATCACATTTTAATATTAGTATTTATTTAGTAGTATTAAATAGTATCAAATACCAAACTTGAAAAAAAATTGTTTCAAACATGACGGCTTTTGTGTAGCCACAACAATGAAGTTTAAAATCGCCACGACAATGAGAAATCAACATTAACCTTCGGCAATTAGGAATCTAATGAACACATGAGTTTATAGAAATTGAAACTTGCATTAAATAGAGTTTTACTTGTCCATCCCAAAATGCTAAACGAATCAATAAGATTGATTAAGAGTGATTTTCAAACCCATAACAATGAGAAGTATGAAACGTACACACCTGTTTTACAAACGACTAACTTCATTTTTGAGCCCCAACTGTATAGAAGTGTGTTTTCTCAAAGGGCAAAGTTACCAACGCTGAAAAAACTTTGAATTGCCAAAAAATGCCCTCATTTGAAGGATCTACAATGATTTCCTTCAAACCCATGACAATGGGACAGAAGGTTTGGGACAAACTTTGAGCACTTGATTCGTACAGACTATCTAAAAGTTAGTCCCACTCGTAAGCGCACTAACATCCAGTCACTAAGTCTAAAGAAAATATTAGTTAAAATATTTCCAGTGAAACGTACTTTGAGCGGATAAAATTTCGGATTAAGTTCAAATTGTGACTCACGGACAGACCATGACAATGAGATTAGAGGTACATTTCGATCAATTACCGGCATGTACAATGAAGAGTAGCCGAACTTTATGACAGCCATGAGTAGGCCTAGTTACCACATAAAATCTACAAAAATAATTTTTGGAAAAAGTTGAACAGAAAATTATTTATCAATGAAGGACAGCGATCGTCCCGTAAAATAGGAATCACCCTTATACAGTTATATCCCGTTATTTTAATTATTTTGTGATCCAAGACGAAACTTTTCTCGCTTACAATGAACTAAATGTTCTTTGTCTAATTCCGAACCATCTCCAAAAATAACTGTCGTTTTTCGCCGTGATCGTGGGCCAGAAAGGAGGATTTTCAACGAAATATCCTTTTTTTTTCATTCAAACTTCGTTTTTTCCCATAATTAGCAAAGTTAAATCAGAAATGATTATACCGTTCGAAAGCTAAGGAATCTAAAAGTTCATCAGCTTGAAGTGTTGGAACGATGAATTCACTGAATTCTGAGGTAGCTGGATAGTATCACATAACAAAGCAGCCCTTTACGTAACCAAAAACCGTTACGTTTTTACTCATCTCCTCGAGCACGGGTTGATATTATATTTGTTGTCCGGTCCCAAGGATCACAACTTTGTGTATTTACCTTTATGAAGCAAAACTGTTGTATTTCTTTGAAAGTATAACTGTTTTTGGAGGGTATGCTAAAGAGTTTAATTGGTCATACAGGGTGTCCCACGAGTTATGCACAACCCGACTCCTACGTGTTTCACAACTCATTTCCGACCGAAAGTGCCTCCTAGCAATTTTTTTTAGAGGCCTCGTTTCCGAGTTATTCACGAGTTCAGAGGACAGATGAACCATTTTTATATTCTCATTTGTATATACCTCTTCTATCACCTTTGGAATGAGCTGTTTATAATGAAATTATAATGATAGCTAATTTTTTTGCTGTAGTGATCCCGTCTGATTGGATATTTGAAATTTGCCCGCATTATTCAACCTAGTTTCCCCATTCCTAGCGCCTGGAAAGATCAAACGAAAGTTATGTAATCATCTTTAACGAATTATTTCTTAAACATTCTCAATATGTGAGTCACGACCGAAAACGTGCAGTTACTAAAATCACAGTACGTCGTGAGGTGCCTTGGCTAAGCTAGTTAAGATTGCGGTTGGAAAAGTTTTCGGTTGTCGTCTTGAATATCCTTCCAGTTCCTCCAACTGATTTTAACCTGAAGAATCTCATCAGTGATTCAGTTTAAAATGCAAAACTAAGTAAGTTTCAGTTACTCGAGGATGATGTCTCGATAAGTCGTACGACCGACAGGGGATCGATTTTACAGTTAATTCCAAAAGAAACTACCTCCTGAGGTTTTATTTCCTTTTAACCCCTTCTTTTTTATTTTTCGGATTAGTTCTTTCAGAATTTTATCTTTTAAAACTGAAAGTACCTCAACAAGATGGATTACCTCCATTGCCTCATTTAGAAGGTGTAATCATTATGAACATATATCGTTACAAAATTTGACACATTCTTGCAGTGTCTGGATCTAGATTGATTATTCTTTGAATGGACAATTCTAGATCATTCCTTCATTTTGCCTATAGAAGCGGGTGGATGGCCCGAACTTTAGTTCAGTTCTATTTGAGCTACCGTGGAGATAAGCGAACTGCTAGTGCCGTCACTTTGTGTTGTGACTTTGTGTGCATCTTCAGCGCCTTTTAATTATATGTTCTTATTAAGTTTATTGAGAGATAAGTAAACAAAAATTATGTCTGGTGGAAAGAAACGAAAAGTGGATGCAGATGGTCGCCAGCTCACAGTTCTTTTCTTTTATGGAAATTAATAAATCAAAACATCGTAACAACATACTGACGATAATTCCGAAAATTCTTTACGTCTTTGTATCAGTGGAGTTATTCCAAACATCGATGAATTAGTTTCCCGAATTCATGCTCAAGTGTCTCATTGATTTCGTTGTCGGTTCTTAACTTTCGTAGTTTATAAAAATTCCAAATTAAACAATTTAATTATAATGCTGTACCTGTTCATTCATTTCAGTTTGTTATTTTAACAACCATGTCCAAAATTATACACATTTTCAGTTGGATTTTGATTAGAGTTTGTGCGTAAGCGCAACCGCAGGGAAATCCCGCTACTGTTTGCCGGGCATCAAACAGATTTTGAAACATATAGGAATGACAAGGGTTAACACCTAGATAATAATCCATCACTCCAAAAAACCTCCTGGAGAATACAACACAAACCTGAATTTCGCAAACATCACTTTTTCACGACCTGCAGTCTGTCTGATCTCCATTGAATTCCAATATTCACAAATGATGCGCACATTTCTTTTCATTTTTTTCATGATTTTAATGTTCCAAACCTTTATCAAAATACCATTATCAACTCTATAAAAGCCCTATTTCTCAAATCAGCATGAATACAAAAACCTTTATTACTGTTTAGTATGAAATCCTATCATTTTGACTAGAAATTAACTTCTTCAAATAATTCTGTACGCCAACGTCATAATAATTGTGAAAACTATAATTCCCATCCCTTCTGACAAAAGTTTTACTCCAATATTGTTACTACTAAAATAATTTTACTTTAATAGCTAATGTGTGAATGAATATGCTGCGTTTGAACTAAAAGTATGATCATTGGAAAAGTTCAACTCTAGCGGCACGTCTAAGTTTTACCGCAAAATGTAGGGACATTCTCGAAATATAATATCGAAGGAATGGAATATGAACATGTAGTATGGAACTCAAGTCATACAGACCAACAAATGCAAACCGGCCCAATATTGTCAACAACAACAAAATCATGTTAAATATGGATCAATTAACAACAAAACAAGCCAAAAGCCAAAATTAAGCCACTTATTTAAGTGGTATATGGTCCACCATTCACTTGAAAAAATTCCGACTATTGGAATCATAATTGATGAAATAAAGAAAAACCACTAAGTTCCATAACTAGATCTCTGCCTCTGTTACTTATCAGAGAAGACTTGGAATATATTGCTGTATGAATAAAATATATGATATATGAATTATTAAAAATTATGCTGATAGGGGGAGCAGATCACACGTCTGATATCTATCGCTAAACATTATGAACACAACTTTTAAACGAGACCCGCGAACGTATTTGCACACTAAAGTTTGTCCCACAACATGTCAAAGGTTGCCCGTACCTGCTTTAAAGGATTACTTTTTGTTTCAACTTAGTTGTAGAATCGATCCTCGAGGATTGTGTCCTACCTCCCCCCTTGCATGCAAGCGAAGAGGAAAATCCACAGTCGAGGGCCCTGCATCAGAGACGCAAGTGTCTGTTTGCTCGAAGCACTACAGGAGCTGGCCGTTCTAGCTCGCTCTACAAACTAAGCAGGTTGGTGCCCGAGTTATCAGCGAGCCACATAACTTATATGCTGGCACCGGTTTGCCCGGTTACCCCTCAGCTTTCCAGCTTAGCCTGGGTAACCAACCACTTCCACCACGAAGGCAACGAACGGCTTTCTGCGGGGGAAGGCAGAAGACGCACCGATTTCGTGGATGGAATTCACCAGCGAACTGGGTATCCCAAACACCAAAGGCCAGATCGGTCGCAGGCCATTTGCAGGAAATGGAATCCTGCAACTGTCACTTTATCCTCAACCCGACCCCAGTAAGGTCCAAACACCCAACCCAACAGTAGACACCTTGTATGGACTTTCAATATAAAATTATTATTTATTTTCGTTTTCTTCCAGTCGAAACAGCAAATCGTGGAGTTGAGTCAAATCGCTGCCGCCATCATTTTAGCTCGGAGGTTCACCAATAAGATGCAGAGCCGAATTCCCGAGCTGCGGGTCGAGCGGCCGAACGACCAGCAGACGGAGCTCAACTTGTGGTCGAACGTGGCTGGCCCGACGTCGCTCCGTGAGATCAATTACGTCTCCCCGGATGGTGCTACGTTCCCGATATCCGTCTCCAACCGGAGAGGCGCCGAACAGCATAAGAAATGGAACGAAAACGGCAATCTGAGCTTGGAGGACTGGATCCGAACGAACGAGTTCAATCGAGGTTCGTAGCCGAATTAATGGGCTCACGTTCTATTTTTGGATGTCTTTCTTATCAAATCAAATCAAATATCCATTTACTGGCAACAAAAAATTAAAATACGAGCATAAGTTTAATAAAAATTAAAAAGACATTGTAATTTTTATAATTGGCAACCAAAGCTTAGAGGACTGGATATTAGCCCGTACGACCGAGTACAATCGAGGCTTGTAGCCAAATGCATGAACTCCTGTTCTATCTTTGGATGTCTGCTTGACGTTGCACCTCAATCTTTTCAAAAAAAAATAATGCATTTATCGAAAAAATATATTTCTTGTTTTTACTCCTTCCACTACAGCGGCATCTTCAATATAACTTCTTTCTTATCAAATCAAATCAAATATCCCTTTATTGGCAATGAAGAAATATTATAGTATACCTACATATTATATCCAGCATAAGTTTTATACAAAATTAAGGAGACAAAGTAATTTTTATATGGTAGGTAAACAGCTAGAAATGACGTTGCCCGCAGTCGAATAAGTTCGAAAACGTTTGCCCTTCTGAGAAGTTCACGACTTCGATAAAAATGTAGAGAATGAATAAAGTTCCAATTTTTGGCAATAGAAATATAAATATAAATTACTACTGCAGTGGTGGGAAACATAATTACAATAAATTCAAGATGGAGAATTCATATAAACTGGTAAATAGAATATTAAATTATTATTTTGTATCAATAATTGAGAACTTGTTATAAGAATAACTGAAAATCGTAAGCTATGAGTTGCTTCTGTCATGAAAATAATTAGCAGAAGAGCTTGTTTCAGGCATCCCGTTATCCAAATATTTATGTGAAAGGCTCCATTTTCGTTAAAAGGCCGTTAAAATATTGTGTGTTCCATTGGCTGGCCTATGATTTGTACTAAAACTAAGGATTAGTATTTATGTGTATGTACTACGTGACAGCGGCTTAGTGTATTGTCCGTGCTTTGGTCAGTGATGCACTTACTCATTTAATTTCCAGGTGGCGAGACCTACTTGTGTCTTCCGGACCAGGAAGTGTTCCCCAAAAGTCGGCAGCCGTCTGTGACGTTTCAACGAGGTTCGCCCAACATCGTCAGGCCCGTCCGACCCTTCAACCAGTGCGTTACAACTTCCTTGGGCTCGGAAGGTGAATCGATGAAACTCAGGGCTGAAGGGCGGGTTTGGACGCACTGCACGAGCATTGGTAACTTTTAATAACGAAATAACAATATGAAGTTAAGGCTAGCCGTCCACTAGGAGTGGAAAGCTGCGAACTGGAAAGTAAAGAATTCCTGCAAACGCCATCATGCCCTTTCCATTGATCCGCTCAGTACAACGGTATGCGTAGACGAGATGGCTCGAAAAACAATTCTGGAGACGAATTTTTAGCGTTGAAACTATTACCCTTCTTTATTACTGACAAAAGCAATTTAGCAGACCAAGGCTTAATAAAAAAAAATAAAAGAGTCCGGTGAATTTAATCATTCGAGGCGTGACCATCAAAATCGATGACAATCACCATTCTTCTCATTTCCTAATGAAAAAGGACACTTACCGATACATTTTGGAAACATCTACTCGAAACTATCAAAATTCAGTAATTTTCTTGCACTAGCAAAATCAGCTTTTCACCGTCCACGTTTTTCAACATCTGATTCGCACCTGTTCGTCCGAAAAATCCTCGTATAAAGGGATCACTAAGCACTTGGCGCGAGAATTTAAGAAAACTAACTAACGATCAGGGCATTATGGGCGTGGTTTCCATGGTATGTGCCCCATATGAATAACATGTTTCGTTTAGACGAATTCGGGCGAACTGGGTTCCCAACTTTTCGGTCCCAATAGACACTGCTTTAACAACTTGTAATTGAATAAGACATGTTTAATGTTTTTTGATGTTGATGGTTTTCCCTGCCCAACATGAGATTATGGCGAAAAGGTAACACTATGTCGGTCTATTTTATCACACCATTTTATGTTTGTTAAAATAAGTAAGGAAGGTAACATAGGTACTTTTCGACTGCAATACCCATGGCCACATGTCCACCTAACTTTGGTAACGTTTATACATCGAGCAGGTATCATAATATGAATATTATTCATCTTTTTTTTAGAACAGTTCTAACATCTTTTTTTAGAACAGTTCTAACAGTTAACTCAGTTACTGAGTTTGCAGCTTTCCGTTTCGCAGTTTTTTAGAACTGAGTTCGAAGCTTTCGGGTCCCAATGGACAATGCTATTAAAACTTGTTATCAACTAACTTTGATGGTTTTCCATACCCAATATGAAATTATGGCGAAAAGTTGACTCCATGTTAGTCTGTTTTACTGTGACATTGTTACAATAGGTTACGAAGGTGTCATATTTTTTCACTGCCATTTGGCCATATGACCACCAAACTCGGCAAACGTTTATGAATCAAGCAGGTATCATAGTTATCTTAGCTTGTGATATTGGTGGGGTATAGCCGATGGGTGTAGAGAATCAGATTATAGTTTTAAAAGACATTAAATGTACTGCTATATAATTAGACTCGATGGAACAAACAAATTTGCGCAATAATGAAAGCTACAACTTATTGTGATGACGGCTATAAAACTACCTCACCATATTCTACAGCCATATTGATCCGAATTGATCACTTCTTCGGACCAGCCAATTAGCTAATACTCACCATCAGCACTTCCTCACCGTTGGCTGAACGATCTGCTGAGAAATGCTCTCGAGTTTATTGCCCCTTGAATTCTATTAAGGTCGACTTTATTTCTCGGAAATTTCATCAGAAGAAATTACATTGTTTCCAAGAGTACTTCGAGTTTGATTGAATCAATTAATTCGCACTCATTTACGTTCGGGACCTTAATTTCTGTTTTACGAATTCAACAAGTGTCAGCTGCTTGCTTGCCTGTTGCTTCCGAGTCTACCCTTAGGTAAAGGAAGCATTGTTTTTGGTTTATTTTCAATAATAGGGATTTGTAAAGGGTATAGGAAATTTGTGACCAACCCCTCCCCTATTCCACTCTCGCCATAAAATTATGACATTTTACGTTTCGACGTGCGTAGATTATAAATCTGGCATGTCCGTCCGCCGAACGTCTCATAAAAAGCCTTAAAATTTATGTGAAAAATCCGTTGTTTCGGAGATGTACTCCACTCGGGAAATAGTTAGACCTAACTTCTAGTCAGTCCGATTGCTTCAGACGAAGAGATGCTGGCGAAAACTGTTCAAAAACCTGCCTATTGGGGTGGCTTTCCCGAGTAATTTTGAATGGCCAATCGATTGGGATAGTATTCAGACCAGTTTAAGTTCACTCAAAGCAAATAATCGTAATTTCTGAGTTATAATAGTTGCCACAGTCTCATGAACTGATGTGACAACATCCACTCTCTCAGCGCCAGCACTACGAATCTTTGTGGTGCTGTACTTCATCTTCTTTCGCTGATGTACACTATTCAGCGGGTGTCTATAGATACGTACAACCTGGGCAACAAGTGGGGACAGGTTGTCCGAGCGAGCTGGGGCGTCAGTCCTCTAGCTGTTTACTTTCAGTGGGAGTACTGATTTCCCCGGTTCGAATCCGGCTGGCACCAATGATTAGGGCCAAAATCCTATCAAGTGTTGTATACCTGTCCTGTCGTTAGGCAGTTCACCTCTGATCTCGATATCACGTGAATCCAAAACGCTCCCAACCCAGGGGCGTGAGGCAATGGGAAACCACGAGCGAAATCGTCAGACCTAGTTCCGATCCTCTCTAGAGGACGGCTGGCGACGTCCGCGACACCCCCGGGTAGTCGGACGAAAATCCAAGGTGAAATTCCTTGTTTACTTTACTTTACTTTACCTGGGCAACAATTATCCAACAGCGTGTTTTCACAATAAGATCTGTCCTATATCCTCTTCCGTCTATTCACATTTGCACCTCATTTCGAACATCTCATTGCTTCTTTTGTCGTTACGCAGCAAAAAAGGTAACAATATTATGCCTTGCTGAAGGTGGCCTAAAGCTGAACTTCATAGTTGGATGATGTGCGCTGCAGGTACTCTTTGTTGGCAACCTCTTCGACAGAGTATTGGCATTGACTATCTCAAGCCCCTACATAGATCTTCTGACTCGGAGAACTTCTGTGGACTTTCACTGCAGTAATCATCTGCCAGTTCCTTGCTCCATAGCCAATCCGTTGATTCCTTCACCTCATCTCTTTATTTCATCCCCAACCTTACAATTACAAAACATTACAATTCAAAAAATAATAAACCCAATTGTTAGAATTGAAAGCGTTTTGTTTAGTGATGTTGAAAATGGCTGTGAGTGATCTGATTACATTCTCCTATGTATTGTAACCTCCTTAGGCATATCCTTGAGATCTGTTACGAAGGCACACAAGTAATATTGTCCACCAATAGGTTGTTTCTTACTGTCTTACAGTAGAGCAATTAGTTAGGTGAGGGAACAACTATCAGGATCCAATCAAGAAGCATTTCATGTTGAATCAAGTTAAATAGTGTGGCGATGTTGAAATGTCAAGTTAAAAAGTGTGTGCAACTCGGATGCTTGGCGAATGTGTGCATATTATAAAAGAGTGGGCTAAGAAGGAAGATACCTACCTACTTTGTGTTATTTCCGAGAGAGAATCAGACCTCTGTGATTTAGAGAAGTAATGGTATGGTGCTCTTTAAAACATAGCCTCTGGGATGGTATCCTCCCTTAGGTCTTGTTTTTTTACACTTTCTAACTTTAATGTACACCCATTATCCGTTAATTAATCTGTAATTACCTACTTTTTCAGGAGTAAACACAGACGAAAGTTGGATAAATTCTTCTTCAAGGCCAGTGGGATTGTACAGGGAATTCAAATCTCAAAGTGTGCAAGTGGGCCACAGCTTTGGATCTGTTGAAACCTCGGACGTGAATTCGTTCCAGTACAATCACTATGAAATGAAAAGCGCTCTGAACCAGGGAGAATATCAGTACCAGAAAAATGATAGGGACTATCGAAGAATTGATTACGGGCTGCAACTCAAGGAGCAGAAGAGCAACGATTCGAGTTCGTCTAGAAATAGAAAGAGCGAGACGTTCAATAGTGACGACACATCTAGCAGCGTAGCGACGAATTACAGCGAGAAAATCATTGAAATGGATTTGAAGGTGCATTATGAAACTATAGCATTGACTAGTACAGATGACGAACGAATGTCTAATACACCGCTTCCAAAACAAACCAGCGAATATCAAAATGAATATCTGGACTCGGTGTCCATGGATGAGTCTCCCGGTAGCAGCGAAATTCGTGAAGAGGGTAGTAAAGAAGACGATTCGAATCAAATCACCGATGGAACGATGAGAAAATTAATCAAACAGCCGTCCGTCGATGGTATTTACAAGGCGACACTGATGAGTATTCATTGCTCACCTATCAAATCTGATTTGAGCACCTCATGTGGTACTGCGGATAATGATCAGATCATGACGGTAGATGCAGAAGTACAGGGCAACGGCGGTGAAGACAGGCCGGAGTACGAACGAAGTTCCTACACGGATGAACTGGTGAAATTGAGATCGAATTACTATCTGAGTGACAACACAGGGGATCGGAGTCTTATGGAACATTTCTCCTTGACATCATCAAACAGAGCTGATTTGATTCGTCAATTTGATACGAACTATATGGATGATTGTGCAACAGCCAACAGTATCAACATACGAAAAGTGAGCAACCTCTATACATAAATTTTAGCAATGTTAAACGGCATTAAGCGAAAAGGAATCAGCCCATAAAATCATAAACCTATAATTGAGGGGGTCCTTGTCAGAGATGCGAGCTTGAAAAAACGAAGAAAATTTATTTTTCACCATTCGATAGTTAGAAAATTTCATTATTGATGATCACTAAAAACCGATATAGAATCAATCCCCTAAAACTGCAATTATTTAGCATCGACTGTCTTGTATTACTGGTAATGTGGAGTATTGAAAAATTAATACTTCTCACGTATAAAATCCAAATCAAATGGCTGAATTTCAAAAGATATCCAGACTGTATCCAGACAGATATCCAGAGTGTCTGGATTCAATGTCTTTGTCTCAGACATAACTGTCTTTTCAATGAAGATTACCCTGCTGCATCCATATGAATTACTTACTCAACCAATCTTGAAAGCCAGTAGAAATTCGTGGATTTGATGAAGAGAAAAAAATTGTACTTTCAAGTTTTCAGCAGGAAGTAGATCCCTTAGAACCAATGATGTACAACCATTGTGATACTAAGAACTCCCCCACGGTAAGAATATTTCTTGGCTCGTATTTGGATTTCTAGAAATTGTGTGCCCTGGAAGTCATTATTTATTTTTAAGAAAACGAGGGTACAACTTAGTAGTAAATTATCATAATACAGAGATATGACGATATCGTAGTTTGTCGGGGGCTCCTTCGCCCTTTATTGAACTAGGTACAGTATAACTAACTTTTATTGATAATGAAAGAAAAATGCTCAGCGAAGGAAGTAGGAGGGAAGTATTTGAGTTTCTACCTTGTAAAATACACAGGAACCTACTGATTCTATAGATATGGCTGATCTTGACAGATATATTGAAACTACAAGAGGTTGAGATGAGATTTATCTATTTTTGTTATAGCTATTTCTATGTAGGGTTTCTCAACACCTCATTACCGCGGCTACCTTAAAGCTACCTACCTATTCGTGTATCACCAATTGGCCCGCTCTGTTTTCTTCAATGGACGGTTGAAAAGCGAGATAAATACCAGACAAGCGAATAAAGTCGTAGTCCCTACCACCAGAATAAACTACCTATTACTTATTTCACTGCTATTGCATCTCATCCCGTTTAACAGTCGACCAAAGTGAATACCGATGTAATCAGCAATAATCCTTAAAGTTCTGACTGTTATCGCCACTTAAAGGTTTGTGTAACCTTCACTATAGAAATTTAGTACGATAACCACCCAAAAAATAACCGGAATATATCATATGTACCTATTTGCAGACACTATGTGATTTTTGTGTATTGTGTTTATGTTTATCTGTATCAGATAGAACAAAAGCGCCTTAAGCAACTGATGAAGAGAAAATGGACTTCAAAAATTCCTTCCCGCCGTGTGGTCAAGCAGGGGAGTGGAACGTGCAAGAGACATCTTCGAAAAACTCTGTCGCTGTTCCCAAAATTGAAGGACCAAGATGAGTCGATCGGCCACATCAAGACCAGCGCACTCTACAGTTTTGGGCCCTACCCGGTGAAAAAAGACATCGTCCACATACCAACACCGGTCCGGGCCTGGAAAAATTTTTGGGATAACATCGCCAATAGGTAAACAGCAGATAAAACCATGACATTATTACTGTTGAGGTTGCCAACATAACTAGACCATCGTAGTCTTTCTTTATACAAGGGGCATCCCTTGTAAATTCAATCAAAAGTGCTTCAAATAATTTACTATAATAATATTCTTATTAACTTACCTAGTTTACGTAGTAGACATTTGGAACAGGTTTTTTGTAAGTTTTCACATTTTTGTTTTGTTATAGAAAGGAAACGGTTATAAGAAGAGATTGCTCCATCAGAAATAAGGGTTTAGTAAGGAAAGGGAAGACCGCTTTGCAAAAACTCTCTGAAGGCAAAGCTGATCAACCGGACGTCGCTCAAGACGAAGATCGGAAGAGGAGGTAAACCAAACTTTCCGGCTCCAATACTTTTGGTTAGGTATGTACTAGAGGAAGAGTGACGCTAAAATGTGTTCTTTACTGTTAATATAAGCACCGCTTCTCTCACAGTTCGTTCAACCGTACACGTTGCATTCCAAAATCATGTTCGAACTGTTCAAGACGTAAGACGCAAATTCCTATGTGTGGGGTTAACAAACAGTATGTCCCCTAGGTACATAAGATTCTGCACTATCCTAAACTCTAAATAAAGGAACTGCAATTGTTCAAAATCCGTTTTAACTAGATTTCAGGGATTTTGAGAGTTTTTCTCTAGAAAATAATCCAGTACATCATCGGATCAAAAGTAAATTTACCCCCGTCAATTTTAGAAATACTTGAATGTTAAGAATTATGGAGCCTCATATTGATTTTTTATTAAATTCACTGCACTTGCGACACGTAAGCTTTATTTTACGTTATCTTCAACTATAACTGTGCTTTAGCCCCCTTATATTTCAAAGATTAGCTCCTAAAAGGTTTCAAGTTTCAACGCGGTTGGACCACTCGTAACTTGCGAGTATGCGCAAACAATTAGTAGGCAATCAAATGACTTTAATAGCCCAAAGGGGACCACCAAAGTGGAGAATGGTCCCAAGATGTTTGCTTATGAATTTCAACTTGATTGAATTTATAATATCCACCAGGCATGCGCAAACGTGACATTCAATGTCAGAGCCAACAGAAAGAAACTTCCGTTAGTTGTTCTTAAATTTACACATCATTAGCTCCTAAATCAACTTCTTTCATATACCTACATCTATTTTTCTCGGAACGATTGTAAGTGTAGTCCGATTCCCTTAAAACCTGAAAGTAGTTCATGGGTTTTCTATGAATTTCATGGATTTCTTTCATTTACTAGGGCTGCAGTAAATTAAAATTCACTTTCCGATGCGAAAATATTCAATTTTATTGAAATCTAAATGTTAACTTTTCAATCAAACAAGAAGTTCTAAGGTAACGGTACCGGTAGTGGCCACAGTTAAGAATTTTTTTCTTTAGTTTTGACAATTGTGGGCCAACAGTAGTACTGACTTTCTTCAGGACTCTTTTAGAATATAGCCCGACTCTTCCCTAACATATCTATTGCCTAAAACTATCAAAAGAACAATTTTTTTTCTATTTTTTATTAATTTTTTCAGAATATTCTACTGACTTTCTTCAGGACTCATTTAGAAGAATTGCCCATTTGTGTATATACCAAAAAACTTAATAAATAATATTCCTTACCTAACTATGACTCTTCCCTAACATATCCATTGCCTAAAACTATCAAAAGAACAATGGGTTTTTCTATTTTTTTTTAATTTTTTCTCACACCTTTATTTTGATCTAGTAGTGGCCACATCAAATTACGAAATTTTCAGGAGTGGCCACGTGCATGTCTCAGTAGTGGCCACTTGACATTTTGCCCTCCTTAGTGTTTAATATCATTAAATTCAACACCAGATGAACAAAATTGATTCTATCCAGTAGAAGCTCTAGGATACAGCCCAACAAACGAGGAAAATAGGGACGGTCATATTGAGAAGTTTACCACAATTTCCAATGATGCTCTGCGCACTCCTAGTTCAACCTCTGACTACAAGATGACATGAGCTGTACCTCCTGCAAGTTTGAAGCCACTAGGAGACCGGGAATCCTTATTTCTCAAATATAAACTTTAAAATGGCCACTACTGGAGCAGTGGCCACTACCGGTGCCGTTACCTTATCTATAGACAGCATTTTTGATAACATTCAATGATATCGTCATTAACTTTCAATTATAATTATGACACTAACTCATTCGGAATCGCTAGCAGTAAATGAGTAGAAAGCAAAACTTTACAAACGTTTTTCATGTCGATCCAAAAATGTGAACTCTTCTTCTCCATTTACCGACAGACAGATAAACGCGCACACCCTTCTGATTCGTGGATATTTTTTTGGATTTGGTATTCACCGATCATATAAATTTCCTTTGAACCTGCGATTGTTGGTTGAAGTATCATTTATGTTCCCTCTTGTAACTATTTGCGCCTGTTTTGTTCATTTTGTAGCATCATTCACATCGAATACAACGTTGTTTGTATCGGTGACAGACGCGAGTCCGTCGGCTCGTATCAGAGAAGGACTTGGTCTGGGGAATGGAAATCCAATTGTCACCGCCCTCTGCACATCAGCACAGTAGACTCGCTTGTGGATAGGTATTTATACAGCTTTTTATCTATCGAGCACATTACATTCAACAATTAAATCAGACAACTGATCCCCACCTACTAATCAAGGTTTGAAATCTCATCCCGTTGTAATTTAACTAGTTTTTAACGAAGGAATGAGCACAACTTGGTTTAGGGAACAGCAGGAAAATACCGTCACCATAAGGGAATCTTGATGTATCTATAATAATACACATAACTTATGCTTCATTTTTGAATGGTTGTTTAGAAGAACTCGTCGCTTGAGATGACTAGGACGTTTTGGCCTGTTTCCAACCACTTGACACATTGTAAACAGCTGAACACCAAAAATTTCAAAAGCTTGACACATTGTAAACACTTGATTATAAAGACTAATTGCTAACAGAGCGCATTGTTCATCGATCAATAATTACTCATTCCCGTACCAGATATGTGACACGTAATCAGTATGGTGTGTGTCTCAATTTAGGGTTTGATTGGTTTCCATTACTTGAAATTTCCTGTCCCGCACAGAAGCCATGTAATTTGAGCTTGCACATAGCACAATGTCACAATGTGTTGCACATGAGCATGTCATGCCAGCCAACCTTCAATTGGCACTCCGTTGTAATAAAGACAAATGTCTTCTCCTATACAACTCAGAGCATCGTTAGAGCTGTCATCAAAGCTATCATGTTGCAAACCAACATCGGCCTCTTCTTCATCTGCTGATTCTTGTTTCCTCTCTTCTTTTTTGGCTCGGTCGTCTTCCATATCTTGGATGTTTTCTTTTCTTTTTCCCAACTGTTTTCTTGGCCAAGGTCGCATCCTTCTTCGGCTGTTTTTTCCTCTCTATCTCAACTAGGTCTTGCCTTATCTTTTTGAGTTTATCTCTTTGTTCTTCCTTTATTTTCTTCATTGGAGATCTCTGATTTTCGTTTTTTCCTTTCAATCTTCCCTTTGAAACCTTCCAGGATGAAAGTGCCAGGCCATGAAAAAATGTCATCAACTGAAACCTGTGGTAGTGATGGATTACGGTATTTCGTGTTATTACCGTGGGAAGGATTTCGATTAATCAGACAGCGTGGTATCTAAATGGCAAGGGTAATTTTGAAATTGAATATTAGATTATTGTGTATTTACTGTAACACTATTTCACAGCCCAGTAGCCCCCTCATTAATCTCCACTAGTGAGCACAGTACGCCTGCCAGGAAAATCTTGTTGGTACATACCAAAATTTGAGACCTATTGGTCTGAAAATTTTGTGTTGACGTTTTTTAAATGAAAATATGTTTGCTAAGAATTCTGAGACCATCCTCATTTTCCATCAATTGGAAGTTTTATTTTTACGATTGTTCAAAGTTTAGGGAGAATGTGATGTCACACTAAGCAGTGTGATTCTGCCCAAGTGGAAGGAGTGAAATGGACGCTTTTTCTCTTAAAAAGCCAAATAAATAATACTACTTAACATAAGAACAGTGCGCTTGGTATCTGTATTCTTAGAATCTCTCATTTGGTCTCGTTTAACGACAAACCACCAAGACAAAACAACCACCTAACTCTCGGGTTGAAGGAAGCCCCAAGAAGGAAGGCTGCAGTTCTCAAAAGGTGGGCCAATGTTGAATCGGGGATTTTGATAATAACGTGGCCCATGCCACATTGAGTTGGTAAAAGCTGAGTGCTGGCCCCTTCTAAGCCTCATTTAATGAGTTTTAGGGAGGAATTGATAGTCCTAAGATGAAAGTGAATGATGAAGTGAAGATCTAAGAAGACGGTGACTGCTCGTGCTATTCGTAGATTAAGGAAATGCTCCAGCGAGTGCTCGATCACTTGCTTCACTATTTCATTAGTTAGGATTCAGAAAACCAGAGAAATGCTAACCTAATTGCCAGATCTACCTTGAGCGTTTACTTTGGGAAAACCCTTCCGTTCAACCTTCTTTCTCAATAAGTTTCCCTTCCGAAAGTGTTGAAACTCCGAAGTTCCGAAATTTAATAAACTATTCAATAGTGTTTATACCTAGCAGGTAGTAATGGATCTCGATCAGATTTTTGAAATGGATAAAAGGTACGATGAGAATGATTTGACATGTTATAACGTAATACCCAAAGGGATATTACTTAATAGATTCCTACCAGGTACCTATTAGCTAAACCTTATTGACATTCGCGTTCCATGTTAATCTATGTTCTTTTTTTATGTTGCGGTGTTTGTACACACACGAAAGTGACGATATCTTGTGAGAATCCTCTAGCACTCTATTCCAGCAAACATAAAAAGTTGTGAAAAATCTTAGCTTCAAGTCAAGATATTTCCTAAATTTTGAAAGTGAGGGCCTCACTTCAACTATAAATAACAAACTAGACTGAACAATTTCATTAGAAATGTCTTTACTTTCCTAAGTCTGGAATAATTAGATTATAATCTTTACTCAGGCCTCTAGGTATAAGAAATTCCACCCTTAATCACAAATCCAATGTTTCAACTATCGTTCATTCCAATATGAACAGAGCGCTTCGCCGACTGTGAGCTTTTAACATCCTACGCGAGAAGCACTCCCAATTAGTATATTGTTAAATATATCGGTACTGTTTCCGATTAAGAAATTCTCAAGGCAAGCTTACCTGAATTATCGACTTTTATTCTTAATATTTTTTTCTGAAACAATTCTCACGATCACAACTCTTAAGACATAACAACACAATTAATCACCTGAAACACTGAAACATTGAGGTGACCCACTTCACAATATTATCAACGGCTCTTTTCAGAGGCAGCTATAACATGCCAGATGATACCTAAGCGGAATTAACTGAAGAATTTTTTTCGCAAGAACGAAGTTTTTATTTCAATCCTATCGAGAATTATCGTAATCCAGTAATCATTTCAAAACTTACTTATTTCAATGAAGAAATTTTCCGAAAATTTTTATTTTAAAATTTTCAGAGCCATTGCAACAGTTTCATTTTCCATGAAAATTATCTAAAAGGTAAATTACCTCAACTATAACCTAAGATTAATGTCGTTGACCAGGGTTGTCAAACTCAATTTTGCAAAGATCCATATACTAAATTTAGTATGTGTAGGAGGGCTAGATGCAAATTAAAAAAATTACTGAATTAAGTATTGTAACATTTTATTTATTTAATAAGCTTTAAAAACCTGATTCTTCTTTTTGAGGCAAATTGATATCCCGGGCCAAATTGATACGGTCTAGGGGCCGGATGCGACCCAGGGGCCGTATCTTTGACATGACTGTCATAAACAAAGTAGGAGTAAACAGAAAAATCACGTTGAATTCGAATCAATTGCAGATTCGAAAATGCGAAGCAGTTATTCACTGAACTGGAGAAAGACGAAAACCTACGCTCTCAAACAGTACTACAAATGAAATCTACAACCGTCTCCAAGGAACCCGATTACCCACATCGATTTGAGCCGCACTGGGATTTGAAAAACTTGTTCCAAGACTTCAACCAAGGATTAGGTGAGGATTTATTTACCAAGTTATTCTCATATTACGAGTATATTTCGTATGATATGTACGTACTAACTATTATGTAAAGAAGAAAATTCAAGAAATATGAATATGCTTTAGCTTAGAATGTCAGCTATCGATCGGCCATCGATTCAGCAACGTTAATCATCGATTGGTGGCGTTGAACCAGCGATGATAAAGCGTTATGCAAATTCTGTTCAGGCACCAATTTTTGAATCAATAGGTAGAACGTACGACTCAATATGATGTCATTAAGTGTCTTATTATTATCAGGTCGCTATCGGACACGGTCGCTATCCCTAGCAATGGATATTTATCGATGTCGCGCTACTTTCGTTCCAATCTCATAAAACATTTTTCTGCAGTTAAATCCCGGGTAAAGCATATTCATGATAAATGTTAAGTTAACAATAATTATTGTTTATCTAAAGAAAAACTATTTTTGTGGTACCTTTTTATCGGCCGTCAGCAGTATCTGCCAGTATCAGCAGTTCTATGGAAAAAAAAAGAATGCAAAATTGAAAGTTGAATTCTCGAACCATCAATGTCTCATCCAACAATCTCTTGTGAAAACTGATTTGGTGAAGGAATCTTAAAGGCTGCCAATACTGAGCACCTATATCGAAAATGGTACTCATCTTCCCTGTTGTTGGAGTTATAATTTGCATATATTTGTATTAAATTATTTCGCATTTAGATGTAGCACCTGCTCCTTGCTGTGTTTAAAAATCCACCTACTAGTTCAGTGGTTCGAATCTTCCATCAAACTACGGTTCGTTTTAGTTTCCAAAATCTTCTCTACCAGTTCGTCGGCTTGACTATGAATCAATAATAATTATTGATTCCTCATTGACTGGCTGCCTATTAAGTGTAGGGTTTGTTTCACAACTTTAGTAAAATTAGGATCGAACCAAAAAAGAATCATGAAAATCGGTTGAGAATTGCAGGCTGTATCAGAGCTTTACAGATGCGGCAATAGTGGGTCTCTCACAGTTTCTTGGATGTTTCAAAGGGTGTTTCAAAACCCAGTAAATCCTACAGAACTGGAAATTAAGATCAAATTAAATCAATATAACGGCAAACATTAACAATCATAGATTATGAATAACCTACTGGGGCTGGAAGGGTCCCCATACTGAAATTCAGACAGAAACATACTCAACTAAAAATCTAGGATCTATACTAATATCACAGAGGATTTCCTCACACTAATCAGGCACACATCTATTCTCACCCCATTAAGACTTGCAGCATCGACAAAATTGGTCACATAACCATACAGACATACGGATTTGCGTTCAGTTTGCCCTCTCTCAAGTTTGGGTTATCCCACACCTCCTGGATCAATTCTTCTACTGACGAAGCCTCGTTTCAGAGGGACGTCTTAAATAACTGCATTGCACTTGTTTTCGGGTGGTGCGAAGGGCGCTCGAGTACACGGCGCTCGAGATCTACTTCACCTTCAAGACACAGATGTTGTGCGGGTTTAAAGACGGTAGAAGCCGTCTCGTAGGGCACTCGGGAGCGTTTTTTTGCCCAAGTGCCCGGATTTGGCCGAAGTTGCTTGGAACAATAAGTCAAGTCTCTCTGAACGTCAAATGTCTGGTTTTCACAGAAAAGGCGGCAAACGTCCCTGTTTTCTCGTTTCAATCCATCTACCGCAGTTGTTAGACTTTGCCTGCACCCATCAACGTGAGCTCAATCGTTCGCGTTCGACAGTCCTCACAGTTTTTGAGGTCATTATTTCCTTTAATTTTGTCTGTAGCGTATTATCAACATATTTTTCGCCCCTCTGAAGTAAAACTTCGTCGAGAAAAATGCTTCTCAATTTTTCTGAATGAATAATGCTTCTATAATTGACTTTGTATAAATTCAGTTAGTAGAATGATTCCAATTGCTGTGTAATGAAATTACTTAACACAAAACATAGGGACCTACCTATTGTGAATAACAATGTTCCAGTGTCGGTAACAGTTGTTCCCTACCAGTATATAATTATTTTGTTATCCAAGGAGCCTTCGTCTTTTAAAAAAAAGACTCTAATACATTATACGTGGATAATGAACATCTGCAAATGAAACTATTTTTGATAAACTTGATAGTGTAATGAGAACAACAGAAACAGTTGAAATAAAGAGTAAAACGGTGGTAAACTTTTGTTTAGAAATGTTGATTAAGTGGTTTTGCGTTTCTTTGCCTCTGCAATGATCACTTACTCTAATGAAAAAGTGTTCTACAATGAAGGTACCATTCGTCACCAGTTATTATTACTGAGTGAAACCATGTGACTCATCAAACACAGGTATTAATAATCAACTGGGGCTGTGATTACGTTTATTGTGCTAGTAACTCTTCATTACCACATACTCAACAGTTCAAAATATTAAAACGAGTAATAGCTAAATTTAGGACTAGATTGGCTTATCTCTAGCATTCATTATGATCAAAGATGTAAAACTCTCCGTTACCATATCCTTATCATTCGAAATTACCTTTGGGAGACAGTTGACGTATCATTGCCAAGGTAGTCGAACAAAAGTATCATTTTTGGTTTATTATTCAATAATGAACCATTGTAATCGCTCTGGAAAAAAAATGCTAACCCCCCTGAAAATGTCATGGTTTACGTTTCAAAGGGTGTAGAATTCGAATCTGCAATAAAAAAATTTCCGTCCGTCCGCCGTACGCACGATTTCTTCCAAACGGCTGGAGCAAAAGATCTGAAATTTTCAGGAAAAATCCATCTTGGTCCGACTACGCCCCGATTCTTGAGCCAGCTCTCTCACTCAATTTAAAGTGCCCTTTAAGGGCTGTCAACGTTTTTTAAAATCCCTGAAAACCTCAAAACAAGTCAAGGCGGCCTAAATGTGTACTTATGTTTAAGAACATACCTCGAGGAATCGAATGAGCCCCTCCCTAGATCCGTAGGTCAAACCATTCCCGATCTATGGCCCGATTTATGGTACCAACATTTTCGTTTTTTGGTTTATTATTGTTTGTTTGTAACCTAGTGATGTCCGGCCGATAGCGTCGAGTTCTAGTGAATGTGGATACTGGAGTGATAGCCGATGTGGTTCCTTGTAGTTTATAGCCAATACACGGGTTGAAGCATTCTGATATGCATGAAACGCTGATAATATATAGGTAAATATTATTCAATATTATTACTGGGGTTCATTATTCAATATTATTGCTGGGGTAAATAAGTATTCTTTCACTGTTGTTTACTATTCAATTGGCTTGCGTTCATGATTTGAATCTTACTAAGCTTCGGAGTGTGCGTGTTTTACAGGTGATAGAGCGATTATTGAATTTCAGGAGATATGCATAGACCACGTAAATCGGTTCTCAACCACAACACCTATTTGGATTGATCAGTTGATGATATTTTTGTGCCTCCTCTACATCAGTTTACCTTTGGCTATATCGTTTAAATTTGGATTTGGGGAAGTTTTAACGCAATACGAGTGCCAAAGGACTTGATAAATTATAGATATTTTTATTGTGGGGGGGTTATTGAGGTTCAATAAAAACGCTGCAAATTCTTTCACTGGGGTTTATTATTCGATTGGCTTGCGTTCATGATTTGAATTTCTACTAAGCTTTGGAGTGCGTGTTTCACAGGATAGAGCGATTATTGAATTTCAGGAGATATGCATGGAGCACGTAAATCTGTTCTCAACCAAAATACCTATTTGGATTGATCAGTTGATCATATTTGTGTGCCTCTTGAAATTCAATAATCGCCCTATCCTATGAAACACGCACACTCCAAAGCTTAGTAGAAATTCAAATCATGAACGCAAGCTGATTGAATAATAAACCCCAGTGAAAGAATTTGCAGCGTTTTCAATATAATATCCCCTCAAAGGCGGGGCCACCATTAAATAAAAAGGAAAAAACTAAGCAAAATAAAAGTAGGGATGCCGCCCAGGGTTACTCAACACCGCCTCTTGGGATTTGTGAAATAGAGGATGACGGAAGAGGGAGGGATGAAGGAAGTCTCCCTATAGAATTACCACCAGTTAGAGTAGGAGCCCCCCGGATTACGGGGGTGGTGATACCACACAGTACTCCTGACGAAATGCCCAGCTCGAATAAGTCCGTGGCCCTTTTCCCTCACCACACTTCACGCCATGAAAGGTTGCTTACGAGTCACTTATTTTCATTACTTCGTTACTTATTGAAATAATTGGTGGTAAATTTTAACTTCGGTTTAAAATTTATTTTAAATTTACACAAAACTTGAATTGGAAAAAAAGAACATAAAGATTGCTCGAACGTCGGGTTCTATCATGGCAGAATATTAGAAAAGGTTTTGTTTACGAGTAAATTGCCTGTAGAACTATGAGTTTTTCAATCTGGAAACTTTGATCACAGATCGCAAAACGTCCAACCATGAACCATCCCTTTCCACATTTGAGTATTCTATTTCCAGCATCACTATTTCAATAATGAACAGCCGTAGCTGACTAGGAGAAATAGTTTTTGTAGTTGAATCAAATATCAATATTGTATTCCTCATTGCAGGTAAGCCCGGGGTCGCCAACCGCTTGGGTGTCCTAGCAAGCCTCCAATCTGTTGAACCTCAGTACCACGTTGGTGGCTACGAACTGCATTACCCGCATCTGCCCATCCCCAGCAGACCACAGGAGAAATCAAGTCTCGTCCTGCACCATAGTCCAACAAAACTAGCTTAATCAAAATGAACACCGTTCTTTTCTAAGGAAATCTAAATACCAGCATTATTTAGAAAATATATGACAACTTTTTGAGTTTCATTCCTTTTTTTTTTAATTCAGTTAACATTCCTCAAGTAAAACATTCAATCTGTATTTTGTATTTGGAGAATTATCTCTCCCTACCTACCAATACAGACCTACCTTGTTTCTGAATTAACCACTACACTTTAGCTGCATTTCTTTATCAGCACATGGAAAACAATGAATAAATAATAATAAACCTATTTGAAACCTAATGGATTTCTTGATTTAAATTAGTCTAAACTCCCTCCATATTTTGACGTAATGGAACGTGCATAAACAATGTATTTTACACAATGTTACTCCGATACTAACTTAGTTGATTGCATTAAGTAGATCTGCTGAGTCGAGATTAGTTCAAAATATATATTTCCAGAGTAACTTATAGAAGAAAGCAAGATTAGCTTGCCTTCACCCCTACCTTCTATCAATCAGCAATTAGATTGGGCAATTGAATGCTCAGATTACTGCATTTTTAGCAGTTACCTACAGCATTCCCATCTAGGTTACTTATCCACCTAGACATAGTGAAAATTAAGTGAAACAAAATTAGAATAAGAACAAAGAGAACACTCAAAGGTAATGGTGCTGTAAATCCTTGGAACATCAACGAGAATGATTTAGGTAAGTAGGTACTTTTTTCCAAGTCTCTACGGTTATGGGATGATCATAAAACTTTCACAAATAGTAGGCTAGCAAACTAATTCAGCAAAGCTGCCTCTTCTGGGAGTCAGACGCCACAGCATTGCTGGAGAGCAGTGGCGTAGTTTGAGGAGGGACAGTGTGGGCAGAGCCCCCCCCCATGAACCTAGAGCACGTAGAAGTTGGTCTTAAAACAGACGCTGTTTGAACAAAATAATAATTTCACGTTACTGACGTCATTATTGGGAAACTGCCTGCTGAAGTAACGAGTACCTAATACACAAAGACAATTGGAAGCAGTATATCAATGAGCTGTTCCCCTCCCTTCATTTGAGTATTTTCATACAGTACAAAGACAGAACTAGTTCAGATGAAGAATGTTCTTTATTTGTCTACCTGGAAGACAAATAAAGAACATAAACCTAACATAATTGCTAAACCTTTCTTCTGATAGACCTTACCAGAAAAAAGGTTTAGTAATTGTCTTAATGTACAAACTGCAAGGTTAAGCTGCCAAAATAGTGTCTTGTGTCTGCTCTTCATTTAAATTTACTTCGATAGGAACCTACTTTCTTCCCATTTCCAAGTTCCTGCATCTACTTCATACCAGTACAACCAAAAACCCTCCCTTCTTCCCTCCCCATGTTTAATAAAACTGAGAAGATTGGAATATGCCACCTTGGAAATATCATTGGGGAAATACATCACTTCTAAGGACATTATATTTAATTTGACTAAGTGCATCACAGTATCACAAGATGTGTTTGGTATTTCACTGAAGCAGCAAATATCCTTCATTACTTTTCCAAGTCTCTTCAAATTCACAATTATTCTGACGTCTTTTTTAGGCAAGGGTCTATTCAGTTGTCTTGCTTATTGAGGGATAATCATTGATAGTTCATTCTTCCTCAAGCCTGAGACGTTTTTCTCGTATTGTTCATGCTTATCCCTTTCCGTGTTGTTAACCATGTTCTGTACATAGCTTTTGGTTACTCCAAATATTTTTTGTGCTCCTTCAGCGAGACAATCAGCAGCTTCTTGACCCTCATAGCCAGGAATTCAAAGAAGAGTGATCTGATTGCTTTGGGCCATTCTATTGAGGAAAGTCAGATATTCCCAGAACAGCTTTGAGCTTACAGTAAAGGAAGCAATTGCAGGGCAGCCTGACTGTTGGTGACACACATCCAGACAGTAACTATATTGTACTGAATAGTACAAATTTAGTTTTAGAAAGATTCAGAGTTAACTTATTTTGGATTAACCAAAAAAGGTAGGTAGGTAAGGAAGGTACTGCACAAACATTATCTTGAAAGTAATGAAAATCGTAACCCCCCCTCTGGTCTCCCACATACCTTTCTGAAACAAGGATCAGTCAACATAATTTTCCTCTTCTAATTTCACTTAGGATGGTGGAAGTAATTGTGTCAGAGTTTTGTTTTTGCTTTATTGCAAAAAATTACAAGAAATCACTCATTTTAGTAGTATTAAATTATTGTAGTATTGAAAGGACAGCTTCTGGCACAGTATGCACATTATCTAAACAAACAAAAGAATGTTATAAAAGATCTTAACTAGAAAAAACATTTGTCACATGTCTGAAAAATCTTAATTTCTATGAGAAATCCAGAGGAAAGAGAGTTTAAAATCACCTTTTTCAAAAAATATGGGGAGTGGAAGCCGAATTTGTTCAAACTTAGACCAAATTAATTTCTTAAACTATGAGTGGAGTTGATGGATAGTTTGAACGGTGGACACAGGACGCAGCACCATCGGATACGCCCTGACTCAGAGCGCTCTGGTTTTTAACTTATCAACACCACCCAGTACATCCCCCACTTTCTTCCATGCTGTTCCATGACGGTTGAGGTCGGCCATGTCGTTAGCTTCACTCGTTGCTGCCGCTCTTCATTTTCGAGGCTTCGGCTCCCCCGACCTCTCGTTGCTCTGCTGCTTCGCTCTCCCCGCATTCCCCCATTGCACCGTTCGCCTCCCGATTTGTCGACCTGCGAGTTCCCGAGATCATGTCCCCGATTCCGTTGTTCCGCGATACTACGCCACTTCCACTCGACGGACTCCCGAAGACCTCGAAGCCGTAGACGATCTGGTTTCCTCCCTCGGGACGATCTGAACTCCTCCCGTGCCAGGTGCCGCAGCTAACGGGGACGCAGCCGCACCGTCCGTATCCTCACCGCTATCGCCCTAACTGCTAGACTTTGTTTTTCTTCAACACCGGGCTCAAAGAAAAGAACTTCCTGCCGGACCACGACAATATTCCCAGGTATTTACATCCTTCATTATCTTCACTATGAAATTCC
Source organism: Creontiades dilutus (assembly GCA_031894815.1). Taxonomy (NCBI): domain Eukaryota; kingdom Metazoa; phylum Arthropoda; class Insecta; order Hemiptera; family Miridae; genus Creontiades; species Creontiades dilutus. Next base: position 65,628 of record JAVIWC010006953.1, on the reverse strand, counting down.
ATAATTACCGCCCATATTTGACCGCATCCCTATCACGCACGCATTCCTGCGCGTCGAGAAAGCGCCGACAGGAATCCAGTTGGTCGCCCTGTGTAAACCTACTCTGGTGAAAACACGTCATTCATACGATCGAATTCATCCTATTTTTGTCCAACCTCGTTAAGTATAAACTTGGGATTGTGGGTTTCCAAGTTTTCATGGAAGTTCCCTCCAGAGGTGCAACTAGTTATCCCCGTCACGCACATGCGTGGGATTGCTAAAGTGACCCAGTTGAAAATAGAAATTCATCCTCTTTTTCCCTTTACGCCAACCTTAACACCGTATGTCATTCTAACCCAAGTGCGTAAACTATTTGGTAAATATCCATCGCGTATTTATATACCGTTATGTGCCTATTCAATCAGTCATCTGTTTATATTTACATTTTGACTCCTTGTTGACAACTCGTCTCAGATTATGAATTTTAAAAATAAATACGTCTTAACATAGGTACAGATCCTTCATAATCAGAAAAGTACGTATCCATTGCTTTCGTAGTGTATGAATCTGAGTTACTCCGTAGGCCTATATTTATCTAATCCAGATATACAGATTGATTACGCTTATTGTTTACGTTATGTGTGGTCCTGCATAGCATATGTATGTACAGAGAACTGTAATTTTGCTGAATACCTCTCTTGATTCTAGGTTCGGTTCTTTTATTTATGTTGTACACGACAACACTCGCTCTTGTACCGGGGTGCGTATTTACATTTACACAGCTTTTAAATGCCGAACTCAAAAGAAATCACGTGAACTATAAGCTGTTCATGTTTGTACAAAGAAATGACGCCAAAGATTATAATTTGAGTAAGCATGTTTGAATGTCAACAACCAATTGAGTAGTTGTATTCGGCATATCAGGCAGATTGGTGTTCTTACTTACACCTAATGGAAGGACTTGAAGGTGAGCATGCTGGAATGAATTCAGATAATAATGCGTTTTGAGGAAAAATATGTATTTATTTAAATCCCATTCACAAACAATATTTTCGCGAACTGAATGCAACAATCTTAACAAAACTCTAATATCGTGGACACAATCAGTGTTTGTTGTCTGCAGGGTCGATCCCTCAATGGTAAGATGCTGGTGACTCCTGGATACCAAACCTTCGTTCGGTGATTTGAGGCATTTGGCCTGGGGTTTCCCTTTTTCTCGCTATCTCTTCGGATCCAGCACCCATCAAAACGTGTGAACTAGGGAAGGCTGATAGTCGATACCTACTGAGACACTATCGATAGTTAGATACTATCGGTGACTAACTATCGATAACATCGATAGTACAGAATATTAGAAGGAATGCCTGGACCCTATCCCCTTTGTCGTGCATCTATTTGCACGTTCAATGGGGATGGGGTCCACCCTCCTGTATAAAATACCTCAGCTCAATAATAATAATTGTTTAGAGTCCAATAGATAATAATTTAATAGTGGGTGTGGGTAGTGGAGTGACCACATTCATTCCGAATCTCTTAATTTGGAGCGTTATATCTGTTTATTCTTGTCAGAAACGTTTCTATTAACGCAGTTGAGATCAAACAACTAAGCAATATGACCAACTTGAGTACATGGACAGGGAGGAGTGAACAGTTTAACGTCGACTACAGAGCTAAAAGTAACAAACAACAAGAGATGTGTGGTGCCACCACCATGTCAATGCCTAAAGTATGCTAGTAGTTATACATAGTTAGACTGAGGAAGTCCCCGCTGCGGGACGAAACGTTTCTGACAAGAATAAACAGATATAACGCTCCAAATTAAGAGATAATAATTTACTTAAATCAAATATTGAGTAGGTTCCTAAGGTATACACGAGTTAGGTAAATCATAAATATTTTCAAGTAGGAAAAAGTGAAATATGGAAAAATGCCCTTTTTTTAATACGGAAAAATTTTAATTAGATGGACATTGAATAGATATGTGATAATTTGAATGTAAACTTGAGTGGTTTACAAAAAAGGCAATGCGACATTCGTTGTAGCAAATACCATATTTATTGGCAAATAAGGTTTTTTTAACGCTATTATCATTTTTCCTACACTCGAGTTCTCTTTATTAGTTTAAATCTTAATTAAAACCCAGGTTTTTGACATCCCCCTGAGGTTTTCTAGACCTATCCACTGTTGTTCCCATTCAATGAATTTGGGTTGTGAATAGGAGGAACCATAGATCTATTGTAGATGCCTTTCAATTCTTAGAATGAATTAACTTTCCTTCAAGTGAAGCGAGCAGAGTTATTTCGTATTCCCAAACATCGGTAGTCCTATCGATAATGTGAAACTATCGATATATCGATAGTCCGTATACAAGAAGACCGTCTTCTCGTAGCTGCCACTTCCTCGGAATGCGATGCCATGATGAGCAGTATTTATACTGTTTAATGACATTTAATTTTTTTTTTTTTTTTTTACATTATCACGTTATCTTTCTGTTTTTCTTTTAATAGTAGGTAAATAGGCATACAATAACCTAGTTGCTGATGAAATTATTGTAGATAAATTGAGAACCTTTCATGCAATTATAATATAGCAATTCACTCGTGCAACTCCCCCCCTTGGCACGGATCACTGATCTATGAGGAGGGTAGTTTCCATGACAGATCATGATTTAATTTTTTTTTTTTTAAATATATAAATGTAAATATGGCGGAAATACATTATTCATTCATTCATTCATTCCTATCGACTATTGGCCCTCTCTAGTATGAATCCAACGTTAACTCATTTCTGTGGACAAATCGAGTTCCCTGTACACTTCAATTGCTGTAGAACAGAGAATGAATGATTTCTTTTAGCTGTTTGGCACATTGGTGGAATAATCTATTGTTTCACTTGAATGGATCAATTTATACGTTCATGTGTTTGTGGCTGGGTGCTGATGCTTTTCTCAAATGACAACATTCAGCTTCCAGAAACGGCGAGCGCATTTACTAGTGCATTCAATATAGAACTTCACTATGATGTTCTAATTCTATGATCTTTTTTCGCTTTATGATCTATTCTGATCATTAAATTCCGAGTGTTTTCCCGAATCATTGCCATCACTACAAGCATCAATACCCATGCTCAACTTAGACCGTTTCTCTAATCACGATAATAATCCCGCCATCGTCATAATTGATTAATTGGATGGTGTCATGTCCTTTTCCACCGTTTATCGTAGTTAAAAGTTCGTTAACAATTTATTGGAACGACCATAAAGTGTAATCGGAGCGCTTTTTGAATCGTTGCTGACGTCGTTTTACGTCGACAAAAAAAGCCCAAATGAGCGAGCAAAAAGGTCCAAAAAAACCCTCGTGAGCCAATTTGGGAAATGACGAACTATTTGTCATTACTCAAATTTGCTCGTTATATAGTTGAGACCATTCTAGTGTTAGTATTAAATAAATTTTATTCAATTTCGTGTTACTAGAAGTTTAACATTCCGCAGAACATGGTTTTAGAAGTAGGAAATATAACCAAAAGTTTAACTGAACTAAAGTCAAGTGGAATTGTTCATTAGTTCTCGTCTAGAGCAGTATGAGCCAATTTCAAAGCACTGTTGTAATCCTAGTAACCGAAAATTCTACATGTTAGAAAGAGGAAAAGGGAAGGAAAGGAGAAAAAATCATTTGGAGTTATAATCATATCAACAATAATTACTGCTTCAAGAGTTTTAATTTGGTACAACGAACTTCTTTTTTCGTTTACTCGTAAAATGCTTGATTTTCGTCGAAATCAAGGCATTAGCTTGACAAATATTTAATAACTATTCTTCTTAGGATTGAGATTTTAAAGAAATCAGTGCTTTCGTCGAAAAATTGAACAATCCAAAAGTAAAGATGCCATGCACTTCCTGGACGTTACGAGTAGTGTTCCTTCTACCAATCGACCCAGGGCTGTTTCAAAAATTTCTCAAATATTAAAAAAGGCTAACAATCGTGAATCTGTTCGTTGTACTGTTGTACTTTTTTTGTACTATTTGTAAAATTTAGAATAATAATCTTAAGATGATGAAAGTATCGAATTCTCGGTAGATTCAGCCAAACAGGTCGATAAAATCAGTCAAAAATAGTTGAAATCCAAAAATTTCATGACGTATAGTTTTTTTTTTTTTTTTTTTTTAATTTATTGTCATTATTATCTTTGACCTCGGAATGACTGATTTTCAAATACAACCGGACACAGGTCTAATATGAACATGTTGGTAAGCAATGCAAGCATTATAGGGATGTGTTAAGTCCGGTTGTATGATCACACTTATAAATGTTTCAAGGACGACCAAATCCTCAATCGGGCAAAAAAAGTTCGGAAATCTTCTTAAAAACAAATTAAAATCGAAGATATGACGATTTTTCACTATTTTCCCCTCCACTCGCCCCTTTTAAAATCAATTTGAATTTTAGGCTGGGTAGAGTCGACCAAAGTTGTCACATATTCAGTTACACCTAGTTTTTGCCAGGGATTCGTTCTATGAATGGTCTGCAAAGGGTTCGTATTTAGTTTTTTTTCCTCATGTTTGGCATGGCCCCCCACACCCCTGGATTGATTATAATAGGCCTCCCTCTACTCATGCAGCCTTGCTCCGGATGGACGTCCTAAAAAAAACTTCATTCCGTGAAAAGTGAATGTCAACAGATGCCTCTATTTTAAGGGTACTTCTCTATTCATTCTCTTACATCTGTTTTCATGCACTCTTATGTTGAATTTTTGTTCCTTCAAGACCTAATTGAACCCACATGAGTCCGTTGAGCGTTCCGGTTGGCAGAATTCGCTTCTGTGACCTAGAACCTATTATAACTTAATAGAGTTTCTAGAACTCCATAGACAGATGTTTGGTTTAAAAAATTGTATTCCGAATCTGCAACTGTTAATGATGTGTGATGATTACGGGTATATCTGGTTATATCTGGACCTTTTCAGCTTCCAAGGTTAGCCTGGGTATTGCGTGCTTATCGTCTCAGACTTAGGAAGGGGTAACTACTCCATTCCATTATCTCCTGGTTATGGAGTATATTTCAACTGGTTTCGGATGTCCGTTTCAACGAGTTTCCCATCCTACGCGTACGGTGACAACGACACTCTTGTTACTACGAGTAGGTACATGAAAACCTGCTTTGCCTACAGCTGTACAAATATAATAGCTTCGTCTTCTACAACATCTACTGAGCGAGCAAGCTTCTTTTACGCTGAGGACATAGAAAAACTACCTGCACTTACGAGTGTTTAGGTACGACATCTTTATTTGTCAGTTTCTTGACTTGTGTTGGCGGATGACCCTGGTCAGTGAAATACTAAACACATCGCAAATGACTTCCTTCCATTCTTCGGACCGTCAGACACCGCTATGTCGTTACCTTGTCAGGAAAGAAGGCTCTTGGTTTGAATTATTGCAAAAGTACAATGAACTATTTGAAGAAATATTGAAAATATTGAACGGAATGTCAACACCTGCTATGGTGCGATATACTTCATATGGACACGACGTAGAAATCCTTGAATAGAACAGCTGCAGTTCAGTGTGGTCAAATGAAACACCAGCCTACGCGTCCTCACCTGATACGACGTTCGGATCGTGAAATTTTATTAATTTTTTGTTTGTTTATTACGAATATACCAAAAACCCTCGCAAATGACGCCTAACTTCAATAATAAAACAGTTACCCCTCTGAAGCAAGGTTTGTCAGTTAAGGAAGCCTATTATAATTACTCCTGGAGGGAGTAAGGACAACCCAAACGTGAAAAAAATAACTGCAAATACATCTATTTAAGACCACTCTAAGACCCAATCCGTGGAAAAAACGTTATGTGTCTTTGTGTATCCACCACAAACCCAGGTTCTGCGAAGTCTTTTCTTTTAAGAAATTTAATTAAATTAGATTTTCTTTTAAGAAATTAAATTACTTTCAACTCTTGTGATTGAAACATTGGTGATTTTGTTTTATTATTCAATAATAAACCATTGTAATCGCTGTTGAAAAAAAAAAATTCTAACCCCCCTGAAAATTTCATGGTTAACGTTTCAAAGGGTGTAGAATCCAAATCTGCAATAAAAAGTTTTCCGTCCGTCCGCCGTACGCACGATTTCTCCCAAACGGCTGGAGTAAAAAATCTGAAATTTTCAGGAAAAATCAATATTGGTCCGACAACGCCCCAATTCTTTAGCCAGCTATCTCACTTAATTTAAAGTGCCCTTTAAGGGTTGTCAAAGTTTTGTAAAATACCTAAAAACCTCAAAAAAAGTCAAGGCTGGCTAAATTTGGATTTTTTTTTTTAAGAACTTTCCATGAGGAATTGAATGAGCCCCTCCCCAGGTCCGTAGCTCAAACCATTCCCGATGTAGTGCCCGATTTATGGTGCCAACATTTGCATCCACATTCACTACATCACTAGGTTACTGCGATCCAAACAAAAACAACAGCTTTTTTTTATCGCAGTAACCTAGTGATGTAGTGAATGTGGCTACTGGAGTGAACTCCTAAAAGGGTTCATAGCCGATACACGGGTTGAAGCATTCTGATATGCATGCTTCGTCTTACGAAATTTAAAATTTTCAAATAGAATATTTTTCCGTTGTAATCGCTCTTGAAAATAAACGCTACAAATTCTTTCACTGGGGTTTACTTAGTAACCTGATGTTACTGTTAGGAACTACATTGCAGCTACTTTAGTTATAGTTAGTGGTTATGATTGCTGTTCGCCCTACACTAACATATACCTAAGTGGACATTTGTATAGTATACATTCTTTACTGCGGATATTCCTTGCTGTGGGCTTTCTTCTCTACGTTTATGGTGAATAAAATCATTATATCCCCAAAACTGTTTTGTAATGTTTCGTCGTGTACTTCGAAATTCGTATCCCGGCTACGGGGCTCGTTAACACATCAGCGAAACAGGAAGATATGAATCCTTGAACGTAGAAATGACTTGATGGATGTTTAGTAATAATGTAGGAGATAAATAATCCGTTCAATAATTTATTGGATGTAAACGCGTCATTTACGGTGAGAAGTTGAGTTGATGATAGGAAGGCGATAAGGTGCATCAAAAGCGCTCGTAAATCCACTTGGAACACTCTCGTATCACACTTGTCTCTGTTTTATTCGCTAGCCATGCCTTCAGTACCATTTCCACTTCTTGTGCTGATGTCGGTACCTGCCGGAATATTTATGGAACTGTACGCTTCACCTCTCTCTCATACGGCTCTCGCGATTTTGTGAATTTATTTCGACTCATCATGTTGTGAGGGAAACCATCTGTTGATTGGAGAGCATGATTAGATACTAACTAGTTAAATAGGGATTCATCGGTGTCACGTAATTTTCCATCAGTCGTGAACAAGACAAGGTAAACAGTCAGTGTCATGTATATCATCGATCAAGTACATTCCACAATCCACCCAAACTTCCTTAATTGTCATTGTCAAAGTCACTTTCAGATCTTCTCCAATACGTAATAATCGAGTTTTACTGTTGAAAACAAACTAAATTCACTGTAAAAATGCTGCCAATTCCAACGATTAAAAAGGTTTCTTGAAAATAATTAACCAAAAACAAACAAAAACTTGTTTGTCGACGTACAAACTCTGTGTGTTACCATTTGATTCAGTGCGCACAGTGGCGAGGACGTTAATCACTATGGAAGACAAACACGAGTTTTTAATCAATAAATTTTCTCTCATAATCATTTCGTTCAACTTTGGCGGTTTGTTTGGTCAGGCTTCTTTTGACTATCATAGCGACTTTTTAAACTGATCATTGCGTTTGTAACAAATTGGGTTCTTAGAAAAGAAACACCGAGCCCGAATAATTAGAGTAGATGGATTATCGCTTTATAGCGTTTTAATAGCCCTATTTTGATTGTTTTGATGAGAAATTTTTAGTTAGCTCTTAATTGGTCCTCTATTTCAACTTGTCACAGTTGAACTAGCTCATAAGACGTCTGCGTGGTTTAATACTTATCAGGAGTCACCTTATACACAAATGAGAGGAACTATAATTTCGATCATAAAGAATTGATTCATAGGCAGCGCTTGAGGCGCGCTATCTATAGGTTCGTACGGAGCGATGTCAGTGGAGACAAATGGATTGCAGGAGTCAACACCCATGAATAGCTCCCATAACGCCCGTGTGAATTGAATATAAAAGATGGGAAAGTAGTGTGAATCCTCGCGTTAGACGTTCTCACAAGTGATTCAAGGCGGTTGTAATACATTTCGCCGAATCAGTCAATTTGTATTCTTCGTCGGGATCGGTCGACCCCGTCATGTTGGCTTCTTCGGAGCCCATTGTTCGTGGAGGGAATAACCTTCAATGTCATTCAGCAGGTAGTTTAAGTTTCAACTAGACTAAGGTTGGAATCTTTTACGAGTTCAGGATTTCGTATCGAGTGGAAACGAGGTAGAGGATCAGTGGGTGGAGTTTTAAATCGTCAAAACTTACAAACTTATGTCACACGTATTGAAATCACGCTGTGGATTATTACTCAGTGGCTTCCGTTGGAATACAAGATGACCCTTTAGATAGATCACCGGATACGAAGTTAAACTTAGTTGTTAATACTGAATAAATCAGAGATTTTGACAGTTAAACAGCGATCAAATTCTCTATATCGACTATCAAAACCAATCGCTGTGAAATGTTTCAGCGCCGTTCGTCGTTCTCTGCGTATTTGCTGATGGAGCTAAGAGGCCCAAAAATGCGGAGAAAATGAACAGTCCTCTTCAATTGAATTCGTTTTTGCTTAGAACCTGAATCCCACAACTTTCGCGGAATGGGTGGGAGGCATTTAGGTATTGAATGCATTATAAGCCAAATCTAGGGGAAGGCCAGTGCAAAACAACAGCAAAGTCTCAGGCCCAATCTATTGACTAGTGTAAAACATAATTCTGCTTGATGCGAAGGTACCAAACTTGAAAAATACAGAACTTGCATCCTTACAGTTCACAATGCGTTCTAACATTTCACCTGGCTCTCGGGCTTTGATCTTGAAATCGTGGCATTGGGTGATCTTCGAATCCATAGCCTCTATTAATTTCCTTGATGTCAATCCCTCCATCCTCTGCAGACTCATAGGCAAAACGCTAGTCCAAGATTCTGGGATACCCTAAAACGAAAATTGCGAGCGGGTATGGTTGGCTTTAACTTGACGTTGGAGAAGTTATGTTCGTTGCATATATCATGATGATTACCGTTACTCATATGAATATAAGTAGGGCCTCACCGGCGTGATACGTTTTGATTTGATCGAAAGGAGAATGGAGTAACCCTAACTAAAACACGCAAAATGCGATCTGTCATTTTGATTTTAGAGGACGATTATTGGAGGACTTCTGTTGGTTGACTTTGAAGCAAACACGTTCGTGATGTGGGTGAGGGCTTGTGCCCAAATGTAGAAACCCAGAGGTTAAGGTCTGTAGGTGATTCGACTGTCAAGGTGCGTTCCCTACCGTTGGGCGGCTCTTCGAATTGATTCTCCCGTCCTTCAAGTGGTTCGATATCGCATTAGAAAGACGATGGTGGTCGGAAAGTTGTATTCTTAGCTTCGCCGTGAAGGAGGATCCTCGAATTGGATGTCAACCCGAAAAAAAACGTCTCACAGTGAACAGGGTTTGTCACATGTACGGCTTTTTAGCTTTACGTCACAGTCTAACTTGACGTATTGTACAAATTTTGCCTGATCTGGTTTCTTGCTGAAGGACTGGAACTTTTTATTCATCTACCTCGAACTAGACCACAATTCCTGCTCAAATGGAAAACGAACTTTTCCTAACTGATGTTCAGCAAGGAAACTAATTTTGGGACTTCAGACGAATGTGGTTAGACATTTCTTACGACATCTTATTAAGACAAGCGCATTTACATGCGCAAAATTAACCAATTTTCATAATACTGCGGTTTAAGAAGTAATTTTTAAATGTATGCTATATGATAGAATTGAGCGAATTATATATACAGATATTGATTAAAATCTGACCCCATTTGTGTGCGCTATGAAAAGCGCGTATCTATTGAAAATTAACCTAAAACAGGAAAATGGTTAATTGAAGAAAAAGAACCTAATCATGGATGTGATGTGGACATGGTAAAGCTTGGAAGCCTCTACGCAGTACCATTCACTAATGATTGACATATTCACATTCGCATAATATTAACATAATTGTTCAAAAGTTTTAGACCACTGGACCGCAGATGTAGGACCTATTATCTCTTGTAACCATTAACTACCTCTTATAGATAAGTGATCTACGTGAACGGGCTTTGTGATACTGATATAAAAACATATTGGTAGGTAATGCACGCATTATCCCACACAGCTCTTCCCCAATAATCAATTCCATCAATCAATGGATCAATTCCAATAGGAACCTCTAATGATGAAGCCCAACTTATTGCAATAATTTTCTACTATTTTCTGAATTGTATCGTGCGGTATTAACGAATTCTCAAGATCCAGGTCAATTGTAGAACAGGTGGATGGAATCAACTAGTTCCAACCAATTCCTAGGCTGCAACACCCAGGGGATACCCCTAAGGCTAGAAAACCAAAGACTTACGCTCCGGTTCATCAGTTTCAAGGAACAGGAAGGTGATAATCACAAGTGTCAACAACTAATAAAAATGAAGAAACATTTATTTTCTATAACATTTAAAGCTATACTTTTTTTAACACAAAATTGAGCACATTTTTGTGCTGCACTGTGGATAGCTTGAAACTACATATTACGAAGGTTGTAGAACATTCAAACTAGTTGGATTACCAGGATATGTGTTTTATAATGCAACGCAAGCTTACAAAATTCGGGCTGAGGAAAAATTGTATTTTCATGGTAATTTAGTTTGGTATTGATAATTAGTAAATAAATTCCAAAATTACGGTTTCGGTCATTGAATAAGGAGATTTTGTATTTGTCATATTCAGTTTCGACTGTTACTTTTCTGTATCTGACGTCAGCAGTATTCGAAACCTGCTGATGTTATTGATTGCGTGCTGTTCCGCAAAGCCCCTTCCTTGGGCTCAACTTCCATTTTACTGCCCCTGACTCCCCCTCTCGTCGCGACCGTCTTTCGTTCGACCACAAACTCAGTTGAGACTCGCCGATTGATCTTGATTGATCTCCCCCAATTGGATCCGATAGATTCAATCGCTCCAATTAAAAATTAAGCTACGTCGGCGTCGGATTCCCTTCCGATCCAGTGTCAGTGAGAGGTTCTTATTTCAGTTTGGTATTTCCAGTAATAAAAGGCAGCCCGATGGATTGATCGTCGGTTCTCAGACCTTTCTGTGCTCGATACGGCTCACGGTTCTAAGTCGCAGGAGATAAGAGTGAGTTGAGTTCATTTGTCGTGTTTCATCGATTTCTCTCAGAAAACTAAATTATGTCTTTCTAGCAAATTTTCCTATTAAATGGAGTTATGCCTCCAAACTTTTTGAAAATTCTCTTAATAAAAATACGTTTTAAGGTATTCCGAAACGGTAACAAAACGATTCTGGCTTTTAACGATTTTAGCGAATTTTCGTAGAGAATGAAGCTTTTGCAAAAGCTATAACAATTGTAATAGAAATAGTCATAATTTGTCTTTATTGGAATCCGCTTTGAGCTATTCTGAAATTATTGTGGATTTTAGCGCTTATATGTCCCACGAGTTATGCACAACCAGACTCCTATGTGTTCTACAACTCATTTCCGACCAAAAGTACCGACCTCTTAGCCATTTTTTTAAAGAGGCTTCATGATTCAAGATTTTTTCCGTGTTTTCGATCTTATGTCATTAAAATTGTCATAACTCCCTCAATTGTGGAGATAGCTCAAATTTGATGACACCGTTGGAAAGAGCGTTAAATTTTCTATTTTTTTATTGCATTGAAGATGTGCGATTGCCGCGCGAAGTGGCAGTTTTGTCAAAATCTTGAAATCGCCTGTTATTCATCTCGCTTTGCAACCCCATGAAAGCTTGACGCAGAACTGTGCAGGCCTGGTAAAACGTCAGCTTTCCAACGGTGAAGTCGTTTTGGTTTTTAAAAACATTTTTAGTTAAGGAAATGGTGTTTTAACTGCAAAAAAACGTGTGTTTTCTGTTAAAATTGATTCTTTTTTCAAAAGTTTCGACGAAAACGTTGGTGCCGGGATATACTTAACTTTACCCGCAGAATCGAATGGTGACAAGGCCAGACCTCTCAAGTGACGATTTGAGTTAGTTTTGTCGGATGCATACACTAGTTCGTTTGTGAATAGCGTCTCCGGTATTTCTAAGCTGTCCGGCCAAAGTCAAGATAATCGAAGAGCCGAGAGACGGCTGTTGTTTGTGTTCATTTACGATTGATTGCGATGAATCGCATCCATTTTTTGCTGAGTTACTCGAGTTAGGAATCTCGTCGAGAGTACTTCGTGGTATCACCACGGAAGTGGAGATTATTTTAAAAAAAAGAAAAAAGTGCGTCTTTCTTGCAGAGGCCATTTTGTCTCGGCCCGACCCGCCCCAACCCATCGTGGCGGCCTCCGCCGTGAACCCGAACCCATGGCTGCCTGTTATATTTTTAGCTTCCACTGCATGCCGATATTTACTGATAATTGATACGTAACTGTCTTAAATGCAAGCGAATCAGTCAACTAATTTTGTTCGGTTTATCAGAATCGAAACCCACTGACGGGGAAATACAGAAAGAACCGATTCGCCGACGTAAATACAACGATATCGTCCAGATAAGGCGGCCGCGAAACGTCCTACGCTCCTGTGAGAGGCGGAACGATAAAATTACCTTATAAATAAACAGATGAGCTGAGGGAGGCAGGAAAAGTTATCGGCGAGCGAGTTATGCAGACGTCGCGCGGGCATTCAGTTGACTCACGCTGCCTCCTCTCTCCATTGAATTCCATTTAGGCTGAGTTTACTTACAATCCTCAATTCAACGGTAGCTGTAAACACTTCTAGTCGTGAAGCATGACCGTGTGCGCCAATATTTAAAGCTTTTCTCTCATTTTTTATTAAATATTTAAAGCTTTTCTCTATTTTTTTTTTTTTAATTTAGCATGGAACATGCTTTATCCTTGGACTAACTAGCCGAAAAGTGTCACGAGGGATGTCGGCAACGTTCGGTTGTGTTCATGACCAGCCGAAGTCAAGAACCATCTCTCCCGGTAACGTCTAGTGGCCGCAACTCCTCGCTCACGTAATTATCAGTCTACCTCCTGCCGTCTACTGATGAGGAACCCTGAACTAGGAATGTCAAGAAAATATTGATATTCTTCCGTCGATTTATCGATTTTTTGGGCGATATTTTCTATTCCGATATATCGACATTTAATGTACACTATCGGATCCGACATTTTTCATTTCTCCTATTAAGCTCAATCCTAACTAATGTTAAACTTTGAATTAATAAAGTTCTTTACATTTGTCCAGTTTCGTGTGCTCCAAAAGTGCTCTCTAACAAATTTATCCTTTCTTTTGGATTGCGTAATTTTTTGGAGAAAGAACAAATTTCTTGTCTCAATCCTAAATACCGACTGAATGTTGTGTTCTTAAATTGGTATAAAAAAAAGTATCAGAATCCAATCTATGATGAAATTTCAAGTACCTCAAAAAGAATTTCTTTTTTCCAAAGAAAAACATTTTTTTAAATGTTATTGAGCAATTATTGGGGCCATAGCAATATCTTCATTTTCTGTGAAATCCTTCTAAAATGTGATTTAAAAGGACTACTATAAAAGTGCTAATAATCAGTAGATCGTCTGTTCAATATATAAGGTGTATCATTTGAGAGTAAATGTCGGTTTTAAGTTTTCATTTCGTTCCAGACAAAAAGTCCCTCTTGTGCAATTTGTTAAGGTGAACCCAAGGAAGATGTAAACGGTTGTGCAGTTAACTGATGGAGGCTGTATACCAAATGAATGCGTACATGCTCAATGAACTATATATGGAAACACATATATTATGGAAATACATAAAATTATGTATATGGAAATACATGATTCAATTCGTATTCGTCGATATAGTGAACCAATCAAATAAATGAAGGTGTTGTTGAATAAAACCTCGAGGCGCTTCTGCCAAAATTGAGGTTTCGCGGGTAGCCAACAATATCACAAAATAATAATATGCTGCTTTGCCCCTACTTAGTTTGGAAAATGAAGTCACTTTGATAACTATGATATGAAGTCAGTCAAGTTTGATAAGTGATAACTATATAGGGATCCCAGCCAATATAGGGGTCCCAGGAGAGCCAATTTAACAAGAATGTAAGATCCGGCTAAAACGAGAGAACTGATTCCAAATTCTGTTAACCAAAAACGGGAACATTTTGCTTGGAGGGGAAGTGAAGAAAATTTCGAGTGGGGAATCGCGGGAGCAGAGAGAGGGGGATTGTAGGAATCAATCAGGGTACAACTACCCCAGGAAACTCCAGGGTGCTAGGGGGGAGACTACGGGTGACTGACCGTTTACCAGAAAAAGGGTGGCTTGGGAAAAACCAACGACGCAAAGCAGCTTGGGGAATTTGGAGTCCATTAAAGGCTTTAAATATTTTCACATAGGAACGGGGTTTTCAGAAATAGATATGGTTTCAGGATTAACAGACAATGAGGTAACCAACAGCGGCGCTTAACGCCACAGTACGGTCCCGTTACTTGTGGCCTCGGATAGGAGTCGAGCGTGGTTTTCAAGAGGTAATGACCTGAATACTGAAAAATTCTTCAAGATCTAAAACCATTTCGGATTACATCTGAACACAATTATAATTTGAACTCTCCGGTTTAAAGTTATTTGAATTCCATTCAGGTTGTTTGAGCCTCAAATACCATTGAATGGCAATAACTCTCCTAATAGCGCTGTAAAACAGAATAAAACTCTAAGATCAATTGTGAAAGACATTCAGTAAACTAATGATTGGACTAAAATGAGAAATTTTTGAACATTTGAAGTTAGTCTTCCTCGTGGCTGTAACTCCGAAAATGAATGTTCAATTCATAATTTAGCCGTTCGTGAGGGAACAGAGGAATGGAAAACGTGTTTTTTTGACAAATTTTACCGGTGGTACTCAGGTTATATCTATTTTTGTGATTCTTGTTTTGTTCGATTCCAAATTGATCTGTGCGAAAACCTCGAAATTTGGTTTTGCTGACATTAGGGAGAATGGACTAGTTAATGACCCTTTCAATCGTTGTTTAAGCGAGAATTCTCGGCCGATTCATGTCTTTTTTTTTCAATAATCTTAATTATTAAGATTTTGGTTTAATATTTATTCGTATTTCATAACTTTAAATTTTCATTCAGATGGAGGATAAATGGAAGAGGTAATAAGGGAAAAGCACCAATAGTGAACACTTTACCAGTAGTGGACACTTTGGAAAAAAAAGTTGTAGAATAAGAATTAGGATTGAGCAGGGCATTTGAGCCTTCTTGGAATCACTAAAGTAATAGCCAAACAAACAGGGCTAAAATGAAAAACAATGACTCGGAATTAAAACAACCAGTCAGTGAGTTTTGCGATTTCGAGCTGGACGCTGTGTAAATTGTTAAGGAATAAAAACTGTGTTTTAAGCAAGGTTCCGTTATTTTCTTAAGTGATTCGAGTTACAGTACAAAGGATTAATTGTATCCTCGAATCAAGATGTGTTTGTTTCATCTATCATGAATGGTCCTAGTAAAACAAGATTAATTGCTCAGGATTAAAGTATATTTTAAAATTTTCTGAGATTTCAGTGCTTGCGAGAATTTGTTCCATGTATTTGGATGATGAGTTGTTGAATATATACAAGATTTTATACGAAATGTTTTTCTTATTGATATGTGGTATTTCAAAATTTCGGTCACGTTTGGGTATCGACTTTTCTTTAAAAAAAAAAAAAAAAAAAATTGAAACTTGATCAATTTTCTTGTTCTTAATCAATCACTGCGGTTCTCTCGCCATATTACCCAAGTGAGCACACATAATCTTGAACTGTGCTACTGATACGTCATTTTGAAAAAAAAAACTTTTGTAGGGAGTGAGGTATATATACTATTTTTTACCCTCTTGAGCCTCCAACCTCCAGGGGAATCGACGGTCAAGTCTTTCAATTTAGGTGAGTGGAACAGCACAAATTAGCTTAATTTTAGCTACAGTAAATAATAAGGTTTCCTTGCCAACATCTCACTTGCTACAAGCAGATCTCACTCCCTACAATTTAAGGGGCTATTGGCTGGATATTGTAGGGAGTTAGAGAGTAGGGAAACTGGTTGAACCAAAATGTTGCCAACGAACTTCCAACAACTAGAATTGCCAACAAGTGCGATCAAGTTTCAGTTGCCACAGTCAAAATGTTACCGGAGTAGGGAGGGAGAGTCAGAGAGCCTACACTGATGCCTCCGGGGATGGTTTTCCCGGTAGAGCTGACTGGGAAGGTCTAGGCAAAACAGGCAAATTCATAAACACCCTTTCCTGCCTGTTGGGGGCTACTTTTCAAAACATTGTAGAAAGTGAGGAAAAACCGTGTGACACTTAAATAATGGGCTGATAAGGCTACTTGATTTTTCCTGAGGCGGGTATCCATTGTAGATGGTGTGTTCTTTCATGGTGTAAGTGGATACAACAGCCCCAATAAATATTTCGCTGAGTAGTGACGATGGAAGTTGTATACCTCTGGTTAGTGACAGCTGTAGGGAGTGAGAAATACGAACTTTGCTATTTTCTCCTGGGTCCTGTAGGCACAACTTTTACAAAATTTTCCATGGAACATGTACATCCACATAGGAGAAAATTTTAAAACCCTTACAAAACTGTATTTAGTTGAGGTTTGACGGCAATACTGATCAGTGACATAAATGTGACCGAAATTTTGAAATGATCCATTTAGTAATATTTAAAATACATGGATACCTTTGGGTAGCACCAAAGGGTTTTTTCTTTTTCCGAAAATCTCCATCCAAAAATTAAGGGCAAACCCTGATTTAAGGAAGTGGTCTCAAATAAGAAATTTGTTCGAGCGTTATGAAGAATGAGAAGCAATCAGCATTGTGTCAGCATTAAGTTTTAAAACACTTACAAAACAGTATCTAGTTGAGATTTGACGGCAATGCTGACATATATGAAATGACCCATATACTACGTGTCCACCACTGAGTCATTAAGTGTCCAGTACTTCAACATTAGGAACTTTTAGCTGTCCACTAATGGAATCGATCCCTCTATCTAGAGCTAAAACTGTATGAGGGAACATATACGAACGCCCAAGATTTTCTTAACATGTCCACTACTGGTGCTTTCCCCTTGATATTAAATCTTCATTTATTCACTATTTTCGGTTTTTTTCCAAGTATGTCTAGGTGTGCAGCAAATCTCTGAAATTTTGAAGTTTCTGTGGTGGAGTTAGTAATGGTCGGCCCATTCAAGCGCCACTCATACCTACTAGCATCCTCAGCCGATGCTTAATTTCTTAGATTACGAATTCGGTCGAACATTTGAAAATATTTATAAGTGTCTACCATTGTCTTTATAAGTGTAATCATATAAAACAGGACGAAATGATGCATTACTTACCAATTTGGTCGGGGCGTAGATTCAACAAGTTTGTGGGGATTGAGAACAAGCTCTGTCACTACTGTACGATGTAGGTGTAAAGGATTCCCCTATTACATTGATGTCCTCCTCAATTTTGAAATTACCCATATATACACATAATTACTGTTCTATTTCTCGTTCAATCACTTTGACTCACGCTTCGTTCTCCAACTAATTCTAATCGTCAACTCACTACTGCCCACCCAACTTGGCGGTTGTTTTTCTGTGAGTTACACTCGATTCGGTAAACTAATACGTCAGTATAGTTTATAATCGATCAATTAACAAGAATTTTAACGTTATTTCCAATAATGAAACTTTGTATTCCTAAATGGGGCTTCGTGTACACAGCATGTTCCTGAGCCCTAATTGTTTGCAAACTGCTGTAACGATCGAGCTATCTTCGACAAAATGTTGAACTAATAGTTCTTTTAGTAATTTGATTACGTCGCCTTCTACGCCAATACATGTAATCATGTTAACATTTTTCCTTCTTAGATACGCTTAAAATACTCGTAGTATGTTAGTGTCTTATTAGCGTTTCTCCTTCTCTATTTTCCCGCCTGGGGAGGAGGGGGGGGGGGGCTGTGTGTGTTATAAATGCTGACTTGAGAAGCCAGGACTTAATACCACCCGAACCACCAAGGAGTTCAATATGGTGAGTTAATGCAATGTACTACTATACAATTTTTATAATGAATTATGTTGTGCATCGTGGATTACAGGGTTGTCCCTAAGTCCGGTTTTTATACGATCATACTTATGAACATTAGAAACATATAATTAATAATTTTTAAATCTAACGAAATTCTTGATCGAAAAAAAGCAAGTCATTTTTTTGGGAATTTTAGGAGGAATGACGATCGTTCGAATGGATCGGCCGTCACCCCTCTCCCATCCCATATGAAATCATATTCAAAATTTCTTAGTTTTGATGCACAAGAGATGTTTTTCCCACAAAGAGAGAAATTCCTAGGGTTGTCAGCGTCGACAAATTTTGTCGGACAAAACTAGCCACACCGACTTCCACACATTGCACCACTGAAGCTTTGGAGGTTAACGAACTCTGAGAACGTTAGCTCAGATGCCTTGATGTGAATGCATCTTATAAAAGATTAACGATGAAAAAGTAAAAATTGTTTTATGTTGGTATGGCAGAAAAGTTTAATTTAGTAAGGGACATTAAGGACTTATTAAACATATGGAATACATCGCTAAAGTGGCTAGCATACCGGAATCGCGCCTGCCAAAATTATTGCCTTTGGGATCATTCTCTGATCGTTCTGATACACTGGGCAGAGAACACCTCACTGGCTGTTCGTTACGATATCTCCAATCTGCTGGCAGCTATGGATGCGTCGAAGTTGAAACTAAACGTAAGAAAAATTTTAGCAAGCTTCCGGGAACAAAAAGTGAATAGCTTTCGGCCAGAGCGGATGCATCAGAGACATACACTCTTTACAGAGAGTTAGATCCTTTTGTAAAATGTGCAAGTTTCAATTAGCAGCTGGACATTAATTTGCCCGAAGCTCGTTGGCTCTTCAAACTGCGTTCTGTGCTCCTTAAATTGAATGCCGAAAGGTGCGAGTCCTAGAGAGGAGTGCTCTATGCGCTGTCTAGAGGAACTTGAAGACATATTCCACTTTCGTTGTATTTACCACATACAAAATGATTTTAGATGACGGGAATTCATTGTGGTACGCTCACCAGGGATAGAGCAATATTTATTCTTAATGGAAGCATGCATGAGTCATGTGTTGCTTCATATTGTGGAAGAGCTTGGAGCTGCAGAAAATTCTTAGTTGGCGAATTTAATTTTTAGTATAAAAAGATCATTATTTGTTGTTATGTTCTTACTTTTGTACTCATGAGTTTGTACCTATGAGTTACTGTTATTGTACAAGTTGGCCTGGGCTCGGAACTTCGGCGGAGAACTCAATCAGCATCGCTGTAATGTTTATTGATTTTCATTAATACATCTTACAAATCAATATCTGTTCAATAAACTTATTTCTTCTTCACACACTCACGCTGACATACACCTATTGTAATAACTCTTAGAAAAAATTTCTAACCCCCCTGAGATTTTCATGGTTTACGTTTCAAAGGGTGTAGAATCCAAATCTGCAATAAATTTTTCCGTCCTTACGCCGTATGCACGTTTTCTCCCAAACGGCTTTCAAATTTTCAGGAAACATCTATATTGGTCCGACAACGCCCCAATTCTTTATCCAGCTCTCTCACTTAATTTAAAGTGCCACTTAACGGTTGTCAAAGTTTTGGAAAATCCCTTTTTTTGAAGAACTTTCCATGAGGAATCGAATGAGCCCCTCCCCAGGTCTGTAGCTCAAACCATTCCCGATGTATGGCCCAATTTATGCTGCCAACATTGCATCCACATTCACTACATGAACCTAGTGATGTAGTGAATGTGGATACTGGAGTGAACTCCTAAAAGGGTTTATAGCCGATACACGTGTTGAAGCATTCTGATATCTCCGTCTTAACTAAATTTAAAAATTCAAATAGAATATTTTTCCATTGTAATCGCTCTTTACTTTGAAAAAAAAAAAACGCTGCAAATTCTTTAACTGGGGTTTATTATTAAATTTAATTAAATTGGCTTGCATTCATGGTTTGAATTTCTACTAAGCTTGGAGTGTGCGTGTTTCACAGTTGATAGAGCGATAATTGAATTTCAGGAGGCACACAAATATGATCAACCGATCAATCCAAATAGGCATTTTGGTTGAGAACAGATTTACGTGCTCTATGCATATCTCCTGAAATTCAATATTCGCTCTATCACCTGTGAAACACGCACACGCCAAAGCTTAGTAGAAATCCAAATCATGAACGCAAGCCAATTGAATAATAAACCCCGGTGAAAGAATTTGCAGCGTTTCGTTCTTTCCTATTTGGCCTCAGAATGATCTGAAGTGGATTTGTGTTCAGTTATTTGTTTTCTCATGTTTGTGTCTTCCAACGCCCCCACGATTAATTCTAATAGGCATCCCTCCGCCGACGAAGCCTTGCTCCTGAGAGACTTCCTAAAAAACAACTTGTAGTCTACCGCTAGCTCACCAGTTGCTACTAACTCGAACAAAATGCCTTCTCAGTTGGGCTATATTATGACAATTCCATCATCATTCTATTCGCACGTCGTTCTGCCTTCCTACATTCAGCGCACTGTTGAAACGTAATGCTATTTTTGTTTCTGGACATTTGAATGGTTGATTTTTTCTTATTGGACATGCCGTATCCAAATCAATAGGCCATATTATTTTTCACACAATTGTTAAATTAGGCAATGAGAAATTGATACTCAGTAGGTTTTATGGTTGTGCATACACAAAAGCTGAAAGTGAGTCTAAAGGGATGGAGTCCATTGGGGACCGTCCCTTCCTACTTCCTAAGCTCCATTAGGTCGATTGGAAAAGGAATTAGTCCTTATGCTGATCAGTGCTTGATGCGTAATTATGTGTCTTCAAATAGGTAGAAACATGATTCTATTTGTGAAATCCAACTGCTGACATAACCGCAGTCTCATTGGTGAGGAAGCCTTTCGGTTATTGGACGGTTGGATCCCAAAGGTGCTAGCTAATGAGTTCGACCGTAACTGCCGGTTAGCGCGGTTGTCGGCTCCGCAATATCCGAACTCAATCGCCTCAGGTGGCCAACAATTGGAGAACAAACCGACCTTGTTGTGCACTCGGATCAACGAGTCGATTTTCGGAGCGCGTCTCCACAAATATTTTGGTTGTTTTCTCTACGACGGCGGCTGTCGTCACAGATGGGGAATCAATCTGGTGGCTCCTCTCAGGATAAATCCGATGTTTACTTTCTCACCAACCCTAAGGGTCAAGGAAGAGTCATTCCACCTGTCTGAACAGGATTTCCTCCCCCTCCCTAAAAGGCTTGAAACTTTTTGTTAAACGTTTCATTTATTTATATTTTTAAATGAAAACTTGTTTTTTGTTTATTGTTTTCCATGATAAGCCTTTGTAATCGTACATCAAACGATTTTTCCAACAACCCCTTACCCCTACCACCCAAAAAAATTGTTTATACCCCCCTTATCTCTCAAACAGGATGGAGGTGTTAATATGGGCCTAACAATTTCATTATTGTAGATTTGAAGAATTTTTTTATTGACATGATTTTTATGCATACAGCCAAAATTAAATACATTCATGGGTATAAAAAAAAACAAATATTTACTAGGTTCACTTAGCTATTATCAACATAACTTTATGCTTATTACATTTTCTTCTAAGAAGGCAAACAATAATTGATAAATATCCACATTTTCTTTTCTTAATGCGCAATGATGATTAAAAGGTGTCTCCGAAAGTCATATAACTACACTAACAACCGATTTCTTGAGTCAGCACATTTTTTTCACTCCATCACAATGTGTTCTACACTCCCCCTGCCACCGCAATGAGCATAAATATTTTCTACCCAAAGTATCGACATTATTGTCGCTAGATATAATAACTAAATAATGCGGACACAATGCTGATTGCTTCTCATTCTTCATAACGCTCGAACAAATTTCTTGTTTGAGACCACTTTCTTCCAATCAGCGTTTGCTTTTAATTTTTGGGTAGAGATTTTCGGAAAAACCCTTTGGTGCTGCCCAAAGGTTGCCATGTATTTTAAATATTACTAAATGGATCATTTCAAAATTTCAGTCACATTGATGTCATTGATTAGTATCGCCGTCAAACCTCAACTAAATACAGTTTTGTAAGGGTTTTAAAATTTTCTCCTATGTGGATGTACATGTTCCATGGAAAAGTATGCAAAAGTTGTGCCTACAGGACCCAGGAGAAAATACCAAAGTCCGTATTTCTCACTCCCTACAGCTGTCACTAACCAGAGGTATACAACTTCCATCGTCACTACTCAGCGAAATATTTATTGGGGCTGTTGTATCAACTAATACTATGAAAGAACGAACCATCTACAATGGATATCTGCCTCAGGAAAAACAATTGGATCAAATCAAGCCAGTTTTTTGTTTGGCATCCCTTATTCAAGATGGTCCCAACGCTGGTGGTTGGATTTTGCCTAGACCTTCCCAGTCAGTTCTACCGGGAAAACCATCCCTGGAGGCAGCAGTGTAGGTTTTCTAACTCTCACTCCCTACTCCAGTAACATTCTGACTGTGGCAAGTGAAACTTGATCGCACTTGTTGACAATTAGTGTCGTTGTTGGAAGTTCGTTGACAACATTTTGGTTCAACCAGTTTCAATTGATTTGTGGACTGTAAAGGCGTGGAAGGCTATAACCTCACTCCCTACTCTCTAACTCCCTCCAATATCCAGCCAGTAGCCTGTTAAATTGTAGGGAGTGAGATCTGCTTGTAGCAAGTGAGATTTTGGCAAGGAAACTTTAGTATTTACCGTAGCTAAAATGAAGCTAATTTGTGCTGTTCTACTCACCTGAATTCGAAAGACTTGACCGGTGATTCCCATGGAGGCTGGAGGCTCATGAGAGGAAAAAATAGTAGTATATACCTTACTCCCTACAAGAGTTCCCCCCCCCCACCAAAAATGACATATTAGTTAGTAATACGGTTCAAGATTATGTGTGCTCACGTGGGTAATGCCGAGAGAACCGCAGCGATTGATTAGGAACAAGAAAACTGATCAAGTTTCAAATTTTTTTAGTTTTAGAAAAATGTATACCCAAATGTGACCGAAATTTTGAAATCACCCAATACTGCTGCAGTTTCCGCCGCTCTATCAACTCTCTCGTTGTACACCAAACCGCTATGCCTCTGAACCCATACCAAATTAATATCATCTCTCCGATTTCGACAAGTATTCGCCAATTCAAAAAGATCAAAACCAATAAAATATTAAAAGCTGACTATATACCTTGGAAACAAAGTCTCTAAAAAAAAAAGTCTAAGAGTAATTTTGTTAATTGGAAATTTTTGGAAAATTTGGAGCTTTAAAATCGACCCTCAAATTTTGATGGAATTTTGTCGAGGCACCTTGCATATTCCATATTAATATAAGAAAGAAATGAAGTGTTCAAGTAGCGTTCAAACAATCTAATTAAAATCTATCGAAGAATTTAAGCGAAAAAGGAAGAAGTGAACCATGGAAACCATGGCGAAATTGGACCATGGAAGAGTTCAGGATGAGTTAAACGTTATTTTCTCTCTCTATATTTCTGCGTTCATCTTTTCCTTCCTTCATTCTGTCTTTGTAACATTTTTCATTAATTGCCTATGCTACTCAACTGATATGTTCTTCTAGCTTTTGTTGAAAAGGAAATGAATGATCATTAAATTGCATGTTCCTAAGATAATAGAAAACATGAAGTCATTCCCTAGCTGTTGATTGGTTTAGTGCCCGCTAGCATAGAAATTTCTGTCCCTTGTGGATTGCCGCTCATTGGTCAGGGCAGCGTGTAACGTCGTGAAATTGTGATTTTGCGCAGTAATCTTATCGTAATGTGTAGGCCACTGACCACGAGGCGGCGCTCCCAAGGAGAACCCGAGTGAATTATGCAAATCTTGAAATGGCCCGAGTTGACAAATCCCGAGAGTTGATTTTTCATTCCGCTTTTGTGGTGACAGATTTCGAAATGCCATTATCTGGGCGTAGGAGGGCGAATGATCTGCCGATTCGTACCAGAAGGCATATTCCAAAATGTATGATTTCGAGGGTTAACTTCACCATACGGGGTGGCCCATCTAACATGAACACCCCATTTATTTTCAATACAAACAGTATATTTGAAAACCCAAAAAATGCGTGTTCAATGATTTTTGACAAGGATTCAACAAATTATGTGTGCGCACTTTTGCAGTCTACACTAACTTCCTTATTTCAAATGAGAACCCCTATTTTTTATTTCAGATTCGAATTCTACGCCAAATTTCATGAAAATTTGACCCCTCAACCAATTGTTTTGGTTACAACCGGTTCGGCGAGCACACAAAGTGGCGCAACCCCAAATTTGTCAAATAGTGGATGATGGTGAACTGTAATTTGTGGCATATGAATTTTCTTGTTTTTTAACGCTGATTCATGAGATGCTATCCGTTTTTTTGATTTGAGTCAATTTTTGCGGAATAATGATCGAAATTGGTTTATTTCGCGTGAAAAATCATCATTTAAGCCGACTTTCGACTCTCAGATTAAGATGATTTTTCACTTGATCACTGGAGGAGGTTTCAATCTCCTATTTTTACATTTTTTAACCAGACCATGAAAATTAATCCCCCTAACAATCTGAAAACGTGTCTAGAATTAAAAAACGGGCGCAAAATAAACAAATTTCGGTCATTATTCCGCAAAAATTGAGTTAGATAAAAAAACGGATAGCAGCGTTAAAAAACAATGAAAATTCATATGCCACACTTTACAGTTCACCATCATCCACTATTTGGCAAATTTGGGGTTGCGCAACTTGGCGTGCTCGCTGAACCGGTTACGCGCAACCCAAAATATTGGTTGAGGGGTCAAAATTTCGTGAAATTTGGAGTAGAATTCGAATCTGGAATAAAAAATAGGGGTTCTCATTTGAAATAAGGAAGTTAGTGTAGACTGCAAAAGTGCGCTCAAATAATTTGTTGAATCCTTGTCAAAAATACTGTTTGTATTGAAAATAAAAGGGGTGTTCATGTTATGTGGGCCACCCTGTGTACGGCAATGAATTCTAATGACTAATTTAAGAAAAAATTCAAACCAAATCCAGAATACACTTTTTCTGGGCATGTATCCCATCGATGAGGAAGTATGAGTAAATACATAGTTTTTGAAGAACTATAACGTAAAAATAGAGATTGGGAATTTAGATGCATCAGGTCAAAGCTTCTTTTAAAAACATTAAGCAAACTTTTGACGAAATTCACAAAAATTTGAATAATTCTTTATTTTTGGCATTGATCTCAGTCAATCCTAAAGATGAAATCAAAGAGCTGAAATTTACAAATCTTAATATTTACAGCTTTGGCAATAACTATTATTTTTATGTTCGTTATTGGGCTACGTGCTTTCAAGGAATCGAATGAGCCCGCCAGAACCGCTCTATGTTCACATGTTCGCTCTTCCTAATGGCAAGAACTTTGACAGAAAAAAGAACGTCAACACAAATGTGAACTTTCTTGGACTAAGTGAAAATCGCCCAGTACCATTTAAGGATGGTCGCATCTGACTATATAATTAATGTGGAATTCTGTTTCGAGAGGTCCTTTTGAAATCGAGTTTTTCGAGTCTTGGCTAATATAGTTGCGGTACAAGTAAAGAGTATGTGGGTGAAATGAAATTGAATTGTTTATTTGTAAAAGCCTTCCGGCGTTACAAGGTTGGCAATCAACCTGCAAAGATAAATTATAGTAGTAATAAACTGAATAAACAATTAATAAAAAAATTTTCCAAAAAGATAGTGACAAAATAATGATTATAAGTCAATTGATATAGAAAACCTTCGTTCACAAATAAAACTCTTGTTCTTTTCACAAGATACATGTATAAAGCAAGACATTTTTTGACACGTGAAATTGTCTTTAAAACACTACTTCATAATGAGATAATTCATTACATACGTCTAGAAGTTAGATCAGTAGAAGAAGAGATCAGTGATCAGCTGAAAGAACTTGTAGCTGATTTTGTACCTAATCGAAATGTAAATGGGCCTCTTTTTATGTTATCTAGAGTGGACAAGACAAGACTATTTAGGCTCGAAAAGCTGAGTTTAGATTATATACCTTTGTCTACGCCCAATATACTCGTACACACATCATTGATTTACGTAGAAGGTTTGTTCTAACACAGAAATAAGAAACTTCTATGTAAAAATTTGCAGCGTTTGCTCATAAATTTCCGGATTATGAATTCAATTCTTGTACTTATTTAAGAATACGAATACGCTCATCTCTACCTGCAGTTTATCGGCCGCTGCCTCCTTAGATGGGTCATAAGATTAACAACACGAGATATGGTGCATTTACATTGGGATTTTGCTAATTCCTCGACCTACATCCATCCGTAATTCATTTAAGAAATTGTTTTTATTATACAAGGGTGTTAACACGAGGAACGTGCCACAGGCTAGAAATGAAGTCTATATCTCATTCCTGACAAAAAGAGCCTCATAGGAAGTTTTTCTAAATTTCAATTTTAAGATTTTTTCGTGTTTTCAATCTTAATTCACTAAAACGGCCATAACTCCTTTAAGAAAATTCAATTTTGACTATACCGTTGGAAACATCGTAAAATTTGCGATCTCCCTAGTGTGTCAAAAAAACATTGTAGGTTGGTAAAATTGGTGAAAAATCAATCGGAAAAGTGAATTACGTCAAATCTCCATAATGACCGCTCTTTCATACCCTGTAGGTCTAATAAAATTCTGCTCTTCCAATTTAACCTACAGTCTTAAAATATTGGCCAAAACCTCAGCTATTCAACGGTATAATCGAAATTGAATTTTCTTAAGTATGTAAGGGAGTTATGGCCGTTATAGTGAATTAAGATCGAAAGCACTAAAGAATCTTAAAATTGAAATAACTCGAAAACGAAGCCTCTAAAAAAAATGTCAAGAGACACTTTTTGCTAGAAATGAGTTGTAGAATCTATTCCTAGAATGTGGCAGGTTCCTCAAGTTAACACCCTGTGTAATGCGGGGTGTGTTCAAAAAACAACCTGAATGGCCAGAATTTTCGTATTTTATAAGAGAAAAATATCATTATTTATCCACAACGATCTTGTCCCGTTGAAAGTAGTCCCCACCAGATATTATGCCCGCATGCCAGCGCGTTTTCCAATACCCAACACTCTTCTTCAACTCGATCTTTGGGATAGCTTTGAGCTCTTTCATCGATGCACTTTTAATGTCATCTATTCTTGTGAAACGACGACCCTAGAAGGTTTTTTTATTTTTGGAAATAGGACAAAGTCACAAGGTGCCATGTCTAGTGGGGATGGAGGTTGAGGCACCATTACAGTGTTATTTTTCCCGAAAAAAATCACAAACTTCAAAAATCAACAGTTTTGGGCCAAATTTTGCTGCCAAGCGTTTTACACGCAAAATGTCCGCGCACATGAAGTCCAGTTTGTTTGTGGAGACTTTGTTCTTCCCCTTTTCTAAAACAGATGGCTATGGTGTTCGAGATTCCCAATCAGAAAAATAAGGTTATATATCAGTTGGAACCCAGATGTCTGAATAAACCTGCTTGGGTAATTAAAAAAATGACACATTTCTGGGGTGTACGGAGACATTCATTACTGAGTGTAACATCACTAGGTACGACACTCAACTATTAAATTTGAGTGAGAAAGCATTCATTGTTCGCTCAATTTACTTGATTTATTCATTTTCGAGTCTGTATGTTTTGATCAAATATACTGCATTGGTTGAAAAGATGAAGATATCAATAATTCCTCTCAATTCATTTTTAATTCAATGAACAGAACTGCATTTTGCACAAGCAAAACTGATCGTGTTGATGGCAGCTCGTTTAATTTGCTTGTGAAGCCACTTTGTGTAAATGGTTTGAAAGTGTGGACCCAACTTGACGGCGCTACTCAACTAATGTGCTAGTCAGCTAGTTATCGTCATTCAAAACCGTTTATTCTAAGGCATTTAGATATTCCAGCGCCGTAATTCCTCCAAAAACGTCAAGCGACTAACGACCAGCATTCAAACCCGTCAGAACAAGGAAGATACTGCGTAAACCGATTAGTTCTAGAAACTAGTTATTCAGAAAGTTTAAAATTGGATTCTAGAAGTTCTAGAGTTGTTGCAGTAATTTTACGTCCACTTTTAATGAGATAAGTGAGTTTTGAAACTGTTAAGGTGAACCCAAGGAAGATATAAACGGTTGTGCAGTTAACTGATGGAGGCTGTATTTCAAATGAATGCGTACTTGCTCAATGAACGAGTATGGAAATATATAATTCAATTCGTATTCGTTGATATAGTGAATCAATCAAATAAATAAAGGTGTTGTTGAATAAAACCTTGGAGCGCTTCTGCCAAAGTTGAGGTTTCGTGGGTAGCCAACAATATCACAAAATATGCTGCTTTGCCACTACTTAGTTAGGAAAATGAAGTCACTTTGATAACTATGATATGAAGTCAGTCAAGTTAACAAGGGTGTAAGAGCCGGCTAAAACGATGGTGAGAACTGACTCCAGACTCTATTAACCAAAAACGGAAAAATTTCGTTTGGAGGGGAAATGAAGAAAATTTAGAGTGGAAAATCGCGGGGAGCACAGAGAGGGGGATGGTAGAAACCAATCAGGGACGGGGTTACAACTACCCCGGGAAACCCCAGGGTGCTAGGGGGGAGACTACGAGTGACTGACCGTTTGTCAGAAAAAAGGTTGGATTGGGAAAGCAGCTTGGGGAATTTAGAGTCCATTAAAGGCTTTAAATATTTTCACATAGGAACAATGAGGTACCAACAGCGGCGAGTATGGTCCCTATACCTGCGGGCCTTGAATACAAGTCAAGTGTGGTTTTCACGAGGTAATGAACCAAACACCGAAAAACTCTTCATGATCCAAACCATTTTAGATACATCTGAACAGAAACCACACAAAGCTTAGTTCTATAAAATATTTCCAGAAACCGCGAACTCGGGTCAACTTAAGCTTCATCAGAAAAATGGTTATTAACGAGATGACCTTGCAGATCTTAAGTCAACTCTGATCAATCTTCTTCATTCTTCCCACCAACAAGCTGCTTAGTTCTATTGGGATTCAGATGATCAAGTATAGAATCTCAGTTTTTTAAATACTATTTCTACCAGAGGTAGCAAACCTCCATAAAACCCTTTCTTTAGTGAAATGTAAAGAAGTCAACAAGGTACGATTGACTCCTAAACGATCCTAATCATATTTTTTTCGATAAGGCTTTACTCTTTCACTCTAATCACTACGATAAATGTCAAAATGGGAGACAGGATATATGGATTGTTTTCAACAAGGGTTAGCCTGGATGCATGGAGGTTCGTTGCATGGTTCGTTTCGTGCTGGGGATCGCAGTCGAACTGCAGATTTTGCAAGGAGGTGGGAGGATCACATATTGTATAATAGTACAAAAATGAGTAACAGTGTGAGTTTTTAAAAACATGTGATCGGGATGTTAGCAAATGCCAATGAAAAGACTCCATTTATCTCAGAAAATATATGAGCATCAGCAATCAACTGTTTGTCGTCTAATATGAATAAGGTGGTGGGCGATTACTCTGTTACGACACTGTTTCTCAGTCACTAGCAAATGTGCCGCTATCTTCGCACTGGTTTTATTAATAAGTCCCTCCATGCGCCTGCTTGTTTCAGAATCGAATGAGGTTTGTTGCCACGGTGTCGACCTCATTCAAATCCACGTAGAAAATTGGGCAGAACTTGTCTCCTAAAGAGAAAAAACTTCCCAACACATTCCCAGAACTGTTAATTTTGCCTAAAAAACACGTTTTCCGACGGGGACACGGGATGTTCTCCCATACTGGCCTGAGTAAATTCAAATTTGTGAAAGCTGTATTTCTGACAAACTTTTTAAGTGACAGTACAAAATGTTCATGTAAAAGAACTAGGTTTTACAGGTGATTGAAAAAATCAGTAATTTCCCCGGATTTTTTTTCATTTTAGGCTAATGTTTTACCCATTCAGCCTAAATCAAAATTTTTGGCTTTGCATAAGAAAGATGGGTAATTTAATTCTCTTTCCAACGGTATCCTCAGATTTGAGTTTTGTTGGAAAATGAGGCCGTTGTAGCTGTTTTTGTGACGAAAAGTCGACAACGCGATAAAAATCTTAAACCGGGAAATAACTCGGAAACCTACACAAATATTTCTAAGAAACACTTTTTGTCACAAATTGGTTGTAGAGTTCATCCCTAGCCGGATGTCCACCCGTAAGTGGAGCGAACCATGTACAAATCTAATTATGTATTTATTGCTTCCAAGTCTGCTAAAGTAGCGGAAGCATTGTTTTCACTTTCGGAATGTGAAAATTTTTTGGTCTCCAAAATCAAAAATTCCACTTGCATTTTGCGTTTTAGACCTTTCAGAACAATTTTGGTTCCGTGTCTGTCTGTGTGTCTGTCTGTGTGTCAGCAAATCCTTGTTACGGGCAAAACTACACGAAGTTATAGTCCGATTTTGATGAAATTTCCAGGGATTGTTCGGTTTGATGTGCAGATGGTCCCCTATAGGTTGCATGACCCCCAGATCAATAGCAGCCTCTGCGCATGCGCAAACGTGAAATCCTTGTTACGCGCATAACTCCGGGAGTTCTTGACCAATTTCGATGAAATTTTCAGGGAATGTTCGGTTAGATGTGTAGATGGTCCCCTATAAGTTTCATGACCCCCGGATCAATAGTAGCCTCTGCGCATGCGGAAACGTGAATTCCTTGCCACAAGCATAACTCCAGGAGTTCTTGACCAATTTCGATGACATTTTCAGGGATTGTTCAGTTTGATGTGTAGATGGTCCCCTATGAGTTTCATGACCCCCGGATCAATAGTAGCCTCTGCGCATGCTCAAACGTGAAATCCTTGCCACAAGCATAACTTCGGGAGTTCTTGACCGATTTAGATGAAATTTTCAGGGATTGTTCGGACTTATTAGGTATATTTTATAGTTTGTTCAATAGTTGAACATGCCTACCTTTATTTTCTCAAGTTATGCTCCTGCATAACAATAAATTTACCCTAATTCAATGTTTACTTCACCTAATTGAACGAAGTTTTTTGGTCAATGATAATTTTCAATGATCTATACAGTCATGTTATGGATACGAGGAAGCTATGTGCCACACCCACTTTTTTGCCTAGTAAATGTACGTGGTAGATAGCTCTAGCTACGCTACTGGCTACAGCTAAAGCTTATTTCATCTACTTGTTTCATTAATAAATTCTTCCGGTCTCTTTTTTCCAGGTCCTCATCATGGGGCGTCAGTTCGTCACCGCCTGCATGTTCTGTCTCTTGTGCTCGACCCACACTCATTGTTCTTCCCATCACGCCAATCACGAGGCGCAATTAGCCGACGTCGGCCGAGCCAATTTTTACACTGATGAAGGAGGCGGGTCGGCATATCTTGTCCAAGACCCTGATCTCCCTCCCAGGTAAGGCGGGGGCCCCGCACGTACTTTTGTCTGGAGTTGTCAGCTCATTGCATCGGTATTGTTAGGCCCGTCCAGGTTTTGTGGGCCACTCTCACCCTCGTAAATAAATACTGTGGAAACGATCACTTAATGATTTCTTGTTTTTCATAACTTCTTCTTCAAAATATTTACTTGTAAATCCAATGGACATTGCAATTTTGGTAGGTACACAACGGATAATACAGGGTGTTACACCTAAGTGACCCCGACCAGGTACCGATTCTAGAGTCCTTTTCTGATCGAGGTTGAAAATTAACAGTTTTGGTTTATTATTCAATAATAAACCATTGTAATCGCTCTGGAAAAAAAAAAATTCTAACCCACCCTGAAAATTTCATGGTTTACGTTTCAATGTAGAATCCGAATCTGCAATAAAAAATTTTCCGTCCGGACGCCGTACGCACGATATCTCCGAAACGGCTGGAGCAAAAGATCTGAAATTTTCAGGAAAAATCCATCTTGGTCCGACGACGCCCCAATTCTTGAGCCAGCTCCCTCACTCAATTTAAAGTGCCCTTTAAGGGCTGTCAAAGTTTTGTAAAATCCCTAAAAACCTCAAAACAAGTCGAATCGGCCTAAATATTTACCTATTTGAAGAACATACCATGAGGAATCGAATGAGCCCTTCCCCACGTCCGTAGGTCAAACCATTCCCGATGTATGGTGCCAACATTTGCGTTTTTTCGTTTATTATTGTTTGTTTGTAACCTAGTGTAGTCCGGCCGATAGCGTCGAGTTGTAGTGAATGTGGATACTGGAGTGATGGCCGATGTGGATACTTGTAGTTTATAGCCGATACACGGGTTGAAGCATTCTGAAATGCATGAAACGCTAATAATATATAGGTAAATACTATTCAATATTATTACTGGGGTTTATTATTCAATATTATTACTGGGGTAAACAAATATTCTTTCACCTGTGAAACACGCATACTCCAAAGCTTAGTAGAAATGCAAATCATGAACGCAAGCCAATTGAATAATAAACCCCAGTGAAAGAATTTGCATCGTTTTTTTCGTGTTTTTAAATCTCGTTTCGTTTTCAATTTATGTCAGTCATGAGAGTTTTTT
The DNA here is from genome assembly GCA_031894815.1 of Creontiades dilutus. Taxonomy (NCBI): domain Eukaryota; kingdom Metazoa; phylum Arthropoda; class Insecta; order Hemiptera; family Miridae; genus Creontiades; species Creontiades dilutus. Next base: position 32,858 of record JAVIWC010006953.1, on the reverse strand, counting down.
GGTGTTATCAAGTTAACTCTCTAAAATTACCATTAATTCCTTAATCGAATAAAGTCCCTATCAGTCTGATGAAAAACCAAAGTTTTTCGAATAGACCAAACGGATGAAAAATTAGCTTGAAGAAGTAAAGTTGTCAGATCTTGAAAATCTCCACTTTATAGTTCTTCTCTCTCTATCGCTTATAGTTCCCAGTGATTCGGAGATGAATTCTTCCTTGTAATCCTAAAAGTTGCACCAAAATGTCAGATTGCCAATGTCATAATCCAAAACTATTTTCAAAGAGAAAAAACATTTATTGATCATTATATGGGGTGTGGAATGTTGGATTAGTTGGGTTTGTGAAAAGTATAAATTGATATGCCAAAAGCTCGAAGTCGTATGCCAGAAGTTGAAATTGAGTCGCCGAAAGTTTAAATTGAGATGCCAAAAATATTAAAATTGATTTGTGCCAAAGGTTCAAATTAATTTGCCAAAATTTTCAATTTGATAATATGCCAAAAATTCAAATTGATTTTGCCAAACTAATCTGATTTTCTTTTTTTCCTAACTATATATACAATCCAAAACTATTGTATGTTGAAAGTTGAAGGAGAATTCACGTTTGAATTTGGAAACCCGTTGGTTTTGACAGTGAAATGTTTTGATGTTTTTCAGGAAACAAGTATCGTCGAAACGGTCGGTTCGGGACGTCTCCTCTCAAGACGACAACCTCGACTTCGTCAAATTGATTTTCGAGAAATACGGGAACCCGGACACTCTATCCAAAGAGGGGTTCATCAAAATGCTCAATACACTTGGTCTGTCAATCGAATCGTCATCGATTGGTACGTATATCATCTCTAACTATAATTGAGGGGCATTGCGTGCAAAGGGCCTAAGTGACTAACAAATTGTGTTTTCTGTTTCTATTTGTTTCCTCCTCTATAGATCAGCAGTTCTAGTAGAAAGGACACTTTTCCATGAAAAACCCCCTTTTCAAACTTGATTGCGTTAAATTTACAGGTCTGGATCTCAAATCTTGAAAAATATCCTAAATCAATCCTTTTAGCAAAATATGTATTAGTTACACAAATAGATCAGAATCCGTGATTTGAATGAGCGTTTTAATTACAGTGAGTGTCGAGACCGGCAAACTTCACGTAATCAAGTGGAGGTAAATCGGAAAATTGCGACCACAAATTTAATTTTTGGGAGAAATTGCTACACATCTTTTTCAAAAATGATTAGAAACAGAATGAACTACATCGAAATTCAGCAAATATGTGATAACACATTGAATTGGAGTTTGTGAATGTTTACGAACACAACAGTTCTGGGTTCATACTAATAAACGTGACATGAAGGAAACAAGGACCACCTGAATCAATAAGGGATTCTCCTGTCAACTCAGTCATAAACGGAACAGTCAAAACAGTAGACTATAACGGAGCAATCGGCAAGGTAATCAAATGTTCAGTTCAGTAGTCAAGAAATTCATCGATGAACGAATGGAAAAAATCTGAATCTAATAAGCTGCTACCGTTTCGAAAAAATTAAATACTCTGTTCTCAGATCTGCTAAATCAAACATACTGGTAAGTAATGGACCTATGCATTACAGGACGTCAATATGTCCGGATCTTATATGATGACATTTATTAACACATAAATCATTTTAAAAACTAGACCAAGTCCTTATTTGAACCAAAAAAAGAAAATTGGATGAGAATTGAGCTGCGCTTGAATGGACTGCCCTTTACCCTTTCCATCCCTCTTACCGACATCAAATTAAAATTTCTGAGGTTTATTGTACAGGAGTGGTTGGATGAACGTAAATTGAGATCGAACTAAATTTTGGTTTATGGTTTTTGGACACCCTCCTGAATCAATTCTAGTAAACGTCCCTCTACTGATGAAGCCTTGTTCAGAGGGACGTCCTAAATAGACAATTCAGATGCAAACTGTGAAAGATATTGAATCTCCTCCTCCACTCAAATCAAATTGTTGAAATCTATCTAGACTGAAAATGTGGAAAAGTTTTAAAATTGAGGTGGCGAAGAACTGTGTCTGGTCGTTTAACCTAAGCAAAATAAATAAAAGCCCTAAAATTAAATTTACTTGATTAGAACGGGTTCACTCGATGAAAACGGAATTGGGAAGAGAGCCTCTTCAGGGTGGAGCTCCCATCTACCTTCTGCTGATTTGCTGAATATCGAGGGTGAAGTGGCTACACGACCTACTTGAAATAGGCTTTTTGCAATTTTTCAGGAGAGGCAAAAAAGTGTATTCTTCATATTTTACATTATTTATGATTGTTTATTTCCAATTGATACTTACGGTAGCTACTCTGAAATATATGAACTTATTAACTTCTCATTACCAACAGGTTGCGTTGGAAATTGTACATCCAACGATACCAAAAAGTCTAAATGCTCAAAACGTCAGTTAGGTCATGTTTTTCTGCACCAATTCAGATGGGTAGTGTTGTCCAGCCCTATCTCAGGTAGGTCATGTTGCAACTTCACCCGCGATATTTAACTTATGGTGCTTACATTTGAAAAGAAGCTGCTTTTATGAAGATCGGTAACAATTGGAGCGAGCCATTCACTGATGTGAAGATTGAGCGTTTCGCTCAATCAGGCTGCGATTCGGATTGGAGCCTGATCAGAGTGTTGATGGCTAAGTGCGGAGTCACAGTGACCAGCTGATTGCAGTTCTGTGCAGTAATGTGTGGTGACGCTTCAATCTTCAATGTAATGGTCTGCGGCTATCTTCATTTATACTAAGTCTAAGCTGCTGATATTGGACACCTTTTTGAGCCTACTGAATATCAAATACCTACTGTTTGCTAGCTCTGAAGATTCTTTCTGATTAAAAATTATGACATTTAATAACTGTTATGTAAGGATGACAAGTATCCTAGGGATGCTGGGTGAGAAGCTCTCCTGGCCATTGGAGTTACCTCCAAAGTTGATCATTTGTTTCCATCCTTCACTGATAGTATTTGTTCTGCTCTGCTCAGTTCAGTGAACTCTGAACGTCGTTTCTGTCCTATTCAACCTGTGAATATATTGAAAACTATCAAACCAAATTGTTCGTCAACGTACCTCCCAGTTCCGTTGTGAATGGGTTTCTTTTTGGGTATTATATTTTAAAAAACAAATATCCCTCCTGCATTGAATTTATAAGTAAAAATATCAGCTATATGAAGTAATCTCCAATAATACTAACGAATCAATCAACCTGTCTTCCTATGTGTTTCCTGTACAATCGTGTTATGGACACAAGGAAGCTTTGTGCAACATACAACTCTGCGTATTGCGCACAGTGTAGATATAATTAAATCCACTGTGCTTCGACTGGTTTCATTCAACATCATTTCGTTTGCAGGGAATCCTGAAAATAACAAGAAAAACAACCTCACTAGTAGATCTAACGGAAAGGTATTTATGATACTCTACTTTTTTTATATTTATTTTACGTTATTTACTTTTGCTCTTTTACGGCTTGATTGGTTTCGATTGAACAACTTATCAACTTGTCTGAAACGCGTCACCTGCTCTTCCTATTGGCTCAGTGGTTCGGAATTAGGGTTCCTATGTATAGTAAAGCAAAGGCTTCCATAATTGTCAATGTTGTAATAGTTGGAAGGGGTAAAGATTTTGAATTCATCGTAGATTCTTACACTTCAGGAAGTTCGCTGAGTACCGTCCCGTTATTTTTAGGTTTGAATTGCTCCTTATGGTCCAAAATATTTACTCTCGAAGGAAACTGTCAGCCGTCAGGTTCATGTAAATCAAGTGAAATAACTAAGTGGGTGTAACATCTTACTGAAATCAATCATCCCGTTGAAATATGAGTGCGATTGTTGTTTCGCGGTGTGGGCAGGTTCTGTGGTTGTCTACGTCTTTAATTTCTGGAGTAACACATCTCCGCATATTCAGCACTCTTGACAAAACCCAACGCCAACCCTTATCTCCTTGACACCAAAGACATTTTTTTGGGCAGTGCTATTATTGTTTAAGTCAGCTTTGATTGAACAACATGAGTTGTCTGAAACGCGTCACATACTCCTGCTATTGGCTCACTAGTTCGAAGTTACTGTTCCTCTGGATCGTAAGCCAAAGAGATTTGATAATTGTCAATTATTATAATTGTTGGCTGGAGGTAAAGACTTTGAATCCCTCGTAGTTACTCTTGACTACATTTCCGTTGTCATTAGGTTTGAGCTGTTCACAATAACTCGAAATGTTATTCTCGGAAAAAACTGTCAGCCGTCAGGTGCATGTAAATCAAGTGAAATTAACTTGAGTAGGTACGTGTAACATCTTAGTAAAACCAATCATCTCGTTGAAATATAAGTGGGATTGTTTGTTTCCCGTTGCCGGCAGATTCATTGGTTGTCTCTCCCTCAATTTCTTAGGTAACACTACTCTCCACATCTACTATTTTTACCAACTCCATAATTCATGAGATTCAGCGGTTTCGGTAGCTGGCACTGGTGCGGCGAAATACTAAAATTAGAATTGTGCTTATTATATTAGCGAATTTTTGTAAAGAATGGAGGTGTTAAAAACAATTGCTTTAGTCTCAATTTGTCAACCGTTTAGGACACCAGGAATCAAACCCTGAATATTCACTCTCAATATTCTGAGGTGCCATTTTCTAGTCATTTGGGATGATAAATCGACTGATATGGGTTTCAAATCCGTTGACATTCACCCACAGCAAGCAATCGCTATTTCTGAACCTAAAAGTGACCCCACGAACCTCGCAATGACTCGACAAATATAATGAACCCCTTTGTTAGAATTGCCAGATTTTTTACAAGTTTATATCGTTAAATTTCAGCTAGATTTCTAATTGTGTTTCCGGATTTACCTAGGATGCATTGTCTCTTGTCGTACAGTCCGGTTCTGGTATTCCGGTGATCCACGTACTAGGGCTACCTGTTACAGAAATAATAATCTTTGTTTAATAATTTGTAGTGTACAATTACTATCTACAATAGTTCCATGTGCAGAGTAAGTGGTCTAGCAACAGGACCATAAGAGCTAATGTTTCATGTTGACTTGTTTTGAAATTTCCACGGTTCGTGTGAACGTAAGTTAAAACGCTGCAAATTCTTTCACTGGGGTTTATTATTCAATTTTATTCATTTGGCTTGCATTCATGATTTGAATTTCTACTAAGCTTTGGAGTGTGCGTGTTTCACAGGTGATAGAGCGATTATTGAATTTGAGGAGGCACACAAATATGATCAAGTGATCAATCCAAATAGGTATTTTGGTTGAGAACAGATTTACGTGCTCTAAGCATATCTCCTGAAATTCAATAATCGCTCCATCACCTGTGAAACATGCACACTCCAAAGCTTAGTAGAAATTCAGATCATGAATGCAAGCCAAATTAATAAAATTGAATAATAAACCCCAGTGAAAGAATTAGCAGCGTTTCATGCATATCAGAATGCTTCAACCCGTGTATCGGCTATAAACCCTTTTAGGAGTTCACTCCAGTATCGACATTCACTACATCACTAGGTTACTGCGATCAAAACAAAAACAATAATAAACCAAAAAAAAACGCAAATGTTGCCAGCGTAAGATCATGCCATACATCGGAATGGCTTGAGCTACAGAACTGGGGAGGGGCTCATTCGATTCCCCATGGAAAGTTCTTTAAAAAAAAGTCCATATTTAGGCCGCCTTGATTGTTTTTCAGATTTTTAGGGATTTTACAAAACTTTGACAAACCTTAAAGGGCACTTTAAATTAAGAAATTAAGTGAGAGAGCTGGCTAAAGAATTGGGGCATTTTTGGACCAACATGGATTTTTCCTGAAAATTTCAGATTTTTTGCTCCAGCCGTTTGGGAGAAATCGTGTGTGAGGCGTACAGACGGAAAAATTGTTATTGCAGATTTGGATTCTACATCCTTTGAAACGTAAACCATGAAATTTCTGGAGGGGGGGGGGGGGGTAGACTTTTTTTTTTTTCAGGAGCGATTACAATGGTTTATTATTGAACAAAAAACCAAAATGTCATTCAAGACAACTGTTTCAAAACATTCTCCTATATCGTGAACATTTTTTGGTTTCATTTCTGATTCCTTCCCTTCTAACTTGCTCTGTATTCCACTTTTTTCTTCAAATTTTCTGTTCGCCGTATTTCAATTTGTTTCCTCTCCCGTTGCAGTGTGGCTTTTCGGAAAGTAGTTTACCGACCACGTTAGAGAAGAAGGACTATGAAGAGCTCTGCCCTAAAATCCTCCACCAGCTGCTCCCCGGGGCTCAATCTTATTGTGAACAAAACGTCACGTCCGTTCCTGCCCGGTCGGCTGATGACCACAATGCTCATCACCACGACTACCACGATGGAGACAAAAATGCTTCTACCGGTGCTAGTAAGTATGCTGATTGGTTGATTTAATTGTCTTCATTCTCTCTTAGTGTATGAACTCATATGTTTTTTTAATTTGCAGCATGGTTCTACGCCACGCTGAGTGTCGTACTCATCAGTTTATGTGGCTTACTGGCTGTGGCTGTCATCCCAGTGATGCAAAAACAAGTTTATCATGGACTTTTACAATTTCTTGTTGCACTGGCTGTGGGTACGTTGCTTGGAGATGCGTTACTCCACCTTCTACCTCACGTAAGTTGGTTTCAATATTCTAGTTCTAAATCAAAATTGTGGGTGCCGTTCGTTAGAGCCATGTCGGCTTAATATTTTCTAATGACCGTTCATAAGCGCCACCTACGCTCGCATCTCAAAAACATCATAATCAATCCTTCTAGTTATGCCATGTGGTGATTAGTTGGGCAATTTGAATCTGTGATAAAACTGGTGTCTGTACGTTTTGATGTGAACCTGCAAGGCTTCAAAAAGAAAATTATCACCACATACTGGGTTCGAACCCTCAACCTGAAATTGGCCTTCAATCCGTTGTGAACCAGTAGGGGATTTTTGCTCTTGTAACGTCTGAAGCAGGATTCACATCCATCTGGCAAGCTATCTGGAAAGTGAATACGAGCAGCTGATTGGTCGGACACCAGCTGGGGAGAGGGAATCTTTTTACCGGACAGGCAGTTTTGGAACAAACTGTACGCATCGGATTTTTCAAATATTTTTCGTGTTGGATGGCGCAGTTCACTACTGCGCATACGGAATGGCGTCGGGAACCAAAACAGCTATTGGAGGAGTTGTTGGCTTGTGTTCTGCCGATTCCCCTCCACTGCTTTTTACTAGCTTCCCCTATCCATATTTCCAAACGATCCAGATGGATCTGAACCCTGCTTGAGTCAGCCTTAAGTTCCGAAGCCGCTAGTTCTCCTCTTATGGACACCTGGCACTTCCGTAAATCTGAGGATTTAGGACCGAACAAGTGCGGGGCGCTGATGAACTTAGTGATTAGAAAGTTCTTAGGAGATCCGCCAATACCATTACGAATCCGAATCGCGATACGAATGCGCAACTGCGCATGTGCCGCCAATACGATCGGTCATATTGCAATACAACGGTAGTATCTTTACGGTAGTTACGATGCCACCGATGCGATCCGAACGAACGTATGAATCTCCTAGGAAATCTCTATAAACTCTGTGATGTATGCGAATGGCGCTTCTGTGTGGCACCGTAATTCATTCGTTTATTTAGCCTGTACATGCTTTATGGTGTCATCCCAAGACTAATCTTGCATGAATGCATCTGCATACCGTACTTCATACTCTCTGGGGATCTTGGCATCCACATATTCATCATTCCCAACTCTCCTCCCACATACATCTGCTCCCTTCGTATTACCTTCTCTACTTTGGACATGTGTCTTTAGAGGCTGGTCAAACGATCAAAAAGAACATGGATAAGAATGCCAAACATTACTCATCTGTTGCATTCTGAAACGATGTGAGTGTCACGAGTTAAGGAAAAGTGAAATATAATAGATAATACAAATTTTGCTAAGAAATTAAGATATTAACATTTTTAAGTCAACAAATACTTTTTGGATAGTTTATTATGATTTTCCAAGCAGTTATTGTGTAAAACCGTTCTGACCCAAAATTTTCTCCCACATTCAGAGAAAATACTCACGCGCTGGCCGTTAATAGAAAATCCTTGATGTATATAATGTACTAGTAAACATAAATTTGAATGATTTTTCTAATCACATTCAATTGATCAGGATTCCAACTTCTTCAGGGCTGTTTCGTGGGAATATTAAAATTTTGTTGGGCCTAGTTGATGAGAATAACTTTAATATGATTTTTGGATTTCGCAAAATGGATTTAAAAAGTGAGAGCACGGTACAGAAGGGTTGATTTTAAGAACCGTAAAGCATCTAACATCTGTGAGGTGATGGAATGGTATAGTTGCGCCTTCCATTGAGCTGGATGCGGATATAATGCTCCGCCACACTCAGAGGATGACCCAGACGCTTAAAAACGTCTGATTCATCAACGGATTCTAAAATCGGGTAGGGCCAACTAATAATATCCATCACACATCAGATATTCAACATGGTGGAGCCATATTTGCAAACGTTTGTCCAATATTTCACTTGAGTAGTGTTTACCAAGCAGCTTAATTGTGTAAAGACAAGAGTTTAGTAGGTGACGTTGATGGAACTTATAAATTTGTAAACTTTCAAGATTGTGGAATTGTGGTCTCTGGGCGTGAATTCCACGGAGTTGTTTCTTCATTTGGTCAATAAGTCAAAATTGTGAGATTAACACTAATTAAGTATGAAGAATGCATGTAATCAGTATATTATAGAACTTATATGAGTCTGGTTCAAAGATGTTATCATCAACTTGATGAATTGTCATGTGACATCTATATTAAGACTAGTTTAATGGCCCTGCTACGCAGGTTATAAAGAAATAGGGGAATAACACAATGAGGGAGTATAATAATATGCAAAGTCAAAAAATCGTATATCCCAAGTCCTGGAGGAGAGGAGCCCTCTTTCTTCAATGGCTGGGTCGGTGGAGGGGGAGCAGGTCGGTTGCCCTGGGAGACGCTCTGCCAGAGGGGGGGGGGAGAATTCCACCCCCTGAAAAGCGGATATACTCTGATATGTTCGTCTTTATATATTTAAAAATATAGTGTTATTGTGGGGTTAGAGGAAGTTCGTGGCATGTTCGTAGATATATTATTTATTGGATGGCAATCAATCTTATAAAAATGAAATATTATGAGCTGTCCACTCAATGGTGATCCCAGTAGTCACAATCGATTTCTAGTCTTGCTGGACATCAGCGAACATCAAAATATAGATCTTCCCCACTGAGAAGGATTCCCTCATCAAAAGAATTGAGATTGAATTTGTGCCACCATTTGTCCCCCAATCTTCTTGCAGTTCAGGTATTGATGAAGCTTCGACATTTTGATTTCAGGCCATGATGTCAGCCCACGCTGACCACTCCCACTCATCTTCACATAGTCACGCTCACGATGAAGAGCAGCACACCACCAATTTGTTGAAAGGGCTCGTTGCCGCGTTATCGGCGATATTTTTTTATTTCACGGAGAAGGGTCTGTCCATGGTGACGGATTGGAAGAAGAGGAATCAACGAAAAAATAAGGTGAGTGGTTTCGAGGATTTGTTGCCCTGATCCAGTACGTGCTAACGTGATTCCCATGACCAGGAATCTATTGTATACAAAGTTTGTTATTTCCAAGAAATGGGTTGTTCAGATAGTTCTTTGTATCTCATTCCAGTTTAGAGATGTCTGGATGTTAAAAACACAAGCACTAATTTATCGCACATATTTCTGTTATAAAAACAATATAATCTCTATCAAGACTACAGAAGTCGATTAACCCAAGATTGGGCATAAACATTCCAGCGCGGAAGATGGAGCATCCCTATTAATTAGACCTATATCTACCTACAGCAGTTGATGATATCCGTGGTATAACAATGAGTCGGTTTATATAAATATATTATTTTTATTTATATTTATATTTTTGATTCCAAGGTGGATTTAAGTTTTGAGAAATATACATCATGTGGTTTAAAACAGCAAAACTGTATTGGGCTGCAAGAAGTCTCATGGCGCAAGAGCCTAGACCATCGGCGTAGAAAAAAAAAAATTATTTACTTTTGATCTGATCAGAGGGAATTGGGGTTTCTGGTTAAACTATAAACTTTTAATATGCTCGTATGTATAAAATAATATGTATTTTTGAGGGTTTTGGGTTATATAAAATGCAATATAAAATATTTGGAGTGTATGTACTTGATAAGGTTCTATTGTTAATGATTATGATAACATGGCTAGGGCTGAGGGTGACACTTCTAATGGAAATGGATGGTTTCCTCTTCCTGATTCTTGACTATAAAACCGTCAAAGTTATACTTGGTGTAATAAATAATTTGAAAAAAAAAAAAAAAAATTATCTACTTGCTCATGAACCAATAGAATTTTAACTTAAAGTTAGTATCTCTTGCTTAGAATTAGTACTTGAGTACAATTACCTTTAATGTATCGGGTAGTTACATTACATCTTGCCATATTTTTATCAACCCTAGTAGGACATACCTGCGACATTTAAAAAAATAACCCCTATTTTCTTCATCCTCATGTCATCTAAAAAATGTCATGTCTAAACGTGTTATTTAACAAACCGCGAAGATATCCAACAAAAGAATTATTTGTGGAAACTAAAATATTAAAGTTTAAGAAACTACCATAGCTATTACTTACATACAGTTACTAGCAGGAAAAATTGAAAGAAATACAATTATTAGTAGATTGACAGATAAAATTTATACAAAATTTATACAGATATTGGAGATTCCTAGACGCTCTTAGAAGTTTCGACTATTGAGGCATAACTATATTCAATGAAAAAAGGTTTGTAGACCAGTTGCTACCAGTGAGCTTGCAGAGGTTCAAATTAGAACTTAAAAAATAGAGTTAATTTGATGCAAAAATAAAAAATGTATGACTTTTTTTATTAAGGTAAAGAAACTTTGTTAATTGTAAGGAAGTGATCTTAAATTTCTTATTCTTTTCTGGTTTTGTACAAATTGCTGATACTTCACTCCAACCCGTACAGAAGTTCTCTTAGAGGGGTTGTAGCAATTATGTATTTCCTTTTTGCCATTAAATGCTTTTTTTAATTTTTTAAAGAAAGTCGACGTATTTTTATCGAAATTTCAGTTGTTGTTAAACCTCTGATACAAGAAGGTATCCATGCTTTTCCTAATTGGATTACACGGACAATGGTAATCCTTAGAAGTTCTCTTAGAGAGGTTGTAGCAATTATGTATTTCGTTTTCGCCCATAAATGCTTTATTTATTTATTTTTTTTTTTTTTTTAAAGAAAGTCGACGTAATTTATCGAAATTTCAGTTGTTGATGAACCTCTGATACAAGAAGGCATCCATGCTTTTCCTAATTGGACTATCGGTTGTTTCAGGTTATGACGAAAGTGCGGGTTATGAGAGAAGATCGTTCTAGTCACGAGGAGGCGCGAGTGGGGGAGAAGCTGTGCAAACATAAATACAGCTCCTACCCCTACTGCTACGGTGAAATCACTAACAACACAGGTAAACCACTTTCATTAATCGAAAAACGAGTGTAATTTCTGAATCTACCGTTTGAGTAACATATTTTCCAGTTTCGAAAAAAAACTAGCTTAAAGAAGGCAGATTAGAGGTGGAAAATGACATCCCGTTGGCCTTTGTCAGTGAAAAATTCCGAAAATCCACATTTTGGTTGGAGTCTTAGGTGTGCAAGAATGGTCTTTCTTATTATATCGATAGTTAAGGGGGACAGGTTGTCCGAGCGAGCTAAGGCATCAGTCCTTCGGCTGTTTACTTTCAGTGGGAGTACTGATTAGCCTGGTTCGAATCCGGCAGGCACCAATGATTAGGGGCAAAATCCTATCAAGTGTTGTATACCTGTCCTGTCTTTAGTTCACCTCTGATCTCGATATCACGTGAATCCAAATCGCTCCCAACCCAGGGGCGTGAGGCAATGGGAAGTCACGAGCGAAATCGTCAGACCTAGTTCCAATCCTCTCTGGAGGATCAGTCAGTGAAAGATTCCGAAAATCCACGTTTTGGTTGGAGTCTTAAGTGTGCAAGAATGGAGTTTTTTATTATATCGAAAGTTAAGGGGGGCAGGTTGTCCGAGCGAGCTAAGGCATCAGTCCTTCGGCTGTTTACTTTCAGTGGGAGTACTGATTAGCCTGGTTCGAATCCGGCAGGCACCAATGATTAGGGCAAAAATCCTGTCTTGCCTTGTATGTATACCTGTCCTGGCTTTAGATCTCGATATCACGTGAATCCAAATCGCTCCCAACCCAGGGGCGTGAGGCAATGGGAAGCCACGAGCGAAATCGTCAGACCTAGTTCCGATCCTCTCTGGAGGACGGCTGGCGACGTCCGCGACACCTCCGGATAGTCGGACGAAAATCCAAGGTGAAATTCTTCGTTAACTTCACTTCACTTCTTCGATAGTTAAGTAAGACTGTAGCGCGGGCTGGTTAATAAAGAAAACACAACATCGATGCTTTATATTATAATGTTACTAAAGAATAGAAAAATAGGTGTTTTCCACAACACCACGATACACTGATGCTTCGCTAATTAGCGGTACATGCGCGGTATATTTCCTATCGACATGCGTTCGTCTCAAGTCCGTTTTTACTCTTGGCTCGCCTCGATTGGTTTGATAATCTTCGGGAGATAAACGGCACGAAAGTGCGATAGTACAAGTTTACATTTATTTATTATAGTTATATTAATATACCTAGATACTTATTATATTTTAAACAGCTCTAATGCCTTTTAAGGCTCGAAAGTGGACGGAAATAGCATATTTTGAACCTATGCATATTGAACATCGTTTGAGGGAGGAAGAAGGTGGCGGCTATAAAAATGTTTTTTACTATACGATAGCAAAAGCTTATTGACATAATAAACCAAAAGATGGTTTTTCCACATTCTCACATTCTTGAGATTTTGAAAGAAGACGATGAACCCACACTGCCCACAATAACCCAAATCGGATGGGCACAGCTTCTAGATACAGCATTTACCTGTGCTTCTTGCCATTGTAGCCAAACAGTGATTAATTATAATTATTTTTATGCTACAAATAACTACCTATTTTACATTTTTTTGCATATATTCCATTAATAGTCGTAATATTCGAGAAGTTGGACTGTAATTAACAAAACCCAACAGTTCGAATTTGCCTAAGTACTTTCTAAACCGTGATTCATCTCTTTATGCCCCCGAGGGGAGCTCCCCCTTTCCCAGTTTTATGCTTTCTCGTAAATCTTGCTGAACAAAATTCTTTGACGTCATCTTCCCGTCATTTAGAAAGATTGCATAGAAAGTACATTGATTTATTTGATATTCATTCGAAGGGTGTTGATTTTTTTGATGACTGCAGTAGCTCAGGTATAGGTTAGGTAACAAAGAATAATTACTGTATAAGAAATGATTCAAGAAAGTTGATCTGTGATGAGAGTGAAACAATTTTTTAAATTGCAAATTGAATCTTTTTCTTTTTTAGAATGTCAGCCTGTAGCAGGGGAGTCAGAAAATAAAAACAACGTGTCTTACACGGACAATAGTAATCCTAAAGCTCAAGAGGTAAGTGGCACCACGTTCATTGGACGAAAACTTGGATTTTTTTTTTAAATTAAATGCATTTATTTAAGGAAGGTACAAATGAAAATACAAAGAACTCTTGTACAATAAATGTGTTCACCCCTCAATAAGTAAAAAACTTATGCTGAGGGGTGGAGTTGCTGTAAACATGTAGTTACGAGTTCCTTCCACACATTGCATTCTACATCCTCCTCGTATGACACCAAAAACCTAGTACATGTTACTTAGACTTGCGCCTTTAACTGTTAAAAGTGTAAAAATGTCCATCCATCCTTCTGTTAATCATCCTAAATAAGTGACATTTTATTTTATTGCTTCTAAAATATGAATTGGTTCTTAGGCAGAAGCTGAGTCTCATAAAGAAGAGGTACCTAATTCTGAAAAGCAATTGCTCGATTCTTCGGAAGCTCAAAACGATTACACTACTATCATTTTAAGGTAAAACATTTGGATTTAAAATTCTCTGTTTAATAGAACATTGTTTGATATTTTACATGAACATTGCATTAGTAAATCATTATATATATTAACAAAATTAGATGTCAGGGTAACAAATGGAACCCTGAAACGCCACAAGAGAATGCTGGGTTCGTGATAACGTCCCTTGCATGTGTGTTTATCAATCTAGAACTTCATTCCGTATAAACCATGCTAAGCAGTCCCAATGCGAAATGAATTCATTATGAATATATTCGATTAGAGGATTTTTCTGTAGGATGTACCAAAATTCTAATTACAGTGGAACCTCGATAATTCGTAGTTGAAGGGACTGAGGATTTACATGTCGAAATTGAGTTGGGAGGTGTTCCATATGTATTTTTGGAAGCCGAACGCGGCCGTGAGGTAAAAAAAATGATACAACGGGTCTAAAGGCTTCAAAACAGCGGGTGAGTTTCGTGTACAGCGAAAGAACGCTTTCATCAGAGCAGTACAGGGAGAGAATGGGCTAACGTCAAGCCGTCGCGTCCCCCCTCTACGAGTAGATAGTGTTGCCTATGATTCACGGGGCGTTTTTCACAGGATATTTTCTATGGTTAATGTTGTTCATCACGCACCTACCTAGTTTTACTGTTCGAGTTGTAGGTTGTAATAAGCCCGTAATTTCTAGTGGAAGGTGCATTAAGGTGCAAGCAGTGGTAATCGTGGATTGGTTGATATTATTTTTTGGAGTAGCTTTGGAGCAGCAACGACGAACAGGACGCAGAGGCAGAGGACGAGCGGATGCTCGTACCCGTGATTTTTCGGCTCATGAACCTACGACCAGGAGCATCCTTCGAGGATCTGAGTTTCATTTCCCTTCAAGAGCTCACACAAAACGGATTCCTGTCTCGGCTGAAAAGTACAATGATTTGAACCACCTGAAACAATTTTGTGGAGAAAAGGCCAGAAAGTACTACGAACGGCTGCCCCATAAATAATGTGCCTCACCTCCCAATGAAAATGCTGATAGCCCGTTCTTTCCCTGTACTCTTCGAATGATATCCATCACACTTTGCGCTATGATAATGCCTCTATTTCGTTCAAACACTTCAACCCAGTAAATCGTTCTTGTAGTCTGTTATGAATACCATTGGATACCATGAAAACTTTGAAAATCTAAAGTAGTTATGCAGAAATACTCGACGTCCAAACTGAACAAAACACTGACCTCTATGTAACACCAGAATCGAGTGCCAATCCTAATTTGACAATTGTGTGGACCCACCGTCGAGTTGCAGAGATGAAGTATTAATAGTCTTCCATGTCTAATATTATCTGCTCTCGAGGTTAATTTCATTCATCATTCAGCCGAAATTCATTAGCTAATGGAATAGGTATTTGGATTTTATTGCAATGCCAAGCGGTGCATAATTGGTGAGCATTTATTTAGTGTAAGGACTTGAGTTTTTCTGAACTTGAGGGAAAAATCAGTTCCACAGTGGGGCTAATGAGGTACATAGAAATCTTTTGGCTGGAATATACCTGCTTACTACCCAGCTCTGTATTTTGAAGTACACAGATCCATCTTTGGCCTGTTAAGTCTAATAGTCATGTCCGAATCTGAACACCGTCTTGTCCTTCTTGGATTCCAGGGAACATGAGACTGTTCACCACGGACACTCTCACACCCACGGCCACGTCCACTCGGCGCCTGATTCCATCAAGTCAGTCGCGTGGATGGTCATCATGGGAGACGGCATCCACAATCTCACTGACGGGCTCGCCATCGGTGCTGCTTTCGCTGCCAACATTGGCGGTGGCCTTTCTACTGCCGTGGCGGTCTTCTGTCACGAATTACCTCATGAGATCGGTAAGTACTAAAGGTCTAGTCAACCGAAAGACGGAAAGACTTAATAATTACTTTTACTATTTCTAACTAAAAACGCTGGCTATCCCAATACACGGGTCAACATTTATTGAGTACTACGTGATTGTTTACTTTTACGATCAGAAATTGCTATTATTTGCTACAGGTGAATTTCTATGGATTTGATTTGATTGTGGTTCGGGAATCCTTGAGAAGTATGGGATTCTAGATAAAACATTGAAGGTTTTTTCAGTACATAGAGATCCTCTTTACTGATTACATACTTGTAGTAGTACTAATACTACTGGGTATTATAGAACACTTTTCACAACCTATCCCTAGGAAATTTGAATGCTAGCATGGTGATATGAAGTAAATCAAGGGCTTTTCAACGTTAGCTGTTAAAGGATATAGAATAGTCAATCCATGGTCTTGCGTGCAGAACTTTCTGAGCTATAAGTTTTGAAATCAGCTATTATTTCGACCATAAGAACTAGAAAGGGTTGCGGTTCACAGAGTTGTATTTAAGACGAAGTCATCCAAGTCTTGGACATCTAGAATTCAATTACAAGGCTTGAAGATCAGTGGTCAGCTGAACGGCCTTATGACTGATATTGTTCCTAATCGAAGGAAGCGTTTGGAGGGTTTGTCGGAGGCATGGAGGACGCTACATCGCAAGGAGATTACGACCCCTGCTCTCACGTCAAATAATTAATTAATTACAATTGTAAGGCGAGTTGGATTTGACTTTCGCCGTTGGTTGGTGAAGCTGCGAGGCTCTCTTTTGGGACTAAATTACTGGCCATACCTCCTGGTACCAGATAGAAGGGAGGATTGTTCCATGTGTAATATGGGAACACTGGAGGATGTTTTATAATTTTCCTGTCGTCTGGCCCTTGTTGGGAGAGTTCAGGAGCGCCTGTCTGGATGCATGGGTGCTTAGTAAGGATCAGGTTGTGCAGCTACTGGATGGCGACAGTTGTGATGGATATGGTTAGTTGGCCCTTCTGGATTTTAGAATCCGTCGCCTTGGGAGGAGATTAATCAGACGTTTTCAAGCGTCTGGGTGCTCTGAGCGTGGCGGAGCATTATTACTGCATTCAGCTCATTGGAAGGGGCAACTATACCATTCCATCACCTCACACAGTATGTGGCTGTTGGCGAGTTTTTGTAGGGTAGTGTGGCGTTATCGAGCCGAATGATTAACGAATTCAACTTATGATTCCTCTCTGATTTGATAGATGTAGGGCCGAATGTTTCCTCTTGTAAAAATCAATTGACAGCCTTTTCTCAGGCTCTCTCCGACAGAAGGACCTTTGCATCGCATATCGTATTGTTTATTCCAAATCTTAAGTTATTGTAATAAGGAATATAATTGGGAAAGTATAATATGATGAATACATGTTAAGTATATGTATACCTGTACGGTGTGTAATATTGATGAGAAATATTTTTGTGAATTGTTATTTAAAGCATGTTTTTCTTCGTTTCTAATCGATCTATCGGGCTGAAATATAAATGGGTTTCTTTATGGTACCTACAATGCAGTTGGGCCCCGATGGGTGCAATGGAGGCGCGCGGCCCCGAGATTATTTCATGTACCAATGATTATGTATAAAATAACCTGATCAGTGATGTACTTAATAGTGACGAAAATAATGAATCTCTTTGTAATCATCTGTAGAGTTCTTGTTTACTTTAAATTCTTCTCTACATATACGAGTATGAAACAATCCGTCCTTTTCAACGTAGGGGTGTTATAAATGAATAACATCTATCTTTCTAAGGACTATGCGCCAGTACTATTCTTATAAATAATAAAAACCTTCGGACGATCTCTCCACCCCACCCAGCCATCGTAAAATTAGCTTTCCAACTGTTTGCGTCGAGCGCTTCCTTTGTCGTCGGTCTTCGAAGCCCGAAAAAATTAAGGAGCTTTTGATAAATGAGGAAGCTGGGCGTGGCGGAAAAACCTCCTCCGAATGACATTAGCATAATGAAAACGAACTTGATCCCCGCGATATTTTCGCCTTCATCAAGACCCGTCTAAGTGGCTTTATAAATGGTCGGGGGTCTGTGGGGCTTGGGTATATAGGTTCAGGCTTGGAATATTTAGAAATTTCTTCTGTACACGTTACAATAATTTAGACACGAAACAGGCATATCGTAAGCTCCGAATTTGCCCATATAACACAATTAAGAGGTCTAATTATTTATTCTAAGGGTCGCTTAGGTAAATATGAAATCGCGAAGGTAATTCAATTTTGAATTTTTCACTTCCTAGATGAATCAAATTGGCCAATTTCAAACAACTTGAATTCGTTTCCCCCGTACCCACCGTGCTATTTCAATTTGATTATTACTACCTATTCCTTTTATTCACTATTTTGATTTTATTAATACAACAACCAAATAGTGATAGTTTACAACTCTGAAAATCTGATTCTTGATTTATTATTTTGAGTAACAAGCCTTTGTTATTGTATAGCAACAATTTTGTTAACCCCCTCAAAATTTTGTCGCTTGACGTTTCAAGGTGAGTGGATTCAAAATCTGCAATGCCCAATCGCCGTCAGGCCCGTAAAAGGCCTTAAAATCTATGTAAAGTATCTATTATTGAGCAGATGGACTCCATTTGGGGTGTAGTTGTCCTTAACTTCTCTAACCGGCCAGATTGCTTCACTCCCTTAAATGGGCTCAAAAACTTGGCTTTCCAGGGATTTTTATTGGCCTAGGCGTGTAGGGTAATTTTCTAGTAATTTTGGACACAAAAAAATCTACTGGGGGAACGTTCAGATCCGTAGAATTTCACTCAAAGCAAATAATAGCAATTTCTGAACACAAACCTCACAGTAACACAGACGGCCACGTTGTACAATTATACGATTATGTTGCCAATACACTCTTCAATTTTGTTGCAGGCGACTTTGCTGTTCTTCTCAAGGCCGGAATGTCAACCAAGGAAGCCGTCGTGTACAACATGATTTCCTCCATCCTCTGCCTCATCGGTATGTCCATGGGTGTTGTTCTTGGACAGAACGACACCGTCAAACTTTGGGTTTTCTCCGCTGCCGCTGGAATGTTCCTTTATATCGCCTTGGTAGACATGGTGAGCTGTTATTACATGTTTGTATTTTGAATATCGAAGTACATGTTTGAATTTTATCGGTTACGTCATTGCTAATCAGAAAAATTGTTGTTCAAATACCGAGAGCAACTCTGTCAAGGGCTCGGTGTTTTGAAAATTCAAGAAGAATTAGGTCTGAACAGGTTTTAAATGTGCTCAGTCCAAAACTTGAGTTCTACTGTACCTTTTATGTTCAAGAAGTATAACCCACAGTCAAAGAAGTTTGATTAAATCGGTCTCATATCTTATGCCCTTTGCGCGTTACAGCTTAAGATAAATGTCCCCATAGTTGTGAGGACACGAGTTCGAACCCAGCCAGGGATATCAATATTTTTTAGCCGTAACATAATCATTCATAAAAACTTGGACCCACGACTCCACTGTTGTTAGAACTGGAGGCATGAGATTGTGTTGAAAAAGTGGTAAATCGGGGTACGTACTGGAAAAAGCTAAAATCAATCAGAGTCCGTTCTAGGTTTTGGTGGGCTAAAATGTGTGGGGATTTGGGTCACCATCTTGGATAAATTACAAAACATGCCTAAATTGAAAAATACAAGTTATTACCTCATATCCATCAGCAGCAAGTGAGCATATTACGCGCAATATCATGGCTATAGCCGTCTAGTATGAATATTTCTGTAAATAAAATTTAAAAAAAAAACACTGCTAATTGATTAACTAATACGGTAGCTTTGGCGGCCCAAGCCAAACACGCAAAATACGATAGAGTCGCTGAAGACCTGAGAGGGTCTTTCACGCCACTCGTCGTTTCATGCGATGGCGCATTACATAAAGAATACGAAGCCTTCCTCAAGAACGTTTCCTTACGCCTCGCCAACAAGTGGTCAAAATCCTACTCCCAGGTGATGATGTGGGCACGAGTGAAAACTCAATTCTCGGTTCACCGAGCAGTCTCCATGAGGCTAAGGGGCCCTAGGAAACACGTACGAGGACTAGGACTAGAGGACGGAGCAGCAATTTGGCTACCGGAAGACTAAAATCACACACACACACACACACCGTACTAACATACATATATATAGTTAGGAAAAAAAAAGAAATCAGATTAGTTTGGCAAAATCAATTTGAATTTTTGGCATACTATCAAATTGAATTTTTTGGCAAATTAATTTGAACCTTTGGCACGAATCAATTCTAATATTTTTGGCATCTCAATTTAAACTTTCGGCGACTCAATTTCTACTTCTGGCTTCCATACCACCTCGAGCTTTTGGCATATCAATTTATACTTTTCACAGATCCCAACTAACCCAACATTCCACCCCATATAATGATCAATAAATGTTTTTTCTCTCTCTGTAGCTTTGTTTTGTTCAAAACTAAGAGTATCGTAAGGACACGACTCGGCCATTGATTTGTTATTATATTTCTCGTGTGCTCTGGTCTTCAGTTACAGCTCAGAAGTTTCTAAATTTTTTAGGTTGTTAAATAATTTGTATTTTAGTTGGAATTAGGAAGAGAGACAGCTCTCCGTTTTCAATTGGCTGACGCAGTCTCGTGTCAATAATAACGGTTAACCCTCTTCTTCTGGTTGAGTGAAGTCTCTATGCTTCGATTCTCTAGTAGGGGTCATTGAAGAATTAGTGTGTTATGATTAGTAAATAAATCATTATAAAGATGAACATATATTGTTCATTGTATTAGCAGAACTGAATCAGATTGGCAAATATAGCAGCAGTATGCACAACAGGCCCGTGAACCCATAACCACTACCTTTTGAGGTCAAGTTCGTTAACCGTGTTCTTGAAACTCATTGCCTGTTACGGTGCCTTTGTCTGAACCCAGGTCCATTAAGTTCGTTGAAATGTAGAGGTCACTGTCAGATATGATGGTCTACAACTCACCCGAAGTATGAAACGAGAGATGTGTATCTAGTTCTGAGCCCTTTCTTCCGAAAGAATGTATTTGCCCATCATTGCATTGCATATTCTGGTCCTTTCGTGACTACAGGCCCAATTTTCGGATGTGTAACTGTAAGTTGCCTCTCCATTAGTTCCGCCCCCCCATTTAGAGCTGAAGATTCCCCACCACCCACGAACGATGGTCATAACTTGCCCAATGCGGTTACACTTGACTATGATAGCCTCTTTTATAGCCGGCCATATTTTGTCACAGTGGACTGCTAATATAGCTTTTCCAAGTCGAATTGAGAATTTTCCAAACCAGATAGAGATTTTTCCAAACCAATTTGAGAATTTTCCAAATCAATTTGAGAAACATTCACTAATCCAAAAACATTCCAATCTAAGAAACATTCACTACTAAAGAGGAAGAGGAAGTTTTGCAAACCGAATTGACAATTTTTTAAGGCAATCCAAGACTTTTATTGAAAACAAAATTAGTGAAGCAAAATGAAAGAATAGCACCTAATGAACAAATGCAGCTGCTGGGGACCCTCTTCAATGAATTTTCTCCTGAACAAGACCAAAATTTTTCATGTCATATTTACGATGCATTTTTCGTTCATTTTGTCTTTTTGATTTCAATGTTAATTTGTTTATAAATCGTCTCTATCACCTGTGAAACACGCACACTCTAAAGCTTAGTAGAAATTCGAATCATGAATCATTGAATAATAAACCCAGTGAAAGAATTTGCAGCGTTTTTTCAAGAGCAATTACAATGGACAAATATTGTATTTGAAAATTTTAAATTTCGTAAGACGAAGCATGCATATCAGAATGCTTCAGCCAGAGTATCGGCTATAAACCCTTTTAGGAGTTCACTCCAGTATCCACATTCACACTACATCACTAAGTTACCGCGATCAAAACAAAAATCCTATTGTTTTGCAGTGATGTAGTGAATGTGGATGCAAATGTTGGCACCATAAATCGGGCCATACATCGGGAATGGTTTGAGTTACGGACCTGGGGAGGGGCTCATTCGATTCATCATGGAAAGTTCTTCAAAAAAGTCCAAATTTAGGCCGCCTTGACTTTTTTTGAGGTTTTTAGGGATTTTACAAAATTTTGACAACCCTTAAAAGGCACTTTAAATTAAGTGAGAGGGCTGGCTAAAGAATTGAGGCGTTGTCGGACCAATATTGATTTTTCCTGAAAATTTCGGATTTTTTGCTCCAGCCGTTTGGAAGAAATCGTGCTTACGGCGCACAGTGGGCTGAATCACTAATTTAGGTGGACAAAATTCTGAAACTTGTCCATATGCAACCTTTGGGTTCCCAGATTACGGAAAAAATTATTTAAAAAATCAAATTAATTTTTTGACAGGATTGTCGAGCACACAGTGGTCTAAAATCAAATTGATTTACTAAAATTTAAAACTTTCCTAAATTCAACGATTGAAGTCCCAGAATACGGGAAAAATTATATTTAAAAATCTAATTCATTTTTTGACACGATTCGCGAGCACAAAGTGGTCTATTATCAAATTTATTTGCCAAAATTGTACTGAAAAAAAATTATGTATCACCCAAAATGCAAAAAATCGCAAAAATTCATTGCAACATTTAAAAACTAGAAGGATTGATGAAACAAATCCTGCAAACGAATCCGTGGAATAACTTGGCGTTAATATAGTTTTTCGTTATTGAATAGGGGCATACATTTACAAGTTGCTAAGTTAAATCCACAGGTAGAACGCAATGTATATTCTATAACGAATGCAGAAATTTAATGTCTTACCTGTCTCAGCAATGTCCATTGTTGAATAAAATCAATAGAACTTCGCGCTACACACACCTTTAACATAATGAATGGCCATCGAATAAAGATAATCCCACTGCCGATTATCAGGCACTTGCGTGAACTGATTCAGTCCTTTACTATTTGTTTGTAAACACGGTATAGCGGGAAATATTAGTATTTACAGTCTCACTAACTAATAATAAAAAGCTAAAGCACTCAGAAATTCCAGATTTTTGACTTGACTTTTGTCCACCTAAATTGGTGATTTAGCCCACTGTGCGGCGGACGGACGGAACAATTTTTATTGCAGATTTGGATTCTATTATAATAAAATACCAAAAAGAGTTTTAAATCGACTGTGTGACCGTATTTTGTCAAACATCTCAAATTACTTGTGAAATGTATGTTTGAAGAATCCAATTACCTCCATTTCTATCACATCGACGTCCTGTTTTCCAGATTCCTGAACTGACCAGCAGCCACGCGAGTGACGGAAGTTCAGCCTGCTGCCAGTGTCTGCTCCAGCTCCTCGGCCTCCTCAGCGGTGTCGGCATCATGCTCCTCATCGCCTTCTACGAACACGATCTCATGGACGCCTTTCAAAACTCGTTATGATGAGGTATGTTCTCCAGTCAACCCTCTTCACCCCACCATGGAAACCCCTTTGCTATAGAACATCCTAAATTTTTTAATTTAAACAGCAATTATAATTATTAGATTTTGTATTAAACTACTCCACATGATGATAATGTATTTGTAAGTTTAATCCAGGATGGAGAAGTTGACTCTTCTGCTGATTGTAGTGTAAGATACCACAGAAAAAGGTGCCCTAGACACGAATTAAATACGAGTATTACAGTTTCAAGTTTTTCCGCGGAAATTATCATAAATTGCCTATGATTGTGTTGGTTTAAACAATGTCTAATCATTCCCTAACATCAGAATACAGTTTCCATGTGGAATTCTTAGTGACTAAGTTACAGTAAGAATCACAACGAATAGAAATTTGGCCACTGTAAAGGAACTGTGAGTTCAGATTCCCATGGCTCGCCAGATTGCAAAACTTACTTTGTTCGTTTCGACATTAGCTCAGCTGTGCTTGACATTCTTTCGGACTCACTGAGAATAGTGGAACCATTAATCCATTCCGATCTCTGGATGATGGGATTTACTGAAAGCAGCCGTCTCTAAGACGGTGCTATCGATTCTTGGTTCTCTATGATACATCAATATACGATGAACTTGTATCACATACATTTTTAATCAAGCTCAAGAGTTTTTGAAGCTTGACAAATCAGCCCAAATCGTATGCTGACATCCGAGAATTGTGGTATTGCAAAAATACCATTCTTAAAGTGCAAGAATTGCATATTTCATGATACCCAAAAATCTTGAGACTGTAAACACTTGGTATATAACATGTACCATACATACATAATATGTAAGAATACATATTATGTGTTCATATGATTGGGGAAAGGAAACATGAAAAAAGTCTGCATACAAGTCTGTATATTACTTTTGTATTTGTAAGATAAATACAAAATGATAAAATAGTTCGTATTTTGATCATTTTTGTAATTTTGACGTGGTTTTCACGAATAACAATCATTATCGTTCATTTTTTCCGATAAAAATTAAAAACCCATGTATAAAATATGTAGGTACATTCACTATATGGTGTTCCACCTTCGTCTAAGATATGAAATTAGGTGCTTTCGAATATCTTAGTGGTCCTGTAAGATTTCAAATGCAGTAGTGGAAATGTGCAAGTGAGGGACGCCACTAACCAACACCGTTATCGATTCATGTTTCAATTTTACGAGAATATTCCCACAATATTCAACAGAAAAGTCAATTTCTTAATCATTGGTGTTAAACACTTCTGTATCAGCTCACGTGGCCCGCATGTTTGTAAGTTTATTTTTTCACAAGAATTTTTGGAGATTCCCGCCTTCGGATGATACCAAGACGAGCGTTTCCGCCAATATCATCGAACTCCCCTTTCCGCGAGAAACCCCGTCTTCCGAACCGCTTCGATTCTGTCTTTGAATTGCGCCTTTGCTACTTAATTTTTAAAAA
The DNA here is from genome assembly GCA_031894815.1 of Creontiades dilutus. NCBI lineage: Eukaryota > Metazoa > Arthropoda > Insecta > Hemiptera > Miridae > Creontiades > Creontiades dilutus. The sequence goes on along the minus strand of JAVIWC010006953.1, from coordinate 8,085 downwards.
GAAGGGAAACCTAAATATTGATAAACCAAAAGAAGAAAAATTGTACGACTTGATTCAACGCTTAATTAATTGATCCTAGCCACTAAGTTTACATGACCATGTACTTACGTGTGAAAATATATTTTGTATATATTTTACTGTTATGTAGTAAATACGTTTGTTAGAAGATAAAAAAAATTAAATTGAAAAAAAAGAGGGGCCATTTATGTTCATCTACTTAACAGGCTTATGAGTTTGGTTTCACTTTGTTTTTTTTCGTTATTAGTAATGAAATAATTTTATGTAGTAAGCTTTGGTAGGTAACATATTATAAGCTACACTAGTTGCCGACTGATATTTCGTTTTAAATGGAATTGTGTTCCAAGTTTGTTTCCACTAAAATGAAATAAACAAACAAGAATATTACGTTTGTTTAGGTGATCTGCGACTTGTTTTCGTTAATTCTACAGATATTCCAGTTTACGATGATTTCTGTTTAAGTTTTTCTTTGCTTCTGTTTTAGCTGATTTGTTTTGTTTAGTTGCGACACTCATTTTTAACTGGAATGATTAAAATTTATCACTTATCCATTTATGGTGATTTTGCTTTATTAATTTATTTTTTCTGTCCGGTCTAGCAATCATTCTAGTTAGCTATGGGTGTATATTGTAGAGAAAAAAGTTATTCACCAGTTTAATTTTATTTCTTTTTAAAATTAAAAACGGGCTCTTCTATTGGGTATTTGCCTAATCTCCCGCCCCTTCTCTTCCTGTAGTTGGTATGCTGTATTTATAAAATTGTATGGTGCAAACATTAGTGTGTTGGTAGATAAAGACTGTTCTTTCCTCGTTGTAAACTTAGAACTTCAAATTTAATTTTATTTTAATTACAAATATTTGAAAGATCTGTTTATAGAATTCAGTAAATGGAGTTGAATTCTGTTGGAATGCACTTTGTATGTACTGCGATTATGAAAAGAGAAATAAATTACCACGAGAGTGTGTCCCATTTGTGAGTTTCGTGTTGAAACTCTGTTGAGGGAACATGTAACGAATCTTAACGTGATATAACGATGTGTGGTGTTTTAAGAGGATTGGCTTTTTTTTTGTAACTCATCATTCTTATTTGTCTCTATATTTTTTTAATCGTATTGTCGGGGGGAAATGCTGAAGAGATCATTTGTCATTTTATTAAACTTCACGCATTAAAACTACTAATTTGTTAGTTGTGTGTTATTTTTTTCTTGTGCCCTCAACTATTTCCGAAGCCTCGACGGAAATTTAAGCAATCAATTTTCAGGACGTCTTATCTAGTGGATGCTTTATTCCTCTTACTTATTTCTAAAACATGTGCTATTCTATCATTTTCCTGCTCTATTGGGCCCGGGATTAAATTAATTAAGGACAAATTTAATCTTAAATCAATATGTTTGTCCATGTGAAAATCCTGGTAATCTCAGTCCTAGTTTTCCTATAATTTTAATGGAAGTTTCAGGGATTGGGCTGGAAATGGTCCACCCTCGATTCTCTTCTTCACAAACGGTTTGTGAAGTAGAAGTTCTACCTTAAAATTATTTTAAATTATTTTTACAAGTACGTAGTGTGGTGAAGGAAGCCAAAGAGGACTTATTTACTAAGCCCAATAAGTTAATTCGCCGTAACCTGCAGTTGTCGAAAACATCTCTGTTTGAACATGCTGATTTCGAAAGATTGAGAGAGAGTATGTACGCAGTCAGAAGGGAGTCTCTGGCAGCAATGCCTCGGAACACTAGAAAGATCTGACACAATTGCGAAATTCAGCTATTTCGGTGAATAACGAAAAGTTTTGCTACGTTAGTTAATTAACTTATAATATAAGTTAATTTACTAACGTAGCAAAACTTTCCTTATATCACCAATATTTACGACTCGAAAAAATCTTCGTGTTTTAGCTCAGGCTGAGGGTGTTTTGGCCGAACGGGACTTTTCGTTACGTGCCTCAATATTTTTATCAAATGTACACGATTCACGTCAGTACGAACGGTTATCATATACCAGTAGATTATGTACATTGTTGAATAGCAAGACAAAAGACACCTACATTCGATTCTGGATGGATTTAACTCGTTCAGTGCGGACCTGGAGAGTATGACCTTCCCACCAGGCTGACTTTTTTTTCTTCTTTTTTTTTGTGATAGACTTTTATTGGTTTCCAATTTCGAGTAAGATTCTCAAATTTATAAACTTTGTTATTTTCCAAGCAAATTGGGCATTGACTCAGCATATGCGTCATCCGCCTGGTAGGAATGAATTCCGCTCCTGAGGTATTCTCAACCCGCAAAACATTACTTTTTATTCTTCTCATTCGAGCCATTTTCGTTATAGCTAGGGGACCTACAAGCATTTGAAAAGCATCCTCCTTTGTGACCAATGAGGGACCCCAGTGTTTCGGAGAGAGCCTGCGCTGCGGTAGACTACTAACCAACCTAAAATGATTGTGCATTGACTTGTAGGTGGTTTAAACAATACTGTGGTAGGGGAGCCGCACCGTCTGATTCGAAATTCAAGAGCTAATGACAGATAGAAATCAACCTCCAAGTTCGCAATAGCTTAATAGTTGTTAAGCATTGTCATGTATTGATTAAAAAAACACCTCACCCACCAATAAATCATTTTCGATAATGACCAATCAAACTAGGTATCTGACAAAACAATACGGTACGAAGGCAGAGAGCTCCGACGAACACAGATGTAGAAGACCGTCTTGAAACAGATGCTATCTGGGAAAATTTACTTCACATTAATACGGTAGTACAAATAACCTTCCAATAGGAGGATGCAATCCACAAAGAACGCTCATTATGCGGGTGTATTTGCCTGATTAAGTTGCAGGAGGAATAATAATGGGAAAATATAATTAAAAGATTTTTAACCTCTTATGTTGATAAGACAATTTAATCTTAATTTAACACGTTCGCTGCGGGTTTTTCGGTCGAGTTGTACGGTTGTGCTCGACGCGTGCGCCGCAGATGGAATGAAAATTATAGTCCAGTTTCCTTTTTCAGTGCGTCACGCGCTGAGATTCCCACTGTCTTCAGCTAAGCATATCTACGTGAATGTTGCCTAAAAAAGAGACTTTCAATAACTAATAGTTATATCCAATGACTTAGTCTTGAAAAAAATTGGGACACAATTTGCCAAGGTGTCCTAAACAAAGTCATGAAACTTACACCCACTGCACAACGTATGTATTTATACAAATTACCTCCACCTTGCAACGATTTTTCCCGCGTCTTTAGAAGGTTCAAACCTAGTGCTGGAAAAAGAAATCGAGTCCTTTCCTATTGCGGTTAAGAGAGGAAATTGCCATTTACCTCAACTCACGCGCTCAGCGCGTGAGCCCGCAGCGAACGTGTTAATACAGTAGTACAAATAACCTTCTGATAGGAGGATGCAATCCACAAAGTACCCTCATTATGCGGGTCTATTTGCCTGATTAAGTTGCAGAAGGAATAATAATAGGAAAATATGATTAAAAGATTTTAAGCCTCTTATGTTGATAAGACAATCTAATCTTAATTTAAGACAAAAGATCAGTGCTAAATCACCAACTACTGGTGGTTGAAATCGATCGGAATAATCGAATCGAACGACAAACTATCGATATATGAACTAGTGACGGGAAAAGTAGTTTCTTTTTAACCGGATTCGTTCATTCAATAACGATTAGATCCTCGTACTCGTTCCAGTTCATGGACAATATATAATAATAATAATGATCTTTATAGTCATCATCTAATTACATTTCAGAGATGAAAAAATAAATAAATGAATTGTTTCTTGTGTGTTTATATATATAATACTTAGTTGGTACTTAAAATGCCTCAATAAGTGAACCGTAATCTACAAAAAACCTTCTGCACGGAGTTGCATCCACAAATTCATTGCGGGATTTTTATGATTTTTTTGCAAGGAATAATCGTTAATAGAAGATTTTGGAAATAATTAAGAAAGTAATGTTGAAAAGACAAACTATCGAAATTGATGAACTAGTTATTCGGGAATTAAGTGTTTTCTTTTGGTTTTTAATTTAGCATGATCCATTCAATTTTGTTTTCAGATGTAAATTGTTTATCAATTTCTTTTCTAAATAAGTTTTCGTTATTAACCCTATTAAGTATTTCAAATTTTTTCGATTTTTATTAATTAGTTGTATTCCTCGATATTTAGTCGAGTCATTCCATCGAAATTATTTATAACTTTAGGCTCAGCGCGTGAGTCTATTGTTTATATTTCTTTTACGAATTCTATGTTTTTTATATTTTTTGATAATATATAATTAGATATATTTATCATGATAAGACAATCTAATCTTATTTAAGGATTCATCTGGTGGGAAATCGATCAGAATAATCGCAATCGAACGACTTCTCATTATGAATTAGTAGATAAGTCCAAGGAACGAATCTTCGTTCATTCCATCGAACGATTTAGATCCTCGTACTCGTTCCAGTTCACGAACAATATATTTATCATCTATGGATTCATCGGGGGACCAAATCCGCAATCGAGCCTTCTCATTAGCCAAGGAACGAATCTGCATCGGCGAATGGTAATTGATTATTTCGGAGCCGGGTCGTTCCTTTTATCAACTCCGTTCCGTTAGACTCGTTCCTTTTATCAACTCCGTTATACGAATAGATAAAGTTGCGTAGGTAAAGGTACCTTAGTAACAACCCATAATGAGAGAAGGGGAATCGAAAATGCTATTATACGTTGGAGAGACGGTCGAATAGAATCCATCTGAGTTTTTCCCATGCGAAGCGGGTGGATGCTGAACTACCGACGTGGAACGGCTGTTCCTTCTACCGGATCAGTTCCCCGCCCGCTCGGCCAGCGCAGTTCCCCCCTCGGCTCGGTCCGCGTAACAGCTCCTTCCTTCGGGCGTGTTCATTCGAATCTGAACCATTCGATACCTCGTAGTCCGAATTGTTTTCCTTTTCGATTCGTTTACTTTTTGAGATTTCTATTATCGGTGATTTCAAGTCGTGTAGTGTAATTTCGCGTTAAAGATCGGGCTACTTGAAAGTAATCGTGATTAGCGGAAAATCGGGCGGTGAAGCAGCGAGGAATACGCAGTCGACTGGAAACGGTAAGTCAATGATCAGTTCATTATTCAATTATTTGGATAAGGAATGTTCTTTATGTGTCTAACGAAGTAAATGTATTAATTTGAAGATTTCAATGTGGCCGTAGCCCGTTAGAGGGAAGTCGGCCGTTCCGTGAATTTGAACCCGATAGGGTGAACGGCGAACTACCCATTAGGGGCCAAAGGTGTTGTGTCTAGTTTGGTAATCGGACAAATAATCCCCTACTTCGGAAAACTACTGAAAAAAGGGAAAAATACGAAATACATTTAGGGCCGTCGTCCACTGGAACCGGCTGCACAGCCGGCAGATCGTCCGACGCGCCGGCCGGCACGCCGCACAGTGGGCTAAATCACCAATTTAGGCGGACAAAAGTCAAGTCAAAAGTTTGGAATTTCTGAGTGCTATACCTTTTTATTATAAGTTAGTGAGACTCTAAATACTAATATTTCCCGCCATACCGTGTTTACAAACAAATAGTAAAGGACTGAATCAGTCATGTTTACGCAAGTGCCTGATAATCGGCAGTGGGATTATCCTTATTCGATGGCCATTCATCATGTTCTAGGTGTGTGTAGCTCGAAGTTTTATTGCTTTTATTCAACAATGGACATTGCTGAGACAGGTAAGACATTAAAATTTCTGCATTCGTTATTGAATATACGTTGCATTCTACCTGTGGATTTAACTTAGCAACTTGTAAATGTATGCCCCTATTCAATAACGAAAAACTATATTAACGCCAAGTTATTCCACGGATTTGTTTGCAGGATTTGTTTCATCAATCTTTCTAGTTTTTAAATGTTGCAAAGAATTTTTGCGATTTTTTGCGTTTTGGGTGATACATAATTTTTTTTCAGTACAATTTTGGCAAATAAATTTGATTTTAGACCACTTTGTGCTCGCGAATCGTGTCAAAAAATTAATTAGATTTTTAAACATAATTTTTCCCGTATTCTGGGACTTCAATCGTTGAATTTAGGAAAGCTTAAAATTGTAGCAAATCAATTTGATTTTAGACCACTGTGTGCTCGACAATCATGTCAAAAAATTAATTTGATTTTTTAAATCATTTTTTCCGTGATCTGGGAACCCAAGGGTTGAATATGGACAAGTTTCAGAATTTTGTCCACCTAAATTAGTGATTCAGCCCACTGTGCGCCGGATGAAATTTCGTCCGAAAGCGCGCGACCACTGGAGCCGGTTTTTGTCAGTCCAGTTCGTCAGTTGCTAGTGAAATGTTACATGTGCTTTTGTGTCTCGTGACAAAGTAAGCAACATTATAATGGATTTTGATGATGTTATATTGTTTGAAAATAGCACAAAGCTATAGACGTTAATCCAGAAGATGCTGACACAATCATTAAATGCATATGTTTGTTGCATAACATTGTTATTGATAAAGAAGGATCTCAGATTTTACCCTCAGATGTTCCTGCGTCAACACAAACATGTGATCGTTTTTCTACCGTTGGTGAAAATAGATGTGTAAATGCAGCCTATTTCGTACGAGAAAAATTTAAGACATTTTTCATCAATAACACAAGTATTTAGTTTTGGTTTTGAGCTTAAAATAAACCTCCTTCATAACTACCAAAAGTATAATAATTATACTAATTATAATTATAATTATTATTATTACCTATTAGCGTATAACTATTAAGATAAGTCTACTCCGCGTGTTTACAATTTTAAAAATTCAATACTGGCCTTGATTTAAAATGAGCCGAATAAAAAATATTAAATTTTGAATAATATAAACGACATGGTGACTCGACTATGATTAATAATAATAAGCGATCTTTGTCCACAACTTCATTTGAATGTCTCGTCGATGATATCGTTTGTCCCGCATATCCCACAGTGCCACATTATCTTCTACTAAACTAATTAGTCTTTCACAACCCATTTTTAACTTAGGTTCATTATTGAATAATAAACGAAATAAGATATCCGAATAAATAAAAAGGAAAAGGATACCCAAATGGTAAAAACTATCAAACCAATGTCTTATTTTGTGCAGAAGCAATATCGGTAACCAATTAAGCCTTTTTTTAGCTGTGATATCAGTCCGATATCAAATTCCTGAGGACGTGAAGATATGACCGTTATAGGGGCCAACACATTAAGTAAAACCGTTATTTTCAATCTATTTTTCGAGGGAATTATTACCTATAACAAAAGTAGTGCCTATATTTTTCATGAGTAGGACATGGTACTCTGTTTTCAAGATTAATTCAAAGTGTGTTTTGTGAAGTTGCGTCAAAAAGTTCGTGTTCCCGAAGTTTTCGAGCGTCTAAAACTTCGAAAACACGAACTTTCCGGGCACCGCGGCGACCGCCTATCCCTCCGCCGGCCTGCTCGTATCGGAGAGCGGCCGGCTTCGACCAGTCCTTTCCTGTCCGTCTTCGGGCGGGGCCGCCTCGACCAGTCCTTTCCTGTTCGTCTTCGGGCGTCGAGGCCTCGGCCAGTTCTCTCCGGTCGTTCGGGCGTGGCGGTCTCCGGCAGTCTACTTCGTTCCGTGTTCGCGCGAATACCGTTCTATCTTCATTTTCCATTTATTGGGAACATGAATCTTCATGGATTGATACAATGGAATGCCAGGACATGCAAATACACAGGTAAGTACCAAGTATTTTCCTACTAAATCTCTAATAAAAGACCATATAGGCCGAGATTAGGTAGGTGCCGCATGTTTAGGAAGTCCCACGCAGTGATTGATCAATAGATGGATAATGTATTATCATTGGTCTTGGTGTAAGACCAGCTAAGCCCAAGAGCTGTTGGAAGTGACGGAGAGAACCGCGCGATTTGCTACATCGGGCTAGCTCAACCGAATACGTCCGACAAATCCCAATTTATTCGGATCTAGAAATCCATCGGCTGCACGGCCGATCGGCCAATAGCTCTGATGCAGTGGACGCGCGTCAACTGGTTCGCCATCGGCCGATGTGTTTTCGGCCGAAATCGGTGCCAGTGGA